>CM061542.1:80187253-81437253 GCA_030864215.1 Capsicum pubescens | reverse complement strand
GTATTATTTCATATTCTTCTCTCAGCTTTTCTCCATTCCTACCATATAATATGTATTTCACATAGAAATTAGAAAAAAAATAAAATCCAATCAATTTCACCCCAATTCCCAATCTCAGACACCAAAATTGAACCTTCTAGGGGCTTCAATCCAATAGTAGTCTTTCAGGGACTAGCTTCCCATTCCTACTGAATTTCACCCAAGGATTCCGAATTTTAATTTTGTTTTTGTCCGATTAATCAGAATTCATATTGGTAACAATACTTCGGCGAAAAACTTGTACACAAAATTCGACTATTGCACTGGAAAAGTAATTTATTCAGTTACCTTTGTCAACCAAATACCTCGGTAAGCACAATATTTTTTTCAGTGAACTATTCTTTTGGGTTTATGCTCGTTTTTGTGATTTCGTTTCTGTCGTTAATCATTTACGTGATATTTCAGCTACTACTGTGATTATTGAGACACTTACTTGACACATAATTCAGTGAGTTTTCTCTGTTTCTATCTTTAAGCTTCATTGTGTTTTAATGGTAGCGTTGTGGATTTGCATACTGAATTTGAAGTCGACAAAGTTATTGGTCTAGGACATAAATTGATCAAAACTTTTAATGGAGGTCTATGCTTTCTCAAATTTTATCTGTAAAAGGTGTATTTATATGATATATATACCGTATCAACGTGGTATAAAAGTGTATCAATCTAGTATAAAAGTGTATCAATGCAGTATCAAAGTGTATCAGTGTAGTATAAAAGTGTATCAATGTAGTATAAAAGTGTATTAATATGGTATAAAAGAGCACCAATTGGGTATAGGGACTGCATGTGCTTGCATAGAATTTCCTTTTCTCTTTTTTAAAAAGTGTATCAATATAATATAAAAGTGTATCAATTTGGTATAAAAGTGTATCAATTGAGTATAGAGACTGCATGTATCCAATTGGGTCAAATGGCTAAGAAAAAAGATTAATTTAGCCGACTGGACAACCCATGTCCACCTTTTCAAATGGGGGTCATTTTTTTTAAAATGGTCATACCATGTCTTTATCCCTTATTAAAATTAAAAGGGGGGTGGGTAGATTAGGATTTTGGGAATTTAGGGATTTAGGCTATTTTGGGGGTATTTTTAATTTAGTCAATTTTTATTTGAAATCTAGCCAAATCAAAAACTAATTTGTCAATTGTATTATAATTTTTATCTAATTATTTTAATTATGGCCAAATTCAATGAATCGACTAAATTGATTCAAATTTGAAATAAATTAACAATCAGTTTAATCCCGAGTTTCTTGATTTAATAAAATCAAATAGTTATTTTTAAAATAAATTATTTTTGAGACTAAATTATATTTAAATTAAAATTTTGACCATTTGAATTAATTTCACTTGATTAAAATCCAATTTTGTAAATTAATTATTTCAGTAATGAAATTACACAATCTCGTATGTATGGATACGAGAACATATAATCGTTACTTAAGCTGATCAAATTACTTAGATAAATACTTGAAATTTTTTTTATCTAGATAAAATAAATGTTGTAATTTTATTTAAAAACAAAGAAACTCAGGGCTAGACTTAGTAGTGGAGGGTAAAAATTAGGTGTCAACATTGTATATCATTTTACATTCTAATTTTATAGATCAAAATTCAAAAATAAAAATTATTATGTATATGATATTGATATATAACATGGTTTAAATTTGGTTGAAAAAACTAACTGAAATTTAATAAACATAAAGAGTTTGGGTATAAACCTAGTTAGTAAATAAATTTACAGTATTTTTTATGGAATTTTTATATGAATTACATACATTGAGACCCAATAAGAAGTAACATTAAGTAAATGAGATAGATGTGTAAACATTTCAATATAATTTGTTATATCATTTTTCATTAGCAGATTTTATTTTGTATCAATATTGTAATTAAGGTAGACATATTATTATGGGAAAAAAATCTTAAACCAATAAAATAGAGATAGAAGAAAATAATGAATAGCTGAGAATATAAATTAATGCTTCTTTTTCAAGAAGGAAAGAAATGTGTAGTAATAAATTATTAGAAACAGTAGAAAACGTGTAGATTGTTATGAAATACTAGATATGCACAGCCGAGGAAATTGCATGCTATAGACCCAAATATGGGTGGCTTTAATTATTTGATCCCAATAAGAAATATCTTTAAAAAATAACCTTCCTTACTTTTTAAGTATAGTACAAGTATTATTTTGCCCCTCTACACCTCAAATATATTTTTTAAACTTTCCATACTTATTTTCTCTCAAATTTTATCTTTTATTATTGAGAAAATGGCCAAAACCCCTCCCAACCTTTACCCCAAATCCTAACTACACGCTTATACTTTGCGGGGGTCCTATGACCCCCCTGAATTATTTAAAACAAAAATTATAATACTCCTAAAATGACACAACCACATTTATGTTGAGTGGTGAGATTCACGAGTTTTGACACGTGGATAATATATTAACTTTTTTTTAATCAATTTTTTAATTCATTTCCTTCTACAATTATTACTTCATTTTTTTATTCTTCTTTTCTTTCCCCTTTCACTTCATCTTTCCCCTTTCTTTTATCTTCTTTTCTTCAATCTCAAAAACCAAAATGAAAATACTCATTAAATTTTCTTTCCTTTCTCTTTCTATCATTTTCCCCAAATCAAAAAATGCTTTGAGAAATAATTTAGATGCTTAATATGTTTTCATATTTTTCTGGTCCAGTTGAGAAGGGAGCTCGAGCTTTAAGTGTTCTTCGTGACATATTGCTTGCAAATGTTCCTGTCCATCAGCATAATTTTTGCAAAAAAATGCATATATGTTGCAGTAATGATGAGGCGCATGATGGAAGCAATTTTAAACAAGGATGCATTGGATGACAGGGACTATATAGGGAACAAACGACTAGAACTCTCCTTGTCAGCTTTTATCCCTCTTTTTTGAGGATTTGTTCAAGACGATGAATGCTGAATCTAGGAGGGCATTTGATGCTAGCTGCATTTACATTGCTTCAGATGGTAGACGTGTCTGTTGTCCACTTTTTTTTCATTGCATTTAATTTTTTAATTCCACTCCAAATTTGGTAAAAGGGGATGTGAGTGGTGGGGGAGGGGTGGCGGTGGCGGCTAATTCACCGCGATGGTGGCGGGGAGTTTATAAGCATTTTTGTGAATGAAAAGCAACGCTGTATTTCCTTTCTCTTTCTATCATTTTTCCCAAATCAAACAGAGCTTTATATTTTGTTTTCGGTGGGAGATCGATTATCGGTTTTCGGAGAAAATCTTAATTTTTCGGTGACCGATGATGAGTTTCGGGTGAAATAGAATATTACTAATTGGATAGAAAAGTTAGCACTGAGCTTGATAGTGAAAATGATAGCTGAAAAAAGCTATGGAAGGGTAGAAAAAGGTGCAAATGAAGAAGAAGAAAAAGCTGAGCGATTTAAGCAAAATGGGTCTTTTTTTCCTCAATACAAAATGGGTTGATGAATTTCAAATTAATATATGTATATATCTATATCTATATATATAAATTAATATATAAAAAAATATTAAAAATAAAATTTTAATTCCTTTTTGAGAGAGTGAAACACGCTCTCTTGCCATGTCAACTTTTAGGGTTGTTATCATTCTTGTTTTGAATAGTTCAGGAGGGTCATAGGACCCCCACAAAGTATAGATGTGTAGTTGGGATTTGGGGTAAAGGTTAGGGAGGCTTTTGGCCATTTTCTCTTTATTATTTTCACTTTTTATTTTTTTTCTTTAATTTTATTATTCTATTTTTTATTATTTTCACCTTTTTGCCTTTAATTTTATTATTTTATTTTTATTATTTTCACTTTTTATTTTTTTCATTTATTAATTCATTTGTCTCAACCTTTATTTTTTTTCTCTTTTCTCTTTTTTCTCAAGCATTATCTATTTCTTTTTTTTTTCTTTTTTTTAATTCATTTATCTTTAACCTTTATTTTTCTTTTATTTTTGGTTTTTATCAGTTCTATTTTTTTTCTCTTATTTTTCTCAAACTTTTTGTTTTTCCTCTCATTTTTTATTTCCTCAATTTTTAAATTTTTTTGCTTTTGTCTTAATCTTTATTTTTTTTTGCCTTTTTTTTTCTCACTCTTTTTTTAATATTTTTCTATTTTGTTTGATCGCTTTTTTCTTTTTTCAGTTCTCTTTTTTTTCCTCGTTTTTCTCAAACTTTATTTTTATTTTTCCTCTCATTTTTACTTTCTCAATTTTTTTAATTCTTCATTTTTTTCTTCATCTTTATTTTTTTCTTTCCTTTTTTCTCAATCTTTTTTTATTTCTCTATTTTGTTTGATCGTTTTTTCTTTTTTCTCAACTCATATTATATTTTGCTAAGAAATAAAAAATTGGATAATCCGCAAAGGTATCTTCTTTTTTTGACATCAAATCAAATTTAAAGGCATATATTGTTGTTACGAAGTTCTTTAAAAATTCTTGAAATAAGTCTTGTCTCTAAGACGAGAGTTGTAGAATATCTCATACATAAAGACATAATGTGGTAGTGTCAACTCTTGCCCGTGGGGCATAGTTTATCATTTGAAAGTCCTTGAGCTAAGTCTTGCCTCTAAGGCAAGAGTTGTAGAACATCTCATAAATGAAGACATAACGTGGTAGTGTCAACTCTCGCCCATGGGGCATAATTTGTAGTTTGAAAATCCTTGAGCTAAGTCTTACCTCTAAGGCAAGAGTTGTAGAACATCTCATAAATGAAGACATAACGTGGTAGCGTCAATTCTTGCCCGTGGGGCATAATTTGTAGTTTGAAAGTCCTTGAGCTAAGTCTTGTCTCTAAGGCAATAGTTGTAGAACATCTCATAAATGAAAACATAACGTGGTAGAGTCAACACTTGCTTGTGGGGCATAATTCGTAGTTTAAAAGTCCTTGAGCTAATTAAGTTTTGCCTCTAAGGTAATAGTTGTAGAACATCTCATAAATGAAAACATAACGTGGTAGTGTCAACTCTTGCCCGTGGGACATAATTTGTAGTTTGAAAGTCCTTGAGCTAAGTCTTGCCTTTAAGGCAATAGTTGTAGAACATCTCATAAATGAAAACATAACGTGGTAGAGTCAACTCTTGCCCATGGGGTATAATTTGTAGTTTGAAAGTCCTTGAGTTAATTAAGTCTTGCCTCTAAGGCAATAATTGTATAACATCTCATAAATGAAAACATAACGTGGTAAAGTCAACTCTTACCCGTAAGGCATAATTTGTAGTTTGAAAATCCTTGAGCCAAGTTTTGCCTCTAAGAAAATAGTTGTAGAACATCTCATAAATGAAAATATAACGTGATAGAGTTAACTTTTGCCCATGGGGCTTAATTTGTAGTTTGAAAGTCCTTGAGTCAAGTCTTGCCTCTAAGGCAAGAGTTGTAGGATATCTCATAAATGAAAACATAATGTGGTAGAGTCAACTCTTGCCCGTGGGGCATAATTTATTATTTGAAAGTCCTTGAGCTAAGTCTTGCCTCTAAGGCAATAGTTGTAGAACATCTCATAAATGAAAATATAAAGTGGTAGAGTCAACTCTTGCCCGTGGGGCATAATTTATTATTTAAAATTCCTTGAGCTAAGTCTTGCCTCTAAGGCAATAGTTGTAGAACATCTCATAAATGAAAATATAACGTGGTAGAGTCAACTCTTTCCCGTGGGGTATAATTTATTGTTTGAAAGTCCCTGAGCTAAGTCTTTCCTCTAAGGTAGAGTTATAAAACATTTCATAAATCAAAATACAATGTGGTAGTATCGACTCTTGCCTATGAAACATAACTTGTTGTTTGAAAGTTATGAGTCTTGCCTCTACAATGTAGTAGTGTCAACTCTTGCCCATGAAACATAGCTTATTGTTCGAAAGTCGTAAGTCTTGCCTTTATAATGTGATAGTGTCAACTTTTGCTCACGAGATGTAACTTGAATGGAAGAAATTGAAGAAAAGAATAAAAATAACAAAAATTCCGAAAAAAAAAAGAAAATGAAGAAAAATATTAAAAAAATAAAAATCAAAGAAAATGTAGAAGTTGAGAGAGAATAGGAAAAAAAATAAAGGTTGATAAAAATAAAAAAAGATTAAATAAAAATAAAGGTCGAGAAAAATAAAAAGTTAAAAAAATCAAAGAAATTTTTTTTTATTAAAAATAGACGTTGAAAGGTGTAAAGAAAAAAAAGTAAGGGTTGGAAAAAACTAAAAAGAACAAAAAAAAGAGGAAATAAAAAATAAAAATAATATAAAAGAAAAAAAGAAAAAAAAGTTGAGAGGAAAAAAAGAAAAAAAGTAAGGGTTGAGAAAAAAAAATCAAAGTAAATTAAAAAGAGAAAAAAATAAAAGTTGAAAGATATAAATATGGAGTTGTTATTAGGGGTGTGCATCGATCGGTTCAGTTCGGTTTTACGTGTTATTGGTTCGGTTTTCTATTTTAAATATGTAAAATCAATAACCAACCAATAAGATATTTTCTTATCGGTTTCGATTTATCGGTTTTGGTCCTTAACGGTTCGGTTTTCGATTTAACCAATAAAAAAATAATTATAAAATAGAAATAGTAACAACTAACATAAAAAAATGAAATCTTAATTACCGCTAAAACCTACGCAATACATTTTAGTTTACAAGAATCTTCAAACTTGAACTGAATGTTAGTTAGGAGAAAAATTGAATCCTAATTGTTGGAAGCTATAAATGCTTCAAGTTTTTTATTACGATAATAGCCAAACTTTATATTGTGCCTTTGTTGCCCTAAATAGGTTAATACTTTGTGAATCACTGAATTATGAATTAGTGCATATAATTTATATACATACACATCTCTCTCTCTCTCTCTCTCTAGATAGATGGATAGATGGATAGATGGATAGATGGATAGATGGATAGATGGATAGATGGATTAGATGGATTAGATGGATTAGATGGATTAGATGGATTAGATGGATTAGATGGATTAGATGGATTAGATGGATAGATAAAATTGGATGGATGGATAGATAGATAAAATTGGATGGATGGATAGATAGATAAAATTGGATGGATGGATGGATGGACGGACGGACGGACGGACGGAGGACGGACGGACGGACGGACGGAGGACGGACGGAGGACGGACGGACGGACCGGCGGACCGGCGGACAGACGGACCGGCGGACCGGCGGACAGACGGACAGACGGACAGACGGACAGACGGACAGACGGACAGATAGATAGATAAATTATTTGGGGCTAAAATTTGACAGCCATCCCAATTTGAGTCTATTTTTTAGATTCACCCCGCACAGTCCGTGCTAGCACGAGCCCAATATATATTTTTTATTTCAACTTATGTGATGTAAATATAATTTAGATAATTAATCATTAAAATAATTTAAGTTTTTAATTATTCTGATTTATAATACTTTTTCTTCTATTTCAATTTAAGTGATATTAATATAATTTCGAGAGCCAGCCAAATATTTTATATTTTAAAATTTTTAAAAATGTTAATTATATGATTTATAATATTTTTTACATAATTTTTCAATAAGATATGAATACTCTCTTCGTCCCAATTTATCCGGCACAGATAAAGATTTGACAATTAGTCAATTTATTAAATATTTTTGTTAATTATTATTATTTACAATACTTTTTATTTCATTTTCAAATAATATATGTTGCTTTATATCTTCTTCTGTCCCGTCTCAATTTATATGGCATTGATATAATTTTAATAGTCAATCAAATTTTTTATGTTGACATGTCATTTTGTTATTCTAAATTTTCTGATACATAAATGACTTATAATAAGGGTTGGTATAGTAAAATCATCATTTGAAGGACGACAATTTAATTTAAAATATCATGAGTTAATTTCACATTTTATGTCCATTTTATCTTTTTATTAAATATTATTTATTTTCTTAATACCTAGATGACTCATAATAATTAATTAAGAGCGATTGATTATGTTACTCTTATAAAAATTAACATAATTTTATCATATCCAATAGTGATCATCGATAACTCACCGGAGTAATATATTAAAGTATACAAAATATGATATTATTAAACATTATTGAATAGTGCATTATGTTTATCTCTCACAATAATAAAATTTTATTATATATTTTTCTTTATTTCTTCTTTACTTGATACATATTGACCCAACACAAATCTTAAGAAAATATTCATTAGGAATTTATTTTATTAAATTAAATTTATTGATTTTGTACTTTAAAAATTTAAATTTAAGTTTAAATATTAATATTTCTTTATAAGAAAAAATAATTTTAAAATTTAAATTTACTAAAATAAATAAGTAAAAAAAATTAATAGTAAAAAAATTAATTTTGAATATAAAAGTCAATTAAAATAATAAAATTGATTTACTTTAAATATTTAGGTGCAATTAATTAAGATAAAATTATCATATTATTAAATTACTTAAATTTAAGATGCTATATTTTTCATATAGAAAATATGATATTATTTAACATTATTGGATAGTGCATTATGTTTATCTCAGAATAATAAAATTTAATTTTATATTTATATATATATATATATATATATATATATATATATATATATATTTACTTAATACATATTGACCCAACACAAATCTTAAGAAAATATTCATTAGGAATTTATTTTATTAAATTAAATTTATAAATTTTATAATTTAAAAATTTAAAGTTAAGTTTAAATATTAGTATTTATATATAAGAAAAAATAATTTTAAAATTTAAATTTACTAAAATAAATAAGTAAAATAGATTAATTCTTATAAAATTCAATTAAAATAATAAAATTGATTTAGTTTAACTATTTAGTGGCAATTAATTAAGATAAAATTTTATTATATATTTTTCCTTATTTTATTTTTACTTGATACATATTGACCCAACACAAATATTAAGAAAATATTCATTAAGATTTATTTTATTAAATTAAATTTATTAATTTTGTACTATAAAAATTTAAAGTTATGTTTAAATATTAGTATTTCCATATAAGAAAAAAATTAATTTTAAAATTTAAATTTACTAAAATAAATAAGTAAAAAAATTAATTTTGAATATAAAAGTCAATTAAAACAGTAAAATTGATTTACTTTAAATATTTAGTTGCAATTAATTAAGATAAATATTTATATTATTAAATTACTTTAATTTATATAATTTAAATTAAATCTATGCAAAGTTGGAAAGTGTTGTGGGACCCACCCATCATTATATATAAGCATATTTAAATGCATGTATTTTTGTTCTCTTGCTGTTTTTTTATAACGTTTTTCTTAATTATTTTCTTTTGTAAAAAAAAATTAAACGCGTCATAAGTTTGTATCTTTTTAGTGTTGATAAATTTTATTCTGATATAATAGTAAATTATGTTTACCCCCTGCGAAGGTAAAATCTTATTAGGAATTTACGCTGACTTAATAAATATTTTTTTAATTTTTTTCCTTGGTCCATGTTGATTTGACACGGATCTTAAAAATATTTATTATAAATTTATTTTACTAAATTAATTTTATTAATATGTTTTGAAAATCTAAATTTGATATTTAGTATTTGATATAGTAACTTAACCACAACATTAATGTTAGAAGAAAAAGATAATTTTTTCTTAATTTACTAAAATATATTAAAAAATAATTATTTTTAATATAAGAGACAAATTAACAATAAATATATGACATTTATTACTTTTAACATTTAATTATAATTAATTAATATAAATTATAATTTATTTAAATTTAATTATATTAAAATTAGAAAAGCTATTTAAACATGCATAAAAAATTGGAACAAAAATTAGAATTATTTTTTATCCATAAAAAAAATATAAGGAGTTTGCACTACTCCCATAAAAATGGGTCCACTATGTGGAAAGATTACATCACATGGGGATACAATTGGTATTAAGAGAAAGTCGGGCGATTGTTTTGTCATTAGACATTTATGTTCCTTTTTTTTAAGCTGCAGCACAATCCAACAATGCACAAGATTTTGTTTAAACTGACAATAATGCTCTTAGATCAATTTTCTTTACAACAAGCACACATGTTGAAGTGACTTTTCTTATATATAAAATATATGTCCATATGTCATAGCATATGCCATGTGTCTTATCTATAATTTGGCTCAATGCCAATTCATACTCCACCCCTTAGAAGAGGATAGACTTTTCTTCATTGTTGTTTTGCTATAAATAGCCTTACTTTTAATTGAAGAGATACAAAACTTCTATTACTTTTCTTGTGCAGTTTTACCTTCCTTTAGTTAATTTTATATCACGTTATCAGCATGAGTCTCTATAAAAAAAATTCAACTAAGGTAAGTATTTATTTTTCTTAAATAATGTCAAATATATCCAAACATGAATTTATTGCCCTAGATATATCGGGCAAATCTTATAAGTCTTGGACACTGGATGTTGAAATATATTTAGATGCGATGGGTCTCGCAGACACCATAAAAAATGACAATCAGGCATCAAGCCAAGACCGGGCTAAGGCCATGATATTTCTCCGCCATCATCTTAATGAAGGACTGAAAATAGAATACGTAACAATGAAGGATCCACTTATATTGTGAAATAATTTATAAGCAAGATAAGACCACCTGAAGATGGTCGTCCTTCCACAGAGACATTATGAGTGGACTCATTTGAGGTCACAGGACTTTTAAAATTAACTGATTATAATTCTGCAATGTTTAAAATTAAATCATAGTTGAATTTATGCAGAAAAATTGATCACGACATGATAGAGAAAATATTCTCTACTTTTCCAACCTCGAGTATGCTCCTGCAGCAGTAGTACCAAGAAATGAGATTCAAGAAATATTCTGAATTGATTTCTCATATTCTTGTTGCTGAACAATATAATGATCTTTTAATAAGAAATTATGAAAGTTGACCTCCTGATACTGCCCCATTCCCTGAAGTAAACGTCGCATATTTTCACCAAACCAGGCGTGAAAAAAGCCCTGGCCCCAATCGTGGTCGTGGTCGTGGTTATGGTCGAGGTCATGGTCAAGGTAGATATTTTAATCAGGATAATCGTCTTGCTCTAAACAATGACCCTCAACAGCAGCAGTGTAAAAAGAAGGGTGAAACTCCTGAAGCAGCGCCAAGGACAAACTCTGAAAATAAATATTATCAATGTAGAGGAAAGGGGCACTGATCGCGTACCTGTCATACGTCAAAGCATCTGGTGAAGCTCTATCAGGTGTCCCTTAATAAAATAGATAACGACGTAGAGGAAAACTTTATCTCTGAAGATAATGTTGAGCCCATGAATTTAGATGTCTTAGATTTCTTTATGATCCCTGAAGGAAATGTTAATCACCCTGTCGGTGATGATTATGAAATAGTTTGATTGTTTTACTTTACTGTTAAGTTGTATTAGTTTACATTTCTGTTAATAGTATCTCACTAGTATTGTAATAACTAAAGTTTGTGTAAATACATTATGTGCTAGTAATGCTGTAATATTTACTTTGTTTATATTTTCATCTTGAATAAAATATGGATACTCCTCAAGTTTTATTTGGATCAATAATTGATCGTGATGATATTTGTGTAATTGATAGTGGAAAACGCACACAATATTTGAAGATGAGAAATACTTTTCCCACTTACTTAGAAGAAAAGCAAATGTCACAATAATCTCTGACAATTCAAAATTGCTTGAAGGCTCCAGAAGAGCTACTATATTTCTGCCTAATGGGACAAAATTAGTTATAGAAGATGCATTGTTCTCTTCTAAATTCCCAAGAAACTTATTGTGTTTCAAAGATATCCACTGAAATGAATATCATTTTGAGACAATAAATAAAATGAATGCCGAATATCTTGACATTACCAAGAATGTCTCAGGTAAAAAACAAGTGTTAGAGAGATTACCAACTTTGTCTTCTGGCTTATACTATGCCAAAATTAGTACAGCTGAAGCACACTCTATCGTAAACCAGAAGTTTACCGATCTAAATACGTTTGTGCTTTGGCATGATCGAATAGGCCATCCTGGCTCAATAATGATGAGATAAATCATTGAAAATTCTAAAGGGCACCCACTAAAGAACCTGAAGATTCTTACAAGTGATGCATTTTCACGTGCTGCTTATTATCAAGGCAAACTGATAACTAAATCATTGCCACTGAATGTTAGCATTAAATCCCCTCTGTTTCTAGAACGTATACATTGGGGATATATATGGACCTATTCACCCACCTATGGGTCATTTAGATATTTTATGATCCTAATAGACGCATCTTCAAGATGGTCTCATGTGTGTCTCTTATGATCTCACAACTTGGCATTTGCAAAATTATTGACACAAATAATATGATTAAGGGTGCAATTCACAAATTATCTTATTAAGGCTATTCGCCTCGATAATGTTGGAGAATTTAATCCAAAGCTTTTGATGATTATTGTATGTCAGTTGGGATAAGAGTTGAACATCCACTCGCTTATGTTCATACTCAAAATAGCCTTGCTGAGTCATTTATTAAGCGCCTACAATTGATATCAAGACCACTACTTATGAAAACGAAATTGCCCACTACTGTTTGGGGTCATTCTATCTTACATGTAGCACCACTTGTTCGTCTCGGATAACTCATTAAAATAAGTACTCCCCATTACAATTGGTCCTTGGTCATGAGCCAAATACTGCCCATCTACGAATTTTTGAATGTGTTGTATATATGCTAGTTACACCACCTCAGTGTACTAAGATGGCCCCCAAAGAAGGTTAGGAATATATATTGGGTTTGAGTCACCCTTTATAATTAGCTACCTTGAACCATTGATGGGAGATTTGTTTACTGATCGATTTGCAGATTATCGATTTAATGAAACAAATTCTCTAAAATTAGGGGGAGAGAATCATGAACTTAAAAGAGAAATTGAGTAAAAAGTTTCATCATTATCTCATTTTGATCCACGTACCCCCATGTGTGAAAATGAGGTCTAAAAGATCATTCACTTATCAAAACTAGCAAATCAAATGCCAGATGCATTTACTTATTTGTAAAGAATAACTAAGTCACATATCCCCGCAGTGGATGTGCCTGTCCTAATTAAAGTCCCAAAAGGATCATCTACTAACGTCATAGCTTCTGAATCCCATACACGCTTGTAGCGTGGTAGGCCATTGGGTTCAAAGGATTAAAATCCTAGAAAAAGAAGCACGAAGAATAATAAAGATAACATTATAAAAGATTCTCCCATAGAGACTCAAAATCTAATTAATCCTGATATTCCTGAAGAAATCAGTGAATCCAAAACTCAAGTGAATGAAGAACTTTCAATAAGTCCTACTAGTGATGAGGTAAATTTAGATCAATTGAAAATTATGGTGGATAATGTTTTTGCATATAATGTCGCACTAAATATTATGCAAGAAAATGAGTACCTTGAACCTCAACCTGTCGAAGAATGTTGACGAAGAAAAGATTGGCCAAAATGGCAAGAGGCAATTTAATCAGAATTGAACTCACGTGCTAAATAGGAGGTTTTTGGACCTGTAGTCAAAACCCTAGATGGTGTAAAATCAGTCGGCTATAAATGGGTCTTCGTACATAAAAAAATGAGATAAATAAAATTGTAAGATACAAGGCACGCCTTGTTGCACAAGGGTTCTCTCAAAGGCCGATGTCGACTATGAAAAAACATATTCACCCGTTCTGGATGCAATAACATTCTGATACCTCATCGGTCTAGCTTTACATGAAAATCTTGAAATTCATCTAATGGATGTGGTTACAGCTTATCTTTATGGTTCACTTGATAGTGATATTTACATGAGAATCCCAGAAGGATTAAAGATACCTGTAGCATATAATTCAAAGTCTCGGGGATTATATTCAATCAGATTACAAAGATTGTTGTATGGTCTAAAACAATGAAGGCGTATGTGGTAAAATAGCCTAAGTGAGTACTTGAAAAATGAGGGTTACATAAATGATGTCATTTGTCCTTGTATTTTTATTAATAAAAAAACATCAGCGTTTGTCATACTCGCTGTTTATGTGGATGATATAAATCTCATTGGGACTCCAGAAGAGGTCAAAAGGCAATTGAATATCTAAAGAAAGAATTTAAAATGAAAGATCGTGGAAAGACAAAACTTTGTCTTGGTCTGCAAATTGAACATTTAGCAGACGGGGTTTTCATTTACCAAACTGCCTATACCGAGAAGGTTTTGAAACAATTTTACATGGACAAAGCATATCCACTAAGCACTCCAATGATTGTTCGATCACTCGAAGTGAGTAAAGATCCATTCCGACCTCTGGAAGAGAGTGAAGAGATTCTTGATTCTGAAGTATCATATCTCAGTGCTATTGGTGCACTTATGTACCTTGATAATGCTATAAGGCTGGATATAGCATTTTCTGTTAATTGGCCAGCTAGGTATAGTTCTTCTCCTACGCGAAGACACTGGAATGGAGTTAAACATATATTGAGGTACCTAAAAGGGACTATTGATATGGGTCTGTTTTATACTAACAAAGCTAGTTTAGATCTTGTTAGTCATGCAGATGCAAGTTATTTATCTGACCCACATAAATCCCGATCTCAAACAGGCTATGTGTTTATATACGGAGGTATTGCTATATCATGGTGATCTACAAGGCAATCTATCGTTGCCTCTTCTTCAAATCATGCTGAGATAATAGTTATCCATGAGGCAAGTAGAGAATGCATATGGATGAGATCAATGATACATTCCATCAAAGAGAGATGTGGCTTGAAGCTCAATATCAAGGTTCACACATTCATATTTGAAGACAATACAGCATGCATAGCCCAATTAAAAGAAGGCTTTATAAAAAGAGATAGAACGAAGCACATTTTGTCAAAGTTATTCTTCACACATGATCTCCAGAACAATGGCAATATTGATGTACAACAAATTAATTTAAGTGACAATCCAACAAATTTGTTTACCAAATCTTTACCAACTTCAACCTTTAAGAAGATGGTACACAAGATTGGAATATGAAGACTAAACCAGTTAAATCGGGGTCTTCATCAGGGGGAGTAAGAATACGCGTTGTACTCTTTTTTCCTTAACCAAGGTTTTTATCCCACTAGGTTTTTCCTAGTAAGTTTTTTAATGAAGCAGCACTCAAAAGCGTATTTAGTAAATTTTTCCTTACATGGACATCCAAGGGGGAGTGTTATGAAATATGTATGTCCATGTGTCATAGCATATGCCATGTGTCTTGTCTATAATTTAGCTCAATTCCAATTCATACTCCACCTCTTAGAAGTGGATAGACTTTCCTTTATTGTTGTTTTGACTATAAATAGCCTTACTTTTACTTGAAGAGATACACAACTTCTATTACTTTTCTTGTGCACTTTTACCTTTCTTTAGTTAATTTTATATCATAGATTAAATAAGTTATTAGTTCATTTTTACTTCCTAAAAATATGGTAATTTATGAGAGTGTGAAAGATAATACACAAATTTAGGAGATATTTTAATTGATACATATCCAATAAACAAATTTTAAAAAATATATATTTTTAAAATATTTCTTTTTGAAAACTGCTACAACTTGCAATTAAAACACAATTCAATAATTATCGAAAAGTGTTGCTACAACTTGCAATAAACAATCTAATAAATACATAAAAGATAATTTTCACAACTAAGAAGGCTATTAACCCGAGGGATTACCATTCCTCATCTTGTGCAGTTGAAAGAATATTTGTACATAATTATCTTGTGAAACTCTTCTGGAACTTTGCTTCTTCAAAAATACACGAGTAGTTAATATGTTTTCTATATTTATGTTTTACAACTTATTATACAAATTGTCATCAGTAACATATACTCAAAATAAGTTAATGTTAGGCCTATCTAGCTTATAGCATATATTCAAAATATCTTAACATTGAACTCGTACTGACATGTGCCATGCTCCTCTAGTATTGATGATACAGGTCATGAGATCTTGTAATTCTTTTGTAATGTCATTAAGGTGAGAGGTAATACTGTGATCAGGCTAATTAAGTAATCAATATTCAATCAGCCAGTGATATTATATATATTGACGAAAGAAGTGTATACGTGATTGAAGTTTAAAATTGGCATCAATTTTGGAATTTTTATTTTTTGAAGTGTGACCTTGACGTGATGGTCAAACATCAAATTTTTTTATCATAAATTTGATATGACTATCCAAGGTTAACTTCATACTTTTTTAAATTGAAAATGTGATTTGTCAAGATTAAACTCAGAATAATTTTTTTCCTGATGTTATGGCTTTGACAAACTAATAGAACACATGCTAAGGCCTCATTTGTTTGCACTTAATAGAGGCCTGAATCTGAATGATTTAGACTTCAGATCATTAAGTGTATTTATTTTTCATTAAGATTTTGCCTCTTAATATGTCTGAATAGGTCTTAATCATTCAGATCTGGAACTAACTCTTAATCATTAAAAGGTATGCTTGTGTTGGATAATATTCACTACCACTCTATCCATAATAATCGTTCACCACCACTAACCACCTCTGCCACTACCACCATTTTCAACCACCACCTAGCCATCAACCACCACCACTACCAACTTCCTTCACTATCACAACCACCATTCACAATCATAATTGTTACTAACCACTATTTTTAGCCGCTACTATATCTCTCACCTCCATAATTTTAATTATATTCGCTGCTATAACCACCATTAATGCCAATTCCAACACTACCACCACCACCACCATCATCAATCACTATCATCTAATCTCAACTACTAACCAACTCATCTATCACAACTAGCCCCCCGCTAACTACCACTAACATATCATCAGCATCCATACATTCTTCGACCACCACTACCACCACCTTTGTCACCGGTGTCACCACCTGTACTACCACTTCAACCACCATCATCGCTACAATATATATCTACTAATAATCACCTCCACCATAACAGCTAACAACATTTCCAACTATCACCAATACATCGTCAACCATCATGCATTCATTTTTAAGCTATAACAATCAACACCTCCAACTACTGACATCAACCAACTTCACATCACTACCACCACCACTACCAATCGCCACTATCATAACAGTCACTACAATACCAAACATATCTACCATCACAACTATCACCACCAACACTACTAATCACTAATATCAACCATTACCACCACTGCCACCATTACAAACCATCTCCATTATCACTAACAAATATAAATATTTTTTTCAATCAAATAATAAATTTATTGTATTAAATCAAATATTTTTAAATATAAAATTATTTTTATTTGAATTATATTTTTTTATTATATATGCTAATGTATAAATTTTACATATTCAGGTATTGAAAAATAAATAGTCATAATTATTCAATTTTCACATCTGAAGCTAACATCTTAGTTATTCAACTATGCATTCAGATTCAAATATCTCAATCTTAATAAAAACAAATGCGACCTAAGCCAACTTTAAAAATAAATTCAATATAATATATTGATAAGAGAAGTCAAGTAATCTTATACTAAATCTTCTATAATGTCATCACATCTAATCCCTTAATTAATATAATCATACATTTTTGTTTAATAATTTTTAATTGGTCACTAATTAATGTAACTTTCATATTTTATCCGTCTTAATTTTATTTTATCGTTAATACTTCAAAAAAGAAACAAATGTGGGGCTTATCTTATATCCATTGTCTAGTCATTTGCTCTACGAAATGTTATAATAAGCCATTTGTAACACCTCGCACTTTTGGGCTAGAATGTAAACCGTCATTTCTATGTGTAAAGGTTCCAAAAGCCAATAAATCCTATTCAACTTTAGTGTGTTAATCAATTATGTAGTGTGGGAATATATTTGATCATGAATTGAGATCATGGAGGTCCCCTAACTTAAGGATGAGTTGAAAGCTTTCCTATCGATTGAGTTTTGGTGAGCGTCTAAACATAGGTCAACTTCTATCGACCATAACTTTTTGTATATAACGAATTAGAGGGCCTACTATATATCAAATAAGATTTATTTGAGTCCCCTTTCAAACTCCACTGGTTTTTCCTTAATCCGATATCAGGTTAAAATATTATGCCCATATTATAGAGAGGTGTCAATCTGCTGAGAGTGCGACGGCCGACCCGACGGACTGTCAAGTCTTTCGTCGCCCCAAAAATAATGAGTTCAGTCACTGGACATGACCCAACAGTTAAGGTAATGGTCTTTCACCCTCCTGATGGTCCATCAACCAAGTCGTAGGCAAAATTTGAAGTACTGAAGGCGGGATGTTTTAAAAGGATATTTTGGTACTTTTCCTCTTCAGAAAACCTCCCTAATGGATTTAATCACTCTCTAAAACATTATTAATCAATCCTTATCAAAACTCCCTATTCACTCTCAAAAATAAGATCAAACTAGGGTTTTCTTCAAGAACAAGAAAGCAAGGAATCAATCTTTAAGTCCAAAATTTCCAAGGAACAAATCAAGATTAGAGTTCTACTCTTTAAACCTTGTAATCTAAGGTACGTGGAGTTTTTATAAAATACATAGGCATGATAAAAATTGTTTCAATAATATTTACATATTGAGAAATCATGAATTTACAAAAGGGTATTGAAATTTCAACTACAATTATGCATTGTGAAATCTTCTTGAAATCAATGTTTTGGTCTTGAGGCCTTACCCCTTAAAACTCATTTATTTTCCATATATATATATGTATGCATGTGGTTTGATGTTTGAAACTTGAATTGAGAGCACGAATTATCATAATCCCTCTTTTGATATAAATCCCCTTGTGTTCATAAGTTATGAATTATTCAAATCCATATTGAGAAGCATATTACAAACGTTTGTACTATTACATAAGATTTGGTTTTGATTATGAATTGAAGAGAGGGAGAATTTACATGTTGATAATTATTGAAGATATATAATTAAAGAATTGCATGGTTTTTCAAAAATACATGACCACCACATGTTTGTTGAAATGTTGAAAAGAGAGATTCTTTGCATAATTTGACATATATTTTGAACTATGAATTCTCTTGAACTGTTTGAATGATATAGTGCTCCAAAATTTATGTTTTGAATGAAGAGACTATAACATGATATTTTATGGCTTAGAAGATACGACTTGCAAGTCTTGGTATGACAACACCAAAATAGATAATGCCATAACAGACTCAGAACAGAATATAAATTAGATTTTATTCAAATTTTTAGAACTTGAGTTCTTAAATATGCATGTTCAGAAAAGGTTAAAAATGGGCTTAAGAGATATTAGGTGGTTACCCGAAGAAGGCACGAGTTCAAATAACTCATTGACCAAAATCGTGGTTTGCCGATACAGGTTATTATGTCTCCAAGAGGGATTATATGTTAGCCTAGTGCCCTATGGCGTATCAGACTCAAACACTCCATCCTTTGCAACAAACTTGGGTTGGAGGATTCCCCGCTGAGTCAATGACGGATTCCATATAGCCCATGAAAAATCAAACTTGTAGGGGTGTACCACCTAACTCAGAAGTGACACAAAGATTAGACTTGCATTGACAAGATTGTTTTAAGGTCGTTAAAATTATCCATGTATTTTTAACTATTTCATGCTTGATGTTTCAGACTTTCTCTCATCTATGTTATTTATATAAACACATTATTTTGGATTGCTCTGTATATCAGTACATCTATATTGACCTCCTATATTTCAAGGTCTGAGGCTCAGTCCAGAGGTTTCTGCTAAGTCGTAGATTTATCAGACAGAAGTGTGCAGTTGGTGAGCCTTCTTTATTTCGGAAGGCCTGATTTTAGAACATTGTTGTTTCATTTTTGTTTTGGGCCTGACTGGGGTCCTTTTCCTAATTTTAGAAAAGTTGTTAATTTTTTATGTATTAGAGATTTCGTAGACTGAAGTAGATGTTGTCTAGATACTTATAGATTTCATTCAGTATTATTAAATTGAACTAAGAACATGACCATGATCCCATTTGTTTAATTTTTGCATCTTTTCTTTATTGTTTATGAATGGTGTTCAGGATTGCGAGATAGAAAGGGGCGCCCAGGCCTTCATGGTTTAGGATGCTCATCGCGGCCAGGGCCTCAGCTTGGGTTGTGATAAACTTGGTATCAGAGCATGATTCATGGTCCCAGGGTGTCTGCAAAATTGCATTGGGTAGAGTCCTATTTATGGGTGTGTAGTGCGCCACACTTATAAGCAGGAGGCTACAAGGCATTTAGGAATATCTCTCTTTCTTCATGTTCTAGTTAGTGCTATGGAGTTATAATGTTCCTCTTTCATACTCTAGTTCGTTCTATGGTGTTGTATATTCTAAAGTAAAGTTATCCCAATTCTTTTCTTACTCTTATATTCTCAGATATGTCTCATTGTTGAGGTGATTCAAGTGCAGAAGTCTAGAATCTAAATGGTATGGTCTTTTCTGATTGATTCATAAAAGATTATAAAATTGTGAAAGGACTTGAGAGGAGTTCATTAGTGCTTCAAGGTGTATTGATTCTAGTGTAAACTTTGATCCTGATGAAATCGTGCTATTCAGCCTGAGGTATTTAAGTGTATCCAGTCCCTTTCATAATTCTTGTTATAAGAAATGCTGTGTAGTAGAATATTGGAACTGTATTTCCACTCGAGTAGTGAGATGATTCAGAAGTTGGTGACATGAAGTCACTAGGCGTAACGCCCCGAGTCTGTACCCCAGATGCTACACGGTGCTCATAATCTCGAAGGACCACAAGCTAACCCATGACTGGTACCTGCTGCAATAACTAAATAGTAATACAACAATTTTGTGAAAAATATGCCATAATGTTCAACACTGTAATAAAACTGAATACAGTATAACAATACCAAAATTGAAAACATCTATATGAAAATACTCTAGTCTGAAAAGCCTCTAAACTGTTCGAACTATGGAGTTGATGGGACAAGTCCCCAACTAACTCCGGCTACTAAAATAAACTGAAATACTGGAATAATAATTATGTCCTCGAACTATGAGGACTCACCACTAACTCTGACTGCTGAAGTGCTGAACTGCTAAGGGTGGTCGGGAGCCTGTGTGTCTGAACCTATGATATAAAACATCATAGCGCAAGAGAAAAATATGCGTTAGTACTTTGAATGTATTGGTATGCTAAGTGAGGTAGGCAAAAATGCATGGGTTCGTAGGCATGTACAATACTGACTGAATGACATGAATATAACTGAGTGAGAGTACATGCATGGATACGTAAACTGTAACTGAGATCGTGATAACACTAAATACTGAGTCTAAATACTGATTAACTGATATCTGAGTATATTTATACCGAATTACTGATAACTGAATGACTGTATCTGATAGTATTGATTCTATGGAACTATACTGAGTTCCGTACTAAACTGAGTGACTGTATCTGATAGTCCTAAATCTGTAGAACTGAACTGAGTTTTGTACTGAGACTGGATCTAAAACTGAGACTATAGGAAGTAATCATCTAACCAGTATGCCCCTCTCTGAACTGATTGGGGTCCAACCTGTAACCCCAGCTGGAAGGGTGTCAGTACTATTCCACGGGTAAAGACAAGCTGAGTCACCCTCATCTGGCAGGTGCTTTGAATGAGAATGGTGGTACCCTCAACTGGAAGGTAGATCACCTCATCAACCCTCAACTAGCAGGTTGATGTCTCAACCTACGCTGGCTATATAGTTCTAGAACACAAGGACTGCTTCTAAGGATCACACCCTCTACTGGAAGGTGGGTCCCCATCCTTAGGTTCACTTGGAGCTGAATCCTACTCCCAACTGAATAGACCCTAGACTGATTTCTAAACTATTCAAAGCTGGACTGAACTGTTACTGATCATACTATTTAACTGAACTGACCTGAGTTCATTGAGTTCCGTGGACTGAAAGAATACTACTGAATTCTGTTAACTGACTGAGTACTACTGAGTTTCCCTAAGTTCTATAACTGACTGAATTCTACTGATCGTGACATGGCTAAATACTATTCTATAACTGACACTGGATCTAGACATGCAGCTAAATTATCGGGTATTAAATGCCCCCAGAACTCAATAGCACGAAAAGAAAATCACTGCATGACTTTAGTGACAGAATGGTACTAGCTTACTAATAATACATTCACCTAGGTATTTTTGTCAAATACTTGAGAAGCATGGATATTTCACCTATCAATACATATGTAGTAATATCATGAATTATACATTCAACTTGCAACTCAAGAGTTTAACATGAAGTTAACAAAGTTCAACTCACAATTAACTAGTTTGCATGAAACTTGGGACAAATCATGGAGTTAGATCACCATTAACATCATAATCATGAATACATTGAAGATCCAACAAGAAATCCATGAAATCAATTAACTTAAATTTTTAAAAGAGTTTCTTGGACTCCAAGAGTAGAAGGATACCCTTGGATGAACACTTCACATACCTTAGTGCCTGAATTCTGAAAGATTGGTGGTGGTTTCTTGAGTTCTTTATTTGAAATTGATCCCCCTAGAGTTTTTGTTCTTGAGAAATTTGAGAATAATGAATGAATTTAGCCTTTAAAGGGGCTTAATCTCGTGTTTTGGGGCCTGAAGGATGTGGAAAAAAACCCAAATACCCCTAAGGACGCGACTTTTTAATGACTAAAAACTGAACCGTCGACGTGCAGATCGATGCACCACGTCATTGGCATCGACACGATAGCCAACGCACCGCATCAAGTCTATGTCAGTTCACTAGAATTTGCACTGAGTTGAGGAAAAAATTAATATGTCAATACGATATATGACATGACGCGTCGACATCATGTTGACTCACTATTTTGGCCACTTAAACATGGTCTAAACGAGGTTGAAAAATCTGAAACTTGTCTGGGGACACTACTGACATTCCTGATTATGAATAAATCTAAATATCGCTACTTTATGGTCATAAGAGTCATGAAATAGAGTTTCTAACTTATGAAGGCCCAAAATAATACTAAGTCTGAATAGTTAGCTAGAATTTTCTAAGTCTGGGACCCCTTAGCAAGCTTAAAAGACTGAGTTGAGTTTAGGATTTTGTGAGGTCTTACAATATCTCCCTCTTGGAAACATTTATCCTCGAATGAGATTGATTAAACTGAGAATACTGATAGACTGGATTAGACACTGGACATGCACAATTGAAGCATAATTTCATGACTGAAATTATTGATATACTGAATTATCATACTGAACATGCATATCTGATGCTTGAGTACATAGCTGAACACGTTTCATGAATACATGATTGGGATTACTGATAAGCTAAGTTTATATACTGAACATGCATGTCTGATGCATGAGTACATGACTGAACTGATTCGTGAATACATGACGGAATATGCAACGTTAATTGATACCAAGTTGGTAGCTATATCTAAACATGAGATTGAGTAAATTCAAAAGTTTGAGGAAAAGAGGTGAGGATACTTGGTCCACATGTCTACCTCTGTTTCCCAAGTAGCTCCCCCCAACAGACAGATTCTACCAAAGAAATTTGACTAGAGGGACTTCTTTGTTCCTCGGTCTGCAAACCTGATAATCAAGGATTTTGATGGGAGTCTCTTCATAAGAGAGGCTATTCTGAATATCTATGCCCTCTATAGGGACTACGACTGCTGGGTCACCTATGCATTTCTTAAGCAAGGAGACATGGAACATTGGATGCACTGAATCTAAGTTTAAAGGCAACTCAAGCTCATAAGCTACCTTTCTAAAATGGCTGAGAATTCGGTAAGGACCAAAATATCAGGGATTGATTTTTCCCTTCTTTCTAAACCTCTTCACTCCTTTCATAGGACAGATTTTCAAATACACAAAATCACCAATCTCAAACTAGAGATCCTTTCTGCGTACATCTACGTATGAAATCTGTCAGCTCTGAGTTGTCTTAAGCCTTTTCCAGATCAACTGAACTTTCTCTAAGGTATAAAATACCAAGTCAGGCCCTACCACTGCGGCCTCAGCCACTTCAAACCAACCAATGGGAGATCTACACCTCTTCCCATAAAGTGTCTCAAACGAAGCCATCTGAATGCTGGAATGATAGTTGTTGTTAGATGAGAATTCAGTCAAAGGCAAATGGTCATCCCAGCTATCTTTAAAGTTTATTGTACATACTCGCAGCATATCTTCTAAAGTCTGAATGGTCCTTTCTTCTTGACCATCTGTTTGAGGATGAAAGGTTGTACTGAGGTAAACTCGGGTACCAAGACCCTTTTGGAATGCCTTACAAAAATGAGAGGTGAACTGGGTACCTCTATCCAAGATAATGGAAAATGAAACACCATGCAATTTGACCAACTCCCTGATATAGAGTTTAGCGTAATCCTCAGCTGAATAAGAAGTATAGATTGGTAGGAAATGAGCTGATTTGGTCATCCTATCTACGATGACCTAAAGTGAATCATGCTGACAACAGGTATGAGGCAAACCCATCACAAAGTCCATTATAATACCCCAAAGTTTCCTAACTAATTTTGTCTCAAGAATGTCAAGTGTTAACTTCTAAATTGAATGATGTTTATTCCATGAGGAATTTTCAAGATTTTTACTTTTTGTCATGTGGGAAATTCAATAAGCTTTCCATCGATATAAAATTAGCCTAAATCCGATAACCGGGTAAGAAGTTATGACTATTTCAAGTTTCCATCGTAAAACAGCGCCATATTAGTTAGTGGCGCGCCGCGCCACAGGAGAAAATGGAAATTGTCAAATTCCAGTAGAGTTCAAAGATAGTGTCACATCACACCAAACTTTTAGGTTGCAAATAAAGTGGAAATATGATGGCTCTGCATCGCGCCATCCCTCAATTTCTCAGTTGTCAAATTCTAGTGATACGGCGCGATAGCGCCGCGTCGAGCCAGGGGTCCAATTTGGGAAAATTTCACTGAAATTAAAAGATGCATCCGGGGTTAAAAGGGTTAATTTCCCTCCCCTATTTAAGCCCTTTAACACGAGATTCAGCTATTTGGAACCCAAAATATGCTAGTTTCTCTCAAGAACAAGCTAGGGTTTCAATTGGGGATTCAATTACAAGAAAGTCTCTCTGTCAATCTTTTCTAAATCAAAAACTAAGGTATGTAATGTGTTGATTCATGGGTCTCTTTCACCCATGAAGATCAAGAATCTCTTTTCAAAATCAAAGATTTGTATATTTATGAATGTTCATGATTTGATTGAATTGAAAAGTGATGTTCATGTTGTTATTTGGTTTCATTCCATGTTATAAAATATTAATTACAAGAATTGATTCTAGTATGCAATGAATTACGCGGTATTCATGATAAACCCTTCAATTCACAAGTTGATTAATGTATCCTTGATTATTAGATATGTTGTTAATTGTATAACCATAGCATGCTCCCCCAATATTTGATTAAATGCCTATGTGAAGGAAAAGTGCCATACTAGCATGATAATATGAAATCTCCATTCATGTACAAGTTATGTATGTCATGTTTTTGATAAAATGTCTTAGCCAATGGATTATGTATTGTTGATGTTGGTCTTGTACTCAAGAAAGTCATGCTTTGTCAGTTTCCTTCTATCGAGTCCTGGGGGTACTTGTACCTAAAAAATATAGTTGTGTGCCTAGAGTACATGTAATATTTTCACGATATCCTCAGTCAAGCCATGATCTATAGAACTCAGTCAGTCATGTGACTCAGGAAAGCTCAGTAATACAGTAATCTCAATACTATTCCATCAGTCAACGAAACTCAGTTAATTACGTCCAGTCCAGTCCAGTTCAGTAATCCATGATCAGTGTCTATTTATATGGGAGTAGGAATTAGCACCGAGTGAACCCAAGGATGGGAACACACACTGTCAGATGAGGGTGTGATTCTTAGAAGTCATCCTTGCATTCCAGAACTATATAGACAATATAGGTTGAGACATCAACACTGTCAGATGAGGGTTGATGAGGTGGATAAGAACTGTCAAATGAAGGTCCACCATTCTCTTTTGGGGACACTGTCAGATGAGGGTCACTCACAGCTTGTCCTTACCAGTGGTGCGGTATTGACACCCTTCTAATTGGGGTTACAGATTGGACCCTAACTCAGCCATAATGGCATATTAGGGGCATGTCAGTTAGATAACTACTTCCCACAGTTTCAATTATAGAATCAGGACTATCAGATACAGTCATTCAGTCTCAGTAATAGAACTCAGATAGTTCTACAAAATTCAGGACTGTCAGATACAGTCAACTCAGATACAATACGGAACTCAACTAGTTCCATCAGATTTAGGACTGTCAGATACAGTCACTTAAGTCATCAGTTATATCAGTTATCAAAATTCAGTTATCAGTCATGTTAGTTATCAGTAAATTCATGTTAACACGATCTCAGATATAGTTACTACGTATTCATGCATGTATTCTTATGTTCATATTAGTTAGTTAGCCCGTATTGTTCATGCATATGAAACCCATGCATTTAGACTACCTTCCATGCATACCAGTACATTCAATGTACTGACACATTTGCGCTATGGTGTTTTATACCATAGGTTCAGAAGCACGAGCTCCAGAGCATCAGTAGCATTCCAGTCTCAGCAGTCAAAGTTAGCAGTGAGTCCTCATCCTTCGAGGACATAATCATTTATTTATTATCTCATTAAGTAATTTATTAGTTGGAGTTAGTTGGGGACATGTCCCATCAACTCCTCATCCAGACGTTCAGTCATTTAAAGGCTTTCCAAACTATCATGTTATTTTAGTTTTGCTTTGGGTATTTCATACCTCATTCAGATGTTATGTTTGTAATAGTTACGTAATAATTTTGAACCTTATGGGCTTTCAATTTTATGTTTTTGCATCATACAGTATATTATGCAGTATACAGGTACAGATATCAGTCATGAGTTAGCTTGTGGTCCTTCGAGGTCATGAGCACCGTGTAGCATTGTGGGTACCAGATTCGAGGCATTACAAACTTGGTATCAAATCCTAAGGTTCAACAGTGTCCTAGGAAATATGAAAGTCGCATCTAGTATTGTGCATGGGTGTGTTGTGTGTCATATTTATGTATAGAAGGCTATAAGATGTTTTAGGAATAATTTTCCCTTCTTTCAGAATTCATGTCATGCCAGTGAGCATAATCTCAAGTCAATCTCTCAGTATAATTTGTTTCTCCCTTTCTTCTTCAGAACATGCCTCCTAAAAGAAGAAACGAAAATCAGTCAGCCCCTCAGCCCGAAGAACCTTTGGGCGAACATGTTTCTCATGCAGAGTTCAGAGATGCATTCACTACACTTGCTCAGTCAATTTCTGCTCAGAATGAATGACCAGTCGCCGTTCTGGCCAACCCAATAGCCAATTCAGCTGCATCTAGGATTTGGGACTTCACCCGAATGAATCCCCCATCCTTTCTCGGGTCTAAGTCAGATGAGGACCCTCAAAAATTCATCGATCAGGTTCAGAAGGTTACAGACATCATGGGGGTTACTCCTATTGAGAGTACTGAGATAGCTGCATACCAGTTGCAGGATGTTTCCCACACTTGGTTTAAACAGTGGAAGTCAGAAAGTCCAGATGATGCAAGGCCTATTGAGTGGGAGGAGTTTGTCACTACATTCTTAGATAGATTCTTTCCCCAAGAGATGAGAGAGGATAAGGTGTTAGAATTCATCAACCTCAGGCAGGGAAACATGACGGTGAAAGATTATTCTCTTAAGTTTACTCAATTATCCAGATATGCTCCTCATGTGGTTACAGATAGCAGGGCCAAGATGAGTAAGTTTTTTTCTGGGGTAAACGATAGTGTGGTAAATGAGTGTAGGTTTGCAATGTTGAATAGTGACATGAATTTATCCAGGCTTATGAAACATTCTCAGCAGACAGAAGATCAAAAGGTTAAGATAAGGGAGAAACAAAATAAAAGAGCAAAGACAGGTAGTTTCAACTTTCCTTAGCCCAAATCAGAAGAATCAAATCGCTCTCAGTTCCAGCTCTTTTTTCATCTAGTTATCCATCTCCTAAGTTCAAGGATGGAAATAGATATAAGGCGTCAAGCTATAAGTCTCAGGGCAGTGTCAGCAATGCTCGAACTAATCCCCTTTGTCAGACTTGTAGTAAGAACCACAAGGGTACTTGTAGAGCTAGTGGCGATATCTATTTCGGATGTGGTAAGCCAAGCCACAGAGTCAAAGATTGTCCCCAGTTAAGTTATCAAGGTCAGCAGAACCATTCCTCAGCTAAGTCTGGTCACCCAAATCAGCAGGGTACCACTTCCAGTGCTACTAGTGGGCAACGCCCAAATAGACTCTATGCTCTCCAGTCCCTTCAAGATCAGGAAAATTCTTCTGATGTGGTTACTGGTACGTTATAGATCTTTTATGTGCATGTTTATCCTTTGCTAAATCCAGGAGATTTTTGTCTTTTGTCACTCCCTATATAGCAGTTCATTTCGGAATCAGCCCCAAAATCTTAGCAGAGCTCTTTTTAATTTCTACCCCAGTAGGTAAAACCATCATAGCCCGACGGGTATACAGGAACTGCCCAATTATGATATTTTAGAAAGTCACTTCAGTAGACTTAGTCGAATTAGAGATGACTAATTTTGATGTCATTCTCAACATGGATTGGCTTTATTCCTGCTATGCTACAGTAGACTGCAAAAATAGAATAGTCTAGTTTCAGTTTCCGAATGAACCCATCCTAGAGTGGAAGGGTACTATATCCACTTTCAGAGGTTAGCTTGTTTCCTACCTTCGGGAACAAAAAATAATGTCTAAAGGATGTGTCCGTCATTTTGTTCGAGTTAAGGACACTTTCTAAAACTTCCAGTCTTGATTCAGTCCCAGTCGTGAATGAATATTCAAATGTCTTTCACGAAGATCTTCTAGGATTTTCACCCAAAAGGGAAATAGACTTCGGCATCGATCTTCTTCCATATATTTAGCCTATATCTATTCTTCCATATAGAATGGCACCTGTAGAACTCAAAGAACTGAAAGAGCAGTTGAAGGATCTCTTAGATAAGGGATTCATCAGACCCAGTGTATCTCCATGGGGTGCACCAGTCTTATTTGTGTGTAAGAAAGATGGTTCTATCTGAATGTGTATTGATTACCGTCAACTCAATAAAGTCACGATTAAGAACAAGTATCCACTCCCTAGAATCGATGACTTATTTGACCAACTTCAGGGTGCCAGTTATTTCTGAAAGATAGACCTCAGATCCGACTATCATCATCTTAGAGTCAGAGAATGTGACATTCCAAAAATAGTCTTTCGTACTCGGTATGCTCACTTCGAATTCCTAGTCATGTCCTTTGGTCTTACCAATTCCCCAACAACTTTCATGGACTTGATGAACCGTGTGTTCAACCAGTACTTAGACATGTTCGTCATAGTCTTTATAGATGATATTCTGATCTATTCCCACCGTGAGCATGATCATGCAGACCATCTCAAAATCATACTTCAGACTCTTAGAGATCATCAACTGTTCACCAAATTTAGTAAGTGCAAATTTTGGATAAGTTCAGTAGCATTCCTTGGCCATATCGTTTACAGTGATGGCATTAGGGTTGATTCTCAAAAGACTGAAGCTGTAAAAAACTGGCCTCGACCTTTCTTTCCATCAGATATCAGGAGTTTCTTGGGTTTGTCTGGCTATTACAGATGGTTTGTTAAAGGATTTTTATCTATTGCATCCCCTATGTCCAGATTAACTCAGAAGAAAGTCAAGTTTCAGTGGTTAGATCCTTGCGAGAAGATTTTTCAGGAGTTGAAGACTCAACTCACCTCAGCTCCAGTCCTAGCTCTTCTAGATGGTTCAGATGATTTCGTTGTGTATTGTGATGCAGCCAGAGTAGGTTTGGGTTATGTCCTTGTGCAGCATAGTAAGGTCATAGCCTACGCCTCCAGACAGCTTAAACCCCATGAGAAGAATTATCCTACTCATGATCTTGCGTTAGCAACCGTAGTATTTGCCTTAAAGATATGGAGGAATTATCTATATGAAGTTCACGTAAATGTGGTCACAGATCATAAGAGTCTCCAGTATAACTTTTCTCAAAAATATCTTAATCTTCGTCAGAGAAGGTGGTTAGAGCTCTTGAAAGATTATGACATGAGTGTCCTTTATCATTCGTGCTAGGACAACGTAGTGGACAACGCTCTCAGTAGATTTTCTATGGGTAGTGTTGCTCATGTCGAGGACGATAAGAAAAAGTTAGCTCAGGAAGTCCATCAGCTTGCCAGACTAGGTTTTCGCTTAGTCGATTCAGAGGAGGGTGACATATGGGTTCAGAGTAGTTCAAAATCATCTCTAGTTTTTGAGGTGAAAGAAAAGCAAGATAAAGACCCCAGTTTAGTCAAGTTGAAAGAGTCAGTTAAGGACCAGAAAGTAGAGGTTTTCTCCCAAGAGGGAGATGGTGTTCTGCGTTGTCAGGGGCATCTGTGTGTTCAAGCTGTAGATGACTTAAGGAAGCAAATTCTTGCAGAAGCGCATGGTGCTCGCTACTCTATTCATCCAAGGGCCACAAATATGTACCGCGACTTGCGGGAGATCTATCGGTGGAGTAGGATGAAGAGAGATATTGCAGAGTTTATGTCTAAGTACTCTACATGTCAGCAGTTTAAGATAGAGCATCAAAAGCCTAGTGGGTCCATGCAGGAGTTCAATATTCATACTTTGAAGTGGGAAGAAGTGGACATGGACTTTATGATGGGTTTTCCTCGAACTCGTCGTCAGCATGATTCAGTCTGGGTTGTTATAGACAAGACGGCCAATTCAGCTCATTTCCTCCCAGTTCATACCTCTTATTCAGTCGAGGATTATGCCAAACTCTACTTCAGAGAGTTGGTAAGACTACACGGTATTCCATTATCCATTATTTCATATAGAGGTACCCAGTTTACCTTTCCCATTTCTGAAAAGCGTTCCAAAAGGGTCTTGGTACCCAAGTTCATATCAGTACAGTCTTTCATCCTCAGACATATGGTCAAGCAGAAAGGACCATTCAGACCCTAGAAGATATGCTAAGGGCGTGTGCAATTGATTTCAAGGGTAGTTGGGATGACCACTAGCCTTTGATTGAGTTTACATACAACAATAGCTATCATTCCAGTATTCGGATGGCTCCATTTGAAGCTCTCTACAGTAGGAGATGTAGATCTCCAGTCGGTTGGTTCAAAGTTAGTGAGGCCTCGGTGGTAGGACCTGACTTGGTATTCGATGCCTTAGAGAAAGTTTAGTTGATCAGAGAAAGACTCCGGGCCGCTTAGAGCCGACAAAAGTCTTATGCAGATGTGCCTAACTATATCTATCTAAAGATCTCTCCCATGAAGGGAGTGAAGAGGTTCGGCAATAAGGGAAAGCTTAGTACCCGATATTTCGGACCCTTGAAAATTCTCAGTCGCTTCGGCAAGGTAGCTTATGAGCTCAAATTGCCTTAAGATCTAGCCTCAGTTCATCCATTCTTCCATGTCTTTTTGCTCAAGAAGAGCATAGGTGACCCAATGGTTGCAGTCCTTATTCAGAGCATAGATATTCAAAATAGCCTCTCTTATGAAGAGATTCCAGTAGAAATTCTAGACTATCAGACTCGTAGACTGAGGAACAAAGAATTCCCTCTAGTCAAAGTTCTTTGGCATAATCAGTCTGTTGAGGGAGCTACTTGGGAAGCAGAAGCAGACATGCGTACCAAGTATCCTCACCTCTTCTCTGCTAACTCAGATCTAGCTCAAGGTAACAGTTATTCTTAAGCTTTTCAATTTCACATTCAGATTTCAGTTACAAACCAGTTTCATACTTAGATTCCCATTTTAAAACTTGCTATCCATTTACCATTGCATATTCAATCATATGTTCATATATCAGATAAGTCATGTGTTCATGCATCAGACATGCATTCTCCTTATGAGAAAACTCAATTAGTAGAAATCTCAATGATGTATTCATGAGTTAGTTCAGTCATGTATTCACACATTAGATATATGTGATCAACTTATCAGTACTCTCAGTCATGCATTTATGTATCAGCTCAGCCATAAAATCATGCATCAGATATGCATGCTCAGTATGAATCTCTGAAATGTCAGTTATGTCAGTCATATTTCATTGTTCATGTTTAGTGTGTAATTTGGCTTATCGTTTCTCTTCTCTCAGTCAGTCTCATTCGAGGATGAATGTTCCCAAGGGGGAGATATTGTAATACCCCAAAGTTTCCTAACTAATTTTGTCTCAAGAATGTCAAGTGTTAGCTTTTAAATTGAATAATGTTTATTCCACGAGGAATTTTAAAGATTTTCACTTTTTTTCACGTGGGAAATTCAATAAGCTTTCCATCGATATAAAATTTGCCTAAATCCGATAATCGGATAAGAAGTTATGACTATTTCAAGTTCCCGTCGTAAAACAACGCCATATTAGTCAGTGGTACGCCCCGCCCCAGGACAAAATGACAATTTTTAAATTCCAGTAGGGGTCCACGATAGTGGCATGTCGCGCCAAACTTTCAGGTCGCAAATGAAGTGGCAACGCGATGGCTCCGCATCGCGCCATCCCTCAATTTCCCAGTTATCAAATTCCAATGACACAGCGCGATAGCACCGCGTCGAGCCAGGGGTCCAATTTGGGAAAATTTCACTAAAATTAAAAGACGCATCCAGGGTTAAAAGGGTCAAGTTCCCACCCCTATTTAAGCCTTTTAACACGAGATTCATCTATTTGGAACCCAAAATATGCAAGTTTCTCTCAATTTTCTCTCAAGAATAAGCTAGGGTTTCAATTGGGGATTCAATTTCAAGAAAGTCTCTCCGTCAATCATCGCTAAATCAAGAACTAAAGTATGTCATGTGTTGATTTATGGGTCTCTTTCACCCATGAAGATCAATAATCTCTTTTTAAAATCAAAGATTTGTATATTTACGAATGCTCATGATTTGGTTGAATTAAAAAGTGATGTTCATGTTGTTGTTTGGTTTCATTTCATGTTATAGACTATTAATTACAAGAATTAATTCTAGTATGTGAGGAATTGCGCGGTATTTATGATAAACCCTTCAATTCACAAGTTGATTGATGTATCCTTGATTATTAGATGTGTTGATGATTATATAACCATAGCATGCTCCCCCCATGTTTGATTTAATGCCTATGTAAAGGAAAAGTGCCATACTAGCATGATAATATGAAATCTTCATTTATGTACAAGTTATGTATGTCAAGGGTTTGATGAAATGTCTTAGACAATGGATTATGTATTGCTGATGTTGGTCCTGTACTCAAGAAAGTCATGCTTTGTCAGTTTTCTTCTATCGAGTCCTGGGGGTACTTGTACATATTTATGTATTATACAGTCTCTTTTGGATCATGTTTTTGTATTATATAGTATATTATGCAATATACAGGTACAAATATCAGTCATGGGTTAGCTTGTGGTCCTTCGGGGTCATGAGTACTGTGTAGCGTTCTGGGTACCAGATTCGGGGTGTTACATCTAGGTTCACTTCTTCCTATTTCTAGGTGGGAATGATGAACTCCTGCATGGACCCATTTGGCTTCTGATACTCGATATTAACCTGCTGACATGTTGAGCACTTAGCCACAAACTATGCAATGTCTTTCTTTATCCTACTCCACCAATAGATCTCCCGCAAATCAGGGTACATCTTAGTGGCACCTGGATGAATAGAGTAGCGCGCACCATGCACTTCTGCAAGAATTTACTATCTCAAATCATCTACACCTGGCACACACAGACGACCCTGGCAACTGAACACACCATCTCCCCCTTAGGAGAAGACCTCTACTTTCTGATCTCTGACTGATTCCATTAACTTAGCTAGACTGGGATCCCTACCCTGCTTTTCCTTCACCTTGGAAACTAGGTATGATTCTGAACGACTCTGCACCCATACACTACCTTCTGATGAATCAACTAAGCGAACACCTAGTCGGGCAAGCTGATGAACTTCCTGATCTAACTTCTTCTTACCATCCTCCACATGAGCAACAATACCCATAGACATCCTACTGAGAGCATCAACCACTACATTGGCTTTACCCAGATGATACAGGATGCTTATGTCATAGTCTTTCAACAACTCTAACCACCTTCTCTAACGGAGGTTTAAATCTTTCTGAGAGAACACATACTGCAGGCTCTTATGGTCTATGAACATATCAACATGCACACCATATAAATAGTGCCTCCAAATCTTTAAGGCAAATACTACTACTGCTAACTCAAGATCATGAGTAGGATAGTTCTTTTCATGGGGTTTAAGTTGTCTAAAGGCATAGGCTATGACCCTACCTCTCTATATCAAAACATACCCCAAACTAACTCTGGAGGCATCACAATATACCACAAACCCATCTGAACCATCTGGTAGGGTCAAAACTGGAGCTGTAGTGAGTCGAGTCTTCAACTCCTAAAAACACTTCTCATAAGAATTTGACCACTAGAGTTTGACTTTCTTCTGAGTCGATATGGACATAGGGGATGCAATAGATGAAAATCCCTCAACAAACCATTAGTAATAGTCAGCCAAGCCCAAGAAACTCCTGACATCTAATAGAGAGATGGGTCTAGACCAGTTCTCACTGCTTCGGTCTTTTGGGGATCAACTCTAATGCCATCACCAGAAATGATATGGCCAAGGAAAGATACTGACCTTAGCCAAAATTCACACTTGATGAATTTAGTGAATAACTGCTGGTTTCTGAGAGTCTAGAATACTATTTTGATTGGTCTGCATGATCATGCTCACTGTGGGAGTTGACAAGAATGTCATTTATTAAGACTATGATGAACATGTCCAAGTACTACTTGAACACACGGTTCATCAAGTCCATGAAGGCTGCAGGGTCATTGTTAAGACCAAAGGACATGACTAAGAATTTGAAGTGACCATACCGAGTTTTGGAAGATGTCTTCGGGATGTCACATTCTCTGACTCTGAGCTGATAATAGCCTAATCTGAGGTATATCTTAGTAAAGTAACTATCACCCTGAAGTTGGTCAAATAAGTCATTGATTCTGGGAAGTGGATACTTGTTCTTGATCGTGACTTTATTTAGCTGATGGTAGTCAATACACATTCTGAGAGAACTGTCTTTCTTACGCACGAATAAAACTGGTGCGCCCTACAGGGATATACTGGGTCTAATAAATACCTTATCTAGGAGATCTTTTAACTGTTCTTTTAATTCTCTGAGTTTTGTTGGAGCTATTCTGTACGGCGGAATAGATACGGGCTGAGTATCTAAAAGAAGGTCTATTCTGAAGTCGATTTCCCTTTCGGGAGGAACTCCGGGAAGATCTTCAGGAAACACATCAGTGAATTCATATTCTACTGACATTGATTCAAGAGTAGGGGTTTCTGAACTAGAGTCTTGGACTCAAATGAGATGGTAGACACATCCCTTAGATATCATTTTTCTCGCCCGAAAGAAATAAGCTAACCCCTAAGTGCTGAAGTACTATCCCTCCACTCAAGGATGGGTTCATTCAGAAACTGAAACTGCATAATTATGTTTCTGCAGTTGACTGAGGCATAGTAGGAATAAAGCCAATCCATGACGAGAATGACATCAAAAGCAGTCATCTCTAATTCGACTAAGTCTGCTGAAGTGAATTTTTGAGATATCATAACTGGACAGTTCCTGTATACTTACCGGGCTATGATAGATTTACCTACTAGGGTAGAGACTGAGAAAGGCTCTGCTAGAATTTTGGGATTGACTCTGAAATCAACGGCTATATAAGGAGTAACAAAGGACAACAAAGCTCCTGGATCTAGCAAAGCATAAACATATAAATAGAAAAATTATAGCGTACCAGTGACCACCTCAGGAGAACTTTCATGATCCTATTAGGACTGAAAAGCATAGAGTCTATTTAGGCGCTGCCCACTGGTGGAACTAAAAGCGGCACCCTTGTTCTTCCTATCCTTCTCCCTATTCTTAGCCTGTTCTCGCTCTCTTGTTCTCCTTCTTCTTCTCTCTCTCCCTATTCTGAACTCAGTGTGGGAGATATGTTCGTCTAGAGGATCGAGATGGATGGGTTGGGGTTCTGACTAGTCTCCCGTTCCTCTTCCCTTAGTCCTCTTTGGAGGCATATTCTATAATTGGAAGAGAAATTTGGATTAGACAGGGAGTTTAACTAGAGCTTATGCTCACTCGCACGACATGAATACTGAAATAAGGGAAAATTTTCCTAAAACACCTCGCAGCCTCTTGTCCACAAGTGTGACACGCTACACACCCATGAACAAGACTCTACTAGATACAACTTTTAGACTTCCTAGGACTCTATTAAAACTTAGGCTCTGATACCAAGTTTGTAATACCCCGAGTCTGTTCCTCGAACGCTACACGATGCTCATAATCTCAAAGGACCTGTAATAACTGAATAGTAATACTATAATTTTGCAGAAATTAGATGGAAAACATGGTATAAGGTTCAATATTGTAATAAAACTGAATACGATATAACAATACCAAAACTGAAAACATTTATCCAAAAATACTCTAGTCTGGAAAGACTCTAAACTATCTGAAATGTGGAGTTGATGGAACAAGTCTCCAACTAACTTCGGCTATTGAAATAAACTGAAATGCTGGAATAATAATCATGTACTTGAACTATGAGGACTCATCACTAACTCTGACTGCTAAAATTCTGAACTGCTAAGGGTGCTCAGGAGCCCGTGTGTCTAAACTTATGATATAAAACATCATAATACAAGAGAAAAGTATGCATCAGTACTTTGAATATACTAGTATGCTAAGTGAGGTAGGCTAAAATGAATGGGTTCATAGGCATGCACAATATTGACTGAATGGCATGAATATAACTGAGTGAGAGTATATGCATGGATACATAAACTGTAACTGAGATCGTGATAACACTAAATACTGAGTCTAAATAAAGATTAACTGATATCTATGTATACTGATATTGAATTACTGATAACTAAATGACTATATCTAACAGTCTTGATTCTATGGAACTATACTGAGTTCCATACTAAACTGAGTGACTGTATTTGACAGTCCTGAATCTGTAAAACTAAACTAAGTTCTATACTGAGACTGAATATAAAATTGAGACTGTAGGAAGTAATTATCTAACTGACATGCCCCTCTCTGAACTGATTGGGGTCCAACCTGTAACCCCATCTGGAAGGGTGTCATTATCGTGCCACAATAAAGATAAGCCGAGTCACCCTCATCTGGTAGGTGCTCTGAATGAGAATGGTGGTACCTTCAACTAGCTGGTATATCACCTCATCAACGCTCAACTGGTAGGTTGATGTATCAACCTATGCTGGCCATACAGTTTTGGAACACAAGGACTACTTCTAAGGATCACACCCTCCACTGGCAGGTGAGTCCCCATCCTTAGGTTCACTCGATGTTGAATCCTACTCCCAACTGAATAGACCTTGGACTGATTTCTAAATTGTTCTAAGCTAGATTAAACTGTTACTGATCATACTGTTTAACTGAACTGAACTGAGTTCACTGAGTTCCATGGACTGATGGAATACTACTAAATTCTGTTAACTGACTGAGTACTACTGAGTTTTCTTGAGTTCTGTAACTAACTGAATTCTACTAATCGTGACATAATCGAATACTATTCTGTAACTGACACTAGCTCTAGGCATACAGCTAAATTATTAGGTATTAAATACCCCCAGGACTCAATAACATAAAAATCAAATCACTGCATGACTTTAGTGGCAGAATGGTATAGATTACTAACAATACATTCACTTCGGCATTTCTGTCAAACACTTGAGAAGCATGGATATTTCACCTATCAATACACATGTAGTACTATCATGAATTATACATTCAACTTGCAACTCAAGAGTCTAACATGAAGTTCACAAAGTTCAACTCGCAATTAACTAGTTTGCATGAAACTTGGGACAAATCATGGATTTAGATCACCATTAACATCATAATCATAAATACATTGAAGATCCAACAAAAAATCCATGAAATCAATTGACTTAAATTTTTAAAAGAGTTTCTTGGACTTTAATGGTGGAAGGATACCCTTGGATGAACACTTCATATACCTTAGTGCTTGAATTCTGAAAGATTGGTGGTGGTTTATTAAGTTCTTGATTTGAAATTGATCCCCTAGGGTTTCTATTCTTGAGAAATTTGAGAATAATGAATGAATTTAGCCTCTAAAGGAAATTAATCTCGTGTTTTGGGGGTCGAAGGACGTATGAAAAGACACAAATACCCCTAAGGATGCAGTATTTTTAATAACTAAAAACTAAACTATCGACGCCTTGCGTCGTTGGCATCGATGCGATGGATAATTCACCACGACGAGTCCGCATCGGTTCACTGGAATTTTCACTGTGCTGAGGGAAAAATTATATGTCGACGTGATAGATGACATGGCGCGACAAGATCGCATCGACTCACTATTTTGGTCACTTGAACATAGGTCCAAAAAATCCAAAACTTATTCGGAGACACCTACAGACATTCCTGATCATGAATTAATCTAAAGATCGATACCTTAAGGTCATAAGAGTCATAAAATAGAGTTACCAACTTACGAAGTCTAAAATAATACTAAGTATGAATACTTAGCTAGAATTTTCTAAGTCTGGGACCCCTTGGCAAGCTTAAAAGACTGAGTTTATCTTAGGATTTTGCAGGGTCTTACACTAGGTTAGCAGTCAGAGTGAGGGTGACTATTGCGTAAATAAGTAGTTTTGGTTGTATAACCCTTTGATTTAGGGGTGGTTCTCTCTTTTATGGTGGTAGGATAATATGGTGGCAAGACTTGTAGATTGTATGGTGGTGTGTGGAGAAAGTGTTTGGCTTTGATTTTTTTTATTTATTCAAAATAGGAGAGAGCCTAGAGTGGATAGTTATGGTGGTTATAGAAATCCCTTATAGGTTGTGAATGAAAACTGTTAGATTAGCCAATAAGTTATAAGTATAGACTCAATATTATATGTGGAATTTGAAGGCAGTCTAAATGTATACTTGGGTAAGTAAGTATGATCTAAGAAAGTAGAATATGTAGATAAGATCATATTGGGTTATAATATAAGATTAAGGTTGACCATGTCTATTATGTGACTTTACCCACTTGACCTTCTTTTCTTTAGTGGTTGTAACTAGTACTTCATGTGAGAAGGTATATAGTGGATTTTGAGTTGTAATAGTTATGTCATGGAGAGGTTGCGATTGTAGGTAGTAGTTAAATGAAATGAGTATTTTGAGTTGATTTCCTAATTTGATGGACTAGTATAATATGTTACATGCTTCACCGGTGGTACTTGATTGTTGCTAGACTATAGGCTTGAACTTTAGATGTAGAATGTGGTGGTAAGAGTAGTAGCTTAAGGTTAATGATGTATGTTTTGTAGCAATAAATTAGTAGTCTTGATGTGATTTGTGAAAGAGCCTAGGTTGATAACTGATACGCCCAAATTACACCTCTCTTACATGAGAGTAAGCAATTGCTGTCAAATATAGAATCCAATTAGGTTGGGTGTCGAATCCCACAGGGAATACTATGTTTACTAAGTATTGTGAATGTTATTAGACTGTTGATCAAAACTTTCTGAATAAGAGGGGTTTTGATTTATAAATTGTATTCTAAGTAATTGTAGCAGAGTTGTTCCAACTAATGATTGTTTCTGCTAGTAATAATTCAATGATATTAAATAGACTAGAGTTATGGTACATAGATGTTTAAACAGTTAGGGTTATGAATCACTTTTGAGTTCCACTCAATAACTTCAATTGCAAGAGCAGCTAAATTCTATTATTTATCCATTAGTTTCTCAACCTTAATGGATAGTTTATCCTTTGAGTCTCTCAAACTTAAAGAATATATTGATTATTCAACCATTCTCCCATGTAGGTTAATCCTTGTTAAGGCATTTTCCATTAATCTAAAGATTTAGGTCTCTAGATTTTATGTAAACCCTTTATTTTCCCAACAAATACTTTTTTATTCGAACAAGTGATTGTTCTTGGGCTCACCTTTCAAGTTTGCAACCAAGAAAAGTCATTAGAGTGAATAAGGGTTTATGCAACATCAATTACTTACAGAAACTCAATTGGAATCACAACCCATATCAACTATTTACATCAAGGCTCCCATAACCCAAGTTATGGAAGCTTAGCCATTCATCTCCATAGAAGAAAGAGAAAGAATACTTGTATTATTCATAAACAAATTCAAAGTTCACTTACAAAGGTTACAAGAATTAATTATTGAATCTCTAATAGCAATGGAATGATTAGATCCACAAATGTAGTTTAATTCACAGATTTTTATGTTATAGAGAGTTTTAAAGAAGGAAAACTAAGATAAAACAATCTCCATGATTCAAAATATCCTTCAATAAAACCCTAACTGGGTATTTATATCCTCCCAGGTTTAGAAGATTTAAAATTTAAATTTAGAAAATGATGCGTCCTAACTGACGGTCTAACTGACAGCCCGTCTAGAGTCTAACAGTCCGTCAGGTGAACCGTCACTGCCTATTCCAAGATGCCAGGTTCTATTAAGGACTGACGGACATGTTGACGGTCCATCGATGGACTAACAGTCCATCATCTAGACCGTCGCTGAATCTTTCAAAATATTCAATTCTAGTTAATCCTGACGGCCAATTTGGTGGTCCGTCACAAGTCTGACGGTCCGCCACTTGGTCCTTTGCAGAGGTTCTGAAATTCCATCTTCCTGTTTTTGCCTGACGATCACTTCGTCGGTCCGCCGAATAGATGACAGTTCGCCAATTTTCCCGTCAGAACCCTTCTTATGCAAAATTTCTAGGTTTCTTTTATGCCTAACTCCTTTAGCTGAAAACACTTAAACCCATTATTAAATACAACTTTAGTTTCTTGAAAACACATAATTTTCCTGAGAAAAAAATGTAAAATATTCTGTTAAAAGCCAAAACATCAATATTTTATGAAAAGTTAAGTGGTAATTATGAGGTATATGTGTATATGAGGACTAGTGTTAAAAGGATGAAATGTGGGTGAGTCATTAAGTGGATATGGGCATAAGTATATAAGAATAAATTGCACCCCCTAGTAGTATGGCGTTAGGTAAGATTTTATGATATAAGTTATGTGATTAATGGTCTAATGTTAGAAGGTTAAGTAGTGGAGAGTGGATTTTTATGTGATAAGGAGTGAGGATATATATGCTTATGAGACTGCAAATTATAGGTTGATGACGATAGAGGATATTGGAAAATTAAGAGTAGCATTCTTGGAAAGCAATGCGTTTAGAGTATACTTAAAAAGGGAAGGTTTAGTATTTATGTGTATAAGTGTTTTGTGTACCTAGTTTATGTTCTTAAAATTGTGGTATGGAGAAGTCTGGTGAGTTGTTGTATGATGTTCATTAGAGTTGAATTGAGGAAATATAGGTAGGCAATATGAGCCTTGGGTATGGTTTTTCAAATTTTGGTAAGTTGTAAGTTTGTGATTAGAGGTGTAATGAGAGTATTCTAAGGAGTTGAAGATAGAGTGTTAAGTGTTTAGAAGAGTGGATGTCCATGCCCATAATAATGTTAGTCATAAGTTGGTGACTTTAGGGATAGAGGAAGTTATGTTAGTATCCCTGAAGGGGGATGATCCAGAAAGAATTTAGTGTCTTTATGTAAAATTCTTGATGGAAGTTTGTGTTCGTTTGTATACCGATATCCCCTATTGTATAGAGAACTGTGGTTATAGATTAATGAGAGGTTATATTCTCAAATCCAGGAGGGTGGCTTTGATCTAAGGGGGTGATGATGGATTAAAGCAGTCCCCGAATTTTTTTTGTGGTGTCAAGTTTTAAGTAAGAATCATGTTAAATCAATTCCTATTCAAGCAAGCTCCTCCTACTTTAATTTGAATGAACATCTACCGATTTCTTATGTATTCATGTCTTGCCTATGCCTAAGGTTTGAGCTCTCTATGTAACTCATGTCATGTTTCAACCTTCAAGAAAGAAACGATAATGTACCTCAATGATCCAATATTCCAAGTATCCAAGCTCTATGTTATGTTGCTTATGAACCATAAATCTGTGTCCCAAATCATGCTTGATTCTAAGGAACTATATTTTCGTATGTTACTGATTCAATTAATATTTGGATTAGCCAAATGATTAAGTTGTACGAACTCATGACTATTTCAGCTCTGAAGATGATAAACGATAGCTTCGAGTAGAAGTCTTTGTCTCAATCATCGAGTTCATGAATTCCAAACTTATGTTATACGACTCGTGATGTAAGAACTCCTATTTCTCACTATGATCTATCCTAAAAACTCATGCTATGTGACTTTTATGCCAGAGCGTCTCTTTACTTATGACCCAGACAATTGATAGCTGAAACACTTCGTGATTGTATCGTATCTTTAAATCTTGTTCCTCCTTGAGTAGTGCGATAAGTATAAGTTATGGTCTGATAGTGTTACTTTCTTTCATGATGTTTATGCTCGAGTCCCTTAATGACCCTCTGTGTGTTAGTATGATAGTGGTTGTGGAAATAGAGTAATGTTTCAGGTAGGGGAGAAGATGTTCTTGAATGTAAAAATTTTGATGTGATTCCTTTAGCAAAAACTATATGAGAAGGGGGAAGAAGGAGATGAACTTTTTTTACTTGGAAAAAATCTGAGTGAGAATGATCAAATTTGCTGGTCTAAGAGGGAAGATCCATGATGTGGGGTATAGTAATGAAATGCTTAAATTTTGTGATTGATGAAAACACAAACCAATGTGCCATGTGGTTAGTATTCCCTGATTTAAGACTAGAGGTTATTGGATTATAGTGATGGGGTGAGGTAATTTCTTAATGTAATATAGAGTGCAGGGTGCCGTAGTTTAAGTTAGCACCTCTTTCCTTCGAGTTGGGCTTCAGCATAGAAGTATTATATAGCGGCACACAAATTCTTGTGGTTAGATGGGTTATGGGATAATTGTAAGTTTGAAATAGTGAAGCATGTTTATTAATGTTGGGGCATATATGAATAGTGTCTCTAAACTTAAGGTCCATTCATTGTATCTTGTAAAGTGAAGAATGTTTCTAAATCCTGTCTTCCACGAGATCTCATTTCATGATTAGTACTGATGTAAATAGGGCCTATGATCACCAAATAAACTCATGCCTTATGTTGTAATGATAATTATTCATAGAACTCATGTGCAAGGTCATCCCTATGTAAAGTTTCACTACCTCATGCTTAATGCTTACGTGTTTCACTAGGGGTTACCATGAATCTCTTTCGATGCCTTTGTATATTTTGTTGAGGAATAATGTTCAATCCGAGGTTACATTCCTTATTTCATACCTTTAGAGCTTCAACAAGTCCCTACCCATCATTCGGGGACGAATGATCCCAAGGGGGAGATAATGTAACACCCCACACAATGATCCCAAGGGGGAGATAATGTAACACCCCACACTTTTGGGCTAGAATGTAAACCGTAATTTCTATGTGTAAAGGTTCCAAAATCCAATAAATCCTATTAAAATTTAGTGTGTTAATCAATTATGTAGTTTGGGAATCTAGTTGAGCATGAATTGAGATCATAGAGATCCCTTAAATTAAGGATGAGAAGAAAGCTTTCCTATCAATTGAGTTTTGGTAAGCGTCTAAACTTAGGTCAACTTCCATTGACCATAACCTTTTTTATATAACGAATTAGAGGTCCTACTATATATAAAATGAAAGGTCTTTGAGTCCTATTTCCAACGCCACCAGTTTTTCCTTACTCCAATATCGGGGTAAAAAGTTATTTCTGTTTTACAGAGAGGTGTCAATCTGCCGAGGGTGCGACGGCCGACCCGACGGACCGTCAAGCCTTCCGTCTCCCCAAAAACAGTGAGTTTAGTCACTGTACATGACCCTACGGTCAAGGTGACATTCTATCACCCTCCTTATGGTCCATCAACCAAGCCGTCGGGCAAATTCAAAGTTCCGAAGGCGGGATGTTTTAAAAAGGGTGTTTTGGTACTTTTCCTCTTCAGAAAACCTCCCCAATGGATTTAATTACTCTCTAAAATGTCATTAATCAATCCTTATCTATTATAAAACATCAAAAATACCTCCTCACTCTCAAAAATAAGATCAAACTAGGTTTTCCTCCAAGAACAAGAAAGCAAGGAATCAATCTTTAAGTCCAAGATTTCCAAAGAACAAATCAAGATTTGAGTTCTACTCTTTAAACCTTTTAATCGAAGGTACGTGGGTTTTTTCTAAACTACATGTTCATGATGAAATTGTTTCAATAACATTTACATGTTGATAAATCATGAATTTACAAAAGGGTATTGAAATTTCAACTACAATTATGCATTGTGAAATCTTCTAGACATCAATGTTTTGGTCTTAAGGCCTTACCCCATAAAATTTATTTATTTTCCATATATATATATATGTATGCATGTGGTTTGATGTTTGAAACTTTAATTTAGAGCACGAATAACCATAATCCCTCTCTTGTTATAAATCCCATTGTGTTCATATGCTATAAATTATTCAAATCCATATTCAGAAGCATATTACAAACGTATGTACTATTACATAAGACTTGGTTTTGATTATGAATTGAAGAGAGAGAGAATTTACATTTTGATAATTATTGAAGATATATAATTATAGAATTGCATGGTTTGTCAAAAATACATGACCACACATGTTTGTTGAAATGTTGAAAAGAGAGATTCTTTGCATAATTTGACATATATTTTGGAGTATGAATTCTCTTGAACTGTTTGAATGATATGGTGTTCCAAACTTTATGTTTTGAATAAAGATACTACAACATGATATTTTATGTCTTAGAATATACGACTTGCAAGTCTTGGTATGACGATACCAAAACAGATAATGCCATAACAGATTCAGAACAGAATAGAAATCAGATTTCATTCAAATTTTTAGAACTTGAGTTCTTAAATATGCATGTTCAGAAAAGGTTAAAAATGGGCTTAAGAGATGTTAGGTGGTTACCCGAAGAAGGCACGAGTTCAAATAACTCATTGACCAAAACCGTGGTTTGCCTATACAGGTTATTATGTCTCCAAGAGGGATTATATCCTGGCCTAGTGCCTTGTGGCCTATCAGACTCAAACACTCCATCCCTTGCAACAAACTTGGGTTGGGGGATTCCCCGCCGAGTCAGTGACGGATTCCATATATCCCATGGAATATCAGATTTGTAGGGGTGTACCACCTAACTCAGAAGTAATACAAAGATTAGACTTGCATTGACAAGATTGTTTTAAGGTCATTGAAATTGTCCATGTATTTTTAACTATTTCATGCATGATATTTCGGACTTGCTCTCATCTATGTTATTTATATAAACACATTATTTTGTATTGCTCTGCATACCAGTACATCTGTATTGACTCCCTATATTTCAGGGTCTGAGGCTCTATCCAGAGGTTTCCGCTAAGTCGTAGATTTATCATATAGAAGTGTGCAGTTTGTGAGCCTTCTTTATTTTTGGAAGGCCTGTTTTTAGAAAAATTTTATTTCATTTTAGTTTTGGGCCCGACTGGGGGCCTTGTCCCAGTTTTAGACAAGTTGTTAATTTCTGATGTATTAGAGATTTCGCAGACTGAAGCATATGTTGTGTAGATACTTATGGATTTCATTCAGTATTGTTAAATTGAACTCACAACATGACCATGATTCAATTTGTTTAATTTCCGCTTCTTTTCTTTTGTTTATGAATGGTGTTCAGGATTGCCAGATAGAAAGGGGCGCCCGGGCCTTCATTGTTTGGGATGCTCATCGCGGCCAGGTCCTCGGCTCAGGTCGTGACACCATTGAGCCATAATTCGTTTGATGTGTTCAACTGCTTCAATAATTCATTCGATGTGTTCAACTACTTCGTTATTCATCATCTAGACCGTCACTGAGTCTTTCGAAATATTGAATTTTGGTTAAGCCTGACGACCAATTTGGCGGTCCGTTGCAAGTCTGACGATCTGTCACTTGGTCCGTCGTAGAGGTTCTGAAATTCTTTCTTCCTATTTTAGCCTGACGATCACTTCAGATGTCTGTCGCATAGCTGACGGTCCACCAATTTGCCCATCAGAACCCTTTTTATGCCAAATTTCTAGGTTTCTTCTGTGCCTAACTCTTTTACCTAAAAAAACTCAAACCCATTATTAAATACAACTTTAGTTGCTTGAAAACACAAAATATTCCCGAGAAAAAGATGTAAAATGTTCCATCAAAAGATGGAACATCAGCACCCTCAACTTAAGATAATTGCTTGTCCTCAATCAACTCAGCACCAAATTACAAATATGGACAACACAATGACAGACATTCAACTTACTGAACCAATTTTCACACTACCTTTCACTTGTGATCCTAATTATATGGCTCAACATATCAGAGTCCATAACCGACATTATTTCAAAATCAATACATATACACAAACATGGATACAAGAATCTGCAGAGATCAACCGAATTAAGTGTAACTCCAGTTGCCCTCATAGTCAAGGAAATCCACCACTCAGTATATTTTGTGGATACAAATCAGAACTCTCACACTCGTCAAAGAAGTTACAAACATAGTACACATACCCATAGGCTTGCCCTTATCATTAAATGCCCTCTTATAGCTGACTAGCCAAGATCAAGCAGGTCTTTCTTAGGCTTGTAATAAGGTTTCGGGGCTAGGTGAGGAAGGACTTTTGGGAAAAGGTGACTTAACACTGGGATTTAACTCTCTTTGCCCTCAAGTTCTACCTACCAAGGCTATTTCTGAACTATCTCGCCCACCCTTTTCTCATTCATTTACACTTTACCATAATAATCCCCCTTTTATTTTATTTTTTAAAATTTTATTTTATATAAATACACACAAGCATCAGCCACCCTTAACTTATGCTGATACAATCAGTCAAGGTGCACAATATCTTGAGTAGACTAGGGCTATATACTTTAAACCATGCTCTAAACCAACTTTCACTTAGATAGCTAACAGCTTGACAATAGCCAAACACCTAAGTTTAGGTTCACAATGACCACTATTGGGACAGGGCCAGAGATAAGAGTTAACAACTTAAAGAGAGTTAACTAGAGTGATTGGTGATGAAGAAAAATTAACATAGGCTCAAAGAAGGGTTCAAAAATGGAACATTCTTTTTGGTGGGGTTGATTATTTTGGCTAAGTGGACTAAACTCGCAAGGCGGCCTGCTATCATTTCTTATTTCATCAACTACAACACAGCATCAATTGAACCAGGCAAGTTCTAGGTACTACACTATGTAAGAACCAATACAAATACTCGCACACAAAGGCAACTAGGTCAACCTATCCTACTGTTCCTTAAAATTTACATCCTACGTCATGCATATTTTACAAGTCAATGCCAACTATAGATTCACTAATAGTTGATCACATATACTAGAAGCCAAAAGTAAACAGTCATACGGACATAGTCATAGCTTGATACCAACATCATTCATCATCCATATTCACAACAAGGTGCTAACATAAAAGACACTTTTATTTCATGGACTAACATTAACAACAGAATAGGACTTAAGAAAGGAAAGATGCAAACCCAAATTTAATCCTAGAAATTCAAAAAAATAAGAAAAAATGCAACTTAAACATAATCCTAGATGTGCCGATTCTCCTAGATAGCACATAGGAGGAAAAGAATATCGGTAACACAAGCCCCCATGGTACAAGTACACCACCCCACAAAAAAAATACATTGTCCTCAAAGCATCAAATAAAAGTACAAAGGAGTGGGCATACTTATACTGCCTCTTATTCATCTGAGGTATTTGTGAAGTGTGGTGAGGCTCCAGCAGCCTCACCTGGTACAATGTTGACCCCCATGGTGGTGGGGGTACTCAAAAACTCTCCCTCCAAAATCGGAGGTACCACATCTCTGACTGGGTTTGATGTTTGCCCCCTGACTGGGGAAGAACTAGTCGATACTCCAGCCACTTCGTCTTTTTCTCTCTTCCTGCTTCTCTCTTTATCTCTCCTTGATCTTCTGCTAGTTTTCCTCATATCATACTGCTCTTGTTCCTCTGGTGTCATGGTTTTCCTTCTTTTTCTCTTTCTAGTTTTCCTTTTAGCATGCTCACCTACCTGCTTCTTTCCTTTATCTTTTATTGGTCTCCCTATCAGATCGACTATTTCCTCATTATCATTACTTACAACTAGGGTCGGGTCAATAACTGGCTACTGGGACTGCCTACCCTTCAACTCTGTTGTGTCTGCCTTTGCTTGCTCAAATTTTGCCATGACCTTTGAAAGATCTGGGAGTGACAGTGCATCTAACCTTTTATTGATGCAGTGTTCCATATTTTCCATCCTAATCTGAATGCTTTGGAATGGACGGATTGCTTCAGTTATAATTTTATCAACGAAAGGCTTAAATTCCAAAGCCCACTTATCTAACTATTTTTGAAACCTCTTCTGCAGTTTCACCGACTTGGCAAAATTCTCCTGCGTCAACCTATATTCTGCATAATCTGATCCACCCATTGGTGGTACAGACCCAAACCCTGCAGCTATTATTGGTGGCACATACTCAGGAGGCATATATGTGGTGATGGGCAGCCATACTTGTCAGAATTTTTGATGTATCTGGAGTTGGTGCAGACTGAGTCTGGTAGGCTAGAGGTTTGTTCACCCTTATTTCAAACATTGAATCATCCTTAGACTTCTCCAGATCCTACCTATGCATTACCTTGACCTCGTTATCGACCCCATAAATCAGAGGCATACCTTCCCTCCTACACAACTCCATGATTAAACATGGGAAAGGTAATGCACTTTCCACCTTATGGGCTCTCACGAACAATTCATCAACAATAATCTGGGAAAAATTAATTTGCAACCCTGAGATCAGGCTGGCCACTAGTACAGCTCTGTGCTTATCCAAATTCGCATCACCTTCTGTGGGCATCAATCTCAAATGAACAACAGCCCACTAGAACTTAGATTTGAAAGTAAGGGAAGACTTTGTAATGTGCCCACGTAGATTTATTGCCCATGAGGGGTTACCATCATCAGTTAGTAAATTGGCTACCCAAGGCCTCTGAGTAGATGCAGATCTCAGTCTGTACTCAACATTAGGCATAGCAGTAGAGCTTTGTACTCGGGTCTAAATAACATTCTATTGATTATTCAGGCTAAAATATCAATGTTGACTCCTCGGACTAGGACCGACTCCCTATTGGGCAAGTCTGCAACCTTCGACCCCTTTGGACAATCTTTCTCTGCCAAAACCAGATAATTAGGAAAGAACTCCCTTACCCAATTGGTTGATATGATCCGGGAGGATTTCTCATCCATTCTAGTTCGTACTCGTTGAAGTGACGCTCCAACTCAGGATATTCATGCAATTCTGTGGTGATAATTTGATACTCTTCAACAAATGCCTTTTGATCTCTCAATTTTCTATTGATACCATCCCTACATAGAATTTATCTCTTGCTCCCTCAAGTTGCCACCTGATTTCCACTCTAAATTGAGGATCTTTGTGCTTAATCATATTGACACCCTCAGGTTCAGTTTCCATATCAGCTGATTCAGTCTACTCTTCCACATTAGTAGTCTCAATTCCAACTTTAACTGGATTGGGTTGAGAGGTAGCAACCCCTTCCTCATCGAGGCTTGACCTGGTACTGCTAGTATTACTATTACTATTCTCTTCAGACTGGAAGAGTGTATAAGTATCCCTTTCTCGTTGCCTTATGTTGTAGGCGGGTGCTGGATCATCTCTACCTCTTTGGGATTGACCCCCTCTGTCTATTGGAAGTTTGTATGTCATGATTCCCGAAAAATAAATAAGGACTCAGTTACAAAATAAAATCTGCAAAAATAGTGAAGTAGTTGGCTTGATGGCAATACTGATGGTCCGTCAATCATGCGACGGTCCGTCAATCATGCGATGATCCATCAATCATGTGATGGTCCATTGGGTAGGCTGTCAGTCCTTATCCAAAAACTCTTGATTTGTCAGAGCATTGTGACGGTCGACCTGATGGTCCGTCAGGTTACTGACGGTCCGCCAGGTTATCCGTTACACCTTATCCAGTGAATGTCAAGTTTGGGGTCTTTACAATGGTTTATCTGGAGGTCTGTTGAAAGACCGATGGTTCGTCAAAGTTGTCGTCGCAACCTTATTTTAGTTTCAACTTTTCATTCCGACAATTTGTCAAACACTTAGCGCACAACATCAGTGTTTCAGTGCAAAACGCCACCAATTTCGCGTTTAAGCATAACATTTCTCTCTTTATGCATGTGGGTTACTCATACTTCACCCAATACAGTGCATATCAAAGTTCATAACTCATATACATCAATAATTCAAAACAAATTAAGAGAACAAGTCAAAATTTTATTAATAAACACATATTCACTTCACACTTTTACCATTCAAAGAATGAAGGAAAGAGTTATTCTCATACCTTGATGGTGTATTACTTCACTCTTTTATTTTTCTAATGCAGAAGTGAATGAACTTGTAAATACTTGTTAATGACTGGTAACTTTTGCTGTGATGAGAAGATGAGAATGAAAATATTGTTTAAATAGGAGAGAAAGATGAAGAGGAAAAGTCTCAGTAGAGTAACTGCTTTCAGATTCCCTGAATCCAGAGGGAGTTGAACAGTTGGAAATTTAAAAATATAGTAACACACATAACCGTTTGATTTTATCCTTTAAAATACTTTTGGGTTATTTTCTTGAGTATTAACTAGCGTTTAAACACAGCCCGAACCAACCCGAACCTAGGGTTTTATTGATGATTGGCCCGACGGTCCGTCAGGCTAACCGTCACAGCTTACCAGAAACCAATATGTGATTCATCTTTTTGAAGGTTGGCCTAATGGTCCGTCAAGTAATTAACGGTCCACTAATCCATTCGTCAGTTGATTCCAGTATCTCGATTTTTCAGCTTCAGGTTGATGGCCGATGCGATGGTCCACCATTTTTTTGACGGTCCGTTGATAGCTCCGTCAACCTCCTCACAGCTGTGAACCTCCCTTCTTTTAGTGTTTTCAATCCTGGACACTCCACAAACACATTAGATTGCACAAAAACAATAAATAAACTTTGATTATAATTATAATAACACTTGGTGGGTTGCCTCCCACTAGCGCCTGATTTAATATCGAAAGACAACGCACTTATCTCAATTGCTTAGACTTCATCGAGATAGATAGTAGCTATGCATTTTATCGAGTCCATTAGACCGATATACAGCTTCAGTCATTGCCCATTCACTTTGAAGATACTTCTGTCTTTGTTTGTAAGTTTGACTGCTCCAGATGAGTAGACTTGATTAACTTAAAATGGGCTAGACCATTTTGATTTTAACTTACCTGGGAGCAACTTTAGTTTGGAGTTGAAGAGAAGAACCAATTCACCTTTCTAAAAGTCACGATTTGAAATCTTCCGGTCATGATACTTCTTCATCTTCTCCTTGTAAAGATTAGCTCTTTCATACGCACCAAGATGAAACTCATCCATCTCATTCAGGTGTCCCAATCTCAACTCTGCTACCTTATTCTATTTCAAATTCAGCCTCCTAAGAGTCCACAACACCTTATGCTCCAATTCAATTGGTAAATGACATGCCTTGCCATAAACCAACTGGTACGGTGATATGCCGATTGGTGTCTTAAAAGCTGTTCTGTATGCCCATAAGGCATCATCAAGCTTCCTAGACCAGTCTGGTCTGCCAGCATTCACTATCTTAGCAAGTATGGCTTTGATATCTCTATTCAAAATCTCCAATTTCCCACTAGTTTGTGGGTGGTAGGGAGTCTCTACTTTGTGTTTCTTAACACTATACTTTACTAAGATAGCTCGAAACACACGATTGCAAAAGTGAGATCCACCGTCACTTATAATGTTGTGTGGCACCCTAAATTGAGAGAAAATATTCCATTTAAGGAATGCAACTACTCTCTTTCCTTTGTTGTCAGCCAAAGAAACGACTTCAACCCATTTCGATACATAATCAACCACAACTAGAATGTATTTCATCCCATATGAGCTCACGAAGGGCACCATAAAGTCGATGCCTCAGACATTGAATAATTCTACCTCCCATATGAGCTCACGAAGGGCCCCATAAAGTCGATACCTCAGACGTTGAATAATTCTACCTCTATCATCTTTGTTAACGGTATCTCACGGTGCTTGGATATTGACCCCTGCCTCTGACATTGGTCACATTCTCTTACGAACTCATAAGCATCTTTGAACAAAGACATCCAATAGTAGCCGCTTTGTAGCACCTTTCTAGCAGTACGGTTATCGAAATGGTGACCTCCAATTGGGGAAGCATGACATGATTCTAATATACTTAACATATCTACTTCTGGAACACATCTCCTTATGATTATGTCAGCACATCACCAAAATAGATACGACTCATCCCAAAAATAATGTGTCACATCATGAAGAAATTTATTTCTTTGATAAAAACAAAGATTTTCTGGAATTACCTCACTCACCACATAGTTTGCAAAATTAGCATACCAAGGTATTTTTTCCATAATAGCAGCCAAGATTTTATCATCTAAAACTATATCATTGATCTCAATTTTATCTCTAACTGCTTGCTCACCTTCTAGCCTAGACAGATGATCCACAACTTGGTTTTCGCAACTCTTTCTATCTTTGTCTTCAAAGTTAAATTCTTGAAGCAGTAGCACCCATCTAATTAACCTTGGTTTTGCATCCTTTTTCGCCATCATATATCTCAAGGTTGCATGGTCAGTATGGACCACCACCTTGGTTCCTAGCAAATAGGCCCTGAACTTCTCAAAAGCATAGACTACTGTAAGAAGTTCCTATTCTATGATGGTGTAGTTCTTTTGAGCTTCATTCAGTGCTTTGCTGGCATAATAGATTGGATGAAACAACTTGTCCTTCTTTTATCCCAGCACAGCTCCAAGGGCAACACTGCTTACATCGCACATGATCTCAAATGTTTTTGACCAATCCGGTGTAACTATGATAGGAGCATCATCCAGCTTCCCTTTAAGGAATTAAAATGCTTTCAAGCAATCATCATCAAAGACATACTTAGATTTCTTCTCCAAGATTTTGCAAAGTGGGTTTGGAATCTTTGAGAAGTCCTTTATAAACCTCCAGTGAAAGCCAGCATGACCAAGGAAACTACGCACTCCCTTCACTGAGATGGGAGGTGGTAGCTTCTCAATAACCTCAACTTTGGCTCGATCGACCTTTATCCTCTTTGCTAAATTTTGTGTTTGAGAACAATGCCCTCCTTCACCATGAAGTGGCATTTCTCCCAATTAAGCACAAGGTTGAACTCCTTACACCACTACAAGGCTCTACTGAGATTCACCAAACACAACTCAAATGAATCTCCTACTATAAAAAAAATCATCCATAAACACCTCTAAGGTGTCTTCAACCATATCTGAGAAAATGGACATCATGCACCGTTGAAAAGTAGCGGGTGTATTACACAATCCAAATGGCATCCGCTTGAATACGAAAGTGCCATACGGGCATGTGAATGTCATTTTCTCTTTATCTTCAGGAGTAATAGAAATCTGATTGTAACCAGAATAACCATCCAAGAAATAATACCACCCCCTTCCCGCCAACCGATTAAGCATTTGATCTATAAAAGGAATTGGGAAGTGGTCCTTCAAAGTCCATGAGTTGAGTTTGTAATAATCCATGCAAACCCTCCACCCATTCATAGGCCTGAGTGGAATCAAATCATTCTTTTCATTTGCAACAACAGTCATGCCCCCTTTCTTGGGCACACATTAAACTGGACTTACCCATTTACTGTCAGAAATAGGGTAAACCACTACTGCATCCAGCCACTTAATAATTTCCTTCTTAATCACCTCTTGCATTGGTGGATTAAGATGACATTGGTGCTCAATGGTCAGAGTACAGTCTTCTTCAAGCTGTATCTTATGAGTGCAAATACCAGGGGGAATACTAATAATATCTACAATCGTCCAGCGTATTGCTTTTTTACCTCCGAAGCACGAAAATAAGTGCTTCCACCTGTTGTTCGCCCAAATCAGCTACAATAATCATGGGTAGCGTGTTTTCATTGCCCAGAAACACGTACCTTAAATATCCTGGAAGCTTTTTTAACTCCAACACCGATGGCTCTTCAATTAATGGCTTAGCTGGTGGTATTGGTCAATTTTTAAGATCAAGATCTAGATTTTTAGGAGAATAAGAGTATGATCCCATTTCTTTCAAAGTACAAACAATCTCCTCATACTCCTCAATGCCTTCGCGATTGAAATTCATCAGCACTGCAGCTAAAGGCTCTACAATAAATTTCTCCTCTATCGACACCTCTTATTTATCCTCATAATAGACATCAACAATAGATAACACACTCATCTCCTTATTCTTCTTCATAGATTGGAACATGTCAAATCGCACCACTTCATCATTCGGCCTGAAAAAGAGCTCATTAGCTCGCAAATCAATAAGCACGCTTCCAGTTAAGAGGAAAGGTCAAACCAAGATTATGGGCACCTCAAAATATACCTTGAAATCAAGAATAACAAAGTTCGCATAAAATATGAAGCTAGCCACCTTTACTAACACATCATACAAAATACCAACAGGTTGCTTTACCAACCTATCCGGCATCACTAGTCATATATTTGTGGGTATGAGATCTCCCAAACCCAACTTTTTATAAACAGCTAGTGGCATCAGATTGATGCTTGCTCCCAAATCACATAAGGCCTTAGCAAAATCAAGAGACCCAATTGTACAAGAAATGGTGAATGTTCCTGGGTTTGCTTTCTTCTGCACCAAAGATCTTGTAGAAATAGCACTATAATGATAAAGATTATCCACTGGTTCGTAGCTTACTACTCTCTTTTTTATTACAATATCTCTCATAAATTTAGCATATACTGGCATCTGCTCAAGTGCCTCCTCCAAGGGCACATTCACTGTCATATACTTCAACATTGCTATGAATTTACTAAACTTTGTATCGTCGGCCTTCTTCTTCAATCAATAAGGAAAGGAAGGTGGGGTTTTGGTAGATAAGTCACCACTGTGTCCTTTTCCTTGTCTTTACCTTTTTCCAATCCATCAACCTACTGATGATTAGAAAAAACATCACTATCATCCTGCTTCTCAGACTCCACAGGATTACCTTCTTTAAGCTCTACATATTCTTTTATCACCTCTTGAATAATAGCCTTGCCCATAGAAGGGCCTGGTAATACTTTACCACTCTGTGTGGTAATTGTCATGCAAGAGGCATCATTTTGAGGATTCTGAACTGTATCACTTGGTAAAGTTCTGTTCTTTCTCTGATTCAATGCTGCTGAGAGTTGGCTTATTTGTTGCTCCAACTGTTTGATAGAAGTAGAGTGTGAGTTTACCAACTGACTCATGGAAGACAAATCACTCTTCATAGTAGTCACCCCAGAGTTGGTAGCCTCAACCCCCTTTAATAATTTCTCCATCATGTCCTCCATAGATATCTTGCCAGAGCTAGTTGTAATATTATCTCTGCTTATGGGAGGTACATATAGTCCACTCCTATCATTCTTACAACCAGCCTTGTCATAATAGTTTCAACCTTGATTTTCTTGGCTATTGCCTCAGAAAGCCCCCGAATTATTTAGATAGTTTGCCTCTTCTTTTGAATCAGAGTCAACTCTACCATGGGATGCAACAACTTTTACCTTCTCTATTTTTCCAGACAATAGATGCTTAGTCAGCAAATTCATTTGTGTCTTTAAGTGTACCATATCCTATTCCTGTTCATGTTCCTCCTCCTTCTTGTATTGCTCTACAGTCATACCATCAGACATAGTAGGGCTTACTACCACAGAATCCCTGGTATACCAAGCTCTACTCTATTTGGTCATCCGATCAAGCATCTCTAAAGTTTCTGGAATAGTAAGATCAACAAAAGACCCTTCTACAGTGTTATCCATGATTGGCATCATAATAGAGTTTAGAGTTATATATAAAGTCTCCATCAAATGATTATCCTTTATATTATGACTCAGGCCCTACATCAATTTCTTTTTAAACCTTTCCCAGGTCTCATGAAGAGCTTCAGTGGGAAGCTGCCGGAAGTTACTGATCTCATCTCTCAACTGTACCCTCTTAGAAGGTGGAAAAAAACTTTCTAGAAAAGCCTTTTTCAACTGCCTCCAGTTGGTGATAGAGTTGGGAGTCAGCCCATTGAGCCAGATCGATAAAACAAAAACAAACGTAGGCAGATAATATTCTAACCCACTCTTGGGTCATCAAAAGACTTGCAGATGGTGACAAAGTTTACCAAGTGCATGTTTGGATCATCTCCGGGAAGACCACTGAACAACCTCTTAAGATGAAGGAGTTGAATCATTATACTGGTAATATTGAATTTAGATCCAGGTGCTAGAGGTTGAGGAATGATAGCTCTAGTTGCACCTACTCCATCCATTCCATCTTCATCATTATTAAGATCAAACTACACAGGTTGACGCTCTTGCCTCACCCTGAAAGGGCAATTTCTGTTTATATTGTAGTTTATCTGTGCAGCCACATTCTCTGCACTCCTTAGGTTAATAGGATCTAACAAATCATCATCACCCAAATCATCATTGTCAGGATTAGGATGACGCACCGACTGACCGTTATTCTATTGATTAAGTTGAGCTCTAGACAGAGCGTCTAGACTTTCAGCGTCTTAGGGGTCTGCCATTCCGCCAATTAACTATGGTTCTAGATGTACTGGTAATAACGGTGCACCCGATCTCCGTGTACTTGGCATACACAGTACTACCCTACACAGAACAAAATAACAAACAAAAGTAAAATTTGGGAAACTTGACCAAAGGTCAATAAACAAACACAAACTTAATTAACAACCGTATTCCCCGACAACGGTTCCAAAATTTGATATGCCCAAATTACACCTCTCTTACGATAGAGTAAGCGGTCTCTATCAAATATAGAACCCAACTAGGTTGGGTGTTGAATCCCACAGGGAATACTATGTTCACTAAGTATTGTGATTGTTATTAGACTGTTGATCAAAGGTTCCTGAATAAGAGAGGTTTTGATTTATAAATTGTATTCTAAGTAATTGTAGCAGAGTTGTTCTAACTAATGATTCTTTCTGCTAGTAATAATTCAATGATATTAAACAAACTAGAGTTATGGTTACCAAGATGTTTAAACAGTTAGGGTTGTGAATCACTTTTGAGTTCCACTCAATAACTTCAATTGCAAGAGCAGCTGAATTCTATTGTTTATCCATTAGTTTCTCAACCTTAATGGATAGTTTATCCTTTAACTCTCTCAAACTTAAAGAATATATTGATTATTCAACCATTCTCTCATGTAGGTTAATCCTTGTTAAGGTATTTTCCATTAATCTAAAGATTTAGGTCTCTAGATTTCACGTAAACCCTTTTTTTCCCAACAAACACTTTTCTATTCGAACAAGTGATTGTTCTTGGGCTCACTTTTCAAGTTTGCAACCAAGAAAAGTCATAGAGTGAAGAAGGGTTAATGCAATATCAATTACCTACAGAAACTCAATTGGAATCACAACCCATATCAACTGTTTACATCAAGGCTCTCATAACCCTAGTTATGGAAGCTTAGACACTCATCTCCATAGAAAAAAGAAAAAGAATACTGGGTATTTATATGATCCCAGGTTTAGAAGATTTAAAATTTAAATTCAAAAAATGGCGTGTCCTAATTGACGGTCTAACTGACGGCCCGTCGGGAGTCTGACAGTCCGTCAGGTGGACCGTCGTCGCCTACCCAAGGATGCCAGGTTCTGTTAAGGACTAACGTTCATGTTAACAATCCGTCAATGGACTGACAGTCCGTCATCTAGACCGTCGCTGAGTCTTCCGAAATATTAAATTCTGGTTAAGCCTGATGGCCAATTTAGTGGTCCATTGCAAGTCTGATGGTCCGCCACTTGGTCCATTGTAGAGGTTCTAAAATTCCTTCTTCCTATTTTAGCCTGACGATCACTTTGGCGGTCCGTCGCATAGATGACGGTCCACTAATTTGCTCGTCAAAACCCTTCTTATGCAAAATTTCTCAGTTTCTTTTATGCCTAACTCCTTTACCTGAAAACACTTAAACCCATTATTAAATATAACTTTAGTTTCTTGAAAACACATAATTTTCCTAAGAAAAAAATGTAAAATATTCCGTCATAAGCCGGAACATCAATAATTTATGAAAAGCTAAGTGGTAATTGTGAGGTATATGTGTATATGAGTACTAGTGTTAAAATGATAAAATGAGGGTGAGTCATTAAGTGTATATGGGTGTAAGTTTATAAGAATAAATTGTACCCCTGGTAGTATGGCGTTAGGTAAGATTTTATGTTATAAGTTATGTGATTAACGGTCTAATGTTAGAAGGTTAAGTAGTGAAGAGTGGATTTTTATGTGATAAGGAGTGAGGATGTGTATGCTCATGAGTCTGCGAATTGTAGGTTGATGACGATAGAGGATATTGAAAAATTAAGAGTAGCATTCTTGGAAAGCAATGCCTTTAGAGTATACTTAAAAAGGGAAGGTTTAGTATTTATGTGTATAAGTGTTTTGCGTACCTAGTTTGTGTTTTTAAAATTGTGGTATGGAGAAGTCTGGTGAGTTGTTGTATGGTGTTCATTAGAGTTGAATTAAGGAAATATAGGTAGGCAATATGAGCCTTGGGTATGGTTTTACAAATTTTGTTAAGTTGTAAGTTATGTGATTAGAGGTGTAATGAGAGTATTCTAAGGAGTTGAAGATAGAGTGTTAAGTGTTTAGAAAAATAGATGTCCATGCCCTTAATAATGTTAGTCATAAGTTGGTGACTTTAGGGTTAGAGTAAGTTATGATTAGTATCCCTGAAGGGGGAGGACCCAGAAAGAATTTAGTGTCTTTATGTAAAATTCTTGATGGAAGTTTGTGTTCGTGTGTATACCGATATCCCCTATTGTATTGAGAATTATGGTTATAGATTAATGAGAGGTTATATTCTCAAATCTAGGAGGGTGACTTTGATTTAAGGGGGAGATGATGGACTAAAGCAGTCCCCGAATTTTTTTTGTGGTGTCAAGTTTTAAGTAAGAATCATGTTAAAGCAATTCCTATTCAAGCAAGCTCCTCCAACTTCAATTTGAATGGACATCTACCGATGTCTTATGTATTCATGTCTTGCCTATGCCTAAGGTTTGAGCTCTCTATGTAACTCATGTTATGTTCCGACCTTCAAGCAAGAAGCGATAATATACCTCAGTGATCCACTATTCCAAGTATCCAAGCTCTATGTTATGTTGCTTATGAACCATAAATCTGTGTCCCAAATCATGCTTGATTCTAAGGAACTATGTTTTCATATGTTACTTATTCAATTTTTGTTTGGATTTTCCAAATGATTAAGATGTGCGAACTCATGACTATTTCAGCTCTGAAGATGAAAAGTGATACCTTCGAGTAGAAGTCCTGGTCTCAATCGTTGATTTCATGAATTCCAAACTTATGTTATACGACTCGTGATGTAAGCACCCCTATTTCTCACTATGATCTGTCCAAAGAGCGCATGCTATGTGACGTTTATGCCAGAGCGTCTCTTAACTTATGACCCGAACAATTGATAGCTAAAACACTTCGTGATTGTATCGTATCTTTAAATCATGTTCCTCCTTGAGTAGTGCGATAATTATAAGTTACGGTCTGATAGTGTTACTTCCTTTCATGATGTTTATTCTCGGGTCCCTTAATGACCCTCCGTGTGTTAGTATGATAGTGGTTGTGGAAACGGATTAATGTTTCAGGTAGGGTAGAAGATGTTCTTAAATGTGAAAATTTTGATGTGATTCCTTTAGCAAAATTTATATGAGAAGGAGGAAGAAAAGAGATGAACTTTTGTTACATGAGATAGTTAATAAGGAGTTACGCGGAAAAAATTAGAGTGAGAATGATCGAATTTGCTGGTCTTAGAGGGAAGATCATGAAGTGGGGTGTAGTAATGATAGGCTTAAATTTTGTGATTGATGAAAACACAAACCAATATGCCATGTGGTTAGTATTCCCTGATTTAAGACATGAGGTAATTATTGGATTATAGTGATGGGGTGAGGTAATTTCTTAATGTGATATAGAGTGCAGGGTCCCGTAGTTTAAGTTAGCACCTTTTTTCTTCGAGTTGGGCTTTAGTATAGAAGTATTGTATGGCGGCACACAAATTTTTATGGTTAGATGTGTTATGGGAGAATTGTAAGTTCGAAATGGTGAAGCATGTTGATTAATGTTGGGGCATATATGAATAGTGTCTCTAAACTTAAGGTCCATTCATTGTATCTTGTAAAGTGAAGAATGCTTCTAAATCCTGTCTTCCGCGAGTTATCATTTCATGATTAGTACTGATGTAAATAGGGCCTATGATCACCAAATAAACTCATGCCTTATGTTGTGATGATAATTTTTCATAGAACTCATGTGCAAGGTCATCCCTATGTAAAGTTTCACTACCTCATGCTTCATGCTTACGTGTTTCACTAAGGGTTATCATGAAGCTCTTTCTATGACTTTGCATATTTTGTTGAGGAAAAATGTTCAATGTGAGGTTACATTCCTTAGTTCATACCTTTAGTTCTTCAACAAGTCCCTACCCATCATTCGGGGATGAATGATCCCAAGGGGGAGATAATGTAACACCCTACACTTTCGGGCTAGAATGTAAACCATTATTTCTATGTTTAATGGTTCAAAAAGACAATAAATCCTATTCAAATTTAGTGTGTTAATCAATTATGTAGTGTGGGAATCTAGTTGGGCATGAATTGAGATCATAAAGGTCCCCTAACTCAAGGACGAGTTGAAAGCTTTCCTATCAATTGAGTTTTGGTAAGTGTCTAAACTTAGATCAACTTCAATTAACCATAACTTTTTGTATATAACGAATTATAAGGCCTAATATATGTAAAATGAAAGGTCTTTTAGTCCTTTTTCCAACGCCACCAGTTTCTCCTTACTCTGATATCGGGGTAAAAAGTTATTTCTATTTTATAGAAAGGTATCAATCTACCAAGGATGCGACGGCCAACCCGACGGACCGTCAAGCCTTCCGTCGACCCAAAAATAGTGAGTTCAGTCACAGTACATGACTCGACGGTCAAGGTGATAGTCTGTCACCCTTCTGACGGTTTATCAACCAACCTGTCGGGCAAAATTTGAAGTTCCGAAGGCGGGATGTTTTAAAAAGGGTGTTTTGGTACTTTTCCTCTTCAGAAAACCTCCCCAATGGATTTAATTACTCTATAAAATGTTATTAATCAATCCTCATCAGTTATACAACATCAAAACTCCCTCTTCACTCTCAAAAATAAGATAAAACTAGGTTTTCCTCCAAGAACAAGAAAGCAAGGAATCAATCTTTAAGTCCAGGATTTCCAAGGAACAAATCAAGATTTGAGTTCTACCATTTAAAACTTGTAATATAAGGTATGTGTGGTTTTTATAAACTACATGGCCATGATGAAATTGTTTCAATAACATTTACATGTTAAGAAATCATAAATTTACAAAAGGGTATTGAAATTTCAACTACAATTATGCATTGTGAAATCTTCTTGACATCAATGTTTTGGTCTTGAGGCCTTACCCCTTAAAACTCATTTATTGTTCATATATATATATATATATATATATGGATGTGGTTTGATGTTTGAAACTTGAATTGAGAGCATGAATAATCATAATCCCTCTCTTGTTATAAATCCCCTTGTGTTCATATATTATAAATTATTCAAATCCATATTGAGAAGCATATTATAAACATCTTTACTATTGCATAAGACTTGGTTTTGATTATGATTTAAAGAGAGGGAGAATTTACATGTTGATAAATGTTCAATATATATAATGAAATAATTGCTTGGTTTGTCAAAAATACATGACCACCACATGTTTGTTGAAATGTTGAAAAAATAAATTCTTTGCATAATTTGACATATATTTTGAAGTATGAATTCTCTTGAACTGTTTGAATGATAAGGTGGTCCAAATTTTATGTTATGAATTAATAAACTATAACATGATATTTTATGGCTTAGAAGATACGACTTTCAAGTCTTGGTATGATTATACCAAAACAGATAATGCCATAACAGACTCAGAACAGAATAGAAATCAGATTTCATTTAGATTTTCAGAATTTGAGTTCTTAAATATGCATGTTCAGAAAAGGTTAAAAATGGGCTTAAGAGATGTTAGGTGGTTACCTGAAGAAGGCACGAGTTCAGATAACTCATTTTCAAAAATTGTGTTTTGCCGATGCGGGTTATTATGTCTCCAAGAGGGATTATACATTGGCCTAGTACCCTGTGGCGTATCTGACTCAGACACTCCAACCCTTGCGGCAAACTTGGGTTGGGGGCTTTCCCGCCGAGTCAATGACGGATTTCATATAGCCCATGGAATATCAGACTTGTAGGGGTGTACCACCTAACTCAGAAGTAACACAAAGATTAGACTTATATTGACAAGATTATTTTAAGGTCGTGGAAATTTCCCATGTATTTTAAACTATTTCATGCATGATGTTTTAGACTTTCTCTCATCTATGTTATTGATATAAACACATTATTTTGGATTGATCTGCGTACTAGTACATCTGTATTGACCCCCTATATTTTAGAGTCTTAGGCTCAGTACAGAGGTTTCCGCTAAGTCATAGATTTATCAGACAGAAGTGTGCTGTTGGTAAGCCTTCTTTATTTCGAAAGGCCTATTTTTAGAACATTGTTATTTCATTTTAGTTTTGGGCCCGACTGGGGGCCTTGTCCTAGTTTTAGATAAGTTGTTAATTTCTGATGTATTAGAGATTTCGCAGACTGAAGTAGATGTTGTCTAGATACTTATGGATTTCATTTAGTATTGTTAAATTGAACTCAGAACATGACCATGATCCTATTTGTTTAATTTTTGCATTTTTTTTTTATTGTTTATGAATGGTGTTCAGGATTGCTTGATAGAAAGGGGCGCCCGGGCCTTTATTTTTTGGGATGCTCATCGTGGCCAGGTCGTCGGCTCGGTTCGTGACACCATTGAGCCATAATTCGTTCTATGTGTTCAACTGCTTCAATAAATTTGCGAGTGAGACATCCAATATCTGATGTTCATACAACATTATTCACAACTCTTTTTTCGGTTCCATTAAAAACTAATGTATTATGTTAAAGAGAGTCCTTTGCGCAAATTGCTATGAATAGGTAAATCAATAATTTATTCTTGAGGATTCAAGATTAATCCTCTCATACCTATTAATTGATGTACCTGAAAAGTATTCCTTCTAGATTTCGGAAAAGACATTTTATGAACGGAATTAAAAGGCATGACTATGTTTTTTTTATCCTTTTCACTTTCCTAGGGAAGAGAAAAGTGGACTTAGAAGTATTGACTTTTTGTTCATGTAACTATCTTTAGATGATAACTTCTTTGTCATATAAAATATTTATTTCACAATACTCCTTTCTAGTATTTAAATGGATCTGCCTGCAAATTAAAGAATAACAAAATTGCATAAATAAATGAATTAGGCATTTTTCATGTATTCACTTGTTGGTATATATTATGATTTAAAACAACCTTACAAACGGGTTGTGGTGCACCTACCCACAAGGCTACATAAAAATATCATTAGGTCATCCTTATTAATTAACTGTATATAGAGGATGAACAATTTTACATAGAGAGAGTTCTGGGGGAAGAAAAAACAAATTATGAACATGTTCGAAACTTTAAAATCGAAAGACGTACTCAAAAAGATGAAACAAGTTAGAGTGAATTCACAGTTTATGCCTTTTGGTTTAAAGTGAATTAGCCGCCACCCAGTGTTATTCTATCTAATATAATTTTTTCTACTATATAGAAAAGGGAGTTTTTGAACGATCAATTGCAAATTCGTTATTAAGCTCAATATGCATGAACAAATATTAATATCAATAAAATATCTATTACCCTCAATATCATTCTGGAAACCTCCGTTACACTTTCATTCTTCGTTTTCTTCTTCTGTTTTCCCCTTTCTTCTATTGCTACAATGAATAATAATTTTATTTTAGGGGAAGCAGTGGAAAGCTTGGTGTATGGTAAAGGTAGTGGAATAATTTTGGATTCTCTCCATCTTCTAGAATTTCTATTTTCTAATGAAAGAAGATTCAATTTGATTTTTGATTCTTGCATCTCTAATTAGCTAGAGTTGGTTGAGTTATAAGATGAGTAGGATTTTATTTTGGATTAGAAGAAATGGCTTTGTTGAATCTACAAATTTGAGGTAACAGATCTGGTAGTCCAAAACCCTCAACTTTCATCTTATATCCGCAAATCAGTAGATTTGGAGCAAAAAACAGTTGCAATTTTCTTTTCTTTTTTTTACAGTAGAAAATTAGGATTTCTCTGGGGGGGGGGGTTATGAAGAAGAATAAAAAAACTTTATTATTACATCTCTTGACAATATTCCTATTTAAATAACCTAAATAAATAGATTTACCATCCAAGATTTGAGTTAATTCTCCACGATAAAGTACCTTTTTTGGCTCTATTTTTCTTTCCACATTTAATTTAATGTACTACAATTGTCTTGCAAGTATATCAGAGCAGTATCTTCGAGATTTTCTCTATTAAATTCTATAGCTCTCTCTTTAATCATCTCTCTTTATATTCATATATGATTCATATATGATGCCCAGATGTTACGCAACCACTACTGATTGACAACAACAACAAAAACAACAACAAGAAGATACTAGTGTATTCCCACAAAATGGAGTATATTTTTTTTGAAGTTAATATATGTTAATACCCATGGCGGCCTTGAAAAAATTTGAATGCATATTTAGTGCCTCCTTAAAAAGGATACATTCCATAATAGTTGAACAAAACATATTGTGCAGTTTAGAGTTATTTGCAATTACATATGACATGAGAATTAGTGTTCCTAAAATTTCTTTTTTATCCACTTACTCTGTCTTTGCACAAGATATCATCATAAAAGTTTTGGCATAATTTTTATTTCTTCTAAAAAGCTTATGCATGTGGATTATTTTGACAGATGTTGTCTTTATCCAAACCCGCTACTTTTCTTCTTGATTTGGTCATCGTCATCTATTTTTCTCCTCCCTTGTCAATTTCGCTATTCTTCTCAGGTAATTACTTAAATTGTTAACAGTTTGTTCTTTGTTCAATTTTGCTGATTTATCTCATGTAATTTTCTAAATTGTTATCAATTGTTCTTTGTATGCTTATTTTTGTAGTTATTGGCACTTTTTTCTCTCAACTTGTGACAAAGATGATTTAGGAGATTGTGTAGGTAGAGTCAAATCACATTTTTGCTATTTACTGGTCAAGGTATATCCCTGATTTGTCTTTCCTATTTCAGTGGATATGATCACTATTTAGCTTATTGTATTGGCATATTGGCTACTAGAATTTACCAGGCCGATTTGGTCCTAAAATCTTTTCAAGCCATACCGATGAGTGGTGAGAGTCGTACTGGTGAATGGCGAGGATTGGAGACAAAATTTATCCAACATACTACATTTCAATCATGTTTTTCCTATGATCATTATAATACAAAATACTTTTGTGCACAATATATATTTTGAAAACAACCATTCTGAAATCATTTCCTAATGTCTAATTGGAGATTAAAATTAATGGAATGTGATAATTAGTGAAGCATGGAGGGTGGCCTTATGATTTGTGTTATGTAATAGCCACAACTCAGAAATTGCAGAGTAAAATTGTAACCCGATGCATGAAGCATCTTACTCCCAAACAAGGCTTAATGAACCTTTTTTAGTTTTCGGATCCTTCATAGTAACCACCATGAATTTGTACAATACACTTAAAGTAAACATATCATGTTTTATAGCTATATAACTAGGAACAATGAAATATATGCAACCTTAATCCTACCTTGCGAAGATAGAGAGATTGTAGATTCAAATCAAGCATATCTCATTTTTGCTCGAAAGAGTAAATGAGGTTTGGTTTATTTATTTCTTTACTGTCGGTTTCAATGATAACATCTGTAAAAGGTGTCTAGACAAGTGTCGCAATCAAGAAGGGTTACTCCGATGATCAGTGTGGATACTTCCCCAGAATATAATTAGTGGCATTGCAGTGGCCTTGTACTCTATTGGCAAAAATAAATTTTATATATTAGAATTTCCTAGAAGAATGTCAAATGAGAATGTCAAATGATGCTTCTACTCTAATAGAAGTTGGTACGGCAGTGGGAACCTTGCTTTCTAGCTTTATATTGTATACTATAAATGACTTGATCAAAAGAGGACGACATGAGAGTTGGGTATTGAGCAATATACACAAGGGACACTACAACGACTATTATTTGGTTATTACAGGATTTAGTCTGGTAAACATACTATGTTATATTATTTGTTGTATAGTTTATGGTCCTTGTAAAGGAGAGGAAGGAAAGGTTATGGTAAAAGAGATGGCGTGAATTGGTACCAGGACTTATATTTAGTATCATGTCAATTTGTCCAAGTTCTTATTAGTATGTATACTTTTCTATTTGAACATGGTTGATGTTAATATATGTAAATGAAGTTGTAGCTACTCATTGGGTATTATTAGTGTTGAATTTGTATCAGTCAAATCTATATTGTACCTATTGAAGTTTTTGAGGAACTTAGTTGACCCATTAGGTTCTCTGATTTCTTTTAACTTTGTAAACTTTCAAATTCTCCTCTTTGGCAGGAGTTTACAGTCTTACAATGACCAGGAAGGAGGATAAGAAGAGGATTACGCTGCATAAAACACACATCATCGAGGTATCGTACTCAACCTCAGGATGCAGTGAATTTTGTTATGTAAATAAGATTATTACATAACCATCTTGTAAAATTTATTTCCTTAGCAAGTATTGAAGATTTACTCTCAAATGGAAATACTACTGCATTTTAGCTTTTATTTTTATGGTATCTGCATGCGGCAATATTAGTGTGAGTGGATATGAGGTGTGTGATGTTTTCATAATCCATTGAAATTCATGAACTAAAAACATATGCCACCTCATCCTTGTGCTTAAAAACATAGTCGTCTCTGAATTTGATGTTTAATATAATTTCTAGCTCAAAATATTAAACTCAACTGGCTTTCTTGGTTTTAGTATCAAGGAAATGTAATAATGATAGTTGGTAATCTTATAATCACCTGGTTAATCCAATGTCAAAATTTGTCTGCACATTTTTTGCGATTTATTCAGTAGAAAACTATTGCTAAAGAATCTAATTTTAGATGTTTTGAAGGTGTTGATTTTAGGAAAATTGAAGTTTATTCAGTACAAAGGTGTATTATACGCAGCATTACCTTACATTAAACTTATAAAAAATAAAATGCTTATGAAAAACATCATTGGAATGTGTCTTCCTTTTTTGCCTCGACCTGTAAGAATGGGACTTCTACACTATTGACAATCCAAGCTAGAAAAATACATATATTGATTGTTACTATTCTCGAAATATTTCCTTTGCTAGCTTCCTTTTATTTTTTGGCCAAGCAGCAGTTAATGACTTGATTAAGTACCTTTTTTTTTCTTACCTTATCTTAGAGGCTCCTTGGGTTTTGGTGAGAAAGAACTGCAATCTCTTCCAGGAAAAATTGGATCACAGGTACTGCTCCGTAGTCCTAACGTTCCCATTATTCTAAAAATAAAATATGGATAACAGGTGCTAGAAGAATGCTAAATATGTGAACTTAATAAACTTATTATCAGCACACAAAAAGATTGTTGCAGAGATAACAGGAGGGAGCGGCACAATGAATTGAATGAATAAAGCTTATTGGATGAGAATAACCCGCCATTTACTATTATATTGTATCCTCTATTCTATTTCATATGGAATATGCTCTAAATGGCAATTGAACATCTCAGAATCGAATACACTGGCATATTGGGTATTCTTCCTAATGTGGTGACTTGATTCAAGATGCCTCATCTAAAGGAAATCCAAAAGATGAGCTAAAAAATGTAGAATCTCTCAGCCCATCTATTCATTTTCACGACAGTTTATACATAATCAATTATAGATTCATATGATTTGAAATGATTTTTTCATATGATTTGAAGTGATTTAGCTCATTATTCATTGTTTATAATGTTAAATTATGTTGCTAAAGAAATACAAGTGTTCTCTCAAATTTATTCTGTTGATGCTTGAGATTGTTGTAAATAGTACATTAATGAAATTGACTTTTGTACTATAAATGACTACCCATGGATTCTGCTAGAGCTATTTTGGCCATCCTAATGAGAAACACGCTACTTTGAATGATCTATCCTCTGTTACATTTGTAACTTTTGGTAAGTTCTTCCATCTCTTTGTTCTCATTGAACTAATCTAAGTTGCTCAAACTTTTCAAAAATATTGATGGGTGCATGTCAAATTCTCCTCCTTTCTTCTTTCTTTACTCTTGTAACAATTATACATAATTTGCAAAGTTATTTGCTATTATCTTATTGATCCTTTTTGATTTCTTGAATAATTGTTGGAGTTTTAGGAAATTCTATTGAGGAATCTTAAGATTTAAGATGATTAGTAGTTTTGGGCAATTTAGAGCCCAAGTAGTATGACTTATCCTTTCAGGCATGTCAAGTTTGCTATTTTGAAAGTGGATGATGCTATATTCATTTCTGGGGTTGCTTAAGGAATTGGTTTCTGCCTAATACATGACATTTGAGCTAAGAAACTATTATCATAATGATAATATCTTACCACAGGTTTGTAGAACAGAAAATGCGCCTTTGTAATAAAAATTTTACCAAGTTTTAGCTACTCTTATCTCCTGGGTTTATTTTCATTAGGTTTATTGGGATTTTCAAAAGATCGATGGCAGTGCCAGGCTAATAATAGCAATAATCATCGGAATGGTAAAATCTAAGGTATTTTCCCTTTTGTAAATAGTATGACATGTATGTTATGTAAACAATTTAACTGTAAACGAACATTTGTCAATCATACAATATTTACATGTGAATAATATATATGAATCATATAATATTTATATGTAAATAATATATGCATCTACGTTGACAAAAATATTTTAATGTGGGCTCATGCTAGCACGGTCCATAACTATCTAGTAATATATTGAAGAGCCTTGGAAGCAGGTGAAGGTCGTCATGCCTACTTTCAAGGGAAAATAAGTCTTATCACTAAAAGTGTAGTGTCATTTTGTGAGCTTTCCACGTACTGCCGGTTCATATAAAACCATAAAAAACACATACTTCTTGTGCAATTCTTATACCTTGGGAGGCTCATCCCCAATCGAAAAACCTAAATCAATTGAAGTGAACAACACTTCAAAATCCTATAAGTTGTTTGTTTCTTGGTGCAAATCCCACGTAGGGTTCTTGAATTTTGGTTCAGAATGATGAAATATTCTATTTTGTGCGATTTAGGCGTGAGGGGTGTTTGAGTTAAATTTGAAGTAATTCAGTGTCAAATTTATTATTTTGTGTGGGTCTTTTCTCTCTGTGTTTTAAGAAAAAAACTTGAATATGATCTCTCAGTTTTGTTGATTTTCTATGTGCGACTTAAGGAAAACTAGGTCTCCGAGTCTTCTTTGAGTCATATTTAGAAATTAGCGCTAGTAGTTCTCTGTGTGATTTGGAAATTTATTGTCTAGGTGAAATTTTGCCCTCTAGGTGTTTGTGAAAATTCTTCAATGAAGCAACCTCTTTCAACAATAATTTTCTTATGTAACTTAGGGAGATAAAGAGTTTATTTCCAAATAGTTTCTTAGACTAAAGAAAGCGTATTCCTTTCGAATATCACTTTGACTCGAGATTGAATAGGCCTGAGATTAATTTATGTTGATGATATTTCTAATCACTTTGCGTGTAGTTTATGTCAGTAATTTGCTTTAATTAGTGGTAAGATGAAGACTTTGATAAAGCAAAGTTTTCTGTCAATTAGTAATATTCAACAGATCATGTGAGATTCTCTGAACTGATCTAGTAGGCTACTGAAGATTGGTGGTTAATATCATAATTATTCATAGATCGACAAAATATTTTATTTGATAAATTTAGGTATACCCTGCGTAAAAATTATTTTATTTGATAAATTTAGGTATACCCTATGTTTATTGTTCTAAAGGAGTCAAATGTGATTAATTGGTAGAGAAATTCTGGAGAACTTGGATGCATACATAATGTTTGTATGTATTATGGTGGAGAAAATAAGCCCTTTGACGAAGTATTGCCATGAGTTTTGCTTGGATTCTCTGTTTTCTTTTTTGGTTGCTGACTCAGAATTATTTTTTCATTTGTTGAGTTTGTTGGTGTCGAATAGTGATCATGATTTTAGCCTTTTTATTGTCAAATTTAGCTTCTGAGGCTTATGCTCCTACATTGTTCCCTCTTTCCGTGACAAGTAACTCTAAGCTATGTTGCTTAGACTCTTCAAGAGTGTCATCAGGTGCTTGTCGGATCCATCAAAAGTAGTGCATTTTTGAAGGATTTGACACATTTGCAATCACATTTTTGGAGAGTCAAAGCAACTTAGACTCTAAGATAAGCAAAAATCTTTTGACTATATCTTGTTTATTCATGTTCTTTACTCTATGTAGTCTATGCAAATTCTGCGCTGAAAGGTAAGTGTGCATGACAGATTACCACTTTGTTGTAATTTTTGAGTTAGAATTTGGATGCTTAATGACAGCAAGCTAAAGAGAGAGAAGGGGTTTATTTTTTTCCAGAAAAAGGAAAATAAAGGAACTTCCTTTTATCCCGTATTCTGATCATCCATTCCAGTTGTTTTTCCAGTGAAAAACCAACTGGGATTCACCTCATTTTCACTCATCATTTAGAGTAATTTTTTGGTTCAATATTATAGATTATACTTCATACCAAACGATCCCTTATAGTTGAGTGATTCATGAACCAAGTGGGAGAATAGATGTGAATGGTCTTTGGTGTGAAAACTCCTGTCAAGGTGAGAATAGGCGTGAATGGTCTTTGGTGTGAAACTCCTATTAAGGTATTGTATTTACCTATGTAGTAGTCGTAAGTGATTATATTAGGAGTTAATAAGATTATGTTGATTCCTTAATTTTTGTATTGGTAAATGCAAATTACATTCAGAGTCTGCTTCATACAATAACTTTTTATATTTTTTGGCTGTTAAGATCCAAGATTGAGAAAGGAATCAATATATTTCTTCAGTTGATTTTACTTCGGTGGATTTGATACAAGTCTAATCTCCATTTTTGCTTGATTTTTATAATTATTGATTAATTTTTTAATTTGATATTATAACTTATACCTCACACCAAATGACCCTGTAGAGTTGAGCGATTCATGATCCAAGTGGGAGAATAGGTGTGAATGGTATTTGCTATGAAACTTCTATCAAGGTATTGCATTTTAATTATGTAGTAGTTGTAAGTGATTATATTTGGAGTTAAGAAGAGTATGTTGATTTCTTAATTTGTGTATTGGCAAATCCAAATGACAATCAGAGTTTGCTTCATAGAGTAACTTTTTCTATTTTTCCCTTGATAGAGAAAACAACTAACAATAACATATCCAGTATAATTTCACAAATGGCTGTGAGAAGAATAGAGTATCTATATTAGTCCTTATGAAATTCTAATAATTTGTATCTTGAATAGAGGAAATAGGTAACTTGAAGGCTAGGGCATATGATGATCCTGAACATGAAGCCAATTTCCATGAAACTATCATTTCTAGATGGTTCTCTGAACCTCTGTCGTCGTCAGGTAATTAAAAAAAATTTCTTTCATTTAATCGAATTCATTATTTGGCAGTTGTGTTTTAGTATTTAGATGCTTTTGTTGAATTGTTCTTATTATTACCTCCACTGCAAATAAAAAAGAGAGGCTAATGTACTTCAACAATCCATTGTGGCCAAGTTATCATTTACTCTATTAGTATTTCTTTTCTCACTTCTCATAATAGTTAATCTTCCTAAACTTAAAAATATTTAGGACCTATTTAGCCATGAGAATTCACTTTTTCAGGATCTTTTAGTACTTGTTACACATTAGAATTTGCTTATTATTTTTTACTATGAGTTGAGCGTCTGTCTGAGATAGTCACTCTGCCTTCCTGGGTAGGGGTAAAGTCAATGTACACTTGTGAGATTACATCGACTTTGTTGTTATTGACAGTTATTCTTTTGTCCTAATTTGCCTCTTATCTTATTTTATTGGGCAGAATTTCTCCATAATTGATACTTAGAATTTTTTGATACAATAACCTAAGTTAATCTTTAGCTTGCATTTCCTGTTAGCAATGTTAACAGTTAAGCTAATATGTTGAGATATTTCCAAAAAATCTAGATGAAAACATGAAATCATTCTTTTCTTGCTATAGTTTTAACACTTTACATGAAAACATGAAATCATTCTTTACAATATTTTGTAGAATCAATCGTATGTTAAATTTTGACAGAAAGGTTCTACAAATTCTAAAGATATGCAGTTGCGTGCGGAAATCAAACAGCTGCTAAAGGAGACAAGTACCTTATCACAGTAAGTGAGCTTTCAGATGCTTTTTTTCTTTATTCTTTATCTATTTAAGTTTTGAAGACGATGCATGATGATGTTTGGTCCAACTTGACCTCACACCGAAAAAATTCAGAATTCTCAGCACAAATACTTAAGTATTATATAATGATTGTTAGCCAAACTACAACTGGTTATTGAAACTCAAAAATTAATGAACAACAATGAAAATAGAATATAGCACGAAGAAAACTAGGAAGGGGATGAGAAGCTCAGACTAAGAAAAGAGATGAGAGAAAATCAAAAGTATTTTACTAAATAATTCACATGAACCTATTGCTCACGAGACTGTATGAGTATATCAACATGTCTAATTCTTTGGCCTATTCGTGGTTTAGCCTATGGACCATCAACTTTACCAGCCTCTGTCCAAATAACTGACCCACAAGCATTATTCTATTATCCAAATCCACAATACACACCTCACTCATTTGTTATTGCTCACATGACACCAATTATGTTTATTATAGAGAATCGTACCATATGATAATGATAACATAAGCTTTTACATTATTGAATAATCAACTGTTTTAAATTATTTTAGGTTATGTTGGAGAAACCTAAATCTCTATGTCGGTTTGCAAACTAAGGTTATAGTGAGGTTGATATGGATATAAATCACACTTATGAGGTGACCGCTAGAATCCCAAAGTTCCGTATAACTTGACGTGGCCAATTGTGAATGCAACATATGCTCATCAGTTCGAGTTTATAAAGTCTAAGCAGTGACCATGGCAACAAAAAATCAACAACATAAAACTCAAACACACTTTTAACTTTTATGTTAAAATTAGATTTAAATAAAAAAAGCTCTGATGTAATTCTGATCGCGACATACATTAATCCACGTGTCTTGTATTCTATTTTTGAGTAAATATGTACTACCTTGAAAAGAGACACGTAGTGGAAATAGACACTTACTCATCTCTATGTATATATAAGAAAAAGAAAAAAATCAAATAGCATTTCTACCTCTTCTCTATGGTAGTTCTTCTTATCTTTGTTTTTTTATGTATATGTAAAAAGATAGGGTTTCGATTTTCTACCTTTTCGTCTACAATTGTAGGGTCAGATTCATAGATAAAGAAAAAATTGTATTGATTTATAATATGGGTATTCATATTATTCAGTGGGTTTTAAGAAGATGAACTTTTTGATAGATTCATCATCACCCTAATCGGCTTGTAAGGACATTAAGATTTTTGAGAAAATAGTGTTTTCCAATTTTTTTTTAAAATTATAATGTTATGTAACTAGACATTTTGGTGTTTTTGTTTATATGAGTTAAAAAAAATCTATTTTTTGTTATGTTCTTCTATGATTTAGATGTGAGGTGTGTGTATGCAATTTTTGGACTGATAAGCTATTGTAATTAAAAATTTTAGTTCCGATTACTTGCTTTCAAGTTTCAAATTTTAGACTTTTGTTTTGACTTTGCCAAATACTCGTAGTGATTATAAAATTTGCTTGACTAATTGAAGAATGAAAATTACAAGATGGAGAATTGAACCCTCACAATAAAGTAAAAATGCAGTAAGTCAACCAATTGAGCTATCGATATTTTCAGGAGAACAGAGATTGAATATATATAACTACAGTTGTTTTTATGTAGCGAAATTAGTATACCTGAGGATGCAATTAGACCTTAATATTAGATTGGAGAATAGTTGTTCTTACTCCTATAGTGGTAATAAAAATTCATAAATTTCCCGTTCTCTCATATAGTTTGTTATGTCATTTTCAGTTTGTTTCGACAAAAAATTATGTTTTCTTCAACTTCTTCAGTTCCCATATTGCCACAATTTTGCTGTACTGGTGTGTTCTCTCATTATTGTTTTGGATTTTCTTGCTCACATGCTTTTTAACTTATAATTTATCTCGTTATTTGTGCAATGAGAATTATTAGGAATTTTCTTGTTTGATTTCAAGAAAAAAAATGCTTATCTTCTTTATGCATCCAGTTTAATGCATTGGTACTTTTCCCAATCTTATGATATTTTTGGTACATTATATTATATATATTTTTATATTTTTTGAATTAAAGTGTTCACCAAAGAAACAAAAGAGAATTGTTTATATTGTGAGCTAGCTCACCCTCTTTGCTACTACTGGGCATATTTCCTGTAGCAATTAGTCAGTATTTTGTCTACAGATACATTTATATGTATATGTTTTGCTATTGATATTAATCCTATAGCTTAAAATCAGAGTAGTACTTTAACTTTCAAAGAAGAAAAAGACAGAATTTACAACCTGAAATAGTTTGTTTAAGAGAGAGGACAAAGCAATTATTTCTTCTTGACAAAATTATCAGATTGCTGAAGGTCTGGAAGAGGCTGCTCAGATCGAGGAGTTCTTAATACTTTCCTCGAGGCACAGACATCCATCAGATCTATCTCTACTAAGGTACTAAAGAATGTCTTTCAATTTATCTTCGTAGGGGCATTAACTGGTGTGAAAAATAAAGATAGTAATTAGACACAACATGAAAATCATTGCTTTGCGCGTAATGAGAACATGAAATTGAGTTTCCTAAAGTTGTATAAATATTCAAATAATGTTGTTTTCAAATTGTGAATTCTCTTACAGAATATTTAATCCATATTTTTCTATGTCTTGAGAACAATAAACTTTATTTTTGACCATTTAATACAGGTGGGAAAGATATCACTCTATGAAGCAAACTCGGCCATTAAAAAAGTTCAGAATCAAGTTCTGGATCCTAAGTAAGCCATTTTAAATGTAATTCTTTTTTTGTGTCTTTTCTCTCTACTTACTTGTTAGATTGGGATGTTATGACATTTCTTATCTAAGGGTTCTAGGTTGAGGCAGCAATACCATATTGACTTCTTTAATAAATCCTGTTGCTGAGTTATGTGTCTATCAAAGTTGGGGCTGATCTCGACTATTAATTCCATTTAGAGACTTTTAAAAGCCTCTTTATTTAATTTCAACGTGAATGGAAAGAAAAAACTCCCATTGTTAGAGTCCTTTCTTGAGTTGTTTCTTCGGTTGTTTTAGTGATGGAAAACTGAAGGTGGAAAGATGACGATAGTTACACTCTCTTTCCGATGAGTTTGTTTACTATATTGTTTCCTTGTGTAATTGTGTGTGCAGAGTTGGACTTGAACTTGGATTTGAGGATCCCAATTTGACTGCATTGGTGTCAGATAATTTGAAGAAGATGAAGAGATGTCAGGTAGCTTGCTCATAAACTAGTGCACAGAGGTTTGCATTTGAATTCTTATGAACAGAAGTGTCACGACCCGACTTCCGAGTCATGATGGCACCTACCACATCCCACCGGTAGGTAAGTCGATACCATAACCCAGAGCTAATGCAATGGGTTACCTTGGTAATAATGTCCAACATAGACCCTATGTGTGCACACAATATATAGCTACAATATTTCACAACTAAAGACAACCGATATTTAAACACAAAACCCATGAACTGATAGTATTAATACAAGAGCTTCTAAACTTGACAAGAGGAATTTACTATCTCAAAATCTAAAGGGTCTTAAATAATCCCATACATTTATCTCGAAAATAAAAGATAAATAAAGATAGAGGGGAAAGAGGGAAACTTTATATCCAAGAGCTCACCCTGTCTTCGAATAGTCAATGTGACACAAACTAGCTCAAAACAGAAACTAGAACCAGGGTCTGCATCAAAAAGGTAAAGAAGTGTAGTATGAGTACCAAAACACGGGTACTAAGTAGGCATCATCGGCCGGCTAAGCTCAAATGTAATGTAGAAATGATATAAAGTAAGACAATAACCTTAAAGTCAAGAGATAGGATCGAACTTAAACTTGCTTTGATACCACTGTAACAACATTCATACTACTAAAGAAATAACACGACATACAATATCCATATAATTTGTAATCATTGTAATATCTAAGTATCATTTCAGAAGCATAAAGTCATATACACAATAGCAAAGCATCTACTCACCATAATCATTATCAACTATCTTTAGAACAAAAGCACAAGAACTTACTATGACGTCCCATACCGCTGGGAAGTACACCAAAAAAAGCACAACAAGAACTCGTCATAATGTCCCATACCACCGGAGAGTACACAAAAGAATGTAAATCAAGAACCCATCACGGTGTCCCATACCACCAGAGAGTACACCAAAAGAATTCAACCAATAGTATACTAAAGCACAATTACTCTACCAATTGACCGAACCCGTGGGTAGCACAACCCCGCCATGGCTCATTACCGAAATCCACACTCAAATACCCATACCATACTTTTACATAAATGAGAGCAAAATTGTCACTAATTCTATAATTCATTGATAAACACCGCATGAAGTCCATACTAGTTAGCCTTATTTTCCATAAGTCAATAGATTACAAGCCTTATAATTACTAGCCATCAACTTGAGGAAAACTACAAACCTCCCATATTATAGGATATCTGTCTGTCATAAGGCCATTCTTTAGCTAGCATCTTCAACCTCACATATTGGAAGGCAATCTAATTAACCATCATACAACACTAGGTCCATTATCACTAAGCATGTTGTAACCTTAAGGACTAGTTTTCATAATTTAATCAAGCAAAGTCCACCGACTAGTTTACTAGGGTTCTAGCCTTTAAGTCGTAATCGCATAATTTAGAAGTAACTAGCTGCAACATAAGCAACTTAACTAGGCAAGATTTCATAATGTAATCATTCATTCAAGTCAAGTAGATTACTAAGTGAGCCTTTAGCCTTACACATGATTATCCTATCAAGAGAACTTAACCCAATCTTTAGCATAATTCATAACTAGGTACTACTTAGAGTCAAAATGATCACACCCCTCAATTTGTGAATAAGGACAAGGAATAAATATCCATTAGCCAAAGAAGACATCATGTCACAAAAACATAAGAAGTTTGGATTCACATGGCCTAACCTTACGAGTATCAATGCATTTATATAAAGTTTCCCCACATGACATCATAACATCATTACCTCTTTCGGGTTCACCTGGCATCATCATAACATTAACATTTTCTCTAGATTTATCGGGAATCATCATAACATAAATATTTTCTTCGAATTTACCGAGAATCATCATAACATCAACATTTCCTTTGGATTTACCGGGCATCATCATAAGATCAACATTTCCTCCGGATTTACTGAGCATCATCATAATATCAACATATTCCTCCGAATTCACCGGGCATCGCCATAACATTAATATTTCCTTCGGATTCACCAGGGATCATCATAATATCACAAGTATCCCAATACAATAATATATATCCAGATACATAGCCGAACCAATAAACATACACAAAAGTTCACAATACAAGGAGAAAGGGATGTAGGATAACACTTGCCATTTTACCTTGCTAATAAGCTTCACACGCAATATGAGCATAAACAAGAGCATGAATGCTTACAAGACATGCACAATAATAACATAACAAGATTATTCAATCCATGATCACAAAATAATCCGATAATCGAGTTCAACCATCACAACTCCTATATATATATATATATAGTTTTGTCAATCACCACGTATCTAGGTCACTAAATATTTACCTAGTTCAAACTTAAAGTGGGTCAAGCCCCATTTCTAAATCACCAAGAAAGTAAAAGCTTTACTAATAGGAGACTAGCTTCTACCCGGGGTTAGACTAAGTCATCTAAGTCATCTCATAAGGGCTTATATAACGCCCCAAAAATGAGTCACGGGACACCACACGGTGCTCTGAACTACAAGTAGTCCCGAGCTAACCTTGAAAGCCTGCTACTTATTATGATGACTCAAGTAAAATTAATATAATCATGCGGTACGAGAAAATACTGAAATACTGTCTGAACTAAACATAGTTTATCTACATATAATGTTTGAAATTACTTAACTAAGAAAATCCAAAGTACTAACACTAAAAATCTGAAATGTATCTAATAGTTAGACAAACCTCTAATACTACTACTAGAGAGTCGCTGGGACAGACCCCCAGCTGACTCAAACTGTCTGACATAATTGAATAAAATAATCTGGAAAGCTAGAAATCTAAATAACTAGGTCCCCAAACTATGAGGACTCACCACTGTCGGGATGTAGATAGAGATGCTCACGGTCAATCACGCTGCTGGAACTGAGCACCTGAACCTATATTATGAGACAATGTAGCACATAGACATATATGTGGATCAGTACTTTTGGAATGTACTGAGCATGTAGGGGTGAATGCATAAGTATAAATAATATCTCAATGTTATAAAAATTCATAAAATATGCATGCTAAATGTAGATGACTCACATAAGATGGAATATCTGAAAGCTGAAAATCATGAATCATGAATAATAAAACACACTGCATAAATCTAGTGAGTCATAACATTTAGTTCTAAAAGTTGTTACTCTTTCTGCTAGTGAAATAAGTAGGAGTGAAGTTAAGTCTATTTTCAATTCATGCAGGCTAAGTAAAAAAGGACTCACCTTTGTATCTGTAAACTAAAAACTAAAATCTCAAAGCTAATGACTTATGTAAAATAATATCTGAATAAAATCGTGAGCCTTTACACTTAGTTTCTAAAAGTTGTTCTGTTATTCTATTTTAGGACTTAGGCTTTTGGGAAATACTTTTAAAAACTATTCTGCAAGGGAGGTTCTTCTAACTAACATACACTATGTGAGCTATCATAATATCCAATGTCTAGTTCCCTCATGGGAAAACCTCACATTAGGGAGAGGTGTCATACTCTTGGCAAGGAGTATAACCTAATCTAAGTGATCACAATCTATATATGCCATCCATATAAATGGTAATAATCTGTATCTATACCTACTCGTAATACTTAGGAAGTAGGATGCACTAAACCCACACTTTCCGCTAGGTGTTAAATACAACTCCTTTTAATATGTATGCTCATTCTATAGGAAATCCACTTTAAAACAAGCATAAGGGATTATAATGAAAACCGATTATGCATCTATCTGTTTTAAACTGTAATCAAAACTAATCTATTTTCTATAAATTATAGTAAAACTATAAAGTGGATTCCATAACTTAACTGAGGATCAAAAGATCAAATCTTTTCTGAAAAAAATCTGAATATAAACTAATTATGGGATGCTTAAAGGCATCATTTTCTTGAAATATCAATATTCATACTTGGGGCTTAAAACCCATGATCAAACTCATGTCAATTTATCATAAGGTCATGCTCAATAATCAAAATCTTAAATTTCTTGCATAATTCTAGTCAAGATAGTGAAATTCAAGTTTCAATGCATATAAAATCACTTCACACGCATAAACATGCAAAATTTGAGATGTAATTCAACATTTAATCACTTGTAATATCAACATCTTCTAATAATGATAATTGGGTATGGACCCTAAATTGTAAATCATAGAAATTCAAGTAATTTCTACTTTAAAATCTAGTTTTGGGCACAAGGATGAAAGAGGATCCTTGTTCCTAACCCCACATACCTTTCTTGATGAATTGAACGTAAAATCTTGAACCTTTGACTCTCTAATGGTGTTCTTGAAGCTTCTCCTTGAAGTTCTTAAACCTGTAACTTTGGATTATAGGCTTTCTTGGAGTAGGAATTTTAAGATTTTTCTTGATTCTCTGTGCTAGGGTTTTGTTTTTGGAGAAGAAAAGGATGAATAATGAAGCAACTTTTCCATTTAGGGCTAAAATTATGTGTTTTGGGTAGATTTGGGTGAGGATAAATGACTCAAATACCCCCCATAACCCATTATTTAACACACAAAAAATTGGGCATCAATGCGATTAGCAATGCATCGTGTCGCGTCGCTCACTGCGATGTGATTAGCGATGCGTTGCGTCATCTACATTGATGCGGCCACCAACACGGAACGACAATATCGTGTCGAGGTTCTATTTTAGACAACTAAACATGCCCCAATCCTTCTCTGAAAATTCCAAAACTCACCCTGAAGGTACTATGGACTACCTTAATCATGAAACAACTTAGAAATTGACATTCCAAGGTCGGAAAGGTCGAGAATAAAGTCATCAATGTTTAGAGGCCAAAACTGAGACTAAGCCTTCAACATTAGCTAAAATTTCAGGTCCTAAGTCTCTAATGTACCGCTTTTGAGCTAAATTGAACTAGAAAGAATATGGGGTATTACAATATTTTCTCCTTGAGAACATTCATCCTCGAATGAGACTAATTAAACTGAAGATACTAGAGAACTGAGACTATATACTGGCATTCACAACTGAAACCAAGACTGTATGATTGAATCTAAAACATGATGAGCTACTAAACTAATATGTGAGTGCATGAATTGACATAAAGATAACCATATGGCTGAAATTGAGGCTGGAAATGAACTGAGTTAAAAAAGACTGTTACCTTTGGTTGAATCTGAGTTTGTGGAGAAGAGGTGAGGGTACTTGGTTCACATGTCTGCTTTTGCTTCCCAAGTGGCACCCTCAATAGACTGATTTCACCATAGAACTTTGACCAAGGGAACTTCTTTGTTCCTTAGTCTACGGATTTGGTGATCAAGAATCTCTACTGGAAGCTCTTCATACGAGAGGCTATGATAAATATTTGTTCTTTCTAGAGGGACTATAATAGCTGAATAGTCTATGCACTTCTTCAGTAAGGATACATGGAACACTGGGTGAGCTAATAACAAGTCTGTGGGTAGCTCAAGCTCATATGCTACCATCCCCACACGACTCAAAATCCTGTAGGGACCTACATACCGGGGACTAAGTTTCCTTTTTTTTTTCAAATCTCTTCACCCCCTTCATGGGTGAAACTTTCAAATAAACAAGATAATCAACCTCAAACTCAAGATCTCTCTTTCTTACGTCTGCATAAGATTTCTAATGACTCTGAGCTACTTTCAATCTCTCTCAAATAAACTGAACTTTCTCCATGGATTCAAACATCATATCTGGCCCAATCAAAGTGGCCTCACCCACTTCGAACCAACCGACTGGTTACCTACATCTTCACCCATATAGAGCTTTAAATGGGGCCATTTGAATGCTAGAATGGTAACTGTTGTTATAGGCAAACTCAATCATGGAAAGTGGTCATCCCAACTGTCTTTGAAACCAAGAACACATGCCCTCAACATATCCTCTAAGGTATGAATGGTCATCTCTGCCTGACCATCTATCTACGGGTGAAAATTTGAACTAAGATGAACTTGGGTACCAAGACCCTTCTGAAAGGCTTTCCAAAACTGAGAGGTAAACTGAGTACCTCTATCTGAGATAATGGACAATGGAACTCTGTGCAATCTGACCAACTCTTAGATATATAGCTTACTATAATCCTCAGCTGTATAGGATGTGTGAAATGGTAAGAAGTGAGCTGATTTGGTCAATCTATCAATTTTAACCCAAATCGAATCATGTTGTCGACATGAATGGGGTAATCCAGTCACAAAGTCGATATTCACCTCTTCCCACTTCCAAGTGGGAATACCAAACTCCTGCAATATGTCACCAGGTCTTTGGTGATATCCCTTAACCTATTGACAAGTTTCACACTTGGCTATAAATTCTGCTATATTTTTCTTCATACCACTCCACCAGTAGACTTCCCGCAAGTCGTGATACATCTTGGTGGCTCCTGGATGAATAAAGTAATGCGCACCATGCACTTCTGCCATAATTTGTTGCCTTAAATCATCAACACATGGCACACACAATCTACTCTGGTATCTCAACAAACTATCTCCTCCTTGGGAAAAAACTTCTACCTTTTGGTATTTAACTGAACCCTTTAGTTTGACTAAACTAGAATCCCTGTCTTACTTCTCTTTCACTTCAAAAACTAGAGAAGATTTGAAACTGCTCTAAACCCAAACATTCCCTTCAGCTGAGTTAACCAACCTCACACCCAATCTAGCTAACCGGTGAACTTCCTGAACTAGTTCTCTTTTATCATTCTCCACATGAGAAACACTGTCCATAAACAATCTACTAAGAGCATCTTCCATAACATTGGCCTTACCCGGATGATATAACACACTCATGTCATAATCCTTCAATAATTCTAACCACCTTCTCCGATGAACTCCTTCTGAGTAAACACATACAGTAAACTTTTATGGTCCATAAACACATCAATATGCACCCCATAAATATAGTGCCTCCAAATTTTCAAGGTAAATACGACAACTCAGTAGTATGTCTATGGGTAGTGTTGCTCATGTGGAGGATGGTAAGAAGAAGTTAGTCCAGGAGGTTCATCAGCTTGACCGACTAGGTGTTCGCTTAGTCGATTCATTAGAAGGTAGTGTATGGGTGCAAAGTAGTTTAGAATCATCCCTAGTTTATGAGATGAAGGAAAAGTAGGATAGGTATCCCAGTCTAGCTAAGTTAAAGGAATCAGTCAGAGATCAAAGGGTAGAGGTTTTCTCCCAAGGGGGAGATGGTGTGTTGCGCTGCCAGGGTCAGCTATGTGTACTAGGTCTAGATGACTTGAGACAGTGAATTCTTGCAGAAGCATATGGTGTGTGCTACTATATTCATCCAAGGGCCACTAAGATGTACCATGATTTGCGAGAGATCTATTGGTGGAGTGGGATGAAGAGAGATATTACAGAGTTTGTGGATAAGCACTAAACATATCAGCAGGTTCTAGTGGGTCCACGCAAGAGTTCAGTACTCCTACCTAGAAATGGGAAGAAGTGAACATAGACTTTGTGATGGGTTTGCCTTGGACCCGTCGTCAGCATGATTCAGTTTAGGTCATTGTAGATAGGATGACCAAATCAGCTCATTTCCTACCAGTCCATACCTCTTATTCAGCTGAGGATTATACCAAACTCTATATTAGGGAGTTGGTTAGATTTCACGGTGTTCCACTTTCCATTATCTCAGATAGAGGTACCCAGTTCACTTCTTATTTTTGGAAGGCATTCCAAAAGGGTCTTGGTACCCGAGTTTACCTCAGTACAACCTTTCATCCTCAGACAGATGGTCAAGTAGAAAGGACCATTCATACTTTAGAAGATATACTGTGAGTGTGTGTAATAGACTTTAAAGGTAGTTGGGATGACCACTTGCCTTTGATTGAATTCGAATATAACAACAGCTATCAATTCAGCATTTAGATGGCTCCGTTTGAGGTACTTTATGGAAGGAGGTGTAGATCTCCCATTGATTGGTTTGAAGTGGGTGAGGACACAGTGTTAGGGCTTGACTTGGTATTTGATACCTTATATAAAGTTTAGTTGATTATGGAAAGGCTTAAGACAGCTTATAGCCGACAGAAATCATACACAACTGTACGCAGAAAGGATCTCGAGTTTGAGATTGGTGACTTTGTGTATTTGAAAATCTCTCCTATGAAAGGAGTGAAGAGGTTTGGGAAGAAGGGAAAACTTATTCCCCGATATGTCGATCCTTATCGAATTCTCAGCCATTTTGGAAAGGTAGCTTACGAGCTTGAGTTGCCTTCAGACTTAGCTTCAATGCATCCAGTGTTCCATGTATCCTTTGTTAAGAAATGCATAGGTGACCCAGCAGTCGTAGTCCCTATAGAGGGCACAGATATTCAGAAAAACCTCTTTTATGAGGAGATCCCAGTCGAAATCCTTGATTATTAGATTCACAGACTGAGGAACAAAGAAGTCTCTCTAGTCAAAGTTCTTTGGCGGAATCAGTCCATTGAGGGAGCTACTTGGAAGGCATAAGAAGATATGTGGACCAAGTATCCTCACCTCTTCTCCGCAAACTCAGACTCAGCCCAAGGTAATAGTTTTTCTTTGAATTTACTCAGTCTCATGTTCATATATAGCTACCAACTTGGTATCAATTAACATTTCATACTTAGTCATGCATTCATGAGTCAGTTCAGTCATGTACTCATGCATCAGACATGCATGTCTAGTATATAAGCCCAGATTATCAGTAATCCAGTCATGCATTCATGAATCATATTCAGCTATGTACTCATGCATCAGATATACATATTCAGTATGATAATTTAGTATATCAGTAATTTCAATCATGAAATCATGCTTCAGTTGTGCAAGTCCAGTGTCTAAATCCAGTCTATCGGTATTCTCAGTTTAATCAGTCTCATTCGAGGATGAATGTTCCCAAAGGGGAGATATTGTAAGACCCCACAAAATCCTAAGCTCAACTCAGTCTTTTAAGCTTGCTAAGGGATCCCAGACTAAGAAAATTCTAGCTAAGTATTTAGACTTAGTGCTATTTTAGCCTTCGTAAGTTGGCAACTCTATTTCACGATACTTATGACCTTAAAATGTCAATCTTTAGGTTAATTCATGATCAGGAATGTAAGTAGGTATTCTCGGATGAGTTTTGTATATTTCGAACCTCATTTGAACTACGTTTGGGAATCCAAAATAGTGAATCGACGCGATCTCGACGTGGCACGGCGGCCATAGCATCGATTAATATTTTTTCTTGGCTCCCAGTGGCAATTCCAGTGAACCAGCGCGAACTGGACGTGGTGCGTTGGCTATCGCGTCGATGCTAATGACGCGGCGTATTGTCCTACGCGTCGACAGTTTGGTTTTTAGTCATTAAAAATCCCCATCCTTAGGGGTATTTGGGTCTTTTCCCCACCCTTATTCAGCCCTAAAACACGAGATTAAGCCTTCATTCAGCAAAATATACTTTCTCTCAAATTGCTCAAGAACAAAAACCCTAGGTGATTAAATTTCAAATTCAAGGCTTAAGATTCCACTATTAGTATTCAAGAATTTAGCAACCAAGGTAAGTTAAGTGTTCATCCAAGGGTTACTTCCACCCTTGGAGTCTAAGAAACTCTATTAAACTTCAAGTAGCTTGACTTTATGCTTTCCATGATTTGGATTCAAGTGTATTCATGTTATAATGTTGATTGGATTTCTATTCAATAATTAAGTGCAAGATTTATGTAAAAAAAACTATCATGTATATAGTTTCATGTGAATTCATGTTAAAGGCTTGAAAGTATGATGCTCATATGTTGATTAGTATTATGTGCATATGCAATGCCATCCAAGTATTTGATGAGTTGTTCATGAGAATTAAATAATGAAATTATATCATGATAGCATGTATTCAAGTTCATGTCATGCAAGTGTTTGCTAGATTGTCCCAATGAATGAATGATGATCAAGTAGTTATTTATTATGTTTCAAGATTGTGCCATGTCTTATAATTTATGCTATCGAGTCCTGGGGGTATGTAATACCCAACAATTTAGCTGATTACCTAGATCCATGGTCAGTCTCAGGATAGTATCATTTATGTCACGATCAGTACTACTCTCAGTCAGTTACAGAACTTAGGAAAAACTCAGTAGACTCAGTATCAGTCCAGTCCAGTTCAGTATTCAGTTCAGACCTCAGAAAATTTAGCCAGTTAGCAGAATTCAGTAGTATTTCATCAGTCAATGGAACTCAATAAACTCAGTCCAGTTCAGTTAGACAGTATAATCAGTAACAGTTCAGTCAAGCCTAGTATGAACTAAAAATCAGTTCAGTGTCTATTCAGTTGTGAGTAAGATTCAGCACCGAGTTAACCCAAGAATGGGGGCATTCCTGCTAGCAGAGAGGGTTTGACCCTTAGTAAAAATCCCTGCATTACAGAACTACGTAGCTAGCGTAGGTTGAGATATCTTCCTGCCAGTTATTATGAGGGTTGATAGATCTCATTCGAGTTTTCTTGCCAGCGAGGGTTGACGAAAGAGCTTCTTGTTAGAGAGGGTTAACTCACAACTTGTCTTTACCCGTGGTATGATATTGGTACCTTTCCAATTGGACTCCAATCTATTTAGAAAGGGGCATGTCGGTTAGATAATTATCTCCCACAGTCTCAATTTCAAATTCAGTCTCAGTACAGAACTTAGTTCAATTCTATAGATTCAGGGCTGTCAGACACAGTCATTCAGTTCAGAATAGAACTTGGTATAGTTCCATAGGATCAAGACTATCAGATACAATCACTCAATTATCAGCTACACAGTATCAGTAAACTCAGATATCAGTAAGTCAGTAATTCAGAAACTCAGTATCCAATGTTATCACGATCTCAGTTACAACTTACGTATTCACGCATGTACTCTCATTCAGCTATATTCATGTCATTCAGTTAGTATTGTTCATGCATATGAACCCATGTATTTCAGCCTACCTCACTTAGCATACTAGTATATTCAAAATAATGATGCATACTTTTCTCTTGCACTATGATGTCTTATATCATAGGTTCAGACACACGATCTCCTGATCATCCCTAGCAGTTATAGATTTTCAGCAATCAAGTTGGTGGTGAGTCCTCATAGTTTGAGGACATGATTATTATTTCAGCATTTCAGTTTTGTTTTAGTAGCCAGAGTTAGTTAGGGACTTGTTCCATCAACTCCACATTTTAGACAGTTTAGAGGCTTTTCGGACTAGAGTATTTTAAGATGGATGCTTCAGTTTTGGTATTGTTATACGATATTTAGTTTTATTTCAGTATTGAACATTATGGCATGTTTTTCCCTAATTTTTTCATATTTGTAGTATTACTATTCAATTATTGCAGCAGGTACTAGTCATGGGTTAGCTTATGGTCCTTTGGGATTATGAGCACCGTGTAGCATCAGGGGTATAGACTCGGGACGTTACACGGATCTAAAGTCTATCTTAGAGAAGTAACTTGCACCTTGGAGTTGGTCTAATAATTCATCAATCTTAGGAATACGATACTTATTTTTGATTGTTACTTTATTCAGCTGAAGATAGTCAATGCACATTCACAAAGAACCATCTTTTTTCGCACAAATAGGACGGGAGCGCCCCATGGAGAGACACTGTGCCTTATGAAGCCTTTATTTAGGGGGTCTTTAAGCTTCTCTTTTAACTTATTAAGCTCAGCTAAAGCCATACAATATGGAGGAATAGATATGGTCTGAGTATCGGGGAGAAGGTCAATACTAAATTCTATTTCCCTATCGGGAGGTACCCCTGGCAAATCTTTAGGGAACACTTCAGGAAACTCATTAACTACACAGACTGCTTGAACTGTTGGAGCCTCAAACTTAATGTCCTTAACTTGAACTAGATGATAGATGCACCCCTTTGAGATTAACTTACTGGATTTAAGATAGGATATGAAATGACTCTTGGGAGACACTGAATTACCTTCCCACTCAAATACTGGCTCATCTGGAAACTGAAACTTCACCACTTGGGTGCGACAATCTATTGATGCATAATAGGAATGGAGCCAATCCATACCAAGAATAAGGTCAAATTCAATCATATCTAAATCTATTAAATCTTCTAATATGATTTTTTGAAGGACAGTGATAGGACACTTTCTATAGATCTATTTGGCAACAATCGACTCTCCCACTAGGGTAGAAACCAAGAAAGGCTCAGAAAGCTTTTTAGGACCTATTTCAAAATTTACTGCAACTAATGGGGCCACATAAGAGAAACTCGACCCGGGTTCTAACAACACAAACATCAAGATGAAAGATACGAAGAATACCAGTAACAATATCTGGTGAACTCTCCTTCTCCTGATGGGATGGTAAAGCATAAAACTGATTTTGGCACTGACCGCCATTGGTACTGGATGATGCGCCCTGATGAGGTACTAGGCAGCTTAGAGGAATTGGGGCACTAGTAGCTTGAGTCTGGGGACGAGCATCCATGTTTCCCTGCTTAGCATGCAGACACTCTTTAATTCTATGACCCAACTTACCACAACCATAACAACCTCTCTATCCTAATAAGCACTTACCAAGATGATTCTTACCACACTTAGCACATGGAGGATAATTGGATTTTCCACTCACACTACTCTAAGATCTGGACATAGAAGCCTTACCCCACTGCTCCTGCCTAGCCCTAGGGACGGGAGCACTAGCTGAAGACGGCACTGGCATAGATGAATGATTCTGAAACTACAAACAATTCCCCCCTCTAAACTTAGCCTAGCCATAATCAAACTACCTAATTCTAGCCTTCTTATTTCCCCTCTCTCTCCCTTTCAACTTTTTTGCCTCAATCTGCTATGCATGAATCACTAGTATAGCAAGATCTATGTCCCTAATAAGCATGGCAGTCCTACACTCCTTGACTACCAAACAAAATACTCCCGTAACAAACTTACTCATACTAGCCCTAGGGTCAGCCATCGTATCAGGGGCATACTTAGACAACTGATTGAACTTAAGGCAGTACTCTTTCACTTTCATTGAGCCCCGCCTCAGGTTCACAAACTCCTCTACCTTAGGTTCTCTTATTTCACATGAAAAGAACCTGTCTAGAAATGCGTCCTGGAATACTTGCCAACTTATAGGAGCTGCATTCTCACCTCTACTATTCTTTCATATAACCACCCAATCATACGCTACATCTTTTAGCCTATAGGATGCTAACTCTACACTCTCCTCTTCAGTAACATACATAATCTGGGTGATCTTCCTCACCTTATCCAAGTAAAGTTGTGGGTCCTCACCTACCTTTGACCCCGAAAAACTCAGGCAGATTCATTCTCATGAAGTCACAAATTCTGGATGCTACTAAATCCCCATTTTGTTGAAGTGGGAATTCCGCCTGATGGTTGCCCTAAACATTGGCAGTCACAGCTTGGGCCAATTCCTAAAAGGCAGCTCAAAATTCAGCATGGGATACATTCTAATTCAGAGGGTCAGTAGGCTGGGGTGGCCGGTTATCATTTTTGCGTACATTAGCTCGGCGAGGAGGCATTTTCAACTGTTATATAAGAGCACGAGTTAAAAGAAGATAGAGACACTATAAGCATGATAGATCATGAAAGAAAGAGATGATTTTCTAAAAATATTCCATAGCCTCTTGCTCATAAATGTGGCACGCTTCACACCCATGATCAAGAATCTACGTAACGTGGCTTGTCTGACTCCCTAGGACTCTTATAACCTTAAGCTATGATAGCAAGTTTTTAACCCCCCAAAAATGAGTCCCGGGATGCCACATGGAGCTCCAAACTACAAGTAATCCTTAGCTAACCCTAAAAACCTGCTACTCATTATGATGACTCAAGTAAAGGTAATATAAGCATGCGGTACGAGAAAATACTGAAATACTATCTGAACTGAACTGAATTTATCTGCATATAATGTCTGAAAATACTTAACTAAGAAAATCCAAATGACTAACACTAAAAATTTAAAATATATCTAATAGTCGGACAAGCCTCTAATACTACTACTAGAGAGTCGCTGGGACAGACCCCCAACTGACTCGAACTGTCTGACATAACTGAATAAAATAATCTAGAAAGCTAAAAATCTGAATGACTGTATCCCCAAACTATGAGGACTCACCACTTTTGGGATATGGATAGAGATGCTCACGATCAATCACACTGCTGGAACTGAGCACCTGAGCCTATATTATGAGAAAATGTAGCACATAGACATATTTGTGGATCAGTGCTTTTGGAATGTATTGAGCATATAGGGGTGAATGCATAAGTAGAAATAATATCTCAATGTTATCAAAATTCAAAAAATATGCATGCTAAATGTAGATGACTCATATAAGATGGAATTTTCGAAAGCTGAAAATCATGACTCATGAACGATAAAACATACTGCATAAATCTGGTGAGTCATAACATTTAGTTCTGAAAGTTGTACTTTTACTCTTTCTACTAGTGAAATAAGTAGGACTGAAGTTAAGTCTATTTTCAAGTCATGCAGGCTAAGTGAAAAAGGACTCACCTTTGTATCTGTAAATTAAAAACTGAAATCTCATAGCTAATTACTTATGTAAAACAATATCTAGATAAAATCATGAGCCTTTACACTTAGTTTTTAAAAACTGTTTTGTTATTCTATTTTAAGACCTAGGCTTTAGGGAAATACATTTAAAAACTATTCTATAAGGGAGGTTCTTCTAACCGACATACACTATGTGAGCTATCATAGTGTCCAATATCTAGTTCCCTTATATGAAAACCTCACATTGGGGAGAGGTGTCACACTCTTGCCAAGGAGTATAACCTAATCTAAGTGATCACAATCTATATCTGCCACCTATATAAATAGGAATAATCTGTATCAGTGCCTACGTTGGCTCATAGTTTTGGGGAAATAGGATGCACTAAACCCATACTTCCTACTCGGTGCTAAATACTACTCCCTTTAATTTGTATGCTCATTCTGTAAGAAATCCACTTTAAACCAATTATGCATCTGTCTATTTTAAACTGTAATCAAAACTAATTTATTTTTCATAAATTGTATTAAAACTGTAAAGTGGATTCCATAACTTAACTGAGGATCAAAATTTCAAATCTTTTATGAAAAAAAATTGAATATAAACTAATCATGAGATGTTTAAAGGCATCATTTTCTTGAAATAGCAATATTCATACTTGGGGCTTAAAACCCATGATCAAACTCATGTCAAATTATCATTAGGTCATGCTCAATAATCAAAATCTTAAATTTCTTGCATAATTCTAGTCAAGATGGTGAAATTCAACTCTCAATGCATATAAAATCACTTCACACGCATAAACATGCAAAAGTAGAGATGTAATTCAACATTTAATCACTTGTAACATCAACATTTTCAAATAATGATAATTGGGTATGAACCATAAATTGTAAATCATAGAAATTCATGTAATTTCATCTTTAAAATCTAGTTTTGGGCACAAGGATGAAAGAGGATCCTTGTTCGTAATCCCACATACCTTGCTTGATGAATTGATTGTAAAAGCTTGAACATGTGACTCTATAATGGTGTTCTTGAAGCTACTCCTTGAAGTTCTTGAACCCAGAACATTGGATTATAAGCTTTCTTGGAGTAGGAGTTATGGGATTTTTCTTGATTCTTGGAGCTAGGGTTTTGTTCTTGGAAAAAAAAATGAATAATGAAGCAACTTTGTTATTTGGGACTAAAATTGTGTGTTTTGGGCGGATTTGGGTGAGGGTAATTAACTCAAATGACCTTCATAACTCGTCATTTAACACACAAACAAACTGAGCACCAACGCAATGAGTGATGCATCACTTACTACGATACGATTAGCAATGCATCGCGTCATCTACATCAACGCGTCGCATCATCTACATCAATGCGGTCACCGATGCGGTGCGGCGATATCGTATTGAGCTTATGTTTTTGCCAACCAAACATGTCCAATCCTTCTTTGAAAATTCCAAAACTCACCTCGAAGGTACTATGGACTAGCCTGATCATGAAACAACTTAGAAATTGATATTCCAAGGTCGAAAAGGTCAAGAATAAAGTCATCAAAGTTTAGAGGCAAAAAGTGAGACTAAGCCTTCAATACTTTGCTAAAATTTTAGGTCCTAAGTCTCTAATATGCCTCTTTTGAGCGGAATTGAACTAGAAAGAATACAGGGTATTACAACTTATCAATCCTTAGTATACCAAAATAAAGGGGAAACATCTTCAAATATTCTCTCTAAGTCAACCCAACACCAAGGTCATATCCTAACTAAACAACATAAATATAAGTCAGCACTTACCCTAAGATTAGTGAAGAGCATTTTCCTCATCCATTCAAGCAACTATAGCATCCTTATACTAGCTATGAGACTACAAGTGAGCTACCCAAGGATTCCAACCTAAGGACCCAATGTTACACTAACTAGTTCAATTTCCTAATCTACCGACTACTCTCAAGGTTCACTATTTAATAACCTATCATGTAAAACCCTCACCAAATCTCGCAAGATATCAATAATTACATTACAAACAAGATCAATCTAGTCTACGGGTAAGCCTAACCTACCTTGAGTCCAAGCAACTCACGAACCAATAAGATTTTCTTTTTCTTTCTATGAAGCTTCCTCTTCCACAAGCAATGCTATCAACAATACAATCTAAGAATTACAACAAGAATAACAATACCCATTATGACACCATTATGCCATGAATTTCAAATAGACACCAAAACCCCAATTGGGTTTCACCCTTGGAAAGGAGTTTCCAAGACCAACCCCTAACCATACTATCTTTAAGGAGTTAAAACCCTCAAGTAATTTGAGTCAATCACTCAATTTTAGGGATACACTTGACCCTCAATGATTTAGGGGTTTTGAGTCAAGAAACCAAGAAATCAATACCAAATTAGAGGAATTCTTACCTTAGATTTAGCAAGAATCAATCACCCAAGTAGTTTAAGCTCCAATTCAATCCATAAGACATACTTAGAAGGTTTTACACTCTATTAGGGTTTCTAGGTTGAGAGGGAGGCATAAAATGGCCAAAATTCGTGCAAGATAGCACTTAAATATGGTCCAACCAGTCCTCTGATGGCGTGGTCACGGCCCCCGCCTCACCGCAACCGCGGCCTTGCGGTCACACCTCCTTCGCCGTGGTCGTGGTACCTCAGTGTATGCCATGCATGGCTGAAGCTTGGAACTTAGTTCCGAGCTTCGGCCAATGCCTCAGATGCTTTTGAGGTCCATTTCCAACAAATAAGCTATGAAACCTCATAGTTTTTGATGTTTCAGATGCGTTGGAGAAGTCGAATTTCACATACGGGATTGATTTTCTAAGGTTTTTTCTTAATGGTCAATTAGGACCAATGAAGACTTCAAATTGAGAAAGGGGTTCTAAGACTCCAAACGAACTGTCGGGTAACCGCATTATCAGTCCCTGCAAGTCACTAATGACTTGGGACGGATATGGAGAAGCTCTATCGGTGGAAATAAGCAAGAGTACGGATAATGACCTGAAGGGTCATTACAACATCCACTACTAAGGAAATTTCATCCTCGAAAGATAAAGACAAGTAAGTACCTGAAGTCTCAAACAAGTGAGAATACTGGGCACATATCTCACTCTCGATATCCCAAGTAACTTCCTCTACTGGGTGATGCATCCATTAAACCTTGACTAAGTGAATCTCCCTAGTACATAGTCACCTCACATCACTAGCCAAAATAAGTATGGGCTCCTCCACAAAGGTCAACTGATCATCTAACTGGGCTGAGTCCCATCTAAGCACATGAGAAAGATCCAGAATATACTTTCGCAACATAGAGACATGGAAAACTAGATGGACAACGACAAAGTTTGGAGGTAGACCCAATTCATATGCCACCTCGCCAACCACACAAAGAATCTTGAAAGGACCAATATAGCGAGGGCTAAGCTTACCCTTCCTTCTAAATATCATCACACCTCGCATAGGTGAAATATGAAGGAACACCCGATCACCCATTCTGAATCTCATGGAACAGAGTCTACAGTCGACATAGGTCGTCTACCTACTCTGGACTGCTCTCAGCCTATCCTGAATCACCCTGACTCTATCTAACGGGTCCTGACGCAAATCTGTACCACAGGTTCTAACCTCAGATGTCTCAAACCATCCTATAGGAGAACGACTCCTTCTACCATATAATGCCTCGTAAGGTGCCAGCTCAATACTCGAATGATAACTGTTGTTGTAGGCGAACTCCGTCAATGCTAAGTACTGATCCCTGATGTGTGAGCCGATGCAAACACATTTGAAGCTTTTAACTCTGAATAATTGTGAAGTCTTAAGCAACTTTTGTTGTTTTTGATCGTTTTTGTGTGTTAATGCAGATACAAGTGATCGGGGAGGAAACCAAAGAAAAGAAGAATAAAATAGTTAAAATCTGGTGGAAATAAGCTTAAATATATCTGACGATCATTTTGAAGCGCCGTCATACATGGGACAGGCTGTCAAAGTCACCGTCAAGATTAGACAGAACCTGAGAAGATTAAATTAACTGTGATGATGATTCGAAAGGACCTTCAAATATTTGACATCTCATCAAAATCACCGTCAACCAAAGGAAAGAGTATGCTGATTTCCAGTGAAGTATGATGCCAGTTTACAAGCTTTGTCAAATCTTTGACAAGCCATCAGGATTACCATCTGAAGAGTCAAAAGATAATAATTCACTGTAATCTTTGACAATATCTCACACACATCGTCAGGTGTCTGACGCACCGTCAAAAGCATCATCGTCTAATCCGAAGAGAAAACTGAAACTTTAATTTTGTTTCCTTATTTAGGGTTGACTATTTAAAGACTTGTTTTAGGGTTTTTAGAGAGAATCGATCATTAATTATTAGACAAAAACTTCTGAAGAGAAGCACGTAACATTGCTTCATCTTTACCATCAAATATTTTTCTTGTTTCTTATCAACTATTTTTTATCTTCAACCTTGTGATTAAATTGAAGGAACTACTTGTTGTTTTTCATCCATTCGTAAGTTGATCCTTATCATCATGAATTCAATTTGTTATTTCATTCATCAAATCATGAGCGGCTAATTCCATTAGCCGGAGTTATGGGATCCATGGATTAGGGTTTGATATGATGCTAGGTGTTTAATGGATTCAAAGAGTAGTAGAACGTCTTGAAATTCAATTGTTTTAACTGAAATCTAGTGGTTGCAAACATTAGATTATGCCTTAGGTTTTATTTGCTTCTAACAGAGAAATAGACTAGAGGTCGTGAATTATCAACAGGGACTCAGAAGCTACCAACCTTCTGTTTAATGATTGATGCCATAACTGGATTAATCTACCTGAGATAACATCCTATTAGAAATAGATATGTTATCTAAGTTCGAGAGAATTAGATAATAAATTGTCTGGTGAGGTCGAGAGATAAGTTAGAAAGTATCATAGTCAAGGATATTCTGTTGTTTCTACTTACTCCAAGAATCCCAAGCATTACCTAGTATTTGTTAACTCCTAATACCCATGGTGAACATAACTCTGGTCTCTCATTTATATTGATTACAAACACTGAAGTATTGAAAGTGACATTTGGATTTCTGTGAAACTTAAACCCCCATCTTACAGAAATAGTAAACTATCAGTAAAGAATTTCGTAAACAAATCGAAGTTCACACCCTATTCTTTGTGGGATTAGACCCCAACCTAGTTGGGTTTTATATTGACAACGATCGTTTACACCCATTCAAGAGTATAATTTGAGTGTTATCAATCCCACTGACCCCCAAAGTCCATAACACAAGCTCAAAGCATATCCTCAAGTACCTGAACAGTCCGCTCAGACTAACCATCCATCTATAGATGAAAGGCTGGACTCAAATCCACTCGAGCACCCAACTCCCCCTGAAATGCTCTTGAAAACCTTGAAGTAAACACCGAACCACGATCTGATATGTTAGACATCAGAACCCCGTCCAAATGAACTATCTCCCAAACATAAATCTGGGTTAATCTATCGAAACTGAAGGTCATCTGAATAGGAATGGAGTCAGTCGACTTGGTCAAACGATACACAATAATTGAGATACCATCATGACCACGGGAAGTACGAGGCAAACCACTAATGAAGTCCATGGTGATCCTTTCCTATTTCCACTCGAGAATGGGCAATCTCTGAGTCAATCCACTGGGACACTAATGCTCAGCCTTAACCTACTGACAACACAAGCTATAACCTACAAAGTTTTCCATATCTCTCTTCATACCATCCCACCAATACAACTGGCTCAAGTCTCTATACATCTTGGTCGTACCGGGATGAATAAAATATCTAGAACTATGAGCCTCAAGCAGAATAGACTAAATCAAATCATTAAGTCAAAAAACACAAATACGACCCTAAAATCTCAAGATACCCTCAGAATCCATGGTGTGTCTCCTAGACTCACCGATAATCTCTTGCTAAGTCATAAGATACTCTCATGCACCTTAAGTTGTCTAGAAGCATAGGCAATGACACGGTCCTGCTGCATCAAAACACATCTAAGACCAACACCAGAAGCATCAAAAAACATAGTAAATCCCTCACCCTCAACTGGAAGAGCTAATATCGATGCTGAAGTGAGACAGTCCGTGAGATTTGCAAAGCTCAACTCACACTCCTCAGACCATCAAAAAAGAACTTCCTTATGGGTCAATCTAGTCATAGGGGTTGATAAGGTAGCAAAGCTCTCAACAAAAAACCTATAATAACCAGCCAAGCCAATAAAACTGTGAACTTCAATCGGAGACGTAGGTCTAGCCCAATAACGTATCACTGAAATCTTAGTCGGGTCTACTATAATACTGCCTTGGACACCACGATTTCTAGAAAAGATATTGACTCAAACCAAAACTCTCACTTGGAGAACTTGGTGAAAAGCACATGCTCTCTCAAAACCTGGAGCACAACCCTCAAATGTTGCACATTCTCCTTACTACTCCTCGAATATACAAGGATCTCATCAATGAACACTATGACTAAGGAGTCTACATAAGCTCTGAACACATGGTTCATCAAGTCCATAAATACGGCTGGAGCACTGGTCAGTCCAAAAGACATCACCAAAAACTCATAGTGACCATAATAGGTCCTGAAGGCTGTCTTCGGGATATCCTCAGCCCGAATCCTCAACTGATGATAACCGGACCTCAAATCTATCTTAGAAAATATTGTTGCGCCCTGAAGCTGGTCAAACAAATCATTAATGCGAGGCATAGGATAACGGTTCTTCACCGTCACCTTATTAAGTTGTCTATAATTACTACACATCCGCATCGAGCTATCTTTCTTCTTTACAAACAAAATGAGGGCTCCCCACGGGGACACACTCAGTCTAATAAACCCTTTGCTAAGAAGATCCTGGAGCTAAGAGTTTAACTCTTTAAGCTCTGTGGGAGACATACGATAAGGTGCCATAGAAATAGGTCGGGTACCAGGCTCAAGGTTAATAGCAAACTCGATCTCACGGTCAGGAGGGATACCAAGATGATCATCAGGAAACTTACACACAATAGGAATAGAGTCAAGTGTCAAACTCTCTATACGGGTATCACATACATAATCACGATAAGACTCACAGCCTCTCACCATAAGTCATCTAGCACAAACATAAGAAATAATCCCCGTCAGCTTGCGACTAATCGCTCCCTGCCATATGACTGGGGTATGCCGAGCATGGCTAAGGTAACGATCTTGGCAAAACAATCCATGATCGCATGATAGTAGGATAACTAGTCCGTGCCTAGAATCACATCAAAATCTAGCATATCCAGAATAATAAGATCAGCATAAGTATCAAATCACTAACTGTCACAACACATGATCTGAATATTCGATCCACTATAAAAAAAAATCACCCACTAGAGTAGATACACACAATGACATAAATAATATATCACCAGTCAACTCCAACCATTGTGCATAATAAGCAGATATATAAGAATAAGTAGATCCAGGATCAAATAAAGCAAGAGCCGACTTGTGGCATACTAAAGTCGCACCGGTGACTACTGCATCCAAAGTCTTAGCCTCGGGCCTAGAAGGTACTGCATATAACTGACCATGCCCTCTACTTGGCTGGGCACCTGAATGGCTACCTACCCTGCCCGTCTGAGTACCACCTCAAGCACCCTGGTAACCACCTCTATGACCTCGCGCATCACCCCTACCTGAAGGGGAACTGCACTAATGGGAGTGGCTCCCTGGGCGGAAATAACCATTGCCCCACGACTAGGGAACTCTCTAGAGAAATGACCAGGAAGTCCACAAGTAAAATAGGACTCACGAGAAGAACTAGAACTCACATAACTGGTTGATCCGGCATAACTGCCATGCCTAGCATGGCCCACTGATGCACCTCTCATAGACTGATCACCGCCCTTACTAGGGCACCCACTAGAAATAAAATGATCCCCATCAGCTGTCTAAAGAGCTGCCTAAACTGGTCGACTCTGAGGCTAAAAAATAGACGCGGAGGATGTCCAGTATAAAAAATACTACCTCTGAATCGGGAACTACTATGGCTCCCACCAAATCTGCCCTGATACTTAGGTCTCTTATCACGCCCCTCTTGTTGCATGCCCTCCATCACCCTAGCATGATCAACAACCTCAGAAAAGGTCCTACCAGCAGCAACCAAGCTCTAAGTAGCCATCCTAATAGGAAGTCTCAATCCTCTCACAAAGCAGCAAACCCTCTCATACTCCATATCTAAGATAGCATTCACATGCCTAGCCAACTTATGGAAACAAGCCTCATACTCAGCGACTGTCATAGAACCCTTCTCTAATCTAGAGAAATGATCCCTCAAATAATATCTAAGGCTATGCAACATGAACTTCTCTAAGAATATCTCAGAGAGCTGAGCCCAAGAGAGAGGGAAAGATCCAACTGGTCTAGAACTCATAAAACCCTTCCAGCAGTGTCTAGTAGACAAGTCTAACAAAAATATGGTGTAGTCCACACCACGAGTCTCCACAAGGCCTAACCCATGAAGCCTATCCTCACAGGCAATCAAGAACTCAAATACATCCTCTCCAGGAGCACCAGAAAATCTAAGCGGAGCCAACCTCAAGAATCTACCTAACGTCTTTTGCTCCTCAGCAGACATAATAGGTTGGGTCCAAACTGGCTGAACAACAACCAGAATAAGAGGAACCTCAACTCCAGGAGCTGCAGCTGCAGGCTGTACTCTTGCTCCAATAGTCTGCGAACCATCAATAATACTCAACAACTGAACCAAAGCATCTCTAAGCAAAGAAGAGAGAATGAATCTTGGTGGAGCCTGGGTTGGTCCCTACCCCACCACTGGATGAGGTGGAGGAGTCTCTGGCTAGGGTGTAGGAATAGGGTCCGGGAGAGGTACACCCTGGTCCCTAACTAGGGATAAATCACGAGTCTAGATCTCAGGAATACCTCGTGTATCACCAAAGCACGTGTCCTGGGCATCTGCAAAAGAGTACAATCAACAGAATATCCTACAAACCAACTCCGACTCTTAGCACAATATGAATGAAATAAGTGAAAGACTCCTAAGAATGTCTCATAGCCTCCCGAAGATAGGAAATAAAAACGTTCCGATCTGCTGGACTCTATTAGACACTTGCTCTTGTATCAATAATATCGATGAAACCTAGGCTCTAATAATAATTTGTCATGACCCAACTTTCGAGTCATGATGAAACCTACCATATCCCACTTGTAGGTAAGCCAATACCGTAACTCGTAGCTAATGCAATGGGTTACCTTGGAAAGAACATCCAACATGGACCCTATATGTGAACACAATATATAGCTACAATATTTCACAACTAAAGACAAATGATATTCAAACACAAATCCCATGACCTGATCGTATTAATACAAGAGCTTCTAAACTTGACAAGAGGAATTTACAATCTCAAAATCTAAAGGGTCTTAAATAATCTCATACATTTGTCTCAAAAATAAAAGACAAATAAAGATAGAGGGGAAAGAAGGAAACTCGATCTCCGAGAGCTCACCATGTCTCTGAATAGTCAACGCGGCACGAACTATCTTAACGACGGCAACTAGAATCAGGGTCTGCACAAAAAAAGGTATAGAAGTGTAGTATGAGTACTAAAACATGGGTACTCAGTAGGAATCATCGGCTGACTGAGCTTAAATATAATGTAGATATGATATAAGGTAAGACAATAACCTTAAAGTCAAGAAATAGGATCAAACCTGAAACTACTTTGACACCACTGTAACAATATTCATACTAATAAAGCAATAACACGACATACTATATCCATATAATCTGTAATCATTGTAACATCTAAGTATCATTTCAAAAGCATAAAACCATATACACAATAGAAAAGAATCTACTCACCATAATCATTATCAACCATCTTTAGAACACAAAGCACAAGAACTAACCACGACGTCCCATACCGTCGAGAAGTACACGAAAGAGAGTACAACAAAAACTCATCACGACGTCCCATACCACCAGAGAGTACACAAAAAATGTCAATCAAGAACCCATTAGGAGTCCCATACCACCGGAGAGTACACCAAAAGAATTCAACTAATAGTACACTAAAGCAAAACTACTCCACCAATTGACCAAACCCTCGGGTAGCACAACCCCGCCATGGCTCATTACCAAAATCCACACCTAAATACCCATACAGTACTTTAACATAAACGAGAGCAACATTGTCATAGCATAAATATGTAAACACTAATTCTATAATTCGTTGATAAACACCGTGTGAAGTCCATACTAGTTAGCCTTATTTTCCATAAGTCAATATATTAAAAGCCTTATAATTACTAGCCATCAACTTGAGGAAAACTACAAGCCACCCATATTATAGGATATCCGTCTATTATAAGGCCATTCTTTAGCTTGCATCTTCAACCTCACATATTGGAAGGTAATCTAATTAACCATCATACAACACTAGGTCCATCATCACTAAGCATGTCGTAACCTTAAGGACTAGTTTCCATATTTTAATCAAGCAAAGTCCACTGACTAGTTTACTAGGGTTCTAGCATTCAAGTCGTAATCACATAATTTAGAAGTAACTAGCTGCCACATAATCAAGGCAAGATTTCATAATGTAATAATTCATTCAAGTCAAGTAGATTAGTAAGTGAGCCTTTAGCCTTACACATGATTATCCTATCAAGAGAACTTAACCCAATCTTTAGCATAATTCATTACTAGGTACTACTTAGAGTCAAAATGATCACACCCCTCAATTTGTTAATAAGGACAAGGAATAAATATCCATTAGCCAAAGAAAACATCATGTCACAAACACATAAGTGGTTTGGCCCCATATGGCCTAACCTCACAAGTATCAATGCATCTATATAAAGTTGCCCCATACGATATCATAACATTATTACCTCTTAGGGGTATACCTGGCATCATCATAACATCAATATTTTCTCCGAATTTATCGGGCATCATCATAATATCAATATTTCCTCTAAATTTATCGAGCATCATAATAACATTAATATTTCCTCTGAATTTACCGGGCATCATCATAAGATCGGGCATCATCATAATATCAACATATTTCTCCAGATTCACCGGACATCATCATGACATCAACATTTCCTCCATATTCATCGGGCATCATCATAATATCATAAGTCTCCCAATATAATAACATACATCCAGATGCATAGACAAACCAATAAACAGATACGAAAGTTCACAATATAAAGAGATAGGGATGTAGGATGACACTTACCATTTTACCTTGCTGCCAGTTACATCCGAGAGATGACTAAGAGGTGTTGGGGGTTTTAAGGGGTTGGGAAGGATGACATAAGGGGGACTGGTGGTGTAATGAAGAAGTTAAGAAGAAAGTAGAGATTAAGAAGGGAGAATATGTTAAGTTGATTGAGAGTAAAGATAAAGAAGAGAAGCGGGTGAATAGAGAGGTGTACAAAGTTGCAAGGAAAGAGGTTAAGTTAGCGGTTACAGCTATTAATACAGCAGCATTTAAGAGCTTGTATGCAGGGTTAGAAGAGAAAAGGGGAAAATAGGTTGTATAGGCTTGCTAAGGCTAGGGAGAGGAAGGGGCGTGACCTTGATCAAGCAAAGTACATTAATGGAGAGGACGGTAGAGTTTTAGTGAAAGATGGTCACATTAAGAAGAGATGGCAGGAGTATTTTCATAGACTTTTAAATGAGAAGGGGAACAGAGGCATTGCGTTAAGGGAGTTGGAGCGCTCGGATGAGAGCCGTGAGTTCAGTTACTGTAGATATTTTAGGGTAGAGGAGGTCAAAGAGGCTATTCATAAGATGCAGAGAGGTAGGGCGACTGGGCCTGATGAGATTTCGGTAGATTTTTTGAAGTATGCTGGTGGGGCAGGCTTAAGGTGGTTGACAGATTTGTTCAATGCTATTTTCAAGACTGCGAGAATGCATGAGGCTTGGAGATGGAGTACGATGATTCCATTAAATAAAAATAAGGGTGACGTTCAGAGTTGCAACAACTATAGGGGTATTAAGCTATTGAGTCACACTATGAAGATTTGGAAAAGGGTGGTTGAGCGAAGATTGAGGAGGGTAGTGTTCATTTCAAAGAATCAGTTTGGTTTTATGCTTGGTCACTCGACAATAGAGGCAATCCACCTGGTGAGAATATTGGTGGAGCAGTATAGGAAAAGGAAGAGGAATTTGCACATGGTGTTCATCGATCTAGATAAAGCGTACGACAAAGTCCCTAAGAAAGTCTTTTGGAGATACTTAGAGGTGAGAGAATTTATGGTAGTGTACATCAGAGCTATTAAGGACATGTACAATGGATAAGAGACTCGGGTGAGGAGGTGGGAGGAGACTCAGGGTATTTTCCGATCGAGACAGGTTTGCATCAAGGATCGACTCTTAGCTTGTTCCTTTTTGTACTGGTGATGGACGTGTTGACGCAGAGTATTCAAGGTGAGGTGTCATGGTGTATATTATTTGCGGATGATAGAGTATTGATTGATGAGACGTGGAGGGGGGTGTGAATGAGAAATTGGAGGTTTGGAGGCAAACCCTAGAATCTAAGGGGTACAAGTTGAGTAGGTCCAAGATGGAGTATTTGGAATGCAAGTTTAGTAACTTGAGTTAGGAGGACGGTGTGGTGGTGAGGTTGGATTCTCAGGATGTTTGTAAGAAGGATAGTTTTAAGTATCTGGGGTCTATGATTCAGGGAAATGGTGAGATTGATAAGGATGTCTCTAAACGTATTGGAGTAGGTTGGATGAAATAGAGGCTCGCCTCAGGAGTGTTGTGTGATAAGAAGGTACCCCTTAAGATTAAAGGTATATTCTACAGAGTGGCAGTCCGTCTGGCCAAGCTGTATGAAGCGGAGTGTTGGCCAGTCAAGAACTCTCATATTCAAAGATTGAAGGTGGCGAAAATGAGAATGTTGTGTTGGATGTGTGGCCTTACTAGAGGGGATAAATTTAGGAATGGAGTTATCCAGGATAAGGTGGGAGTGGCCTTGGTGGAGGAAAAGATGTGATAAGGAAGGTTGAGATGGTTTAGGCATGTGATGAGGAGGGGCACGGATGCCCCAGTTCCGAGGTGTGAGAGGCTAGCTTTGGATGGATTCAAGAGGAGTAGAGGTAGGCCAAATAAATATTGGATGGATATGATTAGGCTTGACATGGAGCTGCTTCATATTACTGAGGATAAGACCCTTGACAAGAAGGTGTGGAGGGTGCGAATTAGGGGAGACAGCTAGTGTGAGTGTGTAGGTTGTGGCTAGGTGTTAGGAGAGTTTGGGTGTGGTGGGTGTATTAGGTCTGTGAGTGCATGTTACTATTATGTGGGTATCCTTTTTTTGTTCCCCTATTCTGTATTGTTCGTATTCCTCTTATTTCCTATTTCTCTGATACTTAGGGTTATTATTTCTTATCTCTTATCTCTGTTATGCTATACATCCTGTTTTATGTCTCATTACGACCTTGGTATATTATTCTCTATCTTAAGCTGAGGGTCTATCAGAAACAGCCTCTCTACTTCCTCGGAGGTAGTGGTATGGACTACGTACATTTTACTCTCCCCAGACCTCACTTTGCGGGAATATACTGGGTCTGTTGTTGTTGTTGTTGTTGTAATAAGCTTCATGCACAATATGAGCATAAACAAGAGCATGAGTGCTTACAAGACATTTACAATAATCACTTAACAAGATTATTCAAGCTATGATCACAAAATAATCCGATAATCGAGTTCAACCATCACAACTCCTATATATAGATAGTTTAGTCAATTACCACGTATCTAGGTCACTAAGCATTTATATAGTTCAAACTTAAGGTGGGTCAAGTCCCATTTATAAATCCCCATGAAAGTCAAAGCTTTACTAATATGAGACTAGCTTCTATCCGGGGTAAGACTAAGTTATCTAAGTCACCTCATAAGGGCTTATCAATCCTTATTAAACCAAAAAAAGGGAAACTTCTTCAAATATCCTCTCTAAGTCAACCTAACACCAAGGTCACATCCTAACTAAACAACATAAATATAAGTCAAAACTACCCCTAAGATTAGTTAAAACCATCATCCTCATCCATTCAAGCAACTATAACATCCTTATACTAGCTATAAGACTACAAGTGAGATACCCAAGGATTCCAAGCTAAGGACCCAATGTTACACTAACAAGTTCAATTTCCTAATCAACCGACTACTCTCAAGGTTAACCATTTAATCAACTATCATCTAAAACCCCGCCCAATCTCGCAAGATATCAATACTTACATTACAAACAAGCTCAATCTAGTCTACGAGTAAGCCTAACCTACCTTGAGACCAAGAAACTCACGAACCAATGAGTTTTTCCTTTCCTTTCCATAAAGTTTCCTCTTCCATAAGCAATGCTATCAATAATAAAATATAAGCATTACAACAAGAACAACAATACCTATTATGGGTTTCAAATGGACACCAAAACCCCAATTGAATTTCACCCTTGGAAAGGAGTTTCCAAGAATAACCCCTAACCTAGCTATCTTTAGAGAGTTAAAACCCTCAAGTAATTCGAGTCAATCACTCAATTTTGGGGCTACAATTGAACTTTAATGATTTAGGGGTTTTGTGTTAAGAAACCAAGAAATCTGTACCAAATTAGAGGAATTCTTACCTTAGGTTGTAGCAAGAATCAATCATACAAGTGGTTTAAGATCCAATTCAACCCACAAGACATACTTAGAAGGTTTTACACTTCATTAGGGTTTCTAGGTTAAGATGGAGGCACAAAATGGTCAAAATTCATGCAAGATAGCACTTAAATATGGGACAACCAGCCCTATGATGGCGCGGTCGCGGCCTCGAGGTCGCACCTCCTTCACCGCGGTCATGGTACCTCAGTGAATCTCATGCATGGCTGACACTTGAAACTTGGTTCCGAGCTTTGGCCAATGCCTTGGGATGCATTCGGGGTATGTTTCAAACAAATAAGATATGAAACCTCATAGTTTTTAACATTTCGGATGTCTTGGCAAAGTTGAATTTCACATACGAGACTGATTTACTAATGTTTTCACTTAATGGTCAATTAGGATCAACGAAGACTTCGAATTGAGAAAGGGGTTCTAAAACCCCAAACGAACCATCAGGTAACCGCACTATCGGGCCCCGTAATAACTTGGAACGGCTATGGAGAAGCTCTATCGATGGAAATAAGCATGAGTACGGATAATGACCTGAACGGTTATTACAAGAAGAAACAGCAAAACCCCTAGGAAATGTACATTGAAGTACTTGGTTTTCTTTTGCAATATGCTAGCTTACTCTTAGGTGATATGCATTGTTCCTACTCACTTTTGTTCTCTCTTCTCAAGGGATTATAGGTTGTGAAGAACAAGAACAGTTTGGCAATTGAGCAAAGTAAATAACAATATGTGGTGGTTTATGAAAAAATTATCTCCTTGAACTTGTACTGTCGTGTCATTCTATAAAATACCCTTTCCACAAAAATCAGTTCAATAGTGTTGCTTTTCTCAACTTAGAAGTCAAGTACTCATTATAATCTCTTTCATGGGATCCAAGCGTTTCATTGTTATGCCCTATTATATTCGGATGATTAGCTGAGAATTAAGTGACATTCATCTTAGCCTTGATGAGAATCTGTCGTATTTAATTAGTATTCAGCTTTGTAATTACTTTCATCTCGAGAGTACCATAAAATAAATAGTTTGTTTTATATATTGATGCATTTCAACTAATTTTTCTTTACATGCACCATGTTGGGCCCGTGCTAACACGGTCCCCACCCCTAGTAGTTATTTTACTATATAGAAATGTGAAGAAGTGAATGACCAAGGGCATTTTTGTCAAAATACAAAAAATTCAACTTAAAATGAATGTACATTATGCATTGAGAATATTCAAATGACCAAAACACTAAAAAACTTTGAAATAATTACTGATGTGTCATCTGTCAATCACATACCACAATCAAGGTTTAGTGATTACCAAAATTGCCACATGTTAATGTATCATCAAATCACATTCAATCTATGCACATTTCTAAAGGTATGGGTCTTCTTTATTCAATCTCTGCACATTTCTAAACATATGGGTCCTTTTCCTTGTCCATTCATTTTAAATCCATTTATTTAAAGTAACAAACTAACGATTTTCTTTCAATTTATTTTTGCTTTCTAATTATTTTATTTTGTTACATTCAAACTAAAGTAGACTAAGAGTGTGAACTAAAAACAAGTATTTTCTCAATTTCAATTTAATGTTTTAATTAGGTTAAGTACGAAATTTAAAAAATAAAATTTTATAACCTTAAACTAAAGATTGTGTAAGGTATTAAAATGTTCTTTAAATATTAGTTTTAATACATAATTGACCCCTTTAATTTATCAGGATATTTTATTAAGATTCTCAGACTAAGCTTTATTTCAATCGAATACCTAAACCTCTAATAAAGTGTTCAAATTAGACACTTTCAATTTAAATTAAGATTTTTTTTTGTGTGTATTCTCATAATCTATTAGGTAGTTAAATCAACCACAAAAAAGTTTCATCTCTTTTAATTCTACGCATTCGCCTCAAGAAGTCGTAAAATTCACCGCATTTTTATTTGAAGTTGATGCGTAGAATTTTAATTGACTTAACAAATTACTATAACTAATATTACATCAAATTCGTTAATGATTGTCTCATTATTCTATGAAAATATCTTTCGAAGCTCTATTTGTTTGTTGTAATAAGTTATTTTCTTAATTTTGTTTGTCTATAATATATTTTTTTGTCTATAATACATGAAGTCAAGCTCCTAAAAGCCATAATTTTTTTTCATCTTTTATCAATTTAGATATAGAATAACATAATTCATTCTAACTAACATTAAAAATAGATGGTTATTTTCACAAGTCAAACACTTGAAGAAATGAAGAGGAGAAATCACCTAGATATCCTATATTTAGAAAAATATTTACCATCTATAATAATAGAAGTTTTTTTCAAATATAATAGTTATAATATATCTATATTGCATGCATGATTCACTATTAATAAATACTGAAGATTTCTTAATTAACAAGCATAACACATTTAAAGACACTTATATTAAATCTCTATTGCATACGTAATTTACTTTTAATATATAGTGTAGTTGCTATAGATGGTAATGAATAAAAAGTATGTTTAAAAATAGTAAGTATTTATTAAAAGGTAATCAGTCAAGTAATTAATTCAAATAAATCCGTGTTTATTCAAATTAGCTTAGAGTTAAATTAATATTCTTAATTTTTGATTCGTTTAATTTTTTTAATTTAAATAACATATACAAATCATAGAGAATCAAATTTCACCAATAAAGCAAAAGATTAAGTAATCAACCAACTGATCACTTATGAATTTTCTTACCAAAAAAATGAAAGTTCAAGTAACGAATACTAATTTACTAAAATTTCCATATTGTAATGAGCACTAGAACACATATGGAGTTATTTGGTAGGAGATATTGGAGGAAGTAATACATATGTTAGCTTTGTTATTATTCAATCTTGTGTTTGACAATGTTTTCAATCTACGTATAACTAATATATATTATATATAGTAAATCATGACATTAATAATATATGATACTATTTCAATTCTAATACAGTAAAAATAGTTGATAAGAAATAATATCAACAATACTAATGCATGATATTCGTTACTATTCTTATACACTCTATCCAATCAACTTAAAATATTTTAGTGTTAATTGTGGTAACTTATACAAATTATAATACTCTAAGTTATACCTATTGTTTATAATTTTCTATCATGTTTACCTAAAAATATTGACGATTAAGTTAAAGTTTGGTGATAAATTTTGAAAGTAAATTTTAAAAATTTATTTAAAAATATTTTTTTGCCATAAAATTTGATTTGCTAATATTTTCAAGCTCCTAAAAACTAGCTCAGATTAATTTGTTGGGTTTTAGGATTTTTACTCAAAAAAATTATATTTTTTCAAGTATATTATATATCCAAACACACCGTTAAATGTTAAAAATTATAATTTTAACAATCCAATTTTTTATGTTTCAACTTAAAAAATTCTAAAGTTTATTTTCTTAATAATACTAGATATCAATGGCCCGTGCCAGCACAGGCCCAATATATGTTATTTGTTTATTTCAACGTAAATTATTAAAATAATTTATATTTTAAAATATTGTGGTTTATAATATATTTTTCTTCTGTTTCAATTTAAATGATGTTGGTATAATTTCAAGAGTCACCCAAATATTTTATATTTTTAAAATTAGTTAAGATGTTAATTATGTGATTTACAATGTCTTTTACATTTTTTTTTTAATAATATATGAATATTCTCCCTGTCTCAATTTATGTGGCACAAATAAAATTTTGACAGTCAATCATTTTTTTGATATATACTTCTATACTAAGTTTTTAATTATTGTGATTTGTAATACTTTTTATTTCATTTTCAAATAATATATGTTATTTTGTGTCTTGCTCTGTCCCATTTCAATTTATATGCATTAATATAATTTTGATAATCAATCAATTTTTTATGTTGACATATCATTTTATTTCTCTTTTATCTTTTTTATGAAATATTATCAAATTTTCTATGCTTAGACGATCACAATAATTAATTAGGGGTGATATAGTAAAATCATGATGAAAGCAATGAAGCACAAATGTCTTAAGTGACTTGTAATAACTAATTAGAAGCGACATAGCAAAATTACAATAAAAATACTTGTATAATAATTAATTAACGATGATACAGTAAAATTACAATTGAAACAGTCATAAATGTCTATTTTACTTTTATTAATTAAATATTATTAATTTTTAATATGTAAATGACTTATAATATTTAATTAGGAATGATATAGTAAAATTACGATTGAAACAACTGACAGACATATCATAAATGTCTATTTTAATTTATTTTATTAGATATTATTAATTTTCTAATACATAAATGACTTATAATTATTAATTAGGGGTGATATAGTAAAATTATAGTTGAAGCAACTGAAACATACATGTCGACCTCGTGTTTGCTTTACTGATAGAGTAAAATTACGGTTGAAGCAGCTGAAAAAGTCATAAATATCTATTTTACCTATTTTCTAATTAAAAATTATTAATTTTATAATACGTAAATGACTTAAAATATTTAATTAGGGATACAATAATTAATTAAGGGTGGTATAGTAAAATTAAGATTGAAGCAGCTGAAGAAGACAGGTCATAAATGTTTATTTTAATTTTTAATTAAATATTATTAATTTTTTAATACGTAAATGACTTATAATAATTAATTAGGGGTGATATAGTAAAATTACAGTTGAAGCAGCTGAAGCAGACTGGTCATAAATATCTATTTTAGTTTTTAATACGTAAATGACTTATAATAATTAATTAGGGGTGATATAGTAAAATTACAGTTGAAGCAGCTAAAGCAGGCATGTCGACCTCCTGCCTACTTCAGCTACTCAACTCGCTCTTATAAATAAGAGAATCTGATACTTATCAATTATGAAACACCTACACTATTAAAATTATAATATTGGGCTCGTTTTCATATCTAGTATATATATATATATACTAGTTTAGGTGTACACGCTTCGCGCGTGTACCTCACTTTAATGAGTTTAAATGCTACACTAAATGATATTTGTTTAAATAATAAAAATAAATTTTGAACATGTAAAGATGGATAATTTATTTAATTAATTATATAGCATTTGTAATATCTAAGAAACAAATAAGATAGTGAAAATGTGGAATACATTGACATTCCCTTATATTTGTTAGTAAATTTTATTTTTAAAATAATTTTGTACTCATGTGTATATCAAATTTTAAGTTAACCCTATACTTTAGATTTATAGTTTCATTAAAAAAATTGAAAATCTTATCGTGTTTTATTTTAGTTTCAGCAAGTACATGTGTAATAGCTGAAGATTAAAGATATTTTAGCATGCTACACACATAGTGTTTAGATTTTGCATCAGAATTTAGTCAATTGTACTTTTCATTGTTAAAAAATTTGTAAATGTTTACAGTATCCGCTCTAATGTGAACTCATGTGATTCAATTCTCTATCCTTTGTGAAGTATGATGTGATTATGTTTTGTGCCTTGATTTCTTCACTAAGAAGATCGATTAGTGATTGATAATAAAGTTGTGCAATTTGACTTGATTTTATCCTAAAAGTGCGACATTTGACCTTCGGATTCCATGCAAATAATTCAGAAATTTTCTATGGGAATGTAAAGACAATTAAAATTAGTCTAGAATTTATTAAGTTGGTATTTTTTATTCATCCAATATCAAGAAAATTAAATTTAAAACTTCTTGAGGGAGTTATCAAGTAAAATTGCAAATTCATAAGATTTACTAATAAGAAACCAAGTCAACTAAATTGTACTTTTACCTTTTCTTCATCTATGTTTTTCTTTCTAAAACGAAAGCAATTCTTTTACAGAAAAAGATAGGCAACAAATCTGCATAGAAAATACAATAAATATTTGAAAGAAAATATCTGATAAAAACAATCAAAAATTATAATTAATTAAGTTTATTGAAGTGCCCGATAAAATTTTATATTTTGTCAATGCCAAGAAAATAAAGAAAAGTTGTTTTTTGTATCTTACAAAATTCTTCATCTTCAACGATTAGAAAGAAAATATCTAAAAGTAATATGCCTCTAAAGTACGTGTGTTGCACGTGTATATTACGTCAATTCATAAAAAACGTATTCGCTCACTTTTACTTATCACAAGATTTTGTACTTAAAATATACAATAATTCTTTTTCCTTTAACAATACTATGAGTTTTAGATTGGCGTGTGAAATAAATCTCGATCAAGGCTATACTTACAAACATAAAAGAACATTCGTTATTCATGATCAAGAAATTCAATGTATTGAAAAGAAAATTAGAATCAAAAATCATGAAGCTACATCAGAGATTCAATAACGGAAGTTACTTACAAATATAAAAAGATATTTTGTTATTTTTGATCAATAACACCAACATAATAGAAAAAGAAACCCGCACAATAGAAAAAAGAAATCTGAAATTTAAATATTATATCAAAAAATTAAGTTAGAAACTCAATAACAAAGCTACTTACAAACATACAAAAATAATTTGTTATGCTATTACGTATTGTAGAAGGAAGATTATTCAATTTATAGAAGTCCAACATTTTTTTCCTTAAAAAGGGGTTACTTAAATGTATGGGATTTATTTTTATTTTTTTGAAAAAGTAAAAATTAATTATGGTAATAAATTATTTATGATAATATTTTTTTTGCTAAGTAAATTATTTATGTTAGTATTTGATTTTCTTTTTTAGGTTTTTTTTAAAGTTCTAAATTTAAGTATATAATCTAATTCAATTAAAAAATCTAATGATTATATTAGAGGTACGAAGGAATAAGGTAATTTCTTACAAATTTTTTCCTCCCTTTTCTTTTGGACGTGTGCTTTTTCTTTTTTATTTTTGGGTTTTTTTCTAAAGTTCTAAATTTAAGTATAGAATTTAATTCAATTAAGGAAAGGTCTAATGATTAAATTTAAAAAAAAATTATGTTTTAAATATTAAAAAATATTGAAAAGACGATTTTGTCTATTAAATGATATTTTAATGAAGGGCGAAAAATTCAAATCGCTTTTCAGAGGGGCTTCACACTTTTAATATACTAGTTTAGTTGCATGTGCCTCGCACGTGTAACTTTTGATTATTTAAAATTAAACGATTTTATCTATCACGAGGTTTTTAATGAAGTACAAAAAGTTTAAAACAGATATTTTATCGTAAGCACATATATATATGAGAAAAATAATTACATTGTTAGATTCGAACATACGAGAATATCAAACCTAGAAATCAAAATTCACGAACAAAACACAGGTAATAATGCATGGCGTGTTAAACTTAAAATCACTCTCTAAGTTAAAGAAAAAATAATAAGTCACGACAACCAATAGAAGGAAAAACAACTCAAAAAAGAGAGAGAGAATAACATACTAACCTAGCGGATGACAATTACAATGGTTGAAGAAAACACAAAATACAAGCTTGGGACGGGACAATATATATTAATATAAAAATATGTTGAAAATTAAACCTAGTCCTAATTTAAGAAAAGAAACTTACCATATTTTAAAGTCCTAATCCATTACCATATTTTAAAATCTTAACCCATATATTCTAGGATTCAAAATTATCTATATAATTAAATAATAATTGGAGAAAAAAAAGTGAAAAGACGATTTTGTCTATTATAAAGTGTTTTAATGAAGGGCAAAAAGTTCAAATCACTTTTCTAAAGGCCTTCACACTTTTAATATATTATAGATATAGATTATAAATATAAATATATATATATATATATATATATATATATATATATATATATAATACTCTCATCAATGATTTTGCCCTCTTTTCATAAATTATAAACATTATGTCTATGTAATCAAAGCTTCTGGGACAACTCGTGATGCAAAGCAATGGTGAAGTGCAAGGGCGAAATCAAGAAATAAATGAGAGAAGATATTTGAGAATGCACACTTAAAAGGATCGAAACTGTCCAATGCATATTTAAAGGGTTATTTTGAATCTATCTTCAAACATAATAGATCATTTTTGTCATTTTCTCTACAATCCTGCAACCTTTTTAGAATTTATCTTAATGTATTCTTAAAACTGAACTATTGAATATAGTTTGATATGTCCTAAGTTGTCTCTTACGGGGATTGCATAGTGTCTTAAAGTATTAACTGAACAATTTTGATCATTTAGGTTTGTCAAAAGTAATTATTTACCAAACTTTTATTGTTAAATTTAATCAGAATTGTGAAAAAAAAATTAAACCAAAAACATCAAAAGATTCCATCAAAATTCTAGAATACGCAAGTACATAGAAATTGTTGAAGTATGATGATTAAGTTATTTTTGTTTTAGGAAAATTGTAGTTAGACGAGTTAGCTTAGAGTTAAAAGTAGTTACTGCAATGTAAATCAGTAGTTAGCTAATAACTGTTTGATTCTTTCATGTTAGAAGTCGGTTATAAGACTTATTTAGTTGCTTAGCTATCAATGAGCTACCAAATTAGATATTTTCAACTGTACCATTATATAAGGTAGTTTTAGACTCTATATCGGTCACTTTGATATTTTTTTTCCCCGATAATGAAAATGTGGCTTCACATTCTTTCAATTCTCCCTACCGTTCCATTTTTCTTCATACTTTTTGTATTCTGATCAATTGCAAACAACTCCGATGAAGTTTGTATAGATTAATAATCTTCAATCATCATTCTCAATATGATATCAGAGCACAACTCTATAGATTTCGCATTCATAGTTCAATTGAAGGACCTTTTCTTGTTGCTTTTCTCTGTTAAAATCGTAGAGTTCATTGCTTTGATTGCTATTTCTTGAATTGTGTTACGAATTATTTATGTATTTATTTTCCTTCTACTTAAAATTTTTGTTGTTTACCTGTTCGATCTATTATCTCATCTAGACTTGTTTTCAATTTTTTCTTCTATTAATTGTTCTATTTGTTTCCGAAACTGTACCATGAGTGAAAATGAAACTTGAACAATACTTCTACTTCAACAGATTCTACCAGTGCCTTTAGAAAATGTAGGATATTCTCTGATTTCAATAGTTTTTGATGAATTGGTTATAGATATTGGAGGAGAGGTGTACTTAGAGGTTAGTGAAAAAACAAACCTGATTTAATAAATAGTAATCTCATGAAACTAGACCGACCCTACCTTCCTCACCTGATTATTCACAGTGGGGGAGATGTGATGACATATCACTTCATGAATTCTCAACTTGTTGTCTAGGGATCTTATTGATATTTGCAATATGTCAATAATTCTAAGGAGCTATAGGATGAACTAGCAGACAGAAAAATAATGGATCAAAGTTGTATCAACTTCAAAGGGAAATAAATAAACTTACTCAGGGTTGTTTAGACATCATTGTATACTATACAAGATAAGAAGACTTGGAGAAAAGCTAAGTACATTAAATACCACCACAAAATGTACATGTTTGTGCACATATCCTGGAAAGGTAGGCTAACACTGATAACGTCCAAACAACACCTTCTTTTAGATATGATATGGTCATTTTCAAGATATAATAACCCAACTAAGGCTGGAGTCGAATCCCAAAAGAAGACGTGGTTTGACAGATCTCAATGGTTATAGTCTTTGTGCAAAACAGAAAAGTAAAAGGGAGGATTTGTTTGTAGTAGTCTCGAACACAGAATAGTATTAACTTGATTGAAAATCAGTCGTAAGTGAACACTAGTATTGTGTGTTCCCCTGGCATCTAAACTCCATAGGTTTATCGTGTGTTGTTGATCCAACCCAATACCTTGCATGTAGAACCAATAAGTTATGTACCTCCTACAGTCTTTTGGACGAGTAGGAGAATTTCACCCTTTATCTATCGAGTCTCAGGATGTCGCATTACTGACCCTTACCCTGGTCCCAGTTAACTATCACCTTTTGAGTCTCAAGTTATTAGATAAAGGCCAATAATTATTCAGATATACTGTTGTGCTGCAACAGATCGACTATTAGCTCGCCAAATTACTGTTGTCTTTATTTTTTCCTAGTTTCTACCCCTTTATTAGCACAAGTAATAATATCTAGGCGGGATCCTAATGTGTTCACCCATTAATAAATCAATCATATCGAAGATAAAGCAATACATGCCATGAGTATGAGTTTCCCATCAACAATCGCACTTCCCCTACTTCGTTAATCTGCCAGGGTTTCCATAACCATAGCTATGAGTTTTAGCCGCTCATGATTGTGATGAGATCAATAACATTCATGTTGGAAAGAAAATATTAAATCACAATGATAAGATAAAAAAATCCACAACTATAGACTGAATAATCAAGTAAAGTCAATACAAAGAAATCCCAAGATCAAAGATGGATCTTGAAATTAAAATATGCTTCTAAGTGTTAAAAGTGGCTAATCTCTACTAAAAAGTACATAAAGGGTATTTATAGTACAAGAGAAAACCCTAAAAACTAAGCCCGAACGGAATAGGAGAAATTAGGGTCGATGGCCACCCACTCTCTGTACCTGCAGTTTGGTCCTGGCTGCAAGTTGTACCTGCAGTCTGCCCTGGGCGTAGATACTAACAGTAGCTACCGGATAGGAAAATTTCTGCAAGTCAGCTCTCGAAATTTTGGACTTTTTGGTACCCGCTTTGACTATTTACGGTCCATAGGTCAACATGTGGTCCGTAGGTTGACTTCGTAGGTGCTGGGAGTCAGTTTTTCAGCTCTACTTCGAATCTTGAATATGCATTGATCAAGATCAATCCGGAAAACATCAAAATCATCCATAATCGCTTCAAAAGTGACCAAAAACACCTTTTTCACCATTTCCACGAACTTATCATTCAAATCATGGTTTCCTGCAAAACATACCCAAAATGGATCATATATAACAAAAAAGCCTCAAAAACTTGCATATTTTTCTTATTTTAAGCGTTGAAAGTGCTATATTTCTATAACACATCTGACACAAGGTTGAACAAGCTAGGAAATTAATTCAGTTCATAATGAAATTAAATGAGGCTTACACTATATAAGAGGAAACATACTCATGATGAGCCTACAATGGAACAAACTCTTGCATTCTGGTCTCTGGAGGAGAAGAAAAGAAAGTACGACCTCATAATCATCTAGCTTTAGAGTCCACATCTCTAGATGTTTCATCGTCAAACTCATACAGAACATGTAACTCATTTACTAGAGATTACAAAACAAACTACACTCCACATAAAAGAGGTACCTCAGGAGGAAATAACATATTATCACATTATCAATCTAATTCACATTCATAGAACAACATGCACATTGTTATATGAGTACCGCAAGAAAACTGTTCACACCATGGATAAGTGTTGCAAGTTGCATGGATTTTCAAAAATCTTTAAGTAAACAAAAGAAAAAAAAATTAGCAGCTGCAGTTCAAAGTTATAAAAGAAACAAGGACTCATAATTTCTTTCTATGGACCAATATGACCAGTTGTTGAGTCTACTTGGAAACATGCATCTATGAAATGGACAGGAAGGCTAAACAATCTCACCAGTGGAGCTGTAAACCTTGCAGGTTCTTGGCTTGCTATTCCTCTATAACAGAAAATGTTGATCTTTCTTGCAAATGTACTAAACTTAGTGCTATTTCATGGATAATAGACTCAGTAGTACCACATTACATGACCTATAACAAAACCTTACTTAAAATTGTTAGGATCTTGTTATACCCTTTTCTAGTTAATCTACCAAATGGTTACAATGTCAAAGTTAGTGATATTGGCGATGCTTTTCTAAATCTAGATTTAACACTACATAGAGTTTTATTTGTGCCTAGTTTTAATTTTAACTTGATCTCAGTTCATTATTTGAAATTACAACTGAAAGGCATAATTGTTTTTAGTGGTTTCTCTTGCTTGCTGCACGACACTAAAGAGCACACTAAAGATTGGTAAAGCAAGAAATGGAATGTATTTCTTCTATTCTAAGTTCCATACTTGTTATTCTAGTCCTGTTGTCCATATTTTTTTCTTTATTGTCTTCATTATCAAGTTTTTCTTTTCCTACTTGTAATGATGAGACTCCTAATACTCTTTCTACTCCACTTGTAAAAATACCTTATTTAAGTGATAAGGAAATCATTTCTACTTTTATTTCTTTTTTATATTCTGATTCTCACAGAGACAGTGTTGAACACTTATGGCACAATAAATTAGGCCATGTTGTGAAAATGAAGGATATCTCATCCATCCTTGTACAGTTCATTCATAAAGAATTTTTTGCCTATTTTATTTGCCTATGGTCAGAAAAACTAGATCACCTTTCCTACAAAGAACTATTAAAACAACTAAAGTCTTTGAGATTCAATATGTATACCTATGGGGTCCCTATCACACACCTACTCATGACAACCTATACTATTTCATTACCATGATTGCTGACTATAGTAAATCAATATGGGCTCAATTATTAAGATACAAGAGTAATGTACTCTACACTTGTAACGCCCTGGACGTCACACGGTACTTACGGTCACAAGTGACTACAAGATAACCTATGAATTGGTACCTGCTGTGAGCACTGAATAAAACGAATAACAAAAGATACATATATGAGGAATAACTGAATACGCCATAAGGTTTTAAATACTAAAACATTACTGAATTATAACTCTAAAAACAACTGTCTGAAAACTGATAAAATAATGACAAACTGACTGACTGTCTGAAGTGTTTGAAAGCCTCTAAAACTAACTAAATAAGAGTTGATGGGACAGGCCCCAACTAACTCCAACTGACTACTGAACTGAAGTACTGAAATAAACATAATCGGTTCTCAAAATATGAGGCCGCTGCTGATGCGCTAGAATGTCTATGTGCAGTCGGGAACCTGAGCATCCAAACCTATGATATGAGACATCATAGCACAAGAAATGAGTATACGGTCAGTACTTTAAATGTACTGGTATGCTAGATGTGGTTAGGCCGATATGCATGGGCTCATGTACATGAATAATAACTGATTGAATAGCATGAGATAACTGATATGAAAACATGAATACTGTAAAATCTGAGAATGCATGACCAAGAATATAACATGATTCTGAAATAGTCTGTAAACTAAAATACTGAAATCTGATAATTGAATAAATGATAAACTGGATACTATGGTCAAGCAAAACTGAACTGAGTTCTAAACTGACTACTGAAACTAAAATTGTGGGAGGTATCATCTAACCGACATGCCCCAAATCTGATCTAATAGGGGTCCAACCTGTAACCCCAGTTAGAAGGGTGCTAGTACCCTGCCAGGGTACTAACAATGGTTGTGTCAAACTTAAACTAGCAGGAAGACATCTTGTTAACCCTAAACTAACAGGAAGACTCATGAGATATGTGTCAACCCTAAACTATCAGGAATACATGTCAAACCTATACTGGCTACGTAGTTTTGTGACTCACGGATTGTTACTAAGGGTCAAACCGTATACTAAAAGGAATGCTCCCATCCCTGAGTTCGCTCGGTGTTGAATCCAACTCCCAACTGAACTGACACTGACTACGGGATTGAACTAAGTTTAACTAAAGAAGGAACTGATTCAAATTACTGAACTGATCTAAGTTTGACTGACATGATAACTGACTGAACTGATAATGCTCATACGTGTTTGAAACCATTCTAAAAATACTGAGACTAAGTAAACAACTAAATTTCGGGTATTCAAAACCCCCAGGACTCGATAAAAATAATAATAGGGACACATGAAAGCTTTGAAACTATGGAAGGAAATCATTGTTCACAATTATTTACCTAAGCATTTCATCAAACACATGGGGGTCAAGACTTTAACATAGGGATGCTTTAAATATGATAAGTTAGCATAATCACATGACCAAATCATAAACTGAGGGTTTTATTCTGAATTCACATGAACATAATATGAAAACCACAATATTTAAAACATACTATAATGCATTCCACGTGAAAACAATTAAAATCATAACTTGAAACCAAATTACCAAGGTCTAGATAAACTTACTTCAACTTTCAAACGTGTAAGGGCTCTTTCCATCAAAACTCTTGGAAATGTAATACTTGATCGAAATTCATAAGAGTTTTATGAAGGTAAGTCATTGTAAATATATAATTTCATTGTAAACATGTAATAAGTAGTCATTGTTCAAAACCCAATCATTTAGGCATTTTATCAAACACATGGGGGTCATGAGTTAAAGCATAGGAATAGTTAAACATGAGATAATAACATAATTTCACTACGAAAATTCATGGGTTAAGGATATGACATACAAAAATCACCTTTCAAATGTGTTATGGACAAATTCCATCGAACACAATTTGTAAGCAAGATATAAAATTGAGATTCATGGAAGTTCATGGATATAATTCATAATAACATGTAAAGATCAAAACTTTAAACTTGAAAACGGATTCTTGGACTGGATGAACATCTAACATACCTTAATTGATGAATCTGTGAAGTTCTTGGTGATTTTCTTGAAGCTTGAGCTTAAATCTTAAAGAGGTTAGGGTTTGTTCTTGAGAGAGAATGGTTTTCTTTTGAAAGGATTTGTGAATAAAAGGGTCAATCTTGCTTTTTGGGACCCTTAATCTCGTGTTATGGAACCCTTGGGTGAAGGGAAAAGATCCATTTGTCCTTGCATAAATGAGAACAAATGCTGGAAAAATTGAGGGGCAGGCTATTGAGAGGGCGCCATGGGCTATGGTGCGGTGCACTGGAGCGGGCACCACGGGCTCCACTGCAGTGCACTACAGCAGGCGTCGCGGGCTAATCGCGTGCCCTCACTGCCTCTCTCACAAAAATGGCTATAACTTTTTGGTCGTGTATTGAATTAAGATAAAATTAGTATCGTTGGAAAGCTGACTCAATTATCTACAATTTAGTGGGTCTTGAGATGCAAAATTCTACGTATATCTAAAGTTATGCACGTTCAAAGTAGCCCCTTGTAGAGTCGAATACCAAACTTTGGACGAATCAAAGGCTCTTAGCTCAACTTTGTTCTAAGTGATTCTTATGAACATTTTTCACCTCGAGATCAATTCACACACTAGGATTAAGATCATGACACGTGTATTCAAAATAAATTCATGGAATTAGAGTTAACACACGTAAGAACGATGCTTCAAAGTCTAGCCTAAAAATATGGGGTGATACATTATCTCCCCCTTGAGATCACACTACAAAAAATTACTTACTTTGCGGGGGTTATATTTACATATTGTGGAGGTTGATAACCCCCGCAATTTAATAGCATGGCGATTTTCAAAAATTCCGCAATTACAAGCGTCAGCAATCATTTTACGGCGGTTTGTTATATACCGCTGCAATCATTTAACGGCGGTTATGTAACGATGGTTTTGACCCCTACAATATGTGAACTAAAACCAACTCCCAGCTAATAGTTTTAAAAATATACCGGCGGTTGAAATCTCCATATATTTTAAAAATTGCAGGGGACAAAACTCCCACAATTCAGTTGATATTTTTTAAAAAATGATTACACCGTTCATGATCAATATTTAAATTTGAATTTCATTTAATAGATTTCATATATATCATGCACTGTTGGACCAAACAAAAATACATCTTAACAACAAAAATAAAAATATATTAGATCGTAAAAACATAACACAAAAATATTGTCATTAGTCTTAAAAACTAATTTAAACACAATACTGCTCCAACAACGATACAATAACATTGTCATAATTACTAATACAATTACAAATTTCAATGATCATCGCTAGAATAACTATCACCAGATGATCTCCTAAGCACCTCACCTTTCTAGAATGCTCTTTTCCTAGCACCTTACCAACATCATTTGGAGAAACTTCGGACTCGTCCATTGTGCTTTGACTTGCTGCGAGTTCAATTTTATCCTAAATATAGTAGGACACAAAAATCATAGTATAACTTCGATTAGCAATGAACAATAAACAGAACACATGTATAAACATGTTAAATGTTACACGCCAGGATGCCTGCATAGTTATAGGTACCAAATAGCAAAAAACAAGCATTATCTACCTGGACAAATTAAAACACTAAGCATGCAATTGAACATATGGACAAAACTAAGCTAATATACACCAAAGATAGTTGAAAGTACATTTAGTAAAGAATAAAATGCTTAGACGGTTTTAAGTATGTCTTCACCAGTATGATAGCATCTGAAATGTTTGTGCTTGGGTGATATGTTTCAAAACACAAATATTTCTCGAAACCAAATCCAGATTCACATTCCAAAAAACCAAAAATAATTCCTTCAACACCAACCACAAAGCAAACCAATCTTAAGTCCAAAGATAGCTTACATTAACTAAACCCACGGATAAAATCCCACAAATACATGTCAAGAACGATTATATCTAGAGGCTCATAGAGTGCATCTCTTATTGCACTTGTATTATCTTGGTATCTATGTGAGCTCATACTGCCAATCTCAACCCCGGATAAAGGATAAGGGTTGCAATAGGTTGATGACCAATGTAAAACTAGTCAATTTATAACTAGACTACTTTATAGAGAATTCATTTAAGATCCAAACTGCTTTGAACTGTTTTCCTCAAGCCAAGGGTCCATCGAAAACAGTCTCCACCGCTTAGGTCTGTGTACACCTACGTATTTTGTTTATTTAGAATCCGAGCTAGTTCAGAGTTGAGGCATCATAGTCATTACATTTCCCTTGAGACTTTTAAACAACATCAGAGACAAAAGAATCCTGTTGGCAAGTGCCTCACTTGATATTGGATTCTTGTTACATGGATGGGACAATGAGTAGTGAATAACAAACTTTATCTCTTAAGATGGAAACTAAAATGTAAGATGGATTCAACAAGTACCACTATCATCTTAAACCATGGCTTGCTGGCATTATAAGTTTAAAATGTTGTCAACTAGAACTGAAACCCACTGTAATCCATGGAAGCCACACTAATTCTGAAAAGGACCTCAAGAGACTAGTCGGATATTCATTAATATAGCCTAAAAGCTTCAAAGTTAATGAACCTCAAGCCCTATCTAGATCCAAGTTAACTTGAACTAGCTCATAGCAGGCTGACATATGAAGAGGGGCACTATCTAGAGCCTTTTCTGTTAAGATGGTAAATTCCATCAGAAAAAATTTATCAGCTTTCTATGTTGGTTGGTTGGCTCAAAATTGGAGACCACGTATCAAATCAAAAAGTTGCAGAATTATCCATAGAACCAAAATTGGAGACCACATATCAAGTCAGAAAGTTGCAGAATTACCCATAGAACTCAGCATGTAAAGACTTATCGTATTTCAGTAATTTCGAGTTGCAAGAAATAGGTGCTTGGTACTGGAATGACAAAGATATAGTAATTTCGAGCTGCAAGGAACGGGTGCTTGGTCCAAAGATAGCACTATCTGGCGTAGAGCACGTAGTAATGGATAGGAAAGCTATGTTTATCTTGCTAATCAACATGATCTCAGTTGGAATTTAAAATCTTCCAACCCATCTTCGTGGACAAAACATATATTAGCTCCACATGCACAAAGGTCCAGCTGATGAAAGCCTGGAACACTTGGGGAGTTGCTTAATTTATGCTTATATTCCATGTTTTAAATTCTATAGCTTGTCATTATCTATAATGGTTTAACTTGTTCACTAGGTACTATGAGACTTAAATAGATTAATCTCATTCTGAAAACTATTCCTCGTCTTCAACTTGCTTTGCACTTTCTTAAGGACTACCGGACTAGACCTTCTTTGCGACTTCATAGATATCAAAACTAATTAATGGAAGAAATCTGTATGCAGGATATGTCATGGAGATCAATAATGATAAAAAAATTAAAAGTAAAAAGACACCACGACAAGTGCAGGAAACCCATCACTGCAATGCAGGAAAAATATAGGAAACCAACAAGAATCTCTTTATATAATGTGATATCTACAAAACCTTTTTTTTTCTATATGCTGTAAACATCATGAGTACATCAAGAATTCTTAAAGATTAACAAGAAGAAATCTTATGGAAACAAGATAAAAAATTAACCATCACAAAAGGGAAAGATTTACAAGGATAAACTAAGCAGAATAAAGAAAGCAACAAGGATGATGCACTCATTTAAGAATCAAACAAAAGCCACCAAAAAGTATCAAAGTGAAACTGATTATGTGATGTCCAGAAAGGTGGTTTTTGACACAAGAACATGAAAGGGAGGTGGAACCTTTGAAAATCTACAATCATATTTTATTTTTCTTTGTTTTCAACTTCTAGAGTTCAAGGTAAATAGTACATGTTTTAACCAGAATTTACATAAAAATTCAACGAGAGTTCTGATTTTGAGTGGCTAGCAACATTATATAAATAGAGCGAGCGCTGATACGTGTCAATTTCACTTCTATAATTATTTCTATCAAACCTAGCACTTAAAAGAACTTTCACAATGGGAACAGAAAGCAAAACATACCAGCATCTTATTTTTGACGCTGAAGAACCCATCAGCATTAGCTACAACACTCGGTTTTGATGCTCCAACAACCATTATGGCACCCTGAACATCATTCAGTTTTAAAGTTTGTGTTATTTCCTAACAAAACTGAATTGTATAGGAAACAGAAAACAGCTACATCCAATCCCTCACCTGGCCAGGAGGAAGAATAGCATCAAATCGGTTCACACCAAATATTCCCAAGTTGGATAACGTGAAATTCCCTGAATTTGGTAGCCATAATGTGTCAAAAAACTGCCTTAAGATAGCCTAGAAATCCAGGTACAAATTCAACAAAAATAAACTGATCTAGTAATAACAGTAACCTGAATTGTACTCATGTGGTTGAAGTTGCTTATCCTTAGACTTCTCTACTAGTTCCTTTCACTTTTGAGACAACAGATACAGATCCAACAACACCAACGTAAGATAACAATAAGCATACCTCTAAGTTAACAGCTTTTGCAATACCAGTAACAATTTAAACCAACCAATCACACTAGATGCTACTTAAGTGACACTACCTTGCAGAGAGCAAACCCATATCAGGGTTCAAGTAACAAATATATCACAGATATGGTGGAATAAATCGCAAGATTCTGAATTTAAATGTTGCAATACTAACAATTTCTCTGTGTAGGTCAAGTTCCCAAGAATTGAAGAAATTGTTCCACTCAACATATTAAACCTCAAGTCCCTGGATGCCAAAGTGTCAGAAAAGCTTAAATAACAGATGCATTTTTTGGTTTCCAAGAAATTTCATTCATCAATCAGTAGCATCGATTTGAGACAACAAGACACGAAGCACTGACAAAACTGCAAGAGCCTTCATCAATCCAATGACGGAGATTCAAACAAGAGATTGCACTTGAGACAAAGAACTAGAACCTTCTGCAATAAATTTAGCATGAACTTGAGTTAATTTCCTATAACTTTAGCATTGCATCTGCCAGGCTCTATTGATCATGTCCTGTTGTCTTATATGATTAAAGATTCAAACAAGCAGTAATGCATATTCCAAAAGCTCTAAAATAAGACTACATTGGAACTGAAATGAAAACTGTAACGTCTTACGACAAGAATCTGACAGTCACACGGCCAATTGAATGCATAAATACACACTTCAAAAAAGAAAAATTCAACCAAAATGGAAACTGGAACCTCCTATATCCACTCTGCCTAAACTTCATATTATCTCCTTGAAACTACTAAGATTTACACTAGTATCCTCCTTCAGGAGAAGGTTAAAAAAGATTAACAAACTCAAAATTAACAATAACCCCCAAAAAAGAAAAACAAGATTGCACCTAAATCATCTTCACCACCAAACAAAATAACAACAATACCCAATGAAATCCCACTAGCAGTGTCCGAGGAGAGCAGAGTGTACGTATACATTAGCCCTAGCTCACAATATCTTTATAACAATGCATCAAATTAATAAAATCTTTGCCACAAACTGAAGATTAACAATAACCCCATCAATTAAAGATTCCATTATAACCTTTTTTTTGCAATTAAATCATCTTCACCATCAAATACAAGCATAAAAACAAACAAGAGAGTAATTTTTTACATAGCTGATACCTCAAACAAGAGAGTGTTGTCACTATTGACTGCTGCAATTGCTGGAGAGCTACAGTCGTCGCCGCTCAAATGTAGTTGTCGCCGGAGAGCCTTGACGTCTACGTACAGTTTAATTTCGATATAGTCAGATGACCAAAAGTAAAAGTAAAACAAAACCTCCAAAAGAAAAATGAGAAGTAGGATTTCTTAGACATAATTAGTTGTGAATGTGTACCAAAAAATTGTAACGTCCTTTTCTTTGTCTTCGACATCTCCGATCTGACTACTGTGTACCAGATGATTATCCTTCCCTTCGAAATTAATGATTGTGAACCAGATGACCAACGTTTCTCCGATCCCGAGCCTGGCAATTGTCAGTCGATAGTGAGAATCGTTTGGATTGACAGAGCCTCTTGAAGAAAGGAATAAGGGCTTTTGAGCCTGAGGTTAACTATTAGGATAAAAAAGGGCTTAAGGGGGCGGAAAAAGAAATATATTGGCGGGTTTATTCACCGCCCAAAATATTCCCGGTTTAATTTTTTAAGGATAGCGGGGGTTTTAACCGCCCCAAAATATTTGCGGGTTAGTTTTTTTAAGGGTAGTGAGGGTTTTATTCGCCCCAATTGTAATTAAAATAATAAGGGTATACAAACCCCGCAATTTGATATATTTGTGGAGGTTAATAATGACCCCCACAATTAAACCTCCACAAAATACATCTTTTTTGTAGTGTCATTCGTCATCGAATGAGATTGGTTAGACTAAGAGTACTAAGGCAACTGAGATCATATTCTGAACATGCACGACTTGGAACGTGACTTGGCATATGACTGCATACTGAGTCTGAGCATAATACATGAACTGAACTGATTTCATGAATACATGCAATGACATGAGAATGGTTATAAGGCTGAGATAGAAACGAGAGAGTTAATTATGAGTAACTATTACCTTAGCTAGATCTAGTTTTGTGAAGAACAGATGAGAGGTTTAGGACATGAATACTCGAGATATTAAAATATCCCCCCTTGGGATAGTTCGTCCCTCAAATGAAACTGACTTGGCTAAAATACTAAGGAAAGACTGAGATGATGTACGGAACACTTATGAACTGGATCATGACCGAACATGTGGAATGTGAAACTGAGGTTTGAGGAATAGAGGGTCAATGACATGAATCTGAATTTTGCTGATCATTAAGAGTATAGCATGAGTACTGGAACTGAACATATTGTAAAGCATGAGTACATGAGTCATGAACTGCATAACCTGAGTTTGGAAATTCTGAATTCATGAAACATGGTTTGTACTGCTTAACAAACTGGAACTCTTTATACTAGGGACTAGAAACGCACATAATTCTCTATGATGTGCATGAACATGAACTATAATCATGGAGCTGACATGTAAGGCATGAGTAGATATCGTGATGATTGAAGCACAAAGACTGAAATAAGAATGGGTCGGGCATCTTCCTCCCTACTACTTTCCCATACATACTGACATTACTACTAGGATCTGAGAGCCTGACTTGGTTACTTGTTCTACCATCTCTCTCTTACCTTAAAGCCATCATTCTAAGTTTGTGGTACTAGACATTGAGAAGGGCTCTACAAGAGTTTCGGGACTGACACCGAATTTAACCACTATTTAGGGGGTTACAAAAAGGAAGTGAAGTTTCAAGGTCTACTAAAATATAAACAAGAATATGAAAGGCCTGTAACATACCCATTATCACATCAAAAGAACTTTCCTGATCGTGTCAGGACTGGAGTGCATAAAGTCTATTCTAGCGTTGACCACTGATGGCACTAGAAATGGCATCCTGCTGATTCGGGTGACCTACTGGAGCTGAGGGACAACTGTACTGACTCCATAGACCAACCTTAGGACATTCTATGACTATGTGGCCTGGCTCGCCATATCCAAAACAAATATCACCGCCAACTCTACACACACCTTTATGATTCCTACTACATTCACCACAAAACAGATAGGTACGACTACTGTTGCCACTACCCTGGGTCTTGGAGCCTGGTGCCCCATCCTGACCGTTATTCCTGAACTTTGGTACTGGCGCACTAGATGAAGATGGGGCTGGGGCTGAAAACTTCTGACGGAACTGAGAACGGTTACCACTGTTTGACCCTGGCTGAGCAAAACTAAAACTACCTATCCTAGCCCTCTTACTCTCTCTCTCGTTATCCTTAGCGTTCTCCGATTCGATTTGCTGAGCATAGACCATAAGCCTACACAAGTCCATCTCCTTAATCAACATAACAATCCTACACTCATTGACTACACCATCAACTACCCCAGAAAAAACTTACTCATTCTAGACCTGTTATCAGAAACCACATTAGGAGCATACCTCACCAACTGAGTGAACTTAAGAGAATACTCATTCACACTCATACTACCCTATTTCAGATTAATAAACTCTAGCACCATGGTTTTCCTTAACTCTAAAGGAAAGAACCTGTTTAAAAAGGTCATAGAACACTTCTCCCACTCTACAGGCTCTGTATCTGCGCCTCTGTCCTTCTTCCACTGCTTATACTAGGTGTGAACTACATCCTGCAACTGGTAAGCAACCAACGTTGCGCTCTCACTAGAATATACACCCATAATATCAGTCACCTTCTGAACCATGTTAAGAAACTCTTGCAGATCATTATCAGACTTGGATCCCGAAAACAAAAGGGAATTCATCTGAGTAAAATCCCGAATTCTAGCTGCAATGGTATTAGCTACTGGATTGGATGGGATAGCAGCCTGCTGGTTGTTCTGAGCTGCTATTGAATGGGAAAAGTGGTGAATGCAGCTCTGAACTCGACATGGGAAACATGCTCATTTAGGGGATCTTCCTGAACGGGCGAAGGTGCGGGATAATTTCCATTTATTCTTCTATTAGTCTTTTTGGGAGGCATGTTCTATAAATGGAAGAAAGATTGAATTATAAAGAGAGTTTAAATAGATCATATGCTCCTTCGCACGATATGAATACTAAAAGAAGGGAAACTTTTATAAAATATTTTGTAGCCTCTTGCCCATAAGTTTGGCATGCTTCACACTCATGCACAAGACTCTACTAAATGCGACATTCAGACTACCTAGGACACTTTAAAATCTAACTCTGATACCAAGTTTGTAGCACCCCGAGAGTACAACCTGGATGCCACATGGTTCTTACGGTCACAAGTGACCACATGCTAATCCATGAACTGGTACCTGCTCGAGCACTGAATAAAATTAATAACAAAAGATACCCATATGAAGAATAACTGAATACATTATAATGTTTTAAATACTAAAACATTACTGAATTAAAAATCTGATAAAACCTGTCTGAAAACTGATAAAATAATGACAAACTGACTGACTGTCTGAAGTGTCTGAAAGCTTCTAAAAATGACTGAATAAGAGTTGATGGGACAGGCCCCAACTAAATCCAACTAACTACTGAACTAAAGTATTGAAATAAACATAATCGGTCCTCAAAATATAAGGACTTACCACGACTGCTGCTGCGGATGCGCTAGAATTATTTAAGTACGGTCGAGAACCTGAGCATTCGAATCTATGATATGAGACATCATAGCGCAAGAAATGAGTATGCAATCAGTACTTTGAATGTACTGGTATGCTAGGTATGGTTAGGCTGATATGCATGGGCTCATGTACATGAATAATAACTAACTGAATAGCATGAGATAACTGAATAACTGATATGAAAACGTGAATACTGTAAAATCTAAGAATGCATGACCAAGTATATAATATGATTCTGAAATAGTTTGTAGACTGAAATACTGAAATCTGATAATTGAATAACAAATAAACTATATTCTATGGTCAAGAAAAACTAAACTAAGTTCTGAATTGAATACTGAAACTGAAACTGTGGGAGGTATCATCTAAATGACATGCCCCAAATTTAAGCTGATAGGGGTCCAACTTGTGACCCCAGTTGGAAAGGTGCTAGTACCGTGCCACGGGTACTAACAATGGTTGTGTCAACCCTAAACTTGCAGGAAGACATCTTGTCAACCCTAAATTAATAGGAAGACTCATGAGATATGTGTCAACCTTAAACTAGCATAAAGACATCTCAAATCTACGCAGGCTACGTAGTTTTGTAACTCAGGGATTTCTACTAATGGTCAAACCCTCTACTAACAGGAATGCTCCCATCCCTGAGTTCGCTCGGTGCTGAATCCTACTCCCAACTGAACTGACACTGACTATGGGATTTAACTAAGTTTAACTGAAGAAGGAACTGACTCAAATTATTGAACTGATCTAAGTTTGACTAACATGATAACTGACTGAATTGATAATGCTCATACATGTATGAAACAATTATGAAAATACTGAGACTAAGTAAACAGCTAAATTTTGGGTATTCATAACCCCTAGGACTCGATAACACTAACAAAATGGACACATGAAAGCTTTGAAACTATGGAAGGAAATCATTGTTCACAATTATTCACTTAAGCATTTCATCAAACACATGGGGGTCAAAACTTTAACTTGGGGGTGCTTTTAAATAGGATAAGTTAGCATGATCACATGACCAAATCATAAAATGAGGGTTTTATTCTGAATTCGCATGAACATGAAATGGAAACCACAATATTTAAAACATACTTTAATGCATTCCACGTGAAAACAATTGAAATCATAACTTGAAACCAAATTACCAAGGTTAGATAAACATACTTCAACTTTCAAACGTGTAAGGGCTCTTTCCATCAAAACTCTTGGAAACGTAATACATGATCGAAATTCATAAGAGTTTCATGGAGGTAATTTATTGTAAACATGTAATTTTATTGTAAACATGTAATAAGTAGTCATTGTTCAAACCCCAATCATTCAGTCATTTCATCAAACCCATGGGGGTCATGAGTTAAAGCATGGGAATAGTTAAACATGAAATAATAACATAATTTCACTATTAAAATTCATGGGTTAAGGATTTGACATGCAGAAATCACCTTTCAAACGTATTATGGACAAATTCCATCGAAAATAATTTGTAAGCATGATATAAAATCGAGATTCATGGAAGTTCATGGATATAATTCATCATAACATGTAAAGATCAAAACTTTAAACTTGAAAATGGATTCTTGGACTCCATGGATGAAAAAGACCTATGGATAAACATCTAACATACTTTAATAGATGAATTTGTGAAAGTTCTTGGTGGTTTTCTTGAAGCTTGAGCTTGAATATTGAAGAGTCTAGGGTTTGTTCTTGAGAGAGAATGGTTTTCTTTTGAGAGGATTTGTGAATAAAGGGACCAATCTTGCCTTTTAGGACCCTTAATCCCGTCTTATAGAACCTTTGGGAGAAAGAAAAATACCCATTTGTCCTTGCATAAATGAGAACAAAAGAAGGAAAAATTGAGGGGAGGTCTATGGAGCTCCACTACAGTGGACTACAGTGGGCGCCGCGGGCTAATTGCGTTCCCTCACTGCCTCTCTCACAAAAATGGCTATAACTTTTTACCCGACTATCGAATTAAGGCAAAATAGGTATCGTTGGAAAGATGACTAAATTATCTAAAAAAAATTTAGGTCTTGAGATGCAAAATTCTATGTATATATAAAGTTATACACATTCAAAGTAGACCCTTGTAGAATCGAATACTAAACTTTGGACGAATCAAAGGCTCTTAGCTCAACTTTGTTCTAAGTGATTCTTTTGAACATTTTTCACCTCGAGATCACTTCACACACTAGGATAAAGATCATGACATGTGTATTCAAAATAAATTCATGGGATTAGAGTTAACACAAGTAAGAATGATGCTTCAAAGTCTAGCCCAAAAATATGGGATGTTACAAGAATATAAAAGTTTTTGTCACACAGATAGAAAATCATTTCCATGATACCATCAAAATATAAGGTCTAACAATATTCTGAAATTCACTAGTCATAAAGCAACAAATTTCCTTCAGGAGAAGAAGATTATTCATCAAAGAAGTTGCACCTACACACCTCACCAAAATAGTGTAGTAGAAAGAAAAATGCAAATACTTGCTAGAAACAACAAGAACCCTGGTATATCAATCACAACATCCTATGAGATATTAGGGAGAGTGTATTTAAACTATCACCTAAATCATAAATAGATTAGCTTCATAGTTACCGGATAAGAAATGTCTTTATGAAATCTTGTAGAACACCAAACCATGTCGCACAACACCAAACCTACTTACTCTTACCTTAGATCTTTTGGATGTATTTTTTCCAACCATTCTCAAATCTCACAAGGATTACTTGAACCAAGAACCACACCTTATATCTTTGTTGGATATCTCTTCAATATAAAAGACTACAAGGTAATTAGTTTGGCTACAAAACAGATTCATGTTTCTAGAGATGTTTATTTCATGAAGATAGATTTCCTCTTGCTATTACTCTCACTGGATCAAGTTTTAGTTCTGTCTTGCCACTTATTACTATTTTGTATTATTTTGCCTAGTTCAAATATTTACTTTAATAATGTTGATTTGCTAAAAAAAGTTACTCCAACCAATGAGTTGTGTTCACCAAGTCATTCATCTCTTGATAATTGTGAAACACCAACTAGTTCATAAACTGAGTCAACTCCCGAGTCAATCCATGTGTCAAAAGCTGCTCTACATTCCACCATAGTACTTAAGAGATCATGTAGAACGCATGCCATTTCTAGTTACAAACAATCCTATAAATATAAACTACATTATTTACATGCTAGCATTCACCCACTCACCTGTCTTCGGACGTTGTATCCCTACGTGATGCATGGGTCGGCCTACTCCTCCTCCTGCTCAGTGACTTGGATTTGGGGATAGTTTTGTGTCGGATTGAAATGATGAGCTTCAATACTATGGAAGACAACATTTAATGTTATGGGTTTCTCTACATACTTTTGTTATTTCTTAGACTTTGGTTTTTGGCTATGGTCGGGGGCATTTCTCGATCGGATACTATTTTAATTTTAGTTAGAGGCATTGTGATACTACTTTGGGTTGGCATGGGTGATGTCAATATTGGTGTCAGCCTTGGCATTGGTATTGGTATTGGTATTGGTATTGGTATTGGTATTGGGGATGACACCGTTTGAATGTATTTGATTTATGATTGTTCCATCTTGTTATATATATGGAATTCATCCGACGTAGGGTGTAGGGTGGTTATGGTTGAGCCTTGGGGCTGATATCCGGTCCCGTTTGGTCTTGAGGTACCTAACACAACTAGGCCCTGGTTCGGGTCGTGTCAAATTATCTTTCAAACAATGTTAGGTCTACCTCTGGCTTGAAAGAGGCTCCCGAAATATGATACATCAAACTACGTGCTTATCATGTTCTATTTTGTTTACTTCTTTGTATCACTAACATACTAATTTTTAATTTTGTTTTTTTTTTATTTTGTTTTGTTGTTGTTTTCCCTCTCCCAAAAGGTTAATTTGTGTATCCTAGCCTACTACACCCAATCAAAAGGGCCTTCTCTTTCTTCTCCTTCTCTTCTACCTGCAAAGAAGTAATGGGAGATCATCACAATACTACAGATAAAAATGGAACTAGCTCAGAGGGATAAAGTAAGTTTGGAAGAATGAGATGATCTTGAAAATGGAGCAGAAAATTTTAAAGTTCTAAGGAGAGTTGGCTCAGGTGCTCAACTTATCCAAACTTTCCCTTAATCTTAATACTCCTGAGCTGCAAGCCGACAGTTATGCCATCCCAAAATCCCAAACGCCTCCTAATTATTCAATGCCTTCATCTCAACCTCAAATTCCTTCAAACATCCATAATCTACCAAATCCCATCCAAAACAGCTAGAACATCCCAAACCCTACATATGTGCCTACCCAACATACCCTAGGTCCCAAACACTCCACTTATCCATCCCCACAAAAGCCTCCAAACCCAACCATATACCACCATCATGCATTTGGTAGCCATAATCTGAACCCCATATTTGTTGAAACCCTCACACCTATCTATCTTCAACATATATTTAATCCTCCATACAATGATTATATAATAAAATCCATGGTCGAAAGGCTAAGGCATATAAAAGAAAGTAACAGATTAAGAGGGTTTAGTTATGAGGACATGTGTGTTCATCCTGATGTAGAATTATCAGAGGGGTACAAACCTCCTAAATTTGAGTTGTATAATGGGACTGGAGATCCCAAAGTGCACTTCCACATGTATTGTGACAAATTGGTAGGAGTTGGAAAGAACGAGAAAATAAGAATGATGTTGTTAATGAGAAGTCTCACTGGGGAGCCTCTTACATGGTACATGGAACAAGATGTGAAAAAATTGGCCGGCTGGATTGATATGGCCTCTGATTTTATTGAGCAATTCAGATTCAATAGCGATAATGCTCCCAATTGGTTTTATATGCAGACATTAAGAAATAAACCAACTGAGTTATTCTGAGACTACATTATGAGGTGGAGGGTCGAGGCTGCAAGAGCTCGATCCCCAATTGAGGAGTCTCAAATGAAGGAGTAATTTGTTCGAGCACAAGAGCCACAATACCTTAAGAAGTTGATAACGGTCATGGACAAAAGTTTCTCTGAGATTATCAAGGTGGGATAAATAATTGAAGAATATTTTAAGAACGGAAGTATCATCAGTCTGTAATATTTACAAACTTCACAGTCTGGAGGGACCTTAGAGAACAAGAAAAAAAGAGATAGGTGTGGCGATGGCAGCCCAGCCTTCAGAGATGCCCTAAATTACCAAACCCAACTCCACCTCCATCACTTTATCCATAAACTCTGATACCGTACCCAATATCTCCTTACCGATTACAACCCTCAGTGACATATCAAATCCCCACTATACCAAGAATCTACTTCATATCAAATGCACCCAAAATTCTAAATCCCTACCTATCCTGTATTCAATGTACAAATGGCTCATGTACAAGTATCTTGACTTGCTCATGTTCCAACATCCCAACCTGCTCCCAAACCCAAGGCCAATTTTGAGAAAAAACAATGCACCCCTCTAGAGGAAACAATAGCTCAATTATATGGACGACTTAAAGAAGTGGGTTGTATCATGCCCATTCCTGTCGTGCTTGTTTATACTAAGTCTGTGCGGTATCGCCATGATCAGACATGTGCCTATCATTATGGAATAAAAGGACATCCTATTGAGGAATATTTGCCTTGAAGAATAAGATTCAAAATTTGATCGACACAGAGGTCATTCAGTTGAAAGACCCAACACCGAATGTCACCAATAATCCTCTTCCAGACCATCATGTAAATATGCTCAATATTGATGAACATATGAACTTGGAACATTCTATCTGGTTCCTGAAGGATAAATGGGTACTCCCATCGGTGTAGAATGACAGTTTTAACCGAGGAAGAGGATTCTCATGTCATCATCAAGGAAAATGGGGAGCCTCTAGTCGAATCCATGGACAGAAGATCACAACTACTGAGTTGGACCTCCACTCCATCCAAACCTCACCGGGCACTTGGGTAGACTTGACAATTTTTTGATGTTTTCGGGATTTTTGAAATAAATAGACTCGATGTTCGAGCTAGTTTGTAATTTCAGTTTTTCTTTTGACACTATGCTTTGAGATATTTTAGTATCATTAATAAAAGCTTTCTTTTTGGATTATTAATACTCCCTATTTTTTTTACCACAAAATTACTTTTAAAAAAATGTTGAATCAGAGACTGTGACACATAACGAGACCATACAACAATTAGAAGAAATGGAAGAAGTTGAGATCCCCCGAGGAATTTATTAGTAAACCCAAAGATTTTTTGAGGGTTAAGCCAAGACACATTTCGCCTAGGTAATGGGTTTTAAAATGAATTTTTCCACATCAAGATGAGGCAAAGGGAAAATTCCCACCAAATTGGTAAGGTCCTTACATGGTTCATTGAGTCTTGATAGGAGGAATACTCATACTTGCAGAAATGGATGGCGTAGTTTGGTCCAAGCCCATCAATTAAGATGTTGTTAAGAGATATCATATTTTATGCCCTCTTACATTGCAATTGGAACTATGTTTGGTCTGATTGTCGTTTAAGATGGATACGTAGGGGCTCCTAAGGAGTTTGATATCATTATAATAAAATTCTCTTATTTACACTCTATGATCTTGTAAATGGGGTAGAATCTTTGAGAGGACCTAAAAAATTCTATATGGGCATGACATTGGCACGACTATGACACTGAGGCAGAATTTTTAAGACGACCTAAAAAATTCTTACAAACAATTTTTTGCGATCTTTTGCGACAAAAAAATATACTGGGGCGTAAATTTTTGAGTGGTCCTAAAAAATTTCTTGACAAGAGAATAACTTTCGAAAAGACGATGTATTGTCTCGAGACATGTCACAGTCAATGATTCAACAACACTTCATATTCTTTATAATATGTTTACTTATCACTTTCAAAAGAGACAATCGTTTTCAAACATGATTTTATAATTATTTACTTTTATACCCAAGTAAAGACCCGAACGAGGCTAATCATTGGTCGGCGACATTGAGAAGAGGACACTTCAGTCGAGGCAGAGGAACAAATTAGCCTCCCTCTTTTATAAACTCATAATTTTCTTTGAGTGTAGGATTAATAGGTACAGATGACAGAAATCACTCCATGATAGCTCGAGTGGTTACCATCATGAGAGGCCCAACAGGTGATCCAACATTGCATTGAGAGGCCCGACAACCGATCTAACATTGCATTGAGAATCCCGACAGCTGATCTAACACTACATTGAGAAGCCCAACAGCCAATCCAACATTGCATCAAGAATCCCAATAACTGATCCAACATTGCATCGAGAGTCCCAACAGTCGATCCAACACTGTATTGAGAGACCCAATAGTCGATCCAATATTGCATCGAGAGGCCTAACAACCAATCCAACATTGCATCAAGAGGCCTAACATCTTATCTAATACTGCATTGAGAGGCCTAATAGCCGATCCAATACTACATGGAGAAGGCCAACAACTGATCCAACACTGCATTGAGAGGCCCGACAGTCGATTCAACAATACAACGAATATACATTCCCATATTTATTTTTTCTTTATAAATTGCCTATGTTTACATTCTCTAACCCATGTTATCTAGTACACTAAAAAGGTACACAGGTAATGAATGAAGGAGTAACAAACAAGAATAATTTTTGCTCCTGTTTTCAAAATATCTCCTTATCTATCCATCCGTCGTATAAACTCAACTTGAAACTCATCTACCTTTCATTTTCATACCTCTCAGCTCATTGTTGTTGCAAGTTTTACTCATTTCAATTTCACCGATCCGTGATATCATTGTTGATGCCCCTATCCTTTATCATTGACATTCTTTGGGAATATCGTTCATTCCTAAATACAGAACTACACACGACCTGAATCTCATAAAACCAGAGATACATGGGCAACTTAAAACCAAAATCTCAGATATGTTATTTTTAAAACCACCTCCTATTGCGTTAATTCCAACAAACTATTCTCTCGGTCTAACAAAATTGACTGCTATGTTAGTTTTCGTTGCTCAATAATTCTTTAATCATTCTCAAGTAACGAAGGGACAACTGTTGACACCCAATTTTGACCTTCCAATACTCCTCATAGGCTGCTATTTTATCAAAATTATTAATTTTGAATATTAATATTTGTTTTGCATTATTTTAGCATCGAATAAATTTTGACGTGCCACATACATAATTTGAAAATATATAAATTGTTTTACTACTGGTTAATTATCATTTTTATAATTTATTAATTGCAATATAATATTTAAACGTAATTTGTTAATATTATATTTAAAGTTCACACTTGTAATTTACAAATATTTGATTTTATTATTATTATTAGTATTGTTGTTGTTGTTATTTATTATTATTATTATATCATCATCATTATTATCATTAATATTATTATTAAAATAATAGTCAATTCCATCTAATTTGTCCTTTTATGTTTAATTTTTAGCCAATTTTGTATTCAATCGATGACTATTTGTGTCAAATTTTGATCCCAAATTAAAGTTAGAAATTCTGACCCATTTCTTAAATTATTTTGATCTCAGCCGTTGATAAAAAGTGATCCAATGGCTGAGATCCAAAACACCCCATCTTTCCTTTTATACCAATTACCCCAAACTCTAACCATTTCTTCCCTCACAACTGCACCTCCCTTTCCTCTCTCTCTTCCCCTCTCCATCAACACCATGGCCATCACAGCAACAACCATGATTGTTGTCACCGCCCTCTTTATTTTTTCTCCTGTTCTCTTTACCTCCGGCGCCACCACCACAACAACAGTCCACCCATCGCCAACCCCTTCTCTCCTCTCTTTCTCTCTTTCTCTCTAGAACCCGATAGCACCATCTCCTTCTCCAGCTGAGACTTAGGTCAGCGAGCCACTCCGGCGCCTTCTGTCTTCCTTGCTTCGCTCTAGCTGGTGAAGGCGACCACACTCGCCCCCTCTTCTATGTTCCCAGTCGCTGCCTTCAACCAATGGTTGCCACTCAATCGACAAAACTCCAATAAAAGTCATCGCTCCGTTCATCGATAGCCAGTGAACCGCCCATCGCCGCCACCTTTCAAACAGGGTTTCGGCAAGTGTCTATCATTCTCCGCTGGAAAACAACACCATACCCACGATGCTATTCCAAACTACGGCCAACTGACGTCGAAAAAGAGTAATGTCCATGATGAATCTCGGAATCCGTCTCAGGCTTGTTGCTATATGTGAATTTCCTCTTTCTACCCATTTTTCCCCTGACTGATTTTTTTCTTTGGATTCAAAAATTAATGAAATTTGACTGTGAATTTTGAATTGATTCTTTCAATTTCGTATGTGTTTAGATCAACATATGCAAAAATGCCTAATTTGTGTGAATTTTCGTTAACCCTAGATTTTATTTAATATTAGGGATCGATTTTCCTAGGCATGCAATTCCATTGTCTACTGTCGTTGTAACCTCACAACTTTGATTCTAAAAATTTGACTCGGTTGATTGAATTACTCGCATAATTACAATAGTATATTAATTCTTTTGGTATATTGTGATTTTTGCTTGCTAAGCATCTGGATTTTATTCTGAGTAGATGGTTACTCTGAATTATGGTAAATTGGACCTGTTTTGTACCAATTTGATGTGACTATGTGTTTTTAATTGTATACGGAAAATATCCATCTGTATCCCTATTTTTACAGCTTGATTAATATTTTTACCCTACTCTTGAATTTGAATATATATTCTGACTTGTCTTTTAAGGTAAATCGGAGATGTTTATTTTTTCTTAATTGATCTATAAAATAATCTCCTTCCTTTTATTTTCCTGACCCTTAGCTGTATAAATCACCACACTTTGTGGAAATATACCGGATGTGTTGTTGTTGTTTAGCTACTATATAAACCCCCTCATCTTCACTGTTCATCTACTTTTTCATCGGCTATTTCAAGACAAAGTTTTTAACTATCTTTGCTCTATACAAAAGAAATAAAAATACTCTTCAGTTCTTTTGTCTCAGGTAAGTATTATTAAAAGGAATTTTGGATCGGTGTCTTATTCACTACAACTGCTGTGTGTGTAGGTCAAAAGTGCTGATTTTCAGACTTTTTTTAACTGCTTATTGCTACAAACTGGTTAGTTTCCTTAGACGACGCATTTGATTATTACATGATAATTTTGAGTGTCTGTCCTGATTGCCTTCTAAACTCTATAAAATTGTTTATGTGACATGGTGGTGAATTCATTGTTTCTCCATATGCTCTTTTGATTGGAATGTTATACATATGTTTGTTTGTTGTGCATTTGGGATAAGCTGCCTTTGTCCTACAAATACTTTCTAGCCTTCGGCGTGGATGAAGACTCACCGAGAAATTGGAAATGTTGTTAATTCTAGTTTCTTATGTTTTTTAATCTCTTTTTCGCTTTTTTCTATGGGTCTGTAATAATTTATTGTACAAATGACGTATTGATAATAAAAATTAAGGGACTGGTTGGGGGTGGGGTTTACGTGCTTTACGTGATTATGTGAATCACTTAGGGCAAATGTAATTTAGGAATTATTAATTGATATGTTTGTCGCCTAGAAAGCATGTTTTAGGTTAATAATTAACTTTACAAATTAAAATCGACTTCGAGCATATCAACTTTAACTTATAACGTGTTTAACTAATTTTTTTAGCACATTTGATTTATTTTCAGCACTTTAATTTATTTTCTAGAGACTAAATTAGTTTTCAGCATATTTGACCCATTTGTCAGCATTTAGATCAAGTTTTAGCACTTTAATTTATTACCTAGCATTTAAATCAACTTTCAACATATTTAATTTATTTGTCAGCGGTAAAATTAAAATTCCTGCACTTTAATTCATTTTCCACAGTATTTAGTTTATTTTCTAGCAACTAAATAATGAGTTTCAGTATATTAAATTACTTTTTCTACCATATTAAAATAAATCTCCAGCATTTAAGAAATGAATTCCAGCAATATAAAATTATTTTTTCAGCAATTAATATTTTTTTTTAGCCTTTAAATGAAATTTTCAGCAACTGAATTTTAACTTTCGGCATTTAAATGGTATTTTCACCATTAAAACTTCATTCTATTTAACTTTCATTTCCAGTATTTAATTTTAACATCCAGCATTTAAATGTATTTTCTAGCCTTTTTGTTGGCTATTTTTCAACATGTCTATTTTATTTCCTTTATGGTGAGATTGATCTAATTCGCCAACATATTAACTTGACATGCCTTTAGGTTTTAAGAATTTGTCACACATTATTTTGAAATGATTAAATAATTATTTTTCGAAAATGATAAGCAAATAGTTATCACTTAGTATCATGCATATAGGATTTAACTAATTAATTTCTGACATATTAATTGGTTGTTTGATAATTTTAGATATCATGACTATGGGTTTCGTTATAAAATAAATAATTGCTTGTCATAATTTTAATCACCTAATCTACTCTTAACTAATCAAGAGACTTTATTTGAGACAATTATGTGCTACGTGTTGTCCAATGTGTTTAATGAGAACCTTGAGTCTAATTCGAAAGCCTAATTTTCTTTGTCTAGACCCCAAATTCAAAGTAAAAAGTTCAATGCCTCTTGGACATTTAGGGATTTTAGGGGACACTAGTTTTATCATTTCATTTAGATTGTCTCTAAGCTTAATAAACAAATTAGGTGAGGGGGGAGGAGGAAGGTGGATAGACTTTAAAAAATAATGAAAGTTGGCCAGAGCATGATTTGATAATGCGACATACGACATTGTCTTCCGTTGATAAGGTGGGTGTTGATCTGAATAAAAATAATAAATTCTTGTCCAATCTGTCGAATTTGTCGTTTCTTTTACTCACTTTGAATATTTTAATTATTTGGGGTAGTTTAGGTCCTCTTATTTAGAAAATATCTTTGTTATATTGACTTTGTCATTTCTCTCTCTTTGCTTGCCTGATTTATCTTTATGTAATCTTCTCTCACTTAGATAATTAGTAATTTAAAAAATAGCTAAGTTGCACGTCTTGTTTACTTATTATTTTATCACTTAGCAATATTAAGTTAATAAATAGGTGACTGTAACACCTCGAGTCTGTACCCTGAGCGTAAAATGGTGCTTATAATCTCGAAGGACCATAAGCTAATCCATGACTGGCATCTGCTATATACACTGCATAATAATACTGAAGAAATGCGGAAATTGGGATGAAATTTGCCATAAGGTTCACAACTGAAATTGAATACTGACAAATGAATACTGAAAACTGAACATTTGTCTGAAATAGTCTTAGTCCGAAAGCCTCTAATTGTTTAAATATGGAGTTGATGAGACAAGTCCCCAACTAACTCCAACTGCTGAACATACTGAATTACTGAAAATAAAATTGAAATGATAACTCTGTCCTCGAACTATGAGGACTCACCACTATATCTGTTGTAGATAGTCTGAGCTGCTAAGTACGGTCAGGATCCCGTGCGTCTGAACCTATGATATAAGACATCATAGCGCAAAATAAAGAGTATGCGTCAGTACTTTGAATGTACTCGTATGCTAAGTGAGGTAGGCTGATATGCAAGGGTTCAAATGCATGAATAATAACTGGCTGAATAATATGAATATAACTAGATGAGAGTACATGCATGACTAAAATTGCTGAAACACTGATTATACAATACTGTGCACATAACTACATATACTGTAACTGAGATCATACTAATACTGGATACTGAGTTCTGATAACTAAATGACTGATATCTGAGTTTTTCTGATAACTGCATTACTGATAGCTGGGTGACTGTTTCTGACAGTCCTGATCCTGTAGAACTGAACTGAGTTCTCTACTGAGCTGGGTGACTGTGTCTGAAAGTCTTGATTCTGTAGTACTGAATTGAGTTCTATACTGAGTCTGAAACTTAAACTGTAACAGCGGGAGTGTTCATCTAACCGACATACCCGATTATAAATTGAGTTGGGGTCCAACCTTTGATCCTAGTTAGAAGGGTGTTAGCACGTTGCCAAGGGATACTAACATTGGCTGTGCGTTAACCCTATCTGGCAGGAAGACAATTCGTCAACCCTCACTGGTAGAAAAACTCGTACGAGATGTATCAACCCTTGTCTGGCAGAAAGATATCTCAACCTACGCTAGCTACATAGTTCTGTAACGCAAGGATTGTTACTAAGGTTCAAACCGTCCACTGGCAAGAATACCCCCATCCATGGGTTCGCTCGGTGCTGATTCCTACTCCCAACTGAATAGATACTGAACTGATTTCTAGACTGTTCTAGGCTTGACTGAACTGTTACTGATCGTGATGTCTAATTGAACTAGACTGAGTTCACTGAGTTCTGTAACTGACTGAGTACTACTGTTCGTGACATTACTGAGACTATTCTGTAGCTACTAAAATTCTAGGTAAACAGCTAGATTTCGGGTATTGGATACCCCAAGGACCTAATAGCATTGAAAGTAAAACATGGCATGGTCATAATAGCATAACAATAGTAGCTTGTTAACAATGCTTTCATTTAGATCTTTTGTCAAACACTTGAGAGGCATGAACTTGTGCACATACTATTATGTCATGATTTCACCCTTCAACTCACATGAACATTTTATCAAACACTTAGGGAGCATAATTTATGCACATAATAATAATCAACATGCAAGCATCATGATCACAATTCCAACCCACAAATTCAAGGGGCTTTTAACATAAATCTACATAACACTACACATATATTAATTACTTCATATAAAGCTTGTAATAAATCATGGATTAGAAACCCAAATAACATCATAATCTCATATACAATCGAATTCAACATGAAATTCATGAAATCAATCAACTTGTAGTTTTAAAAGAGGTTCTTGAACTCCAAGGGTGGAAGGAAACCCTTGGATGAACACCTAACATACCTTGGTAATCAAATTCGTGAAGATTGATGGTGTGTTCTTGAAGATTGAATTTGAAATTTGATGCTCTAAGGTTTGTTCTTGAGAAAATTTGAGAGAGAATGAGTGAGGGTAGGTTAATCTTGTATTTTTGGGGCTGAATAAGGATGGGTAAAAAACCCAATTACCCCCCTGGACGTGGGTTTTTAATTACTAAAAATATGCCCAGCGACGCGCATATCGACATGTCGCGTTTATGGTGTCAACGCGATGGACGGCGCACCGCATCACATTTGCGTTGGGTCACTGGAATTTGCACTGAGTGTTGGAAAAAATATTCGTCGACGCGATGGGTGATGCAACGCATCGAGATCGCGTCGACCAACTATTTTGGTCACCCAAACATGCTTCAAACGATGTCTGAAAAATCAAAAACTCACCCGAAGTGACCTATTGGCACACCTGATCATTATTAAATCAAAAGATTGACATTTTAAGGTCATAAGGGTCGTAAAATAAGATCGCCAAATTATGAAGGCTAAAATTAATTCTAAGCATAAATACTTAGCCGTAATTTCTAAGCCTGGGACCTCTTTTCATATTTTAAAGGACTGAGTTAAGCTAGGATTTTGCGGGGTCTTATAATATCTCCCCCTTGGGAATATTCATTCTTGAATTAGACCGACTAAGTTGAGAATACTGATAGACTGAGTTTACATTCTGAACATGCACAACTGAAGCATGATTTCATGACTGAAACTACTGATATACTGAGTTTTTATACTGAACATGCATAACTGAAGCATGACTGAATTCTGAAGACATGACACATGACTGAGCTGTTTCATGAAGGTATGCATGATATGAGAATGTTACCAAGTTTGTAAAGGTAATCTGAGCATAGAACTAAGTAATTTAAGGAAAACTATTACCTTTAGCTGAGTCTGAGTTTGCGGAGAAGAGGTGGGGATACTTGGTCCGCATATCTGCTTTTGCTTCCCAAGTAGCTCCCTCAACAGACTGTTCTGCCAAAGAACTTTGACTAGAGGAACTTCTTTGTTTCTCAGTCTGCAAACCTGATGATCAAGAATTTTGACTGGAACTTCTTCGTAAGAGAGACTGTTCTGAAAATCTATACCCTCTATAGGGATTATAACTGTTGGGTCACCAATGCATTTCTTAAGCAAGGAGACGTGAAACACTGGGTGCACTGAGGCTAAATCTGAAGGTAACTCGAGCTCGTAAGCTACCTTTCCAAAACGGCTGAGGATTCGGTAAGGACCGATATATCGGGGACTGAGTTTCCCCTTCTTGCCAAACCTCTTCACTCTCTTCATAGGCAAGATTTTCAAATACATAAAATCAACAATCTCAAACTCGAGATCTTTTCTTTGCACATCTGCATACGATTTCTGTCGGCTCTGAGCTGTTTTAAGCCTTTACCTGATATACTGAACTTTTTCTAAGGCATCAAATACTAAGTCAGGCCCTACCACAACGATCTCACCCCCTTAAACCAACTAATGGGAGACTACATCTCCTCCCATAGAGCGCCTCAAACAGAGCATCTGAATGCCGGAATGATAGATGTTATTATACACAAACTCAATCAAAGGCAAGTGGTCATCCCAACTACCCTTAAAGTCGATGGCACACACTCTTAACATATCTTCTAGAGTCTGGATGGTCCTTTCTGCTTGACCATTTGTCTGAGGGTGGAAGGTTGTACTAAGGTGAACTTGGGTATCAAGACCCTTTTGGAAGGCTTTCCAAAAGTGAGAGGTGAATTGCGTACCTCTATCTGAAATGATGGACAACGAAACTCCGTGCAATCTGACCAACTCTCTGAGATAGAGCTTGGCATAATCCTCGGCTGAATAAGAGTTATGAACTGGTAAAAAATGAGCTGATTTGGTCATCCTATCCATAATGACCCAAATCAAATCATGCTGGCAACGAGTACGGGGAAAACCAATCACAAAATCCATGTTCACTTTCTCCCACTTCCAAGTGGGAATACTAAACTCCCGTATAGACCCACTAGGCTTTTGATGCTCGATCTTGACCTGCTGACATGTTGAGCACTTAGCTACAAACTCTGCAGTGTCCCTCTTCATCCCACTCCACCAATAAATTTCTCGCAAGTTGCGGTACATCCTGGTGGCCCTGGGGTGAATCGAGTAGCGCGCACCATGCGCTTCTGCAAGAATTTGCTGTCTCACACCATCCACATATGACACACATAGTTTACCCTGGCAGCGTAACACACTATCTCCCCCTTGGGAGAAAACTTTTACTTCCTAATCTCTGACTGACTCTTTCAGTTTAACTAAACTGGGATCCCTGTCCTACTTTTCTTTTACTTCAGAAACTAGAGATGATTCCAAACTATTCTGCACCCAAACACTACCCTATACTGAATCGACTAAGCGGACACCTAGTCGGGCAAGCTGATGAACTTCCTGAACTAACTTCCTCTTACCATCTGCCATGTGAATAACACTGTGATCTTACCTCTTTGCATCAAAACACACCCCAATCCAACTCTAGAAGTATCACAATATACAACAAACCCGTCTGAACCATCTGATAAAGTCAAAATTGGGGTTGTAGTGAGTCGAGTCTTCAACTCTTGAAAACTCTTCTCACAAGAGTCTGACCACTGGAACTTAACTTTCTTCTGAGTCAATCTGGACATGGGGGATGCAATAGATGAAAACCCTTCCACAAATCGTCGGTAATAGCCAACCAAACCTAAGAAACACCTGATATCTAATGGAGGGACGAGTCTAGGCCAGTTTCTCATTGCTTTGGTCTTTTAAGAGTCAACTCTAATTCCATCACCGAAAATAATATGACCAAGAAAAGCTACTAACCTTGGCCAAAATTCACATTTACTGAATTTGGCGAAGAACTGATGGGCTCTGAGGGTCTGTAACACTATTCTGAGATGGTTTGCATGATCATGTTCACTGCGAGAGTAGACAAGAATGTCATCAATGAAGACTATGACAAATATGTTCAAGTACTACTTGATCACATGGTTCATCAAGTACATGAAAAATGCTGGGGCATTAGTAAGACCAAATGACATGACTAGGAATTCGAAGTGACCATACCGAGTTTTGAAGGCTATTTTTGGAATGCCATATTCTCTTATTCTGAGCTGATGATATCCTGATCTAAGGTTTATCTTAGAAAAGTAATTGACACCCTGAAGTTGGTCAAATAAGTCATCGATTTTGGGAAGTGGATACTTGTTCTTGACCGTGACTTTGTTCAACTGACGGTAGTCAATACATATTCTGAGAGAACCGTCTTTCGTACGCATGAATAAAACTGGTGCACCCCAAAGGGATACGCTGGGTCTGATGAATCACTTATCTAGGAGATCCTTCAACTGTTCTTTTAACTCTTTGAGTTCTACTAGGGACATTCTATATGGAGGGGTATAGATAGCCTGAGTATCAGGAAGGTATATTCTGAAGTCAATTTCTCTCTCTCGAGGAACTCCGGGAAGATCTTCAGGAAACACATCTAAAAATTTACATGCTACTAGAATTGACTCAAGACTAAGAGTCTCGGAACTAGAATCCTTAACTCAAACAAGATGGTAGATGCACTCCTTGGATATCATTTTCCTCTCCCTTAGGTAGGAAATAAGCTAACCCCTAAGTGCTGAAGTACTACCCCTCCATTCTAGGATAGGTTTATTCGGAAACTAAAAATAGACAACTCTATTTCTGCAGTCAACTGAAGCATAGCATGAATGAAGCCAATCCATGCCGAGAATGACGTCAAAATCTGTCATCTCTAACTCTACTAAGTCAATCCATGCCGAGAATGACGTCAAAATCTGTCAGCTCTAACTCTACTAAGTCTGCTGAAGTAACTTTCTGAGATACCATAACCAGACAGTTTCTGTATACTCGCTGGGCTATGATAGATTTACCTACTGGGTAGATATTGAGAAAGACTCTACTAGGATTTCGGGACTAACTCCAAAGTCAACAGCTATATAAGGAGTTACAAAGGACAAAGAAGCTCCAGGATCTAGCAAAGCATAAACATATAAATGATAAACTTGTAACATACTAGTGTACACATCAGGAGAACTTTCCTAATCCTTTTGGGACTAAAGTGCATAGAGTCTGTTTGGGTGTTGCCCACTGGGGGCACTAGAAGTGGCGCCCTACTGATTCGGGCGACCGGTCTAAGCTGGGGAACGATTATGCTGACTCTGCGAACCCACCTGAGGACACTCTCTGACCCTATGGCCTGGCTTGCCACATCCAAAACATACGTCACTGCCAGCTCGACAGACACCCTGATGGTTTTTGCTATAATTCTGGCAAAGAGGATTTGTTCAGGCACTGCTAACACTACCCTAGGGTTTAGGGTTTGGTGACCTATCTTTATTGCCATCTCTGAATTTTGGCACTGGAGCACTGGCTGAGGACAGAGATAGAAATGAAGGTTTTGGGCAGAACTGAGAACGATTACCACTCTCTGACTTAGGCTAAGTAAAGTTGAAGCTACCTGTTCTAGCTCTCTTATTTTTTCTCTCCTTATCCTTATTCTTAGCCTCTTCTATCTACCGTGCATGGACCATGAGCCTAGATATGTCCATCTCCTTAATCAGCATTGCGGTCCTACACTCCTTGACCATACTGTTAGACACACCCGACACAAACTTACTCATCTTTGATCTGCTATCTTCTACCACACGAGGAACATATCTGGCTAACTGAGTAAACTTGAGAGAATACTCTTTCACTGTCATATTGCCCTGTTTCAGATTAATAAACTCCACAACCTTAGCTTTTCTCAACTCTAGTGGGAAGAACCTATCAAGGAAAGTAGTAGCAAACTCCTCCCATTCTACGGGCCCTGCATTTGCACCCCTATCTACCTTTCACTGCTTAAACTATGTATGAGCCACATCCTAGAATTGATATACAACTAACTCAACACTCTCACTAGAAGTCGCCCCAATGATATCTGTGACTTTCTGCACTATTTCAAGGAATTTCTGTGGGTTCTCCTCAAGCTTAAACCTTGTAAACGATGGAGGATTTATTTGGGTGAAGTACCGAATTCTAGCTGCAGGAGTATTGGCCACTTGGTTAGCCTGAACGGCAGCTGGGCGTTCATTCTGGCTTGCCACAGAATGAGCTAGAGTGGTGAAAGCTTCTCTGAATTCTGCATGGGAGACATGCTCGTCCAGGGGATCTGCCTGAACGGGCGAAGGTGCTATCTGATTTCTAATTCTTCTTCCATTAGTCCTTTTTGGAGGCATATTCTGTAAATAGAAGGAAACATTGGATTAGACAGAAAGTTTAATTTGAGCTCATGCTCACTCGCACTATATGAATACTTAAAGAAGGCAACTTATTCATAAAATGCCTCATATCTTCTTGTTCATAAGTGTGGCATGCTACACACCCATTCACAAGACCCTACTAGACGCGGCTTTCAGACTCCCTAGGACTTTGTTGAACCTTAGGATCTGATACCAAGTTTGTAGCGCCCCAAGTCTGTACCCTGGGCATCACACGGTGCTTATAATCCTGAAGGACCACAAGCTAACCCATGACTGGTACCTGCTATATACACTGCATAATAATACTGAAGTAATACATAAATTAGGCTAAAATTTGCCATAAGATTCACAACTGAAATTGAATACTGACAAATGAGTACTAAAAACTGAACATATGTCTGAAATAGTCTAGTCTGAAAGCCTCTAACTGTTTGAATATGGAGTTGATGGGACAAGTCCCCAACTAACTCCGACTACTGAACATACTGAACTACTGAAAAGAAGACTGAAATGATAACTCTATCCTCGAACTATAAGAACTCACCACTGATAGTCTGAGCTGCTAAGTACGATCAGGAGCCCTTGCGTCTGAACCTATGATATAAGACATCATAGCGCAAAAGAAAGAGTATGCATCAGTACTTTGAATATACTGGTATGCTAAGTGAGGTAGACTGATATGCAAGGGTTCATATGGATGAATAATAACTTGCTGAATAATATGAATATAATCGGATGAGAGTACATGAATGACTAAAACTGCTGAAACACTGATTATACAATACCGTGCACATAACTATATATACTGTAACTGAGATATACTAATATTGGATACTGAGTTCTAATAACTAAATGACTGAATCTGAATTTTTCTGATAACTGCATTACTGGTAGCTGGGTGACTATTTTTGACAATCCTGATCCTATAAAACTAAATTGAGTTCTATACTGAGCTAGGTGACTGTGTCTAATAGTCTTGATTCTGTAGAACTGAATTGAGTTCTATACTAAGTTTGAAACTAAAACTGTAAAGGTAGGGGTGTTTATCTAACCGACATACCCTGATTATAAACTGAGCTGGGGTCCAACCAGTGACCCCAATTGGAAGGGTGTTAGCACCTTGCCAAGGGATACTAACATTGGTTGTGAGTTAGCCATATTTGGTAGGAAGACAATTGTCAACCCTCACTGGCAGAAAAATTCGTACGAGATGTATCAACCCTTGTCTGACAGAAAGATATCTCAACCTACGCTGGCTACGTAGTTCTATAATGCAGGGATTACTACTAAGGGTCAAACCCTCTACTGGAAGGAATGCCCCCATCCCTGGGTTCGCTTGGTGTTGATTCCTACTCCCAACTGAATAAACACTGAACTATTTTCTAGACTATTCTAGGCTTGACTGAACTGTTATTGATCGTGATGTCTAACTGAACTGGACTGAGTTCACTGAGTTCTATAACTGATTAAGTACTACTACTCGTGACATTACTGAGACTATTCTGTAGCTACTAAAATTCTAGGTTAAAAGCTAGATTTTGAGTATTGGATACTCCCAGGACTCGATAGCATTGAAAGTAAAACATGGCATGGTCATAATAGCATAACAATAGTAGCTTATTAACAATGCTTTCATTTAGACCTTTTATCAAACACTTGAGAGGAATGAACTTGTGCACATACTATTATGTCATGATTTCACCCTTCAACTCACATGAACATTTTATCAAACACTTAGGGAGCATAATTTATGCACATAATAATAATCAACATGCAAGCATCATAATCACAATTCCAACTCACAAATTCAAGGGGCTTTTAACATAAATCTACATAACACTACACACATATTAATTACTTCATATAAAGCTTGTAATAAATCATGGATTAGAAACCCAAATAACATCATAATCATGAATACAATCGAATTCAACATGAAATTCATGAAATCAATCAACTTGTAGTTTTAAAAGAGGTTCTTGAACTCCAAGGGTGGAAGGAAACCCTTGGATGAACACCTAACATACCTTGGTAATCAAATTCGTGAAGATTGATGGTGTGTTCTTGGAGATTAAATTTGAAATTGGATGCCCTAGGGTTTGTTCTTGAGAAAATTTGAGATAGAATGAGTCATTTAGCCTTTAGGGTAGATTTATCTCGTGTTTTTAGGGCTGAATAAGGGTGGGTAAAAGACCCAATTACCTCTCTGGATGCGGGTTTTTAATTACTAAAAATGTGCCCAGCAACGCGCATATCAACGCGCCGCATTGATGGTGTCAATATGATGGCCAACACACCGCGTCGAGTACGTGTTGGATTACTGGAATTTGCACTCAGTGCTGGGGAAAATATTCGTCGATGCAATGGGCGATGCGACACATCGAGATTGCATCAACCCACTATTTTGGTCACCCTAACATGCTTCAAACGATGTTTAAAAAATTCGAAACTCACCCGAAGTGACCTATTGGCACACCTGATTATGATTCAATCCAAAGATCGATATTTTAAGGTTATAAGGGTCGTAAAATAAGATCGCCAAATTATGAAGGCTAAAAATAATTCTAAGTATAAACACTTAGCTAAAATTTCTAAGTTTTGGGCCTCTTTTCATGCTCTAAAGGACTGAGTCAAGCTAGTATTTTGTGGGGTATTACAATGATCTTTTGTTAATCACATAGAATCCCCCACGTATAATATGAATTTAGTCAGAAACCACATTTGTGGACATTGAAAGGTGCCTGACACCTTGCTTTTGAGGTAATTTGAACCCTTACCCAAACTTTGGTGACGTAGACTAATTACCTGGTTCATAATTAGCTTAGAATGGTGCCCTAATGCACCTTAATTCGTTAGGTGGTGACTCTTCACTCTTAAATCATCCCAAAAAGAGTTGTCATATTGAATCTCGCTTTTACGAGAAAATAGAGTGCGGCAGTAACCACATGTATGGTTCTTGGTACACCTTTGTTATGCCTTAGTGATGTTTGACTGTGGTTCTATATTTTCCTATCTATTTATTTGTTCAACTTTGGGTCTTGGTATGATTTGTGGTTGTTGCAGGAGTTTTGGATGTTTGCTACCCATAGATATTTTCTTTGTGGTGGATCGGGTGTGCCGATTCTATGTTGCAAACTCGTTCAAAGTTTATCACTGAGTTTGGAGGAATTTCTTAGATTATTGTGAATTAAGGTGTTTTAGTATAGTGTTCGCGATGGTTATTTTCTGAAGTAGTGGTGGATCTATTCTAAGGTTTTTGTGTACTTTTAGAATGCTGAATGATTTGATCTTATGATTTTGACATCACGGATTGTAGCGTGCCTAGTGGTACTCATTAGTTGTAGACCTAGTAATAGCCTAGACTTGTGGTATGCTTGAGTTGAAAGGATGGTGAGTAAAGAATTTTTGTTGGTTAAGAAAATATTTCAGGCATTTGGGCCTTGTGATTTGCTACTTCCTTATTATTTAGATTTTTCTTGCTTGGATAAGATATTTGGTATTGAGACACTCTTCGATCCAATTGAAGGATTTCAGCTCATGAAGACTTTTTCTTTTTACTTGGGGAAGATTTTTGTATGAAAATGGGTACCTAGTGTGTAGCATTCGTTACTCCTGTAGCTAAGTCGCTTGGTGGAATATTTTGCTTATAAGCTTCGATTTGAGTATGTATTATTTTTGTGGATATTGTGTCAAGCAATGATGAATGGGAATTGAGAAGGTTTAAGTTATATCTTATTAATTTACGACTTTTATATTAAGGAATACTGAATGGTACAAGAGTTAAGAAAAAGCTAAAGATCTTCATGCTTAAGTAAATTTGTTATATTCGGCATTTAGCTGCGGGCATGAGGTAGAAATTTGAGGTTCTATACAACAGTTCACTGGTAGCTGTGCAGAGTCTAGTGGTGATTCCTCCAGAGTTTTGATTGAGATTTGAGAATTTTTTAGAGAGTTATAGTAGTTGTTGCATTCCCTCCACGATTTGATTGACTCTATTGTAACAGGTTACTTATGTGTGTGCAGTTGTAGAGGCTTTTGTCTATCAAATTATGACTGATGTCACTTGAGCACTGATGATTGCATGGAATATTATGATGAGTTGCTTAAGCATTCTGTGTCTTTTTATAGATTTTGTGTCCATGGTAGATAGACATAAGATTTTTTAGGACTTCAGGTTGTTTGATGGTTTTTGAATAGTGAGGACTACATGTGGCACCATGATGGGTTGCTTGTATATTTGATGTCTTTCAAAGATATCACATCCTTGGTATAGAGAGTTTTATTAGTGTTTTTCGCCTGACTTAAGGGTTGAGAATAAGGGTGTGATGGTGGATTAGTGGCCTATGAGTGCTAAGTGTGGTCTTTTAAGTTTTGGTATAGTTTTGAGATCGGATTTCATCTTTGCAGTTTTGTCTGTAGCTATAGCATTGTGTGAGTCGATAGTGATACTATCGGCCTCAGGTAGGTTGAGCCAGAGTTTTGATGGGTAGTTTTGTGTTTTATGGATTCCTTGGATTTTGTGGGTCCAAGGATGATTTTTGGTCTTGTAGTTGTAGCCAGTGTCAAGTGTTGCCTTGGTCAGGTTTAAAATTAGTCGTGCATGTCTCAATTTTTTGTTGTGTTGGACTTAGTCATTGAGATAGAGGAAGTTTCAAGATTAGAAATTTGGCTTTATTGATGATTTAACTTGTTGATGCTTGTGTTATAACCTGGTGAGTCCTTATATGATATATTTCTGGCCACATGGTGTGACTGGTTGTTCTATGGTTGTGACTCCATATTGGAGTGTTTGTTGATGTTTTTTGTTAGTATTTTTTCACCCTTTACTCTTTTGGCTTTCTTGCTTGTACTTTAAGGACAATCGTGAATCTTAGTGGTGGATATTGTAATTACCTCAATTTGGATGATTTTTCCTTTTATGTGCTTTGATCATTTCACCCCTCTCTATGGTTGTGCTATCTGGTTTATAGGTTGCGGAATAGTTGGCACGGTTCTCAAGTCCTCCGGGAAGGTTTTGAGTGAGTGGAGGTCATTTTGAGGCTTTAAGAGATAATAGTTGATTTTGGCCAATATATCGAGATCCGAGACCCGAATGACAAAACAAACTACATTAGTCGATTCAGAATAAAATTGGGTTAGAAGTGAGGTTGGTTTGATTTTGTGGCTTTTAGATCTCATTACGATCCTTGGTTTGGAATAGTGTAAACGGGAGTCAATTTTGTGATAATGACATTTTTCATAAATTTGATGATTCTACTGGATTCGGAAAGTGTTTTACAATCAATTTGCACTATTGAATCATGTTCATAGGGTTTTGAATGAGTTTCGGGGGTCAAAAATAAGATTATGAAATTGTTGGTGCTGGTGTGATCGCAAAAGGAAACTTTTAACCGCGTTAGCAATACTTTGATCATTTGACCAGGTCACGAAAGCGAACTATGTGTCACATTTGCGACCATCGTTGATGTATAAGACCCAAAATGAACCTATTTCGTATTTTTGACATTTTTGGAGCTAGGAAATTTTGATTTGGATGATTCTCAATGTGTTTTTCTCATATAGTCATTGTTTATCAATTTATAAATTCATTTCTCCCATTTACCAAGAACTTATATTTTATTTTTGTGATTTCTACCCAAGTTGAGAATCAAAACCCCATTTTTACTATTTTGGGGGCTTGAGAGCTTAGATTTGGGCGATTTAAAAGGAGTTTTTGAGATTTCTTCCATGAATAAGTTTTCTAATCTTATACTTATCATTTTTCCTTGATTTTATCTTCAAAACAACTTCAAAGTTCTTGATTTCAAAATGAGTTTTAGAAAATTTTTCCGGTAAAGCTTTAAAATGGATTTTCTTTGATTTAATTCTCGTTTTTAACTCATTTTTGCATGGGTTTTCAATTGTAGATTCCTATGAGGAACATATTTCTAAATAAAATTATGGTTTTACCCCTTTTGTTCTTGAACCCATTTTGGGGTACGTGTTTAGACCTGTTTTGAATATAGTCAATATGGGTATCATTGATTTTTGTATGTGTAGATATCATATTTGATAGATTGGTCATGGTTGGCTATATTTCAAAGGATTTGATCTTCCGGTTGGGTATTTATGCAGTATTTGAATTTGTGGATCTTAAGTTAGGCAAATTGAAATATACCTTGATCTTTTTTCAAAGTGTTTATGCGTTATTTGCTTGATTGTCGGTATATCATGATTTTTGTAGGCTGGGGTCCCTCTTAGATGACATGGTGAGCATCTTCGTGTACCAGAGTCTTAATAATGGACTGTAGTTAGTTATTTCCTTAGTTAGTTAGTATTATTGCTTGTAGATAACCTTAGAATAGATTTTAGTTAATAACTTACGTTTGGATTATTATTCTTGGATGCTTACTTTGGATCTTTAGAACTTGTACAACGGCCTTTATTGTGATGATTGGTGTTTAGTGAAATCTAGAGGACAATTATGTTATTACTGAAATGATAGAATGATCAGGCCTTAGATAATGCCTAGAGTATAAATGAGCCTGTCTTAGTTATTGAGTCTTAAGGTATGAACGATCTAGGTTTAGGTAGTTTCACAAAATGTTATTATCAGGATTTGTATTATTCTATGTTGCCATGTGGAACTTGTGTGAAATTTCTTTGGACTTGAGCAATTAATCAGGTCTGTACACCTATGTGGGGTCTTAATCATCTATCACTACTATTGTAACACCGTGTGGAGGCTTATATTATTGTTTTTGGCGACTTGAGATGATATTCGTTGTGTGTTGCCCCTGTGTGGGGGATTTATTATTATTGACCTTGTATGTGCATTTTGTGCCTTGGTAGTTGACATAATGCCCGAGTGGGGGCTTAAAATGACATTAATGATGACTTACGTGTATGATTGTTCCAATGGTACATTGCTTATATTAAATCATGGATGGTTGACTTATTGAGTGGATTCTGATCTCATATGTATATGTGATGAATGAATTCAAGATCTTTATACTGGTTTGGTTGTGAACATTACATCCTCATATCATACATACATTTATGAAACATTGATACGATTGTGAATACTGATTTTTCTGATAAATATATGACACCTTAAAAAATCCTCTACCGAAATTCACAAATCGGTGAGGAGATATGAATACTGAGACTGGATTAGTTATTGAGATTTATATGGGTTACATACCCCCCATGGGTCATACTTTGGGAGTAGTGCTCAGTAGGTGTATACGAAGGTTATGCAATAACCTTGAGCATATCACACCATCATCGTCATTGTTATCATCACTATATTGCATTACATTATCCTTTTCGGTATGGTTGATAGTGTGTTAGTGTTTACTTTTGTACTGTATTATCATGCTAGAAACTTGTTTGTGATATTGTGTTTTAAGAATCTATTTCACTTTATTGCATTACTTTACATCATCTTATATGGATTTGGGGTTGAGATATTATGAGACTTGAGTTAAGGCTATGGTTTAATCTGAGAGTTTGTTGGATTGCACCTTCAATGACATGTTATTGAATTTTTATATATTTTCTCCTTGTTTAATCCCATAATTATTGATTGATATCCTATGGTTGAGTTTGATATGTATATATTGTGTAGTGAGTCTTTTGTATAAGTGTTTCTCTCTAATTGTGGATCATGAAGTGGCTAGGGTTGACTCACTTAGGTTATAGTGCCTATCTTATTCTAGTTATGATTGTTGATTGTTGTTTTGGGTTACCTTGATAGGATTAAGTATTATGTTTTAGTGGGTTTTAGATTAATTTGATTCCTTGGGCGTAATACCCCGGATTTTCTTTAAGTCGAGTTTTATCTTTAAGAAGAGTAAGGACTGACTTTCCAAGTGAGAAATATTTTAAACGGTGTAGAATTTCCCTAATATTTACTTTTTGTCATGTAGAGAATTGAATTAGCTTCCAACAATATCAATTTCGTCCAAATTCGGTATCGGGAGGAGAAGTTATGGTCGTTTTACTAAGAGTTGTTGGAACCGCCCAGGTACGACGGACAGGTTGACGGACCGTGGAGTTTGCGATGGACCGTCGCCCGAACCATCGCAACCAAGTCAGTGACTCCCTCTTCTGGCACAAGTGCGACCGCCAAGACGACGGACCGTCAAGCTAGCGACGGACCGTCGCAACTAAGGCAATGTGGCCTTTTTCTGACCAATGTGTAACGGACGATCCGACGGACCGTCAGACTAGCGAAGAACCGTCACTTCGACCGTCGCAAATCCCGTTCATTATTTTTAAGTCGTTTTAAAAGGACTTTTTGGCCTTTTTCCCCTTTTAATACTTAGATATATTCAAAACGAAGCATATGACTTCATTATCTCCCAAAACATTCAAAGGCTAGGGTTTCTTCCTCAAGAACAAACCCAAAACCCTTCTCCAAGAAATTCAAGAACTCACCATAGATTCTACAAATTGAGTTGAGATTCGAGTTCCCCAAGTCCAAGGCTTCAAGAACCCCCTCTCAAAGAGTAAGAAGAAGAGTTTCAAGCAAGCTTGTTCATCTAGTTTCACAATCTAAGGTATGTGGGGTTTGAACAAGGACAATTCTTTCGTCCTTGTGCCCAAAACTTGTTTTAAATTACAAAGATATATGACTTTATGAGTTCTCCTATGAATTTGAAGTGTGGGTTCATACCCAATATTACTATGCATAAGATTTTGAGATTTGCCAATGTTCTAGAAATGGAAGTACATGAGTATGTTGAGATTTTAAGACAAATTGTTGAACATTCCAGATTTCTATATGATTTGTGTATCCTTATGACATCTAGTATGCATTTTGATGAGTCTTAACTTGAGATTTGATTATGGGTCATTAAACCCTACTTAAGATTTCAGTTTTTATGAACTTTTGTGCTATAAGCACCCATGATTTGAGTATTTTGAGATCATTGAGAAAGTTTTGACCTTAATGGTCATAGTAGCTTTGAAATCCACTTTACCAAATGAGACGACAAATTTTATAGTTGGGTTCTTATGAACCATGAGATTATTTTAAAGTAGATTTCCCTGAGATGAGCGTAGCTAACTAAAGGGAGTAGTATTTAACACCGAGTTGGGTAAGTTACTACGGTTTCATACCCCAGAACTACGTGCCACCGTAGTATTGAGATTTATGGGCCCGGGGCCGAGACAAGTGATCACTGAGTTGAGGTTATACTCCCTGGCAAGAGTATGACGCCTCTCCTCAACGTGAGGTTTCTTCCTTAGGAGGACAAGGCGTTGGACTCCATGTAGCTCGTATGGTTTATGTCGGTTAAGAGAACCTCCCTAAATTATTTTCCCTTGAGATAGAATATTTTCCCTAAAGCTTTGAGATAAGTGATTTTTCCTAATAGTAAGATTTTCAAAATAGTTTTTTGAAGTAAAATTTTTCCAAGAAGAAAGTAGTTTTCTCTACTAGTAAGAGTTATAGAATTTCGAGTTCCAAGTGTCTTGAATTTAAAAGAGTTCTAAGTTCTTGAGTATTAAAGAAGTTTTACTCTCCATGAGATATATGCATGAGTTGGAAAGTATTGTTTAAGGCTTTCTTTAGTCTTCGAGTAATGAGAATAAGAGAAGAGTTCAGATTTTAAAGCTAAAGTATAATGACTCACGAGATTTGTGTTATATGCTTCATTCTACATGATTTATGAGCTTATTATATTAGACTTATTCAAGCTATGTGAGTCATTCATATTTGCATGCATGATTTGATTAAAGAGCATGAATATTGTTTTATGTACATGCATACACCCCCATATACTCAGTACATTCCCAAGTACTGATCCTCATATACATCTATGTGCTACATTGTCTTATAATGTAGGTTCAGGTGCTCAGTCCCAGCCTCGTCAGTGATTTCTGAGTACCTTTGTCTACATCTCTACAGTGGTGAGTCCTCATGGTTCGAGGACCTATGTTCAGATATTTCAGTATTGTTAGTAGACACATTATTGCTTTCAGTTCAGTTTGAGTCAGTTGGGACCTGCCCCAATGGCTCTCTAGTAGACTTGAGTAGTAGAGGCTTTGTCAGACTAGTTATCAGATTGTTAGTATGTTGAGATTTCCAATTTTGTGGTTGTTTGCTGAGTATTTTCTTCGTATTTCCTATCATTTGGTATACAGTACCAGTGTTTTGTTTATTTCATCTCGAATTGAGTTATTATATGTAGTAATAGGCTTAAAGGGTTAGCTTGGTGCTACTTGTAGCCTTAAGCACCGTGTGACATTCTGGGAGGATATTTCGGGGCGTTACATTGGGTAGCCGGTGTGGTGATTCTCACCATTGTTTTGGATAAGGGTCAATTTGCTGAGTACACCTGGATTTTCATACTCACCTTTGCCTTTTCTATTCTATTTCTTATTTTCTGCACTTTGTGCAGGTATTGGGTCAAGTAGCAGTTTATATATCATTTCTTACTGCATTGACATTACGGAGATCAAGGTAGTGACGAACAAACTTCAAGCTTACCTAGATTTGTTTCTTATTATCTTGTGCTTACTTTCGCATACAAGATATCTTAGTACACGTGTTACAAATCTATATTAGAGGCTTGTATTAGTGGCAACCAGACCTGAATGTATCACGAATATTATTTGTTCTTTATTTATATTTTGGGTTTATCTTTCTGGTCTTCTGCTTCTTTATTCTTAAATTGTATTTTTGGGTTGGGATAGGTTTACTTGTACTGGAGGGTTCACATGTGCCATCACGTGCCTATTTTGGGTCGTGGCAGTCTCAAATCGCATCTATGACCTCCAACTTTGGGTGTGCACATGTAGAAACTTAAATTTACATAAAGTTGAATAGGTAGACAACAGGTCCCATGTGTCATAATACATGTAGGACTCCATGCAGGACAAGAATTGACCATGTAGGATGCCACACAGGACATATCTGTCTACCTGTTCAACTCTATTTAAGTTTAAGTGTCTACTTGTGCATACCAAAAGTTGGAAGTTATTGATATGATCTGATGTCAAGTTAAAAGGCATATTTATGCATTGTGCCTTTCGAGAATGATAATAAGTTTATTGGGGGAACTCCAAAACCTACGGTCTCTTGGCTTGTTGAACAATTAATTTTTTGGCCAAATTTCATTATCCTTTGCTAACTTGATTAGCTTTGAATTCTTGAATTTTTCCTTAAATGCCTTGTCAGGAACTGTTCTTAAATCGTAGGAAAAACTATCATACCTGACAAGTATCAATGTTTCATTTAATGATTTAGTTGGTAAAATACCCAATGATGGTGTGTTTACAAATTCCACTCCACAATTTTCCGAAGGATAGTGGTTTATGTGGAATGCACATATTGGAGGTTCCTGTTTGCTCTATCACTAATCCTAGACAACAATCAAAGTATAAGAATCTTGTGGTAAAAGTTGTTATTCCCGTGGTTATTTCATCCTTTTTGATAGTCTTGTTGGTTTCAATTTGGAGAATAAAGCGACAGAAGAATGAAAAGTCCAAAGATATGGAAAAGGTACCAGAGATTAGGACTAATCAATTAGTTTCTTATCATGAGATTCAGTGAGCAACAAATTATTTTGATAAATCAAATTTAATTGGTGTAGAAAATTCTGGCTAGGCACAAAGGCACATTATCTGGTGGAAGTGTAGTGGCAATAAAGGTTCTGGATGTGGAAAATGATCAAGTATGAAAGATGTTTGATACTGAATGCGAAGTGATGAGAAATGTTAGGCACAACTTATTTTGATGATCACTACTTGTTCTAGTGACTATATTAGAGCCTTTGTTCTGTAATTAAAGCCAAATGGAAGTCATGAGAATTGGCTATATAGAGAAGATTGTCACTTGAACCTCCTTCAAAGATTTAATCGAATATCTATATCATGGAAATGATACTCTGATTGTTCATTGCGACCTAAAACGAGCCAACGTTCTTTTGGATGAAGATAAGGTAGCTCATTTTGGTGATTTTGGTATCTCAAAAATTTTAGTCATAAGCAAGTCCATGGTATATACCAAGACATTTGCCACGCTTGGTTACATCGCATGAGGTAAATAAAATCCACTCTCTTTGATTTTCACCTATCATAATTAACCTTCTCCATATTCTAGAAGTAATAAAACAAGTCTCTATTTGTACGTAAGTGGTGTTATATTTTTGATTGAGCAATTTTTTTTCTTTCATTCTATAAAGAATATGGCTAGGAGAGAATAGTGTCCACTATTGGTGATGTGTATAGTTACGGCATCATATTGATGGAGGTTTTGACTAAAAAAAAGCCAACAAACAAAGAGATATGCAATGAACATCTGTACTTGAGGAAATGGATAACACAAGCATTTACAGGTACTTCATTGGACATTGTGGATGGCAATATCTGCATAGCCTCCATGATAGAATTGGCTTTAGACTGCAGAAAGAAAATGTCAAAATCAAGAATAAAATTGAAACAGGTAGCCAAGAGTCTTAACAAAATGAGGAACATATTTCTGAGAACATAGAAGTTATTATCTCTTCCCGTGGTGTTATTTTTATCGTCTAGCAGTGTGTTATCCTATTTTATTATTTATTTTTATGTTTTTTGTTTTTTCGATTGTAATCTACTTTGAGCCGGGGGTCTATCGAAAATAGCCCCTCTATATGAGGTAATGGTACGGATTGCGTACATTTTACCCTCCACAGATCCCACTTTGTGGGAATATATTGGGTATGTTGTTGTATGGTGTTATTTCTGAGCTGCAAGTTAATATGATGCTTTTTTTACCCGGTTTCTTTAGTAAGTCGTTGTGGTGTAATGTACTATTGTACTTCAGAGTGTGGCATTTCCCTTATTTTGTGATTTCAGAGCTGGTTGGTTTTACTTTAGTATTTAGGGGTCGTTTGATATGAGGTATAAGTTATAAATAGTATCGGAAAAAAATGAAGGACTATTTTATCCCATATTTAGTGTGAGGTATTAGTTAATACCGAGATTATTTATGCCACAATCTATACCATACTATTTCCCAACCAAACGACCCTTAAGGTATGACTATTCGAATAAACCAGAATTAATTTAAGAAATATTATGAAGGTGTTTAGCTGTACTATTTTTAAGAATTACTTGCCTGGCAGGAATGCACATTTATGTAACTATCATGTCTCGTTTCCTAAGTACAAATATCAAAGGCACTACACTATAACTTTTCAAAATATTCTTAATGTCCATGATATTTATTAGTTTCTGTATATGTAATTTACACGTATCTCCCATTTAACATTATAAAATTTTACATCTTAAAATAACAATTCTTTCGGCATATATTTTCTTAACAAAACTAGGAGTTACAAAATAAAATTGAAGTACACAAATTTTATGAGTTATGGTTTTGTCTTTTTTTTTTTTTAACGATTACGGCTACATGTGGGCCACTTTTGTAATATAAAATCAAAAGAGTCCTGATCAATGATGTTAAAATTATCGCAATTAGAGGGTAAACAACATAAATGCTACATTTTAGCTAGTTAATTATATTTTCTTTCGAATTTGTTATTTAGTTTTTCTCTCTCCTAGATTATAAATATTCATATACATTCCTCCATATTATTATACATTCTAACCTGTGTATACGAATTAATTGTTTTAATGATATTTAAGAAAATAAATCAATCTAATAATTATTCAAGATTGTACCTTATTAATGTGTAATCAATGAATCCCTTAATTATGTAAATTTTTTTAAAAATATATTCCTAAAATAAAATTTACCACATAAATCACCTAGAAAATTTTAGAACCAACGAAAAAAGACCCCAATAAAATAAAGAGAGATAAAAAATTTTAACACAAAAAAAGACTTGTATGAAGAAAACATGGCAACAGTAATGTATAAAACATATTACTCCACTATACATAACATGCTTAAGTATAATGTAAATATGGTGAAACATAATTGCAATAATGTGTAAGGTAAATCTATACATAAAAAGGTAATATGGAATGTATAAGATAAAAAATAGCATCCCTAAGTATAAGGTGAAACATAAATGCAGGGAAAAATCTAGAAAATGAGTCAAATCATATAAATTGCATAACACAGACAATCCTTATACATAAACCTTACGCGTATAAGATGAGAATACTTCAAGCCATATATATACCACAGACAACCCTTATACATAACCCTTGCATGTATAAAATAGCAGAATGGGTCAATCATATACATTGCGTATCAATTTATACGGAGTAGAAATTACAGAAGATCTCCCAAAAAAAATGCTTCTTTATCCTTATACATAACATTGCTATGTATAATAATGTATAAGAATGCATAAAATCGAGGAAAAATATAGATTAAAAAGCAAATCACAAAATCTTTGGAACCCGAAGGAGTCCTGATTTTGAGAATTAAGCACATGCAATAAAGAAACCATAAATTTTTAAAGAAGATGATGAAAAAAATAAACAAACCGCAAGATATCTTAAAGTTGAAACCATAAAGTTAAAAAAAAACTCAAAAATAAATTGAAGAAGATGATGAAGTTGAGTAATCCGATGAGATATATTTTAAAATATGAAATCTTGAAACCTCCAGATAATGCTAGCTTGATTTTAGGCATATATTGTGGAGCATTAACCGATCTAAAAGAAATGTTTTGCTATGTATGAGGGTTTTGGAGAGAGAAACTATATAAATGGGATATTTATCATTAGTTTTGCCAAAAGAGATTTATGTAATAATTGTAACTTAAGATGTATATTTATGTAAATTTTAGTTTATTTTTAATAACACAAGTCTTTTTATATGAATCTTTCTCATTATAGTTGGATGAATCCCCATACCTTTAGCGTGAATCATTCGTTATTTTATTAGTCCATCCAACTGATACATATATAATTAAGATCTAGGAGAGTCTTCCCTTCTCAAAAGAAGTAGATGTTTCCAAGGCGAATGTTAAAAATGTCAATCGGGCCGGTCCAGTCAAACCCGACACCGGTCCAGCTTTTATTACTGGGCTCGGGTTCGGTCCGGTTCGATCTCCTCCTTAACGGGTCTGTTCATACCGAGTCCTACAGTAAAATTTTTTTAAACGGCCCACCACCGGCCCACTTAAGTTATTAACCGATTTGATTGGTCTTGGATTGGGTCAACCCAACCCAGTTTAATTATGGGCCAATTTCGATCGTTGAATTAAAAAAATAAAGGCTAAATTCAAATTTTAATGATTTTTTCAATATATACTATACACACACAAATATACATACAATATATAGTTACATACTACTTGAAACAATATATACATTCAATATATACTACTTAAAATACTACTTGGAACAATATACCTACAACTTATATTCGTACAATAAATACTACTTAAACTACTACTTTAAACAATGTACATACAACATATATACATCACATATTACTACTTTAAAAAACATATACATATATATATATATATATACAATATATACTAAATACTACTTTAAACAACATACATACAACACATATACATCACATATTATACTACTTTAAAAAATATACACACAAATATAGATACAATATATAGTTATATACTACTTGAAACAATATATACATTCAATATATACTACTTGAAATAATATATATACAACATATATACATACAATAAATACTACTTTAAACAATATACAAACAACATATATACATCACATATTACTACTTTAGAAAAGATATACACACATATATATGCAAAATTTCACATATAGACACCTTAGGTTTCTCCTAACTAACTTTATAGTCTAAGTTTTACTAATTATATTCTATAGACATTAGTTAGTGACCAAATGTATTTAGGACTCATTTGTACAAAATAATTATTATTAATTTAAAAGAAAAGAGAGCAATTAATGTTCATTATTATCTCCAACTTTTTTCTATATTCTCCTTCTATATAGCAAAAAGTGTAAGTGATTCTCCTTCCATAATTGATCCTTTTTTAGTACAAGGGTTTACAAACCAATTATTCTTCATACAGTTAAATTTTAACTATGTATATATATATATACAAACACAATGTATAATATATACATATGCATATCAATAATATATTATATAAATGTATAATATTATACATATACAATTAAATAAATAAACATATATACATGAGACAAACACATTTGTATAGACATACATATGCATATCAACTATGTATTGAATAAACATATACATATGTATATCAACAATATATTGTATAAACGTATCTATTATACATATACAATTAAGTGATTGAATATTTGTATATTAGGATCCTAATGCGCTAACACTCATTCTAATATGTGATACACAATGTAAAAAAATTAATTTGTGTATATAAAAATTATTATACTTATATGCATGCATATGAATGTACATATAGACAGATATGCATATGTATATATACACAAATATAGAGCATATGTATACACATATGCATAATGTATATATGAACCAACACATATATATGCATATACATATGTATATGTGTACCAACACAGAGCAAATATATAATTATACAAAAATCGACATATATACATGAAAAACATACATCCAATATATTCATATGTATATAAAAATATACAAATATAAAAAATATACAGTGTATACCCACACACAAAAATCTGTGCAACTGAATACAATTAAATCATCTATATACAACTATCAAATTCACTAAAATTGGATCAAATACCCAATTATGAAAATAATTCATCAAGATTTATTTTGTGAAATTGACACTAATATACAATTTGATTTTCAAATTATACATTCTATTCTATAAAAATAGATGAAATTTGAAGAAACTTAGTGGCTCATTTAAAGAATACCTAAAAAAAATCAAAAGAAAATAAATCTATATATCCAAAAAAAATTAAAAAATTACTGCAAAATCTTCAATTTATATCCCTTGAATGTTAAGGGATGAGAAATTACTCCAAAAAATCTTCAATGCAAACTCTCAATGAATGTTTAGGGGAAGATAAAAAATTGACTGATTTGGGAGAAAAAATTTCTTTTAGATATGTCAAGAAGCGTGCATAAGTTAATGCTGCAAAACTAGTCAATTAGCTAAGAGAGAGATTATGAAAAATTAATTACATGAGAGAGAGAGTATTATTTGCTATATACATTACATATTATATTTGTATATAGGGGTCCACAAAAAAATAATTTTATAACTAACAAATAACTATGTAGGTTAATTTTTTAAAAACTTAACGATATCATGTAATTAAGGAATTATTTTATCTATGGTGAGTAATTTTTTTTTACTAAATACTACTTTAATCAATATACATATAACACATATACATCACATATTATACTACTTTAAAATTATACGCACAAATATACATAAAATATATAGTTATACACTACTTGAAATACTTCTTGCAACAATATACATACAACATATACATACAGTAAATACTACTTTAAACAATATACATACAACACACACACACACACACACACACACACACACACACACACATATATATATATATATATATATATATATATATATATATATCACATATTGCTAATTTAGAAAATATATACACATATATACATTCAATATATACTACTTTAGAAAATACACACACACACACACACATATAAAATATATACTAAATACTACTTTAAACAATATACATACAACACATACACATTGCATATTGTACTACTTTAAAAAGTATACACATAAATATACGTATAATATATAGTTATATACTAGCAGTCTATGACTCTACGTAATATTTGCTAACATTATTTTTAAATTTTTGTTGTATGTATATATGTTTGTTATGTTTATGTAAAGTTTGGTAGTAATGTCTAAAAGGTATTTAATTATGTAAGACCCCGTAAGATCCTAAGCTCATTTCAACTCACTCTTGTATGTAAAAGGGGTCCAAGACTTAGGATGTTTTACAAAGTATTAGGACTTAGTCATTTCTAAAGCCCTCAAACTTTGATGTATTTATTCTCGACCTTTTCGACATCGAAAACTTAGTTTTTAAGTTGATTCATGATCGGGGAAGTCAATAGTACATCTCGTGTAAGTTTTGGAATTTCCGGACAAGATTAAGAGCATGTTTGGACTTCGAAAACAACAACAGAGGGCGATTAGCCCATGGAACACTACCCAGTCCGGTGCTAAGGAAGCCCTCGGTGGATCCCGCGGTGCCCACTCTAGAGAGGTGCTCCGAAGCCTGCGGCACCCTGCCCAGTCCGGTCGGTGCATTTTCTTTAATTTTGTTCCGCATTTTAAAGGGAAAATGAGTCATTTTTCCTTCACCCAATAGGTCCATACCACGGGATTAAAGCCCCAAATAACATATTTGGTCATTTTTTACTCAAACTCTCTCAATTGAAAGACATTCTCTCTTAAGAACAAACCCTAGCTCTTCAAGATTCAAGCTCAAGTTTTAAGGAAACCACCAAGAACCCTCACGAATTCTTTAATTGAGGTATGTTAAGTGTTCATCTTTGGGACCCTTCCAACCCTTGGAGTCCAAGGACCTTTTTCAAAGCTTGATTTATGGATTTGCTTGATTTAGATCATATTATGTCCATGTATGCTTGTAATTTGAGTGTCAAGTCATGAATGTGTGAATTTCATATGAAATAAACTAATGCGTATGTTGGTTGATGTAAGTATCATGTTGAATCTCCTAAATTGTGAACTTATTATTAAAGTCATGATATGTTAGCATGTTGATCATTCCCATGTACAAGGTTATGCCTTCCAAGTGTTTGATAAAATGACTAAATGAGTGAAAGTTGAATTGTGACTGTTTGTTATGTTTTAAAATTTGTGTTATGGTCCTATTGCCACTGATATCGAGTCCTGGGGGTTATGATACCCTAATTATAGCTGTTTACCTGGTTTACAGTAGTCATAGAAAGATTTCAGTTGAATAATACGAAGTAGTACTCAGTCAGTTAACAAGGTCAGTGTGAGTGCAGTCAAGCCTAACCTAGTTTAGTGCTCAGCGTCAGTTCAGTTAGGAGTAGGATTCAACACCGAGCAAACCCAGGGATGGGGGCATTCCTGCTAGTTTAGGGTGTAACCATTAGTAGCAATCCCTGAGTTACAGAACTACGTAGCCAGCGTAGGTTAATGTATTTTCCTGCTAGTCTAGGGTTGACATACATATATATGTCTCATGAGTCTTCCTTCCATATTAGGGTTGACCCAGCCATTGTTAGTAACCCGTGGAATTGTACTAACACCCTTCCAACTGAGGTTACAGGTTGGACCCCAATCAACCTATATTGGGGCATGTCGGTTAGATGAAAACTCTCACAGTTTCAGTTTCAGCACTCAATTTAGAATTCAGTTCAGTCTTGCTTGACCATAGCATGTAGTTTACCAGTTAATTAACTATCAGATTTTAGTATCTCAGTTTACTGGCTACTTCAATGCTTGTTTTTTGCATGGTCATGCATTCTTAGTCTTTACAGTTTTTAGGCATTGTTACTCAGTACCTCATGCTTTACATTCAGTTAGTTATTACTCATGAACATCAACTCGTGCATATCAGCCTCGCCTCATTTAGCATACCAGTATATTCAAAAGTACTGACCGCATACTTTTTTTTGTGATATGATGTCTTATATCATAGGTTCAGATGATCGGATCCTCGATCGTACTTAAACTTTCCATTGCATAAGAAACAATAACCATAGTGAGTGCTCTTTCTTCGAAGACGAGTTATCTTATGTTCAGTTATGTCAGTAGTTCAGTTATTTAGTCAGTCGAAGTTAGTTGGGGGCTTGTCCCATCAACTCCAAAGTTAGACAGTTTAGAGGCTTTCAGACTAGTATAGACAGTTGGTCAGTTTTCAGTTGTGATTATCAGTCATTTTATCAGCATGTTTCCAGACGTTTTAAACCATGATTCCTTATTAATTTTAGTTATTAAAACCTTATGGCATTTCAGTCAAAATTTTCCATATATTATTTATCAGTTTTATTCAGTGCTCATAGTAGGTACCAGCTCATGGGTTAGCTTATAGTCTCATGAGACCGTAAGCACCGTGTGGCATCCAGGGTATACTCCCGGGTTGTTACAAACTTGGTATCAGAGCCTAAGGTTTGAAAGTGTCCTTGGGAGTCTGAAAACCGCGTTAAGTAGAGTCTTGTGCATATGTGTGAAACACGTCCCAATTATGGGCAAGAGGCTACAAGACGTTTTGGGAAATGTTTTCCTTCTTTCAGTGTCCATATCGTGCGAATGAGCAGGATCTTAAGTTAAACTCTCTATCTAATTCAACTTTTCCTTCCATGTACGGAATATGCCTCCCAAAAACACTAACGAAAGGTGAATAAAAAACCTGCTAGCATCTCCACCCGTTTAGAAAGATCCCTTGAATAAACATATTTCTCATGCAGAGTTCAGAGATGCATTCACCACTATAGCTCACTCCGCAACAGCCCAAAATGTATGGCCAGCTGCTGTTCAGGCTAACCTAGTGGACAATACTGCCACAGCCAGGATTTGGGACTTCACCCGAATGAACCCTTCTTCATTTTTGGGATCTAAGTCTGAAGAGGACCGACAGGAATTCCTAAACATGGTGCAAAAGGTAACAGACATTATGGGGGTGACTTCCAGTGAGAGTGCTTAACTAGCTGCTTACCAGTTATAAGATGTGGCTCATACTTGGATTAAGCAGTGGAAAGAGAATAGGGGCGCAGAGGCTGGGCCTATAGAATGGGAGGAGTTTTCTACTGCCTTCTTAGATAAATTCTTCCCGTTGGAGTTAAGGGGGGCTAAGATGTTAGAGTTTATTACTATGAAATAGGGAAACATGAGTGTGAAAGAGTATTCCCTCAAGTTTACTCAGCTGGCCAGGTATGCTCCTCGTGTAGTAGCTGACAACAGGTCTAGGATGAGCAAGTTTGTGTCTGGGGTATCTGATAGCGTGGTCAAGGAGTGTAGAAATACGATGTTAATTAATGAAGTTGAATTTTCTAGGCTTATGGTCCATGCACAACAAATATAGAAGGAAAATATTATGGAGAGAAAGAGAGAGGGAGAATAAGAGGGCTAGGACAGATAACTTTAATTTCACTCAACCGAAGTTAGAGGGTGGTAACCGTCCGAAGTTAGAGGGTGGTAACCGTCCTTAGTTCCGTCCGAAATATTTATTCCCAGCTTTGTCTTTGGCTAGTTCACCAATGCCCAAATTTAGGAATAACAACAATGATAGGGCACCAGGCTCTAAGTCTCAGGGTAGTGTGAACAGTGCTCGAACAAATCCTCTTTGCCAAAAATATTGTAGGAACCATCAGGGTGTTTGCAGAGCTCGCAATGATGTATGTTTTAGGTGTGGCAAGCTAGCTCATAGAATTAAAGAATGTCCGCAGACAGGTTTGCAGAGTCAGCACAATCATTCCCCTAGTTCAGTTCGATCGCCCATCTCAGTAAGGTGCCACTTCTAGTGCCACCAGTGGGTAGCGCCCAAATAGGCTCTATGCACTTCAGTTCCGACAGGATTAGGAAATTTCTCCTGATATGGTTACTGGTATGCTGTAAGTCTTTTATTTACATATTTATACTTTGCTTGACCCTGGAGCTTCTATTTTTTTTTGAAAGCCCTTATGTAGTAGTCAACTTTAGAGTTAGTCCCGAAATCTTAATAGAACCTTTCTAGTATCTATCCAAGTGAGTAAGTCTATCATATCTAGGTGGGTATACAGAAACTGCCCGATTACAGTGTCTTAGAAAGTCACATCAGTAGACCTTATAGAACTAGAGATGACGGATTTTAACGTTATTCTCGGCATGGATTGGGTTCATCCATGCTATGCTTCAGTTGATTGTAGAAATAGAATTGTCTACTTCTAGTTTCCAAATGAACCAGTCCTTGAGGGGAAGGGTAGTACCACAATGCCTAGGGGTCATCTTATTTCATACTTTAGAGCGAGAAAAGTAATATCCAAGAGATGTGTCTATTAGCTTGTGCGGGTCAAAGACTCTAGTTTCGAGACGCCTAATATTGAGTCAGTTCCAGCAGCAAGGGAATTTCCAAAGGTGTTTCCCAAAGATCTTCTCGGAGTTCCTCCTAAAAGTGAAATCGACTTTGGGATAGACCTTCTCCCAGATATCCAGCCCATCTCTATTCTTTCATACAGAATGGCCCCAGCTGAACTCAAAGAACTAAAAGAATAGTTGAAAGACCTCCTAGATAAGGGATTCATCAGGCCTAGCTTCTCCTCGTAGGGTGCACCAGTCCTATTCGAGCGTAAGAAAGACAGTTCTCTAGGATGTGCATTGACTACAGTCAGTTGAACAAAGTCACAATCATGAATAAATACCTACTTCCTAGAATAGATGACTTGTTCGACCTACTTCAGGGTGCTAGTTACTTTTCTAAAATAGGCCTCAAATTCGGTTATCATCATCTCAGAGTAAGAGAATGTGACATTTCAAAAATAGCTTTCCGAACCTGATATGGTCACTTCAAGTTTCTAGTCGTGTTCTTTGGTCTGAAAAATTCCCTAGTAGCCTTTATGGAATTGATGAGCCAAGTGTTCAAATAGTACTTGGACATGTTCATAATAGTCTTCATAGATGATATCCTTGTCTATTCCCAGAATAAAAATAATCATGCAGACCACCTTAAAATAGTGTTGCAGATTCTTCAAGCCCATTAGTTGTTTTCCAAATTCAGTAAGTGCGAATTTTGACTAAGATCAGTAGATTTTATTGGCCATATCATTTTCAATGATGGCATTAGCATTGACCCTCAAAAGACTAAAGCAGTGAGAAACTGGCCCAGACCCATTTCTCCATCAGATATCAGGAGTTTCTTGGGTTTGGCTGGATATTACCGATGGTTTATTGTAGGGTTTTTATCTATTATGTCCTCCATGTCCAGATTGACTCAGAAGAAATTCAAGTTTCAATGGTCAGATTCCTGTAAGAAGAGTTTTTGGGAGTTGAAGACTCGACTCACCTCAGTCCCAGTCTTCACATTGCCCGATGGTTCAGATCGGTTTATTGTTTACTGTGATGCTTCCAGAGTTGATTTAGGTTGTGTTTTGATACAGAAGGGTAAGGTCATAGCCTATTCCTCTAGATAGCTTAAGCCCTATGAAAAGAATTACCCTACACATGATCTTGAGCTTGCAGGCGTTGTGTTTGACTTAAAGATTTGGAGGCACTATTTGTATGGGGTGTATGTTGATGTGTTCATGAACCACAAGAGCTTGCAGTATATATTCTCATAGAAAGATTTGAACTTGTGCTAGAGGAGGTGGTTATAGTTGTTGAAAGACTATGACATGATGTTCTGTATCATCCAGGAAAGGCTAATGTAGTGGTAGATTCCCTCAGTAAATTATCCATAGTAGTGTTGTTCACGTTGAAAATAATGAAAAAAATCTAGTTCAGGAAGTTCATCAGCTTGCCAGACTAGGCATCCATTTGGTTGATTCAACCGAGGGTAGTGTGTGAGTTCAAAATAGTTCGAAATCCTATCTGGTTGCCGAAGTGAAATAAAAGATATATATAAATTCTAATTTGGTTAGGTTGAAGGACTTTATCAGAGACTAGAAAGTAGAGGTTTTCTCCCAAGGGGGAGATGGTGTGTTACGTTGCCAGGGTAGGCTATGTGTGTCGTGTGTAGACGAGTTGAGACAATAAATTCTTATAGAAGTGCATGGTGTGTATTACTCTATTTACCCAGGGGCCACTAAGATGTACCATGATCTGCGAGAAATCTATTGATGGAGCGGTATGAAGAAGGATATTGCGGAGTTTGTAGCTAAGTGCTCTATTTGTCAGCAGGTTAAGGTTGAGCACCAAAATCCTAGTGGTTATATGCAAGAGTTTAGTATCCCACTTGGAAGTGGGAAAAATAGAACATGGACTTTGTGACGGGTTTGCCTCGTACTCGTTGTCAGCATGATTCGATTTGGTTCATTGTGGACCGAATGACCAAATCAGCCTATTTCTTGCCAGTCCATACTTTTTATTCAGCCGAGGATTATGCTAAGCTCTACCTTAGAGATTTGGTTGGGTTGCATGGAATCCCGTTGTCCATCATTTCAGATAAAGGTACTCAGTTTACCTCTCATTTTTTGAAGGCTTTCCAAAAGGTTCTTAGTACCCAAGTTCATCTCAGTACAACCTTTCACCCTCAGATAGATGGTCAAGTAGAGAGGACCATTCAAACCCTAAAATACATGTTGAGAGCGTGTGTCTTTGATTTTAAAGGTAGCTGGGATGATCATTTACCTTTGATAGAGTTCGCATATAATAACAGCTATTATTCCAGTATTCAAATGACTTCATTGGAGGCTCTTTATGGAATGAGGTCTGAATCTCCTATTGGTTGGTTTGAGGTAGGGGAGACCACGTTGATAGGGACCGATTTAGTATTTTATGCCTTAAAGAAGGTTCAATTGATCCGGGAAAGGATTAAGACAACCTAAAGCCGACAAAAATCTTATGCGGATGTGAGGAGAAAAGATCTCGTGTTTGAGATTAGGGATTTTGTGTATCTGAAGATCTCTCCCATGAAGGGAGTAAAGAGGTTTGTCAAGAAGAGAAAGATCAGTCCTTGATATGTTGGTCCTTACAGGATCTTGAGTCACTATGGGAAGGTAGCTTATGAACTTGAGTTGCCTGTAGACTTAGCATCAGTGCACCCAGTATTTCACGTCTCCTTGCTAAAGAAGTAAACTGGTGACCCAGTGGTTGTAGTCCCCTTAGAAAGTGTAGATGTTCAGAATAGTCTCTCTTACGAAGAAATTCCAGTCAAAGGATTTGACTGTTAGATTCGCAGAATAAGGAATAAAGAAGTTCCCTTAGCCAAATTCTTTGGAGAAACTAGTCTGTTGAGAGAGCCGCTTGGGTAGCAGAAGTAGAAATTCGAACCAAGTACCATCATATCTTCTCTGCAAACTCAGACTCAGCCTAATGTAACAGTCTTTCTTAGATTTATTCTACTTCATAATCAATTCCAGCTGCATATCATTCTTATGTCACTCATGCATTCAGGAATCATCTCAGTCATGTAATCATGTTTTCAGCATGTATATTCAGAATGTAACCTCAAATCATCAATGTTCTTAGCTTAACAAGCCTCATTCGAGGACGAATATTCCTAAGGGGGAGATATTGTAAGACCCCATAAGATTCTAAGCTCATTTCAGCTCACTCTTGCATGTAAAAGAGGTCCAAGACTTAGAATATTTTACTAAGTGTTAGGACTTAGTTATTTCTAAAGCCCTCAAACTTTGATGTATTTATTGTCGACCTTTCCGATATCGGAAAATTAGTTTTTAAGTTGATTCATAATCGAGGAAGTCAATAGTACATCCCAGGTGAGTTTCAAAATTTTTGGATAAGCGTAAGGGCGTTTTTGGACTTCCAAAACAACAACAGAGGGCGATTAGCCCGCGGAGCCCTTCCCAGTCCAGTGCTGGGGAAGCCCATGAAGGAGCCCGCGACGCCCACTCTAGAGCGACACTCTAGAGCCCGCGATGCCCTACCTAGTCTGGTGCGTGCATTTTCTTCAGTTTTGTTTCGCTTGTTTAAGGGCAAACGAGTTATTTTACCTTTACCCAATAGGTCCATAACATAGGATTAAAGCCCCAAATAGCATCGAGAAGACCCTGTATAAGTCCTCCATCCATATGTTACCGACCTGACCATCCATCTATCATTGGAATCAGATTACTCAAACTCTCTCAATTGAAAGCCATTCTCTCTCAAGAACAAACCCTAGCTCTTCAAGATTCAAGATCATATTTCAAGGAAACCACCCAGAACCCTTACGAATTCTTCAATTGATGTATGTTAAGTGTTCATCCTTAGGTCCTTTCCAACCCTTGGAGTCCAAGAACCTTTTTCAAAGCTTGAGTTATTGATTTGCTTGATTTAGATCATATTACGTCCATGTATGCATTGTAATTTGAGTGTCAAGTTATGAATCTGTGAATTTTATGTGAAATAAACTAACACGCACATTGGTTAATGTAAGTATCATATTGAATCCCCTAAATTGTGAACTTATTATTGAAGTCATTATATGTTAGCATGTTGATCATTCCTATGTACAGGGTTATTCCTTCTAAGTGTTTAATAAAATGACTAAATGAGTGATAGTTGAATTGTGACTGTTTGTTATGTTTTAAAATTTATGTTATGGTCTTATTGTCACTGATATCGAGTCCTGGGGGTTATGATACCCAAAATCTAGCTGTTTACCTAGTTTACAATAGTCATATAAAGGTCTCCATCGAGTCATATGAAGTAGTGCTCAGTCAGTTAACAAGGTCAGTATGAGTGCAGTCAAGCCTAACCCAATTTAGTGCTCAGTGTCGGTTAAGTTGGAAATAGGATTTAGCACCGAGCGAACCCAGGGATGGGGGCATTTCTGCCAGTTTATGATATGACCCTTAGTAGCAATCCCTGAGTTACAGAACTACGTAGCCAGCGTAGGTTAATGTGTCTTTCTACCAGACTAGGGTTGGCAAACATATATATCTCACGAGTCTTCCTGCCAGATTAGGGTTGACCCAACCATTGTTAGTAACCCGTGGCATGGTACTAACACCCTTCCAACTGGGGTTACAAGTTAGAACCCAATCAGTCTAAATTAGGGTATGTCAGTTAGATAAAAACTCCCACAGTTTCAGTTTCAGCACTCAGTTCAGAATTCAGTTCAGTGTTGCTCCACCATAGCATATAGTTTACCAGTTAATTAACTATCAGATTTTAGTATCCCAGTTTACCGTTTACTTCAGTGTTTGTTTTATTCATGGTCATGCATTCTCAGTCTTTATAGTTTTAAGGCATTGTTACTCAGTACCTCATACTTTACATTCAGTCAGTTATTACTCATGAGCATGAACCCATGCATATCAGCCTCACCTCATTTAGCATACCAGTACATTTAAAAGTACTGATCGCATACTCTTTTCTTGAGCTATGATGTTTTATATCATAGGTTCAGACGCTCGGATCTCCGATCGTACTTAGAATTTCCATTGCATCAGCAGTAGCAGTCGTGGTGAGTATTCTTCCTTCAAGGAGGAGTTATCTTATGTTCAGTTATGTCAATAGTTCAGCTATTTAGTTAGTTGGAGTTAGTTGGGGGCTTGTCCCATCAACTTTAAAGTCAGACAGTTTAGAGGTTTTTAGACTAGTACAAATAGTTGGTCAGTTTTCAGTTGTGATTATCAGTCATTTTATCAGTATGTTTCCAGACGTTTTAAACTATGATTCAGTATTAATTTCAGCTATTAAAACCTTATGGCATTTCGGTTGAAATTCTACATATGTTGTTTATCAGTTTTATTCAGTGTTCACAACAGGTACCAGCTCATGGGTTAGCTTATGGTCTCATGGGATCGTAAGCACCGTGTGGCATCCAGGGTGTACTCCCGGGTCGTTACAAATTAAAATTTGACATTCAATTTAAATGAAAAAAAATATAAAGAGTGAATGAATCTTGTGTTTGATTGATTGTAAAATGATCCAATATTTATAAGTTACAAGATTGGCAATTCTACAAATTTTGCATTATTTTTACCAACTCATTCATATTAATATTAATGGGAACTGCCTGAGGAAAGTCAAAATCAATAGGGCCAAAGCCATGCATCAGACTTGATTGTGTTGAGTTCTCCCTTAAAGTCATAATTTCTTTAAGATTTTGTTCCTTTGTCGGCTCCATCTCCATTCCTTGATGTCTTCGCGTTATACTCTAATCCAGTATCTAAGGCAAATTAGAAAATTCATAGAATTTCCTTCCAATGAGTGTTGGTTGTCTCTAAGTTATTGCAGCCCCTGACTATAAACGCTCTCTAATGCAATAGTTGACATTGGATCATTCAACTGCCTGATGAAAGTCAAAATCAATAGGGCCAAAGCCATGCACCAGACTTGATTGTGTTGAGTTCTCTCTTGAAGTCATAATTTCTTCAAGATTTTGTTCTTTTGTCGGCACTATTTCCATTCCTTGATGCCTTCGTTCTGCTCTAATCCAGTATCTAAGGCAAATTAGAACATTTATAGAATTTCCTCCCAATGAGTGCCGGTTGTCTCCAAGCTGTTGTTTTCCCTGACTAAAACCGTGCTTTGATGCAATGGTTGACATTGGAATATTTAATATATCTTTAACTAATCTTGAAAGTACAGGATATTGTCTTTCATTATTCTACCGCCAATCCAGCGCGTTGATCCTTACTCTATGATCCTTTGTCGCCTGTCTAAGATAATAATTAAGCTCTTCTCGAGAAAGGGTTCTGTGTGTTGAAGGCGACACTTTAAATCAAAAAAGTGATCAGGATAACTACTATGTGCCTGTCTTTTAGAAGATGATGGATCCTCGGAGGCTTGGGGAGCGGGAGTTGGAGTGATATTTGTCGGTGCAATATCATCAAGTAAATCGATATAATGGTTGTATAACGTGTCCAAAAAATTGTTCGCATCATCCATAACTATAAATAAAGAAGGTTATTCTTCAGGTTGTATAGATAAAGCCGTATAAATAATAAAAGTAAATTTGGACATAGTATTATATTTCATACATAAATTTATTATAGCACCAATCAAGTAAATAGAGGGAAGCGGATAAAAATATTTTTAAAATTTATCAATCATTGCAGCAATAGGTTCTTTGTAACTTTCTTTATCCTTATATTCATTAAGAAAATAAGCAATGTCAGCTAAATAAGATAAAATACTACAAACAACAGGATAATAAGCACCAAAAAATTCAACCGTAGCTATATAAAATATTTTCAAAAATTTAACAATATCAATAATCTTAGCCCAGTAAGAATCATGCAACATGCACTTAGGAAAAGAACCACCAAATTGATTAAAAGTCATTGTAATAGGATCTTTATAAATAAGATATGTTTTTAAAAATTATAAGTCGCATTCCATCTACAATCTACTTCTTCACGTATTAATATCGGTTTAAGTCCACTTTGTTCACATTTTCTTTTAAATTCTACCATTTTAATTTTTCTATGATTTTTTTAAATAAATCCAACCGCAAGCCTAATCATTTCAATATAAAGCTCAAAAAATTCAAGACCATCTCTTACAATTAAATTATATAACATGAAATATTTGGAATAACGGTGGAGAAAATTCAACTTTTAACAAGTCAGTAGCATTCTTGTTGTTAGATGCATTATCAAAAGATATACATTATACTTTTCTTTTAGTAGCATAATATTTTGCAACTTTAGAAATAGATTCAGAAATAAATCTTTCAGTGTGTCTATGATCTTCATCACACAAAAATGCTAAAATATATTTTTGCATAATAAAATTACTATCTATATAATGACAAGTAATTATTAAATAATTATTTTATTAACAACATGACCAAGATAAAAAATTAGAGCAACTCTACATGGAATATTTTTTAATAATACAGATAAATAATAAACATATTGAGCATGAAGTCTTAAAATATCGGACCGACAAGTACTTCTAAGAATACCTTCAAACATAGGATATAAATTGCTCGAATATAATGAATAAAAGCTTTGGAAGAATCAAAAGAGAAAGAAAAACAACCCACAACTATCATTTTGGCTAATTCTTCCCAATCTTTCATTTTATTATTATTCTGAACTAATTGACTGGTTCTTGGGTTCAATCTACTGTGAGTTTACCCCCTAATAGTCCCACTGTCTTTTGCCACAACTAGCTCTATTAGGTGTTCATTTTCCAAATGCCTCATCAACGCATCCGTACCCCCTTTATTATCCTCGGTCTTATGCTCAAATACCATTTGACAAATATTACATTAGACCTTAGTAGTTCCTTCTAGCTCAGAAAAAAATTTCCACACAATACTAGTTTTTCTACGAGACCTTACAAGGGGATGGAGAGGAAGATTAATCGATTCAGATCTAACATTAGCTTTACCGACTTCGGGTGTATCACCAATAGAATTATCATCTATATTTAAATCAACTGCATCTACTTCATTCTCTTCTTCTATACCATAATTTCTCGAGCTTCTAAATAATTCATATCGTGAGCACCTACACCTAATTTATTCTCAAAGCATTCACTAATTGATACCAGAGGCACACAAGTATATCTAGTACTTGAACTATCTCTACCAAAATCAACACCAATTTATTTTTTACTGCCACTATCACTTCCGGGATAAAACTTTTAACACTTTGATTGACTTTTCTTAATTTATCCATATTACAAATTAAACTAACAAAGATTCAAAAATTACTCTATTATATAAGTCAACAAGCTGAGGACCAACACTGCATTGAATTATTGTACTAAAAGAAATATTAGTTGTATTGTCAAGAAACATAGATGCACGTGGTTGTCAATCTATCAACTGTGGGGGTGGGGATGGGGTGAGGGGGCTAGCTGGTATCCATACTCAATTTTCATTTTTTAATCTCAAACACTATTGCTTCACTCTCCTCCCCTTTCTTTAGAATTAAGTAGTACTATGTTCCTTCTATATTTCTCTCTTTTCTCCTACAGTATTTTACATTTCCCTTACTACTAAATTCTCTGTCAAATTGAAGTAATATTTTCTTTACTCTAAATTGACTAGGCATTGCTCAAAAAGTTTTTCGTTTTTTTGTCTTTGTGTTGGTTAGACTTTTCATTTTCTGATCAATTTTTTTTTAAAAAATTATGGATCTTTTATATTATTACTATTGAAACGATAATGGTACAGAGTCTCGTTCTATTTAATGTGTTGATAATTTAGTTTAATGGCTCTTATTGATTTGAAGAAGTTCGTATTCTTTGTTTGCATGTCATCTGTATTTGCTAGGAAATAGCTTGATGCCTAATGTGTTAGAAAAGCTTATTAGTTCCAAAAAAAGTTTCTCATTTTGCCTTCTGATCAATATTTATGTTGTCTATACTTTGTTGCATGTGATAGTATTTTCTACGGTAAAAGTTGATTTCTATTTACTTTGACTGGCAATGGAAGTTCTTAGAGAAATAGTTGTTCAATTGGGAAAAAAAGATCAAGAATTTAAGCTAAATCCTTGTGATGTTAACTCAAATAGGAACACACCCAAAAGGAAAGATATGCCTTTGTATATGTATAGCCTTGAATGCAATTGCACTTTTCCTGATAATCTTTGTCATGTGGGGAACATGTAAGTATCTATTATAAATGAATGTCTTTTGTTAAATAGTTTATAAAAATTATTCGTATTGTGTTCTGCTTGGTTTAAAGTTGTTTCAATTTAAACCCTTAACTGAATTTCTGTTTGAAAGAAAAAATTTTGCCCCATTTTTTATTTTTAAGGGTCATTTGATACGTGTGACAAAGATAATAACCCGAGATAAAATTTGAGATTAACTTTATTTCATATTTGGTGTGAAATACTGGGTAATTTCGGGATCGTTTATCTCATCATTTGTACTAACATAGTAAAATTACTAACCCATATAGCAGGCAAGATAAAATAGTCTCATGGGGTATACCAAACACTAGAATATAAGTAAGAATTCAATTATGAACTCACCCTTAGTTTGGATTACTTCCGTTGTTTTAGCTGATATATCGATTAAATAAAATTTGTTAAATGATATTGGGTATAAGCTTATAATAGACTGGTATTATATTATTGTTAGAATGTCATGTCTTTATCTAGATATTCAAATATCTCTATTGATGAACATTACTATTTCTGAAATTATTTATCTAATTGCCACTTCATTGCATTATGAAACTAATTGAGCTTTTACAAATTGGATAGGCTTATTTCTAATATCTAGCGATTCTGACAGCCGCTTCTCTAATTGCTGACAGATCACTTAAGGACAGGATCTTGCAGGAGTCCTCCCTGCATCTCTGGCAAAGTTACCAATTGAAGAAAATGTATTGAGAACGTCTCGAACAATTATTTGAAATCAGTTTGGACTATACTTATTTTTAAAATTATTATGATTTTACCTTTTTTCAGTGATCTCAACTACAACTACTCAAATGGTACAATTTCCTCTAAATGGGCATCTACCAAGTTGGAAGCCATGTGAGACAATTTATTCGTTATGCATAATTAAAATTTAACCTTTAATTCTAGGCTTCTCATGAATTTGAAATTTTTCTAAATTTTTTATAATAATTGGTTATCTAGGCATATCCCAGAGTACAAAGGAAATATAACCTCTCTTATGACAATGTAAGTTCCTTGCTTTGACTTTTCTCAGACTGACTGACTGCACATGATTACTTGAAATTTTCTGAAGTTCATCATAATTTTTTAGGAGTTTGGAGACTAACTTGTTTAATGGATCGCTTTCACCAGAAATAGAAAATGAACTCTGCTACTTTGTGGAACATATTTTTCGTGAACCTATAAGCAATTCTTAAAATGTTTGGACTAACAAAGGTAAAATTTGTGACCTTTGAAATAGAAAATATAGTGAAAAATCTTTTCATCCCTTCGCTCGAGGACCTCTTACATTACCTTCTATGCTAATAGATTAGTAGCATAATTGACTACTTATTTTTGTGCATTTTTTTTTACTTATGTACTCCATATGTTCAAAGAAAATTGATCCAGCAGCCTAGAGTCCTAGACACAGGAAAATTGAGTGAAGGAAAAATTTAGGCTTTTGTACTGAATAATAAAAGTTATACGGTGTTTTTGTGATTGTATGATTTCTCACTTTCAAATTTTTTTGATGTCCTCTAGGGACATACACTTTCTATTGGATTTGCTTATAGTTTATTTGCCTTCTCCTACTATATGTGGTTCTAGCATATTGGTGAATCTCTATTAACTAATTAGTATCAAGTTCGAATTAATTTAATTTCTTAAATATGAAGAAAGACCTTTTATATTGATTATAATATTGATATTCTTTTTTTTGGTAAAATAGAAGTGCATTAAGTAAATAAAGATAGTTGGTTACAATTCAGAGCTAGTCTGGTACAAAAACATGAGAGGTATGATCAAAGTTTACACTACTAGGTACAAGGCGTGAGAGAGTTTTTCCCTTGTAATCTTCCCAAAAAGTTAGTCCTATACTAGGTGGAGGAGTAGCATAAATATCTATCCTTTTGAACAAGCCTTTGTTGGGCCTAGCTTCGCCAAAGAGTCTGCACCTCTATTCTGTTTCCTATATGTGTGGTGCACCGGAGGATTCGCCATCTTCTCCGAGACTTCCCAGATGTGTGGTGCACCGGATATTCTTTATAATTTTCTAAATGAATAGGTCATTTTTGTTTTTGCATCACAAGTAAATCAGTAAATGTTAAGTCAAGTAATAAGTGATACTAAGTTCATAGTAGTTATAGCTAATAGTTGGAAGAACATCTCATTCTTAATACAAATTATAGTACTCATTATATCACTTTATGAGCTTATTTATATATCACCTAACCTTCTTGAGATAGAATTTTTTGTTTTTTATTAGGTGAATAATTTGTGGCTATGTTGACAGTTATATTGGCAATTCATGGTTTCTCTTGATAAGAGGCAGTGATGTTTTGGTGTTTCTTTCTTAGTATTGAAATGGAATTTGAAAAAAGTTGATTTTTGGTTTTGTAGGTTTGATCAAGAGTGAGGAATCTGTTGCTTCATTAAGTAAGGGATTAGAGAAAATCAAGGAGCATCCACTTCATGATATCAGACTCTTTTTATGCAAAGAGCTCGAAAACTTCTGACAAGATTTAGTTCTAACCTTGATTTTTGAGTTGGAGGAAATCAAGGCACACCTCAAGTTTCTGGATACCTTTATATTTTCAATCATAAGAAATATCTTCCTTATTTTAGTATTTTTAGATACGAAAAATAAAATCTTATTGGATTCTAAAATGAATGTTATAGTCTACATGGTAGTATGATCAGGATCGATTATTAGAAACTTTGCAGGATGAACTAGAAAGGATGGTGTACCGTTTAATTTTGATTTTTGCTACCTCAAAGGCCTATTTACATGTAAGTTAATATGTCATTGTCTGTTAAATTACTTGAAATAACATTGGCTTTAATCAAATGATATTGGTTGATTTTATTAGATATTTACATCTATTTAGAAGTGATGTTTCATCTTCGTATCACTGGTGATAATTATTGAAGGTTGCTTTTTCAAATGCTCTATGTAGTGTTGTTATGAGAATTATTGAAGGCTACTTTTTCAAATGATTTATATTGTGTTGTTAACCGGTGATGTCATTTTCATTATTTGAGGTTCTTTTTGTTGTTGTTTGAATCCTAATGTCCATTTACATATGGCTAAATAAGTGAGCATGCTTTTTGTTAGTACTTCAATCATGTTTTCTGTAATATTCTGAAATTCGATAAAATAACTGCTTAAAAATAGATACTCATTCTCAAACTTATTTTTTCATTCAAGGTTTTAAAAGAGGATGGGAAACAAGTAAAAAGATAAATTGACCATCTTTTGATCTTCGCTAAGACTGATAATTCAAACATTTCTGTAAGAAGTTTTCTTATAATTTTATTCAAAAAAATTCGCAAAGAGAAATCTCATATGCACTAGACTTTATTCTATAGTTCTATATTACCTTTTTTTTTAATTTGATAACCGTGGTGCCCGGGTCAGTTTGTGCGCATCTCAGTTAGTTCTATGAAATACTTGTCAAATGACAAAATTATTATATTAAGAGATCTTGGGAACATATGTCGTATAGTTGACAAAGTAAATAGAGCAAGATATGTACCTAACCAAATGAACATCAATTACTCTATTTTATAGTTTGCTCATGATGAGCTGAGCAACTACTACTACAACAACATATCTAGTTTAGTCCTAATAAGTGACAAGTGGGGTTCGGAGGAAGGAATAGAGAGTGTTTCTAAAAGATCCTTGACTCGAAGAAGGCAAAAACATAATATCCAGAGCTGATGAACCCAAAGTTAAAGTTACTCGAAAAAGGAAAAAATATAATATCCAGAGCTGATGAACCCAAGGCTAAAGTTGAATATTTTGATCTTAAGTATTAAATAAGTGGTTGTTAGTATAAGGCAAAAGACAAAGGAAAAAGATATATAAGACATTTAAGTCAAAGTTAGAAAACAGCTAGCCACTAAAATGCATTAGAAATGCTCCATTAAAACAAAAAAAGGTTTACAAAGTGACAAATAAAAACAACTAGAATATAAAATTATATTAAGAGAATCAGGGTCAAATAATTCAAAATATAGAAACAATTCTTAGGAGTTATAATATTCATAAAAGAAAGAAAAAATTACCTTCTTCAAAAAGGTCTGAAGGGGTAAAATACATAAAAAATATACTGATCTTTTTCTCTAGCAATTGCAAGTAAGAAAGAAAAAATATTCATGTTTTTTCTCTTTCAAGAGATTTTATCTTGGAATGGTGCCTACTTTGAAAAAGAGTTTCTCCTTAATATGCTAGACTTTCTACTCAAGGAAGAAATCACAAACTGGACAGCCACGGGTGGCCAATCCAAGGAAGAATTCACAACCAGGATAGTCACTTGTATGTTAGGTAGCCTCATCATTAAACACAAGTAAGATATAGCTTGCATTGAGAATATCCTCTTCTCTATGAATTTTTTTAGTTTGTCCATGAAATGTTGCATGTAAATAACTTCTTTCATGTTATATTTTGATTAAAAGTATGGGACTCTAACATGATTTTTGAAAGTGGAGACTGAGAATGGACCAAATAATTATTGTAACTCACAGATTAATAGTGATGACTGCGTTGAAAATCTTTTCTTCTAAAGTTGAAATTTACTTGTTAGAACATAGTTTCTGTAAATTCTCTATTATTTGATCTTCTTTGTTGGTTTTACAGTATTTCAAATTCTTTGATTCTCGAATTCTTGACTAAGATAATTGTGCCTTTTTTTGGAGGATATGGGACTGATAGCAAGTGTAAGAGCAACTATTTCCCAACTATTCTGTCAAGTTTTTCAATCATAAACTATCTAACATATTGAACAAAAAATCATGTCTGCTTTCTCAACCGATTCTATTAGTTTAATTAAATTGGCAGTAGTATTTTCAATTCTTTTTTATATATTCCTTTAGCTTATATAAATATTTCAGCGTCTTTACTTAACTGGAGCGAGCAACCATGTAAATATCAAGTAGGGTACAAAAATACATTCCTTGGTATAAATTAGCACTAACCAAGATTATTTGTATCTTTTAATGTGTTCTCGATGCGTTGATTTAACATTTTAAAATATTTTATCGTACTAAAGTGAATCTAAACTTGATGTTGTTTTGTTATTATTTTTGAATGTATATATAGATGAATATTGTCAAATCTAATAAAAAAATTATGCATTTGTTGTTTCATTTTATCGATTACTTGGACAAAAGTCATTCAATGATTACTAAGATAGTTTTTGTTTCTTGAATAAATTATTAACTGATAGTTTTTGTTGCTCAAACGAGTTATTAACTGGGTATGTAATTCATTATATTTACAAATTTTTATAAATAGATATTTGAAGGAGACATAGATGAATTTTTTTAATATTTGTAAATAGCCACCGTTCATCTTTTTACTGGTAAAATGTGTATTTTTTCACTTCTCACAAGTCCAAGTTTCTTATTTGATTTGTATTGACCTATTTTTCACGGTAATTCTAGATCTTTCTAAGTTGTGATTTTTGGAATGCAAAAAATTGACTAATAAGCTTATGACTCCAGCTCCAGCTCATTGTAAATGTTGAATTAGAGTATGCTTTGTATTTGAATGGTTTAACTAGCTAATGTATGCTTTCATGCCTTCTGCAGAGGTTAACATATATAAATGTATGAAATTAAACATGTATTGAAGTGATACAAGGATGGCCAAGAACACAAGAAAACATACACCAAAACAGTCCACAAGTTGCGGAAATCCGAGACTATTTTGGTGACTACTCTCGGATTCGCTACTTATAACATAAATAGAGAGAACAACGAGTGTTAACACCTCGAAATAGACAACCAACAAGTTATATTAGAATAATACAATGAAGAACAACAAGGCTACAACAACTAGAACCTACGGGTTTTACAACAATACAGGGGAAACATGAAACTAGAACAAGAAACGAAGAAAGATAGTTAGACACAATGAAGTTGTAATCTTAGAACCCAAGAATGGTAACTCTTGAACCCTTAACACCACACTCTACACACACCTAAGTCTTACAATGACACAAAAGAGCGTCCACCTCTCAAGCACCAAGGTATCAAGCTTTGCAACACACAAGAGAATCCACCCTTATGCTATGCCCTAATTTCAATTTTGGAGCTCTCTCTCACAAGAGGAGTGTTCTTACAATCTCAAACATAAACTAAGGAAATAAAACCTACAAGGTTCTATTTATACAACATTACAAATAATAGAGAAATGACAAAAGAGCCCTTTAGTGACTAGTCTTCAAAAATACTCAAAAGTGTCATCATCATGATCATACTTGTATCATCCTCTCCACCTTGAGAGAAATTTGACCAAAAATTCACGGGCTCACATCTTTTACAAAGGCTCTTCACAATCTCTTTCTTGTGGCACACATCTTCTACATACTCTTTATTTTGCACTTTGGCTTCTTTTTGCTCTCCATCTTGCGGTTTGCCATCATTCTTAACTGATTCAGTGCCACCTTTTCTCCAAGATAGTACAATCTACCCTCCCTTAGGATTATATTCCTTCGGTTTGGGCACTCACTAGCCTTGTTCCCCCACATTAACACTTGAAGCATTGAAACCTCTTGGGATTGGAAGTAGAATTCAATTTACCTTCATACCTTAGAGGATGTTTTTGGACAGCCTTGGTGGCCTCGGGTTGAGAAACCATGAATGAGTTCTCTTTGAGCTCCCTCTCAACATCTAAAGCTGCGTGAAAGATGCTATCTATGGTGTCGAATTTGTGAAGCGTCATGCGAGTGGAGATGTCCTTGTTTAACCCAACCTTGAAGCACACAATGTCATGACTTACTTGATCTCCTCGGTGGTAAAGTTCAACATCAACTGTTGAAATTCATTATAGTAAGTCATGACACTCTTTCTACCTTGCCTCAAATTGTACAATTTGGCAAGGAGCTCATGCCTATAAGTCTCGGGCAAGTACCTTTGCCGCATAAGGTTCTTCAACCGAAACCAAGGAGGAGGTTGTCCCCCAATCATCTCATTCCCAAACCGCTTAACATACTCCCACCATGTATTAACATACCCTTCGAAGTGTCTATAGTATAGCAACTTTTCTTTTCCTCGGTGAGATCATTAAGTTGGAAGATCTTGTCACAAGACGACTCCTATGAAAGGTAGGCTTCGGGATCACTCTCACATTTGAAAACGGGAAGGCTCACTTTGATGGAATTGAGACCTACATTTCGATTTGGGTAGCCATCTCTCACCTCTCGGCCTAACTCCCTATATCTACCTCTCATTATTTCTTCCCTCAAGTAAACATCATCATACGACCCATAACCATCATGTTGTCCTCCCCTACCATATCCCTCAACATGGATGGGTCTATTTGGGTTAAGTGGAGCTTGTAGTGGCAGGATTGGATTTGGATAGTGAGGTCTTTGGTCAAGTGGAGTTTGGATGGGAGGGTTCGGGTTTGGTGGTAGTATTTGGGTTTCAAGCCCTTTTTGTTGGACTTGGTGGAGTGAAGGATGGCTTGGTCTATCTTGTTCTCGGCTTCGGGAGTAAAGATTGGTTTGATTTGTGGCAATTGGTGGATATAGTATTTGGTGCAAGGTCTCAGGAGTATTAGTTGGGGAAACGTTTTGAGGGGTGGAAGGTCGACTCCTTTGGCTTTCCATATGTTCTAATCTCCCACTCATTGATGCCACATCCGTATCTAATTTCTCAAGACCCATATTCAACCTAACCACATCTCGATACATAGTTTTAAGGCGAGCCAAAATAAGATTGATGACATTATTGTCCATTGTATGAGTATTTGAAGCCTCGGGCTCCATTGTGGTGGTACCGAAAATTAACCCTTCAAGTTACAGTCCAATCAAGATACCCAATCAGTCCATAATGTCACACGCAACAATACAATCCAAATCCTACAAAACAAAATACACGTGAGTTAAAAACAACCTCCCACAATGAGATCCCACCTTCAAGTTTGTTCAAACTCAAACTCAACAATGGTGGATAGCTCAAATAACCTCCAATTTAGCTTAAATTCAAACCCTATACTCCTATAGTGTTAGAGAACACAAATCTAACACTAAAAACACCAAAATCAAAAACTACAAATTTAACCTAGGGTAAAAAATGGGTTTAGTATTTTTTTGGGGATTTTCGATTTTGACACTTCTTTTTTGTTGGGATTTACGATTTCTACTCTAATAGTGTTAGAGAAAAAGGACCTAACACTAGAAACACACAAAACACACAAAAATCAGGTTTTTTTGAAAACTCTAAAAACGTGAACCGTAACTTTTTTTCCTTTTTTCTTCTTTTTCAGTTTTTTTTTATTTTCAAGATGACAATCCCAAGATTGATTTTGTTGGAACAAAATCAAACCTTTCTTTGATACCAAATAATACAAGGATGACCAAGAACACAAGAAAATATACACCAAAACAGGGCACAAGTTGAGAAAACCCGAGACTATTTTGGTGACCACTCTCGGATTCGCTACTTATAACAAGAATAGAGAGAATAACGAGTGTTAACACCTTAAAACAGACAACCAACAAGTTATATTAGCACAATGAAGAACAACAAGGCTACAACAACTAGAACCTACGGGTTTTACAACAATACAAGGGAAATCCGAAACTAGAACAAGAAACAAAGATAGATATTTAGACACAATGAAGTTGTAATCTTAAGAACCCAAGAATGGTAACTCTTGGACCCTTAACACCACACTCGACACGCACCTAACTCTTACAATGATACAAGAGAGCGTCCACCTCTCAAGCACCAAGGTATCAAGCTTTGCAACACACAAGAGAATCCACCCTTATGCTATGCCCTAATTTCGATTTTGGAGCTCTCTCTCACAAGAGGAGTGTTCTTACAATCTCAAACCTAAATTAAGGAAATAAACCCTACAAGGTTCTATTTATACAACATTACAAATAATAGAGAAATGACAAAAGAGCCCTTTAGTGATTAGTCTTCAAAAATACTCAAAAGTGTCATGATCATCATCATACTTGTATCATGAAGTGGTATTATTTTTAATTATGTTAAATTGCTTAAGTCTTGATAGTATTGTTGGTTAAAAAGGACAACATAAGAGATGTTAGTTCATTTTCACCTACTCCTCTTTATTTATAGTAGCTTAGACTTCTTGAGTGAGCTACATTGCTAGGAGATGGGATTTAATTCTTTCTTGTTCTTTCTTACTATCCTTCGAAAGCAATAAGCATCCAAAACCGAAAATTGCTAAACATGTAAAATGTTTGGCCTGTGCTCATGCCCATCTAGTAATAAAAATAAATATTCAACAAATAATACATTAATTAAAAATTAAAAGTAAGAGGTGGAATGACAATATTAAATTTTTGAAGTATCCAAAATTAAGTCGAGACTTTAGAAAACTTTCACTTGATATTTGTAATTACAAAATAAAAAAATAAAATTGAGCACTTTAAGAAAGAATTAGAATAATTGAGAGAGATTGAGAGACTGAGATTTTGAGTTGTGTGAAAAATGGTTCAAAATGAGTGGTATTTATAGGAAAAAAATTGATTTTTTTTTAAAAAGTCAATTGAAAAATTAATTTTGGTCGTTGGGCTCCAATGGCCAAATTCAGTTGATTGGACCATTGGCCCATTTAATTAAAAAAAGAAAAATTGTACCGACCCGGTTCGGTCAGGAAATCGATGGGCATGATTCGGATTTCTAACTGGGTCGGGCTACTGGGCTCATTGGACCAAACGGCCCAGGTCGGGACCGTGGCCTAGGTGATCGGTCCAGTAGTCTGTGTTGGGTCCAATCGGTCTGGACTCCTTATTGGACCGGTCTAACCTGGTCGAACCGGCTTGAACCGGCCCACATGACAGGTTTAGCAATATGAGAGTTTCAACTTAGAGATAAACGTTACCACTAATGTTAACTTAAATTTTTTATCAATAATATTATATTACTCATAAATAAATTTAGCTTTAGAAAAGTATGCTGGTGAAATTTCAACTAATTTATTTTCTTTAATTTCAAGATCAATTGCTTATCGACTTGTAAAAAGATGATCAATGAATTCTATGATGATTATTCTTTTCGTCTCCCCATACTCTTAGTTTTTTTAATTTTGAAGTAAATTCATATTCATTCAATTACCTTTATGCAATGGTATTTTGTTTTTTCTTTTTCTGTTTTATAATCCACTTTATATATTTTTCTACCTCTTCTATTTTGTGGTGAAAAGGAATAGTAAATATTGATATTGAAGAAAAGGTAAGTGTCACTTTAAACTAGTTCATAGCATTTTTAACCTCGAACTTCTATGCATCAATTTTCCAAAATTTAAATATCATACTTGTATATATAACTTCATACATCAGATCGTTCTTTTGCATTAAATAAACTCAATTAATTATTGTTAGGTTTAGGAAGACTATTTTACCTGCTTAAGAACTTTAATGACTGCTTATAAGTTATAGGACTCTATTTTCCTCATATAGAACACAATTCTCCCTCTTTTCGTATCTTGTCACGAAACAAAGCTCAACAATACTATTGATCATTAAATAAATTTTCTTAGGCTTAGTCATGTTTTCATCATTAATAAGGAATATGAAATGTTGAAATACCAAACAACTAAGACTTTTTGTTTATAAAGAATATATACAAATGAAAGTCCTAAAAAAGTACCAACAAAATTAGACTTTTAAATAATAACAAACATTTCTACCAAAGTTAAAAAAGAAAGATAAGTACTCTCTTTATCTAAACAACAAATGCTCACTGCTCTAATAATATAATCCTTTTACAAACTCAACAAAATTTCAACAACTTATTTCAACAACTATAAACTTTGAAAAACTGTTATGCGATGTCGAAAAGAATTGCCTATTCCTTGAGAATATATAGTTGTTAACATGGAAAATGTTAGAGCACGTAACCTACTGATTACTTATTTTAGCCTACCAGTTGTCTATCAATGGAACAGGTTGACTAACACGTTCCTATCTAGCTAAAACAGTAAGTAAATTGCACAGTGATGTTTACGTGAAAAACACCCAGCTTAAAGAGGTGTAAAAAACTATGACCTGTACCTCTACAGGATTTAATCACAACTCCACTAAAACAATTGAGCCTCAACAATTAACAAAAGACTCTTGTAATCTAGGAATTAAACTCTAATTCCTATTTCTACAAAATGCAAACCTCCCAAAGGTGAGTGTTCCCAAGTCTTCGAGTTCCCCAAAGGTAAGTGTTCCCAAGTCTTCGAGTTCCCCAACTTGAAAACAGTGCTCCTAACTCAGTTTATACTTCACTGAAACTAGAAAACAATACAGCTCAAGAACTAACCTAATACATAAAATCTAAGACTACTTAACTCTAAGTAATAGGAACAGGTTCAATTTCTACTGCTTCAAGCTTTGGCACTTCACAGGTAATTTGTCGATATGTTGCTGTCTTTGTAAGTGCATAAGTGATTATGTCAATCACTTTCTCTATTTAACAACTCCTCCAAAAGTTCTTCATGTCATCAATCTTTTTCCTTCAGTTGGACTCTTCAACTCATCAGAATTTGTTGTTAAGTCAAAGTCCTACTTCAAGTAGGACTCCTTGCATAGGTAAAACTCCTTTTTCAACTAGATCTCCTTATTCGAGTAGAAGTCTTTCTTCAGCTTATCTTGAAGTGTTGTATTTAGCTACAACTTCTTCCTTATCGCAAGTGTTCCATCGATAGAGCTTATCCATTTCTGTCTTCAAGCTATCCTCTGTCTTCATGTGATTGACCAGCGTGAGTGATATATTTCATTTATAAGTCAATCATCAAAACTTTGTCCATCTAACAGAAAAAATGTTAGAGATGTGCACTTATCCTTCGAAGACTTAGGTTTACTAAGGATGATGGGAACAAACAACATTATAAACATAGCTAACCAAAACATATGAAGTGAATGATTCTCAAATTATTCAAATTCAATACAATGTGATACAATAATAACTTGTTCTAAGTTATTGTAAAAAGGTCACTTGACTATGTCGTATCATTTCATTGTGAAAATACTAAGCCTAAAGATTAATGGATAAATAAGGCCATATGAAGCTATCTTAATGGTACTAAAGTGCCGGTAACTTGATGGACATGCGAGTTTTTGGAGTTCCTGAAGAAGTCAAGATCTTTCTGATGCCGACTTAATCAAAATTCAATAACGTTATTCAAACTATATTAAACTAATAGTAATTTATACACAAATGTTATTCGAAAGTATGTGAATTATGACCTCACTTAAAATTTTACAAGCATTTTTTTTTTTTTTTGGTATAAATTAGTCAGTACTCTAATTCTATATTAGACATAAAACTAAGAAGCAATATTGGAAGTAGTCTAAAGAATATATAAAAAAATAGGTAAAGACTAAAGAAAATAACATCTTTTCATATGAACTCTTGTGAAACCTTTCGATCAATTTATATTATATTTTAAAAAATATATAAATAGATAAAATTATATAAAATTGCACCTTAATAATTAGGAGAAATTTTGATAATTTTTCAATCAAATCTATAAAAACTAACAAAGATTTACTTTGATAGAAAAATCAACAGAAGAAAATAGGAGGAAAGTCTATCTTGATCTCCGGTCTACCCCAGAAAAGGACAGCAAGTGGGTACACGCGCACACACACAAATTCTCTTATTATATAAGAGAGAGTTGGGCGGTTGAAACAGCTCTCCGTCGACATGTCTCTTCAGCTGCTTATTCCGTAATTTTATTATATTACTCCTAATTATTCTCTTATTATATAAAAGAGAGTTGGGTGGCTGAATCAACTTTCCGTCGACATATCTGTTTCAGCTGCTTATTCCGTAATTTTATTATATTACTCCTAATTAATTATTATAAGTTATTTACATATTAAAAAATAATAATATTTAATAAAAAAATAAAATAAATATTTATTACATGTCTACGTCAGCTGCTTTAATCATAATTTTACTAAATATTATCCTAATTAATTATTCTAAGTCATCAAAATATTAAAAAATATATATATTTAATAAAAAAATATAAAATAGATATAAAATGATAAGTTAACTCTTTCTTATTATATAAGAGAGAGTTGGGCGGCTGAAGCAGCTCTCCGTCGACATGTCTCTTCAGCTGCTTATTCCGTAATTTTATTATATTACTCCTAATTATTCTCTTATTATATAAGAGAGAGTTGGGCAGCTGAATCAGCTTTCCGTCGACATGTCTGCTTCAGCTGCTTATTCCATAATTTTATTATATTACTCCTAATTAATTATTATAAGTTATTTACATATTAAAAAATAATAATATTTAATAAAAAATTAAAATAAATATTTATGACATGTCTACGTCAACTGCTTTAATCATAATTTTACTAAATATTACCCTAATTAATTATTATAAGTCATCAAAATATTAAAAAATATATATTTAATAAAACAAAAGATAAAATAGATATAAAATGATAAGTTAACTCTTGATGTTTTAAATTAACTTCACGTCTTATATGAGGTCCACTTATTTTTTTTCACAAGTATTTTTTATAGTAATTTTGTTATATAACTTCTAATTAGTTATAGTGAGTCATTTAAGACATATTTGATTTGCTGCTCCAATCGTGATTTTACTATATCACCTCTAATTAATTATTATGGTCTAAGCATTATGTCACTTAAATTGGAATATAATGAAAAGTTTTATAAATCACAATAAATAAAATCTTAGATTATTTAAAAAGTATAATTGACTATCAATGCCACAAAATTTTGAACAGGGAGAGTAACATATATTATTTAAAAATTATAAAAAAGTATTATAAATTACACTAGTTAATATCTTAAAATATCTAAAAAAATTAATCTGTTATATATTTCAAAAAAATACGTACAAAATATTATAAATCACAATAATTAACAACTTAAAAAATTTAAAAGATATAAAATATTTGATTGACTCTTGAAATTATATCAATGCCAATTAAAATTGGAATAAAATAGAAATATTATAAATCACAATAATTATAAACTTAAATTATTTTAAAAATATAATTGACTATCAACGTCATAAAAGTTTGAAAAAATAGAGTAACATATATTACTTAAAAACTAAAAAATTAATTATAAATTACAATAGTTAACAGCTTAAAATATCTAAAAACATATTAAAAGTATGATTGATTATCTAAATTTTATTTGTGTCGCATAAATAGAGATAAAAAAATAACATATATTGAGCCCGTGTTATCTAAAAAATAGTAATATAGGCCCATCAAATTTTTTTTTTCACACTCTTTATTAATTTATACATTTGTAGAGTTTAATTTTGATTGTGAATTAAATTTTTGAAATATAATTATATATTTGAATAATAAATCATGATTATTAATATAATTATTATTATAATATTAATTTAGAATAGATATTGGGTCCGTGCTTTGCACGGGCTTCTTCTCACTAGTATATATATATATATACTAGTGATGTATATACTAAAATATCTCAATAGTTTAGTTTAGATGTATGCGCTTTGCGCGTGTACCTCACTTTAATGAGTTCAAACATTACACTAAATAGGATGTTTGTTTAAATAATAAAGATAAATATAATAATTAAATTTAATATCATTTGAGTATATAAAGATGGAGAATTTATTTATTAAATCTAATCTTTACCAAAAATATTTTTAAAAGTCGATCGACATTCATCTATCATCTGTAAATTGCAACAAAATAACACAATGATAGAGACATCAAAATAATACAATTAAATCTAATCTTTAGACACAAAAATTTTCTCAAAGTCATCTGACACTCATCTACCACCTGTAAACAATAACAAAATAATACGATAATTGAGATATCAAAATAATACAACTAAACCTAACCTTTACAAAAATAAAATTCCTCAAAGTCGACCAACATTTATCTATCACCTGTAAACTGCAATTAAATAATACTATAAAAGTGATATCAAAATAATACAATTAAACTTAAATTTAACACATAAAAATTTCTCAAATCCGATCAAAATTCATCTACGAACTATAAACTGCCACAAAATAACAAACTAATAGAGATATTATGATAATACACTTAAAACTTAACTTTACCTAAAAAAAAATTCAAAGTCGACCCACATTCATCTAGCATCTGTAAATTAAAATAAAACAATAAGATAATAAAGATATCAAAACAATACAATTAAACCTAACCTTTTGTAACGCCCCGAATCTGGTACTCGGAACGCTACACGATGCTCATGACCGCGAAGGACCACAAGCTAACCCATGACTGATATCTGTACCTGAACACTACATAATATACTGTATAAATATGGAAATAAAGGCTGTAAGGCCATAAGATTCAAAACTATATCATAACTGATAAAACATAATATTTGGAGGGGTATGAAATACCCAAAATAACTGAAATAACTATCTGAACATGCTATTCTGAAAAGCCTCTAACTGACTGAACTGTCTGAATAAGAAGTTGATGGGATCTGTCCCCAACTAACTCCAACTATTGAAATAAATTAATTAATGAGATAATAAAGTAATGGTTATGACCTCGAAGGATGAGGACTCACTGGTAACTCTGACTGCTGAAACTGGAATGCTACTGATGCTATGGGACTCGTGCTTCTGAACCTATAGTATTAAATACGATAGCACAAATGCGTCAGTACGCTTGAATGTACTGGTATGTATGTGAGGTAGGCTGAATGCAAAGGGTTCACATGCATGAACTATACTAACTGACAGAATCACATGAACGTGAGAATATAGGCATGACTACATAATAACTATAAATGAGTTCGTGATAACATGATTACTGAGTCTGAGTACTGATAACATGAGATACTGATATTTGTATAACTGAAATAACTGATACTGAGCGATTGTATCTGACAGTCTAGGTTTTGATGGAACTAGCTGAGTTCCGTACTGTTCTGAGTTGACTGTATTTGACAGTCTTGAATCTTGTAGAACTATCAGAGTTCTATTATGAGACTAAATAACTGTATCTGACAGTCCTGATTTTGTACTGAAACTGTGGGAAGTAGTCACCTAACCGACATGCACCAAATAATGCATTATAACTGAGTTGGGGTCCAATCTGTAACCCCAATTAGAAGGGTATCAATACCACGCCACTGGTAAGGACAATCTGTGAGTAACCCGCATATAACAGGTGACTCTAGTGAGAACGGTGGGAATCCTCATATAATAGGTTAAGCCACCTCATCTACCCTCATATAATAGGCTATGATGTCTCAACCTACGCTGGCTACGTAGTTTTGGAATGCAAGGATTGCTTCTAAGAATCGCACCCTCATATAACATGTGGGTTCCCATCCTTGGGTTCACTCGGTGCTAATTTTTACTCCCATCTAAATAGACACTGAACATGATTAACTGAACTGACTGGACTGAGTTAACTGAGTTCCGTTGATTGACGGAATACTACTGAGATTACTAAATTTCTGAGGTTTTTGAGATTACTGAGTTTACTGAGTTTTTCTGAGTCACATGACTGACTGAATTTCTATGAACATGGCTCGACTGAGAGTATCTTGAAAATATGACACTGATTCTAGGCACACAGCTAAATTTTCGGGTACAAGTACTCCCAGGACTCGATAGAAGGAAACTGACAAAGCATGACTTTCTTGAATACACGACTAACATCACAATCCATAATACAATAAGTTGGAGATTTCATGAAGTAGAAGTTCTAAAGCACCGCAAGGGTTACACATGTATCCATAATTCATTGACTAAGACATTTCATCAAACACTGGACATGCATAAACTTGTACATAAATGGGGATTTCATTTTATCATACTAGTATGGCACTTTTCCTTCACATAGGCATTTAATCGAACACATGGGGAATATGATTTGGTTATACAATCATCAACACATCTAATAATCATGAATACGTCAATCAACATGTAAATTTAAGGGTTTATCATGATTATTATGCAAATCACGACATCCTAGGGTCAATCATTGGAATATGTAATTTCAAACATGAATCAAAACCCCACAACATCATGAACATGAATTTTAATTCAATTTAAATCATGAAAAATTATAAATACACAAATCTTGTATTTTGAAAAGAGATTCTTGAGCTTCATGGGTGAAAGGGACCCATGAATCAACACATGACATTCCTGGGAGGATGATTTCTTGAAGATTGATGGAGGAAAACTTGAATTCTTGACTTGGAATTAAACACCTAGGGTTTCTTATTCTTGAGGATTGATATTTGAGAGAAACCCTAATTTGATGTTATAGATGAATAATGAAGTTATGGGCTATGGTCTGGTATAATTAGGGGTTAAAACGGGTGGAAAAAGACCCAAATTCCCTTTTTAAAATGACTTTAAATTGATGAACGGGATCTACGACGGTTCGTGCGACGGTCCATCATTCTGACCATCACACTTGGGCCAGAATAGGGACTCACTGCCTTAGTAGCAATGGCTTGGTCGACGGTCCGTCGCAAGTTCGATGGTCCGTCAACCTGTCCGTCGCACCTTAGCCAGAAGACTAACTTACTGCCTTATCTGCGACGGTCTTGGCGATGGTCTAGGCGAAGGTTCGTTGCTAGATCAACGGTCCGTCAACTTGCCCGTCGCACCTGGGCAGTTCTGACAACTCTCAGTAAAACGTTCATAACTTTTTACTCCGATATTGGATTTGGACGAAATTGGTATCATTGGAAAGCTAATTTAATTTCTCACTCAACAAAAAGTGAAAATCTTAAAAATTCCACGTGTACAAAATGGATTCATCTTTCAAAGTAAATTTCTAACATTCTTGGGATAATTTCAAGCTAGGTAGAAGTATGTGGTATTATAATATCTCCCCCTTGAGAACATTCATCCTCAAATAAGACTGAGTGAGAGAGAAGAAGATAAAATGACGTACATAATGAACATGAATAACTGGAACATGATATCATGACTGACTTAACTGATAACTGAATATATCAAACCAAACAAGCATATCTGATGCATGTGTAACTGATTCATGAGTGCATGATTGAGTGTTCTGATGAACTAAGGTTCTCACAATGATAATGCATGTCTGATGCATAATTATATAACTGAACTGACATATGAATGCATGACTGGATACGTAATGGCATTTCCTACCAAGTTGTAATGGAATTCTGAACATGAAACTGAGTAAGCTTAAGGAAAACTGTTACCTTGAGCTAAACCTGAGTTGTCGGAGAAGAGGTGAGGATACTTGGTACACATGTATGATTCTGCTTCCCAAGTATCTCATTCAACATACTGATTTCACCAATGAACTTTGACTAGAGGGACTTCATTGTTCCTCAGTCTACGAGTCTGGTAGTCAAGAATTTCGACTGGAATCTCTTCATATGAGAGGATGTTCTGAACATCTATGCTCTGAATAGAGACTACAACTATTGGGTCACCTATGCACTTCTTGAGCAAAGAGACATGGCAGACTGGATGAACTGAGGCTTGATCTGAAGGCAATTCGAGCTCATAAGCTACCTTGCCTAAACAACTGAGAATTATGAAGAGACCGACATATCGGGGATTGAGCTTTCCATTCTTGCCGAATCTCTTCACTACCTTCATGGGAGAGATCTTTAGATAGACATAATCACCAATCTCAAACTCGAGATCCTTTCTGCGTACATCTTCATAAGACTTTTATCGGCTCTGAGCTGCCCGGAGTCTTTCTCAGATCAACTAGACTTTTTCTAAGGCATCGAATACTAAGTCAGGACCTATGACTGAGGCCTCACTAACTTTGAACCAACCGATTAGAGATCTGCATCTCCTACCATAGAGAGATTCGAATGGAGCCATCCAAATACTGGAATAATAACTGTTATTTTATACAAACTCAATCAAAGGCAAGTGGTCATCCCAACTACCTTTAAAATCAATTGCACACACCCTTAGCATATCTTCTAAAGTCTGAATGATCCTTTCTGCTTGACCATCTGTCTGAGGATGAAAGGCTGTACTGAGATAAACTTGGGTACCAAGACCCTTTTAGAATGCTTTCCAGAAATGAAAGGTGAACTAGGTACCTCTGTCTGAGATAATAGATAATGGAAAACCGTACAATCTGACCAACTCTCTGATGTAGAGTTTGGCGTAAACTAGATAATTTATGTTCACTTCTTTCGACAGTCGAAAAGTCTCTTAGGCGGTCTGAGGATACCAACTTTGCGGGCCTGTCAGCGACTCCGAAGTGGGATCCTTTCAGCTTGATGCACTATCTCCCTTCAACACTTTGAGCAAAATGCGTCAAAAGAAAAGAAAGGAAAATCCATGGACCGATAATCCTAGGATGAATAAGAGGTATGGATTGGAAGAAAATGAGCTAATTTGGTCATACTATCTACAATGACCCAAACTGAATCATGTTGGCGATGAGTACGAGGCAAACCCATCACGAAGTATATGTTCACTTCTTTCCACTTCCAAGTAGGAATACTGAACTCCTGTATGGACCCACTAGGTTTCTGATACTCTATCTTAACCTGCTGACATATAGAGTACTTATCCAGAAACTCTGCAATATCTCTCTTCATCCGACTCAACCAATAGATTTCCCGCAAGTCGCAGTACTTCTTTGTGGACCCTGGATAAATATAGTAGCGTGCACTATGCGCTTCTATAAAAATTCACTGCCTTAAGTCGTCTACACTTGAAACACACAGACGACCCTAACAACGCAGAACACCATCTCCCCCTTGGGAGAAAACCTCTACTTTCTTATCCTTGACTAACTCTTTTAACTTGAATAGACTGGGATATCTATCTTGCTTTTCCTTTACCTCGAAAACTAGAGATGATTCTGAACTACTCTGAAACCATATGTCACCCTCCTCTGAATTGACTAAGCGAACGTCTAGTCTGGAAAACTGATGGATTTGCTGAGCTAGCTTCTTCTTACTGTCCTCAACATGAGCAACACTACCCATAGACTATCTACTGAGAGCATCGGCCACGACGTTGGCCTTGCCCGAATGATAAAGGACACTCATGTCATAATCTTTCAAGAGCTCTAACCACCTTCTTTACCGAAGATAGAGATATTTCTGAGAAAAGACATACTGAAGGCTCTTATGATCTATGAACACATCCACATGAACTCCATATAGATAATGCCTCCAAATTTTTAAGAAAAATACTACGGCTGCTAACTCTAGATTATGAGTAGGATAATTCTTCTCATGGGGTTTAAGCTGTCTAGAGGTGTAGGATATGACCTTACCATGTTGCATAAGGACACAACCCAAACCTACTGTGGCCGCATCACAATACTCTATGAACCCATCTGGACTATTTGGAAGATCTAAAATTGGAGCTGAGGTGAGTCGAGTCTTCAACTCCTGAAAACTCTTCTCGCAAGGATTTGACCACTGAAACTTGACTTTATTTTGATTCAATATGGACATAGGGGATGCAATATAAGAAAAACCCTCAACAAACCATCTGTAATAGCCATCCAAACCTAAGAAACTCCTAATATCTGATGGAGAGACAGGTCTGGGCCAGTTTTTTACTGCTTCGGTCTTTTGAGAATCAACCCTAATGTCATCACCGGAAATAATATGACCAAGAAATACTACTGACCTTAGCCAAAATTTGCATTTATTTAATTTGTCGAACATCTGATGACATCTGAGAGTCTAAAGTAGGATTCTGAGTTGGTCTACATGATCACGCTCACTGCGGGAATAGACCAGAATGTCATCTATGAAGACTATAATGAACATGTCCAAGTACTGCTTGAACACCCGGTTTATCAAGTCCATGAAAGCTGCTGGGGCATTGGTAAGACAAAAGGATATGACTAGGAATTCGAAGTGACCATACCGAGTGCGAAAGACTGTTTTTGAATTGTCACATTCTCTGACTCTGAGTTGATGATAGCCTGATCTGAGGTCTATCTTAGAGAAATAGCTGGCACCCTGAAGTTGGTCAAACAAGTCATCGATTCTGAGAAGAGGATACTTATTCTTGACCATGACTTTATTGAGCTGACGGTAATCAATGCACATTCTGAGGAAACCGTCTTTCTTACGCACGAATAAGACTGGTGCGCCCCTCGGGGACACGCTGGGTTTGATGAATCCCTTATCTAGGAGATCCTTCAATTGTTCTTTCAATTCTCTAAGTTCTGCTGGTACCATTATGTATGGAGAAATAGATATAGGCTGAGTATCTGGAAAAAGATTAATGCCAAAGTCTATTTCCCTTTCGGGAGAAATTCCTGGAAGATCTTTGAGAAAGACATCTAATTCATTCATGACCGGGACTGAATCAAGACTGGGAGTTTCAGAACTAGTGTCCTTAACTCGAACAAGATGATAGATACATCCCTTATATATCATTTTTCTTTCCCGAATATAGGAAACAAGCTAACCTCTGAAAGCTGATGTGCTACCCCTCCACTCTAGGACAGGTTCATTCGAAAACTGGAACTGAACTATTCTCTTTCTGTATTCGACTGTGGCATAGCATAAATGAAGCCAATTCATGCCGAGAATGACATCAAAATCAGTCATCTCTAATTCGACTAAGTCTGCTGAAGTGACTTTCTAAAATATCATAATCGGGCAGTTTCTATATATCCGCCAGGATATGATAGTTTTATCCACTGGGGTAGAGACTAAAAAGGGCTCTTCTAGAATTTCGGGACTGGTTCCGAAATCTCCTACTATTTAGGAAGTAACAAAAGACAAAGAAGCTCCTAGATCTAGCAAAGTATAAATATGCACATAAAAGATCTGTAACGTACCAGTAACAATATCAGGAGAATTTTCCTGATCTTGATGGGACTGGAGAGCATAAAGTTGATTTGGGCGTTACCCGCTAGTAGCATTAGAGGTGGTACCCTGCTGGTTTTGGTGACCAGACTGAGCTAAGGAACGGTTATGCTGACCCTGAGGACCTGGCTGAGGACAGTCTCCGACTCTGTGGCCTGGATTTTCACATCCAAAAAAAATGCCACTGCCAGCTCTACAAATACCCTGATGGTGCTTGCCCCAAGTCTGGCAAAGAGGATAGGTACGGGCACTGCTAACACTGCCATGAGACTTAGAGCCTGGCGCTCTATCTTTATTACCATCCCTGAACTTAGGAGTTGGAGCACTATCTGAAGAAGGAGTTGGAACTGCTGACTTAGGACGAAACTGAGAACGGTTTCCTCCTTTTGATCTGGGCTGAGCAAAGTTGAAACTACCTGTCCTTGCTCTCTTATTCTGCTTCTCCCTCATCTTAATCTTTTGCTCTTCTATCTGCTGAACATGGGTCATAATCCTGGCTATGTTCATGTTACTATTCAACATCACGAACCTATACTCATTGACTACACTATCATTCACTCCTGAAACAAACTTACTCATCTTAGCCCTGCGATCTGCAACCACATGAGGAGCATATCTGGCTAATTGAGTAAACTTAAGAGAATACTCTTTCACTGTTATGTTGCCCTGCCCGAGGTTGATAAATTCTAACACTTTAGTTTCTCTCAGCTCTAGGGGAAAAAATCTATCTAAGAATGCAGTAGTAAACTCCTCCCACTCAATAGGCCCTGTATCTACAGCCCTCTCTGACTTCCACTATTTGTACCAAGTGTGATCAACATCCTGCAACTGATATGTAGATAGCTCCGCACTCTTACTAGAATTAACCCCCATCATATCCATGAACTTGATCAACACATTCCCGAGGGTCCTCATCTGACTTAGACCCGAAAAAGGATGGAGGATTCATTCGGGTGAAGTCTCGAATCCTGGCTGCAGCTGAATTGGCCACTGGGTTGGCCAGAACGACAGCTGGTCGTTTATTCTGAGCAGCGACTGACTGAGCAAGAGTTGTGAATGTAGCTCTGAATTCTGCATGAGAGACATGTTCGCCCAAAGGTTCTTCAGGCTGAGGGGCTGACTGATTTCCATTTCTTTTTTTAGGAGGCATGTTCTGTAGAAGAAAGGGAGAAATAGATTAGACTAAGAGATTAGCTTGAGATTATACTCACTAGCACGACATAAAACTGGTAGATGGGAAACTGTTCCTAAAACATCTTATAGCCTTCTCCACATAAATATGACTCGCAACACACCCGTGCACAAGACTTTACTAGATGCGGCTTTCAGAATTCCTAGGACACTATTGAACCTTAGGCTCTGATACCAAGTTTGTAACGCCCTAAATCTCGTACCCGAAATACTACACGGTGGACATAACCACGAAGGACCACAAGCTAACCCATGACTGATATCTGTACCTGAATACTGCATAATATACTGTATAAATGTGGAAATAAAGGCTGTAAGGCCATAAGGTTCAAAAATGTATCATAACTAATAAAACATAACATCTGGAGGGGTACGAAATACCCAAAACAATTGAAATAACTATCTGAACATGCTAGTCTGAAAAGCTTCTAACTGACAGAACAGTCTGAATAAGGAGTTGATGGGACATGTCTCCAGCTAATTCCAACTATTGAAATAAATTAATTAATGAGATAATAAAGTAATGGCCATGTCCTCGAAGGATGATGACTCACTGCTAACTCTGACTGCTAAAACTGGAATGTTACTGATGCTCTAGGACTCGTGCTTTTAAACCTATGGTATAAAACACCATAGTGCAAATGCGTCAGTACGTTTGAATGTAATGGTATGTATGTTAGGTAGGCTGAATGCAAAGGGTTCACATGCATGAACTATACTAACTGACTGAATAACATGAACGTGAGAATACATGCATGACTATATAATAGCTATAACTGAGTTCATGATAACATGATTACTGAGTATGAAATCTGATAACATAAGTTACTGATATGTATATAACTACACTAACTGATACTGAGCTACTGTATCTGACAGTCTAGGTTTTGATGGAACTAGCTGAGTTTCGTACTGTTCTGAGTTGACTGTATCTGACAGTCCTAAATCCTGTAGAACTATCTGAGTTCTATTACTGAGACTGAATGACTGTATCTGACAATCCTAATTCTGTACTGAAACTATGGGAAGTAGTCACCTAACCGACATGCCCCAAATAATGCACTATAGCTGAGTTAGGGTCTAATCTGTAACCCCAGTTGGAAGGGTGTCAATACCACGCCACTGGTAAGGACAATCTATGAGTAACCCTCATATAACAGGTGACTCTAGTGAGAACGATGGGAACCCTCATATAATAGGTTAATCCACCTCATCTATCCTCATATAACAGGCTATGATGTCTCAACCTACGCTGGCTACATAGTTCTGGAACGCAAGGATTGCTTCTAAGAATCACACCCTCATATAACAGGTGGGTTCCCATCCTTGGGTTCGCTCGGTACTAATTTCTACTCCCATCTGAATAGACACTGAACTTGATTAACTGAACTGATTGTATTGAGTTAACTGATTTTCATTGACTGACGAAATACTACTGAGATTACTGAATTTCTGAGGTTTCTGAGATTACTGAGTTTATTGAGTTTTCCTGAGTCACATGACTGACTGAATTTCTATGAACATAGCTCGACTGAGAGTATCTTGAAAACATAACACTGATTCTAGGCACACAACTAAATTTTTGGGTACAAGTACCCCAGGACTCGATAGAAGGAAACTGACAAAGCATGACTTTCTTGAATACAGGACCAACATCACAATCCATAATACAATAAGTTGGAGATTTCATGAAGTAGAAGTTCTAAAGCACCGCAAGTGGTACACATGTATCCATAATTCATTGATTAAGACATTTCATCAAATACTGGAAATGCATAAACTTGTACATAAATGGGGATTTCATATTATCATACTAGTATGGCACTTTTCCTTCACATAGGCATTTAATCGAACACATGGGGAGCATGCTTTGGTTATACAATCATCAACACATCTAATAATCATAGATACATCAATCAACATGTAAATTTAAGGGTTTATCATGATTATTATGCAAATCACGACATCCTAGGGTCAATCATTGGAATATGTAATTTCAAACATGAATCAAAACCCCACAACATCATGAACATGAATTTCAATTCAATTTAAATCATGAACAATCATAAATACACAAATCTTGTATTTTGAAAAGAGATTCTTGAGCTTCATGGGTGAAAAGGACCCATGAATCAACACATGACATACCTGGATGGATGATTTCTTGAAGATTGATGGAGGAAAATTTAAATTCTTGACTTGGAATTAAACACCTAGGGTTTCTTGTTCTTGAGGATTGATTTTTGAGAGAAATTCTAATTTGATGTTATAGATGAATAAGGAAGTTATGGACTATGGCCTGGTATAATTAGGGATTAAAACGGGTGGAAAAAGACCCAAATTCTCTTTTAAAAATGACTTTAAATTGTTGAATGGGATCTGCGATGGTCTGTCACTGGCTCGACGGTCCGTCGTTCTGACCGTCGCACCTGGGCCAGAATAGGTACTCACTGCCTTAGTAGCGATGACTTGGGCGATGGTCCATCGCAAGTTCGACGGTTCGTCAACCTGTCTGTCGCACCTTATCCAGAAGACTGTCTTACTGCCTTAGCTGGGACAGTCTAGGCAACGATCCGTCGCTAGATCGACGGTCCGTCAACCTGCCCGTCGCACCTGGGCGGTTCTGACAGCTCTCGGTAAAACATCCATAACTTTTTACTTCGATACTGGATTTGGACGAAATTTGTATCGTTGGAAAGCTAATTCAATTTTTCACTCAACAAAAAGTGAAAATCTTAAAAATTTCACGTGTACAAAATGAATTCATCTTTCAAAGTAAGTTTCTAACATTTTTGGGATGATTTCAAGCTAGGTAGAAGTACGAGGTATTACACCTTTACACAAGAAATTCTTCAAAGCACTACTACTTTAAATAATTTATAACTCTAAAAATAATATTTATCCTTTTATAGTTTCAATTTTAAAATATAAAAAGTGTTGTAAAAAAATTCAAACTAAATATTTTTTTAGCAAACTTTATCTTAATCTTTAAACAATTAAAATAAACTTCATATTTTTGTATATGCAATTTAAAACTATAAAAAAGGTAGAATACTCTCAAAAAAAGTCATACCTCAAAATATGTAGAATTGATTTATTTTGAAATTTTAATCTTTATCTTTAAATTTAAATAAATAGTATAATAATTTTAAATAAATTTACAGTTAGTTACTTCTAATTATTTTACTTTTAAATATGTATATTCTCACATATACACTACTAAATTATTACTACAATACACTATAATTTATTTATTGACTAGTGATAATGGCCGCGCTTCGCGCAGTTATAAATAACATTAGTAAATTTATATTAATAGATATTGTTGCAAATTACTATAAATAAAATGATATATTTGTATCATACACTTGTGATAATTAATTGTATATAGTTAATTGAATTATAAATTCTTACTTGCATTTATGTATTTTTGGATGATTAAAGTTTTGTTTTTCTATAATTTTCTTTTATATATTTAAATGAAATGAAGATGAAATTAAAAAAATTATAATCGAGGAATACAAATTAAAAGAAAGAATTTTAGTAATTGCTTTGCACTTCATAGTTAGTTATGTCAACTATTATTTCATAGCTATGCTTTAGTGTTAGTCCTAGTTATTCCATAATTTAAAGAGTTTGATATAATAAAAATTAGAATTGCTTTGATTTTGAAAGTTCTAACTCAACAAAAAAGAGGCTATAAATAACAAATATTGTTATCCTTCTACCTTCCACTATTGATTGTTGCTCTTGTAAGAAGGATTCTCCTGCTCATTCGAGAAGTTTTAAAAAGTTAGATAATATAGAAAAAAAATTAAAAATTATTCAACATATTTAGAAGAAAATATAACAACACAATTAGCATTTATCTACTTATCTTCCATCCTCTTTTATAGTTATAAAGTTTGTGTTTTATACACCATGTTCATGAAAATAATGAAACAAGTTACACAAGACTTTAAAAAAGACAAAGTGTTTTAAGTGACATGAAAGGATATCAAAACGGTTTGGTGTAATAAAGTCTTTCCATTTAATGAATTTATTTATTAAAATTATTTCATACTCTCATGTCTCTTTTTGAGTAATGAATATATACAATTATGAAATTTTAGATAAGAGTATTTTTTTTCTTGCAAATATTTAAAAAATTTAAAAAAGAGGCCACAAAAATTAGAAAAAATAAATACAAATTCTAGCCTAAGAGACGTGACATTTCGCTTCTCGTATTCTCTATTGTCCGCAATTATGTGAACATGTAAATAAGAAAAAAAAATTTAAAAAGAGGCCAAAAAAATCTAAAATAAATAAATATAAATTCTAGCCTGAGAGACGTGACATTTCACTTCTCGAATTCTCCGTTGTCCGCAATTATGTGAACATGTAAATATAGCTATAGATTCCTGTAAATAACAACCTCCAAAGAAATAAAACTTAAATTACAAAATTAAAACAAAATATTGCAAAAACTTAAATAACAAAAATATTAATAAAATAGATTCTTGACTTAGCATTTCATGTCAAACAACTTCATGTGCATCAATCCTTTTATAAGATGATGATAATATACTTAAAAATTAAAGATATAGAATAAAATAAGAAATAAAGAAAGAAAGAATGAAAACAAAAGAGAGAAAAAAAAAAGAAATGACATATATGAGACCCCAAAACTTATGAAGATATACATAGTGCAAAATTGGAATATGGATAGGCAATACAAATGAATTGTCAACTTAATTATGAGTGATTAATTATAAGGAAAAACGGTTTAGGCATACTATATAAATGGATATTGATGCTACGTGGATGAAACAATGATATAATTAAACTTTATTGCATATAATGGGTAATTCTTTTAGATTAATATTTAATGTGCAGGTTTTTTAAATACAATTAGTAGGTAAATTATGAATTTTTTTTTTGTCAAAAAATGGACAAAAAAGATAAATAGTAATGGAGGCCAAGAGAGGTGCCACATCACCTTCTCTATTTTTCTCCTTTATTATTATATACTAGAGAAATTACTCGTGCTTCGCGCGATGATAAAAAATATAAATGTAATAAATAATTAATAACAGATAAAAGAAACTAATTTTTACTAATTACAAATTTATTTTTGATACCACAGGAAAGTACCCATTTGAATTGATTTTTGGCTTGTGACTTATAAGCAAAACGTTATAAGTTAGAATCATAACTTATGTGTACTTATAATCAATTTTTAAATTTACCCTTCAAAATACTTAAAAAGTATTTTTAACTTAAAAACATTTAAAATAAGTCAATTCAAATCGGTTCTAAATGTCCTTAGAATCGGCAAAACTATATTATTAACAGTGAAATTTTTTTACAACCTTAATAAATGTAATTTTCATTTTTACTCACTTGAAAATGAAGTCGAAACATCAGATATAATATTAATACCTCCAACTTCATTCCAATGAAGTGTATTAATCAATAGTTAAACGCCTCAATTATTGTTTCATGGTGATTAAAAGAATAAAGCTTTTTACCTCCTTACGTTATTTATATCACCAGTAATTAGAAAAGCATTAAAAGTCTCATTAAATTTTAATTTATAAATTTCAAAAATTCAAAACACACACACAAAAAAACGTCGCTTCTCATTCAAACATATAGTCAACAGAATATATGCTATAATATTTTGAAAATTAATTTATATTAAAATTATAATTGAATGATTACATTAAGTGAATTAATTAATTGTAAAGAAAATCATTTTAAATGGAAAGCTGGAAAACATTGAAAAAAAGATGAAAAATTAAGGTAAATGAGAACTTATTGACATGTACAAAGAAAGAAAACAGAGAAATTTAAGGAATCTTCGACAAAGAATAACCATTAGGTTAATTAAGGGGAGGAAAAGTGGTCGATATTTACGTAATAGAATAAAAAAGGGTACTATAAAAAGTAATTAATTAATTAATTATTATTAACACTAATAGGTAATATTTTATTGTTTGCATTGAATTTAGATTTTCCTAAGAGTTTATTTAATTTTTACTCTGAAAATTTGAGATAAAAAATCAATAAATTAACAAAAAGGATAAATATTAATGTTGGTCATAGAAGGTGCCACTCACCTCTTCTTTTTGAAGCTTTTTTTTTTTTAAAAAAAATTTCTTCTACTTATTATTATAAATAATAATAATCATAACAACAACAACAATAATAATTATAATAATATGAAATGAACTAAAAATGAAAAGAAAAAGTCGAAAAGGAAAACGATACAATCAAATTAAAATCTCAACATCCCCTTTTTATTTTTTTTCTTTATTCCATACTTTTTTTTTTTTTTTTTTTACTATTTGTATAATCTGTCATTATTCCTATAAATTTAAGATGACCATATATGGAACAAAATAAGTAAATTTGAAATCTTTCTTAAAAAATTAGTAACAAAGTGAGCCATAATTGATGCATTTCCTAAATTTATGGGATTCTCCTAAATATCACTAAGGAATAAAATCTTCCTAAATAATAGTGCACCAAAAAATAAAATACTCAACAACTTAATGATAAATTTAAGTTAATACTCATTTGTGCTTCTTGTTATTTCTTCCTCTGCTTCTGCGTCTTCTTGTTTCTTCTTCTACTTTCATTTTCTTCTTCAACTTCTTCTTACTTTTGCTTCTTGTGCACCTCCTTTTTTTACATCCTCGGATATCAATAAACCTTAAATGTTTAGTAGAAGTCTCATTCTATTCTATTTCTACAAATTCATATTGCATAAAGGTCATATTTGATACATGAAAAAGTGAGATGGTAAATATATATTGTGTGGTTTTTTATATATAGTTGTATTTAAATTTAATGTTATAGAAATCTTTCAAATTCTATAATTTAATTATTGGAGAATTATGTTGTAACGGGAAATAGAAACATTTGAAATTCTATGATTTTAATTAATTAATGGAGAATTATGTACTAATTGAAAGAATTAAATAAAAAAATGGCTAAAAATAAGATGAATTAGTCTGTGAAATGGTTGCTTTTCAAAGGTTAAACGGTGTTTTGTCTTTTTCTTCACTGATTAATAAATCAAACCTTGATTGTTTGAATGAATTGTGTAATTAATTCAATTAATAGCATTGAATTGTGCAATTAATTCAATTAATTAAATATGTCTATCTTTAATATTTTATAAAATTTTATAGTGAAATTTTCAGCTTTATAAAATTAAGAAAAAGGCCAAAAAAACCCATAAAAAGATAAATATGATTCTAGGACTTAGAGAGCGCCACGTCAGTAAATCTATAATCTTCCTTTATATATATATAAATATATATATATATTGATTGTTATGATTATGAAATAATTATAGTTTATTTACGACTCTTCAATTGTGGTTATGAAATAGTTAGATTATGAAATAATTAGAGTTTATGTACTGATATTATGACTTCTATTATTTATTTATTTATTTATTATTATTATTATTAAATGAAATAGTTAGAACTTATTTGGTACTTTTCAACTATGTGTTCCTAACTTTAAGATAATGAGTTTTTTTTAATGCTTCTACAATCTTAATATTTTTAAATACAAATATTTACTATCCTTTAATTAAATTTTTTATATTACAATACTATCAAACTTTGTCCTAAAAATTGCCACTTTTTTATTCGGTGTCGCACATACTTATAATGACTAGTCTTATACCACGTGCGTTGCATGTATATATCAAGTCATATAGAATATATATGTTGGAAAATAACTTTAAAAAAGTAGACGAAGTGCTCCTACATGAATTGGGTTGATACTTAAAATTGGAACTATTTTATTATAAACTTATTAGAATTATTAACCATGTCACAACCTAATTGCAATGTATTATATCTAAATAAGTCAGATAGAGTACCATATTTTAACACGTCATCATGCTAGGAAACCTAGATCTACCTAACTGCTCACTGTGCCAAGTTCGTACGGCTATATGGTGATTCTCCTAATTTGGTATTCTCATGATAATCAGATTAGTATGCGAATGAAAATAATACTATCCTTATATATCCCCTTAATAATTTCTTTTATGTTACAATATCACTGAATAAATACAACATATGATACTCATAAACCCTTTGATCATATAATAAACAAACAGGTACATGCTATAACCATAAATCCCTTAATCAGATTCCTAAATTCAACATATAATATTCAGATTTAAAATGTGAGATACTTTATGCATCAATTAAAATTATTAAATTCAAATAATTAGAGTTAACTATTCGTAATAAAAAAGGTTGTCGAAAAATATACTTACAATAACACTCGTGAATTATGCCTGCATGAAGTACGCTTTCGTAGTTCCTTGCCATATAGTAAATTCATGATCGCTCAAACTTTCTGTTCGAGCAACAATACAAGTTCGTATCTCTCCCTTATCATTCTTCTCCAAAACAATTTAACTTTTCCAATTTGAATGAGCTTAATATAACTTCCTATATACTTATGAACCTTCCCATGTATGTAGGAGTCAACTTCTCGTACAAATCATTATATTTTAGGATACTTTTTTTCCAGATACTTATTTTATTAGATTATTTTCATATAATTTAGAAGTCCTTAATTTAATAATATAATAATTTTAAAAATTGGTGAAAAGATAATTTTATCTATTACACAGTGTTTTAATGAAGGGTAAAAAGTTCAAATCACTTTTCTAAGGGTCTTCACACTCTTAATAAATTATAGATATATATTATAGATATATATATAAACATGTTGATGTGGCATGCTTTTTTTTTTTTCCATTATTCTTTTTAATTTTCCTTTTTTTATTCATTAATATATAATTAATTTAATTAACTAACTCTTCACCTCCCATTATAATTATCTTATTATTAGATATCTTAATTATATAATAAAAGGAATTTTTTTTTGATCCATTTGATTTGATTTTCCTGATGAAGAGTCCACGTAGTATTATCAATTAATACAATTTGCTTTCTTATATACATTTCTTCTTTACTTGTCTTTTTTCACCAATTTTGCTTTACTATTTATACCTTCATAATTCACCTATTTAATTTCTGCTCTTAATAATATTTGTAACTCTCAAGATATTCATATTTTTATATTTATAGCTCCTAAATATTTAATATAAAAATTAAGATACCTTATGGTATTCCTTCATTTTATGTATACAAACTCATATTTTTTGTTTCATGAGACTCTATCCAAGGACCAAGGTTAACCTTCATTTTCACAATTATATTCATGTTTCGTTTGACTTGTAAAAAAGAAGAAGGCTCTTGAATGGTGATAGCTTGTGGAAGTAGATATTGACAAGAGTTTGAACAATTATGTATTCATTTCGTTTTACTTTCTATAGAAATTCATATTTTTATTTCATGCAATTCTAACCAAGGTTATATTTCATTTCCCCCCATGGTTTTCATGTTTTTATATATTTCAGTGTAATATTTATTATTATATAATTAATTTTTTATTGCTTTATTATGTTGGTGCAACACCTATAGTCCGTTGCAATAGCTTTCAAAATACCATTGCAGTAGGTCCTAGAAATCGTTGTGATAGCCTAAAAAATTATTGTAATATTATAATAAAGTCATTGTAATAGGATTCTGTCAACAGTTGAAAACCGTTGCCAAATATCTATTATATCAATTAGAAACCATTGCAATTGAAAAAATAAGTGTTGGATCAGAAGATCTATGGCGACGGTTCTGATATGTTGCAATTGAAAAAAATTAGTGTTGCATCAGAAGGAAGAATAACCGTTGCTATAAATGAGTCTATGGGGATGGTTCTCAAAACCGTTGCTAAGACCGTTGCTATAGATCTATGGAAACACTCACATATGGGACGCTTACTAAACTATTGTAGTAGGTCTATGGCAACAATTTTTTAATATATTGCAACGCTTTTTGAACCGTTGCCATAGGGGTAATTTCTGGTAGTGGGTTCAATAGTTTCAACTAGGCCTAATATTTGTAAATAAGTCCATAAGGGCTAACTCAAGTCTTAGCCTAAGGTGGGTTGGAAGAGGCCACTTTTAATCCTCAAATTCCATGTTTAGGCAATTTATACCCTGAACTAGACAAAGGTATCTAGTTTAACTTCTAGATATTAAGTAAGCCATAAACAATCCTAAGATAAGAATTTTGCCTAGAATCATGGGCATTTCAACAACTCCACCTAAATTACAATTTCAAGATCACTAGAAAGGTCCAAATAAGGTTAATCACACTAACCATGCATCAAATATTTAAACCACATCTCAAATCTAGCATCATATCATATCATATCATGTCATGTCATGTCATGTCATGTCATGGCATATCATATCATATCATGTCATGTCATGTCATATCATATCATGTCATGTCATATCATATCATATCATATCATATCATATCATATCATATCATATCATATCATATCATATCATATCATATCATATCATATCATATCATATCATATCATATCATATCATATCATATCATATCATATCATATCATATCATATCATATCATATCATATCATATCATATCATATCATATCATATCATATCATATCATATCATATCATATCATATCATATCATATCATATCATATCATATCATATCATATCATATCATATCATATCATATCATATCATATCATATCATATCATATCATATCATATCATATCATATCATATCATATCATATCATATCATATCATATCATATCATATCATATCATATCATATCATATCATATCATATCATATCATATCATATCATATCATATCATATCATATCATATCATATCATATCATATCATATCATATCATATCATATCATATCATATCATATCATATCATATCATATCATATCATATCATATCATATCATATCATATCATATCATATCATATCATATCATATCATATCATATCATATCATATCATATCATATCCATTAGGTGAATTAGTTTAATCTAGAGAGGAGGCAATAGGATTCTAAAAGTAATAAGCATTTCACCTTACGGGTCAAAACCCTCATTAAATCCCCAAACTTCAATATTAAAGACTGTCATTCTACCCATAATCAATCTTAACATTCACATGCAATATATAACACGCGTCATCTTATGAAGAAGAGTAGATAGAAGCCTACCTCAAAGCCAAACCATAAATTCTTGAATCGTTCACCAAACATTTGACTTCATTTCATAATCCCAAAATTCCATCACACTATCAAAATCGTAATCTACTCATCAACACAATAATAACAATACCCATATTGCACCATTGTGCTTCAAATAAAAAAATAACACCAAAAACTCAAGTGGGCCCCACTTGCAAAAATCATATTTTTGAGGTCAACCCAACGTTTATACATGCTCACAGAATCATAACCCTAAAAAATGGGTAAAAACTAAGCTAATTTAGGACTAAAATCAAGCCCTTGAGCTCTTTGGGATTTTGGGTCAAGAACGAAGAATTTTACCAAGAAAGGGATGAAATTTTACCTCAAATCAAAAGATAATAAAAAAAATAGATGTTAATCAAGCTTTCCAATCACCAAAAAGACCCAATTTTGAGTTATCACACTTATTAGAGATTTTTCTCTCAAGACGTGAGTGGAAATGGGCAATTTCGCGACCTAAGGGGTCTTTTTATACCTCTTCCAAGTCATCAGGTATGACAATCGCACAACCAGGTGTGCAATCGTACACCCTAGCCTTAGAAGGCTATATGGCAGCCATACCCTTAGTGTGATTGCACTACTTTCTCTATATAGCCAGGTGTGATCACCACTCAAGTGGTGTGATCGCCCATGCACCAAAACTCAACTGGAACTTGGAAAAATGTCTAAGTTCCCACTAAGGTCTCGGGATTCATTCGAAATTCGATATACGCAAATGAACTACATAACCACACTAAATTCGATATTTCAAACACAATGGCAAAGTCAAATTTTCCATCCAAGTAAATTTTGATCAATGTGGGTCCCACACCCATATTTTTAATTTTCCATCTTTCCGACCAATAGGTTGAAATAAGATCGAGGGCATCAGGACAAAAACCAAAAGTCTACCTAGACTAAAATCGATATTCTGGAGCTTTTAGTGTAGTCAAAATTTTCATTTGAGATTGTTTTATGAAGTTTTCACCCTATGGCCATTTGGAACCAGTAAAGACTTCAAAATAGAGAATTGGCTCTAAAAACTAAACAAACTGCCCGATAACTAAACTATGAGTTCCAACAAGTCATAAATAAGTTGGGTATCTATGGAAAAGCTATAACATAAAAAATAAGTGGAAATAGGAAAAACTTGGAGGGTTATTATAATATCCACTACTAAAAGGATTATCATCTCTCAAAGTCAGCAGATAGAAAAATCTCAAAAGCTCGAAAGGATGAGGTACTGGCCCACATGCTCCGAGAATGACTTCCCAGATAACTTCCATGAAGAGAGCACTTCCAAGAGATTTTGCCACAGGTATCCCCTTTTTCAACTAGCTTTCTTACTTCACTTCCAAATAACCAAAACTCAATTTCAACCACCAATCGGACTCTAATAGAACTAAAAAAGGCTAATGCATGCAAATCTAAACTACAACACACTAATACTATCTCGATACCTACGCAAATCAACAAAGGCTCATCCAAGACAAAAGTAAATCAAGGCATGAGTCATACAATCGAGTTCAAATCCAAATATAACCTTCTATTACCAATCCATACTGGCTATCTACTCCAAACTAGGAGAAAAATCACTTGAGTCCCATCCTTGCAATCTCCTCATAAAAAACACAAAGAACTGAGGCTGATCTGCTGAAGGTTTATATAGTAAACAAAAGAATAAACTCATAATGCACTATCTGGGCACACAAATAGATATAATCAAGGAATGCAATCTATACCCATGACACAACTAGTCTGGATGGTAATCAAAATGAAATCCAAAAGATCAAGGCACAACTACTGATGTGTCGTGGTTTCATGGCACATTTGATGCTTAAAATGATAAAATTATGTATCTACTTGGGTTGTTTTATCGGATATGATGTATGTTTTGTGTATGTTATAGGAAAATTAAGTTGGAAGTGGTGCTTAACTGCAAAAAGGATGAAAATGCTCTAAAAATAAAAGTACTAGTGAGACTACGAGTCGTGTAGTCAGCTTATGACTCATATCCAAAACTGTAGTGCTAACAGTGGCAAGATCTGAGCTGAAGATATTAAGTATTAATCGACCATGACTCGTAAAGAGTAACTACGAGTCGTGGTTTGCAACCATAATATGAACAAAGGCTAAAGTTGAGTAAAGGAGCTAAGTAAAGACTGACCTTGACTCAGAAGGATTGACTACGAGTTGTGGTGTGAAGTCGTATGAAGAATAGTATGTAAAGTCCTAAGGATTGATGCTCTAGTTGTGACGAGTGAAGACCACGAGTCATAATAACTGACTACAACTCGTGGTGAGGAGTCATAATGATAACAGACTCAAGAGTCCTAAAAATGAAAAGATACTAGAGTGACTATGATTAGCAGCATACTACTCATAAGGTAACCCTATGAGTCGTAACTATTAAAGCCTAAAGAGAATTATGACAACAGGCAGTGAGTCGTAACCAGACCTAATGACTCATTGCTATAGGCATGACCACTGCCGACTTAGTTTTCCTATTTTGTTTTAATTAGGATTTCATTATTATTTGGAGATACTAAAAATACCCGAGGGTTATTCTTTTGTTGTGTGACGTACTTTTGATATTTTTTCATACAGTGACTTCTTGATACTCAATATTTTTGTTCTTTAGTTTTAGTTTTGTAATCAATTGAAGATTTTAGATTTTATTCCTATCATTCTTATGTAATTCATTCTATTTCTTCATTGATTTTCATAGATGGTTATATAACCATAAGCGGCTAAATTCTTTAACTAGGGTTGTGGGAACCCTGGTGGATTAACAATGTAGGATAAGTGGATGATTCATCTAGATTGCTGCGATTGCATGTATTGTGATCTTCTTCGTATTAATTATCTTCTAAGAACTGCAAAAGCTTGAGAATTGCCTGTATTCAAGATCCTCCTCCTAAGGAGTTCAAGATTGGGAAAAGGGGATTATGATAGTGATTCGAGGCTGTCAACCCTCGTCTAATCAACTTGAGACCCAAAAGGTGATAGTTGTACTAGGGTCAAGGACAAAGGATAGTAAGGCAACACCCTGAGACTCAAAAGATGAAGGGTGAGATTTATCAATGTGTTCACAAGACGGTTGACAATACATAACTTTTCAAACTTTGTGACTCAAAAGGTGAAGGGTGAGATTTATCAACGCATTCACAAAATAGTTGATAATACATAACTTTTTAGACTTTGCAAGCTGAGCAGTTGGATAGGTGAATTAACTACGAGAATCTTACGGAGTTAGAAGATAGGGGGAAAACAGTCCTAGTGTTCGTCTTCTAATGCTTACAACCTAGAGCACTCAAGTTTAGTTACGTGTTACTATGACTTTCAAATCCCCTCATTTACTTTTCTGCACTGCCCGTGATTTCATCAAGTTTGACACATAATTCCATGCATTCCCTATGGTCCCCCAGCCTGCTTTGGGTTACAATATTCTACATCAACCGCAACATACTTCTTTGGATGTTAGTTTTTGGGCGAAATCAAATTTTGGCGCCAATGCCGAGGAATACGGTGTTAAGTTGTATATTGGATTTGTTGAAGTTTTGTGAATTTTATTTTATTTTTGTAGTTGGGTATACTCCGCTTTATGCCTAACACTAGGAGTTGAGGGAATCCCTTTCTCCCATTGAATCCTGAACCAAAAGGACTACTACAGCCTTATTATATAATGAGCAAACTAGTACGGGCAGGTAATTTAGAAGGGGTTTGAGATGACCCTCATGATGTACCTCCTCCTGCTTCTAGTAATCCTTAAAATATTAATGATAGACAGACGAAGTCGATGTTAGCAGAAGCTGCTAACCAAAGAAGGCAGGTTGAGCAAGCTCGGTTGGCTTAGCAGGCAGAACTAGACAGGCTAAGACTAGTAGATGATCATCGAGAAGCACTCAACGATGATCAAGATAGAGCACGAGGTGGAAGAACTCGAGTGATCCCAGCTTATCAGTATCTACCTACATATAATAATGATGAGGATATGGGATATGTTGAACCTATTGAGATAGGAGCGATCATTCCTCTTTTTTTACCCCCAAATGTTAAGTTTGATATCACAAGTGCAATGATCCATCTGTTGAATTTTTAAGGGTGTATTTTCTAGGTTGTCAACAAATGATGTAAACATACATCTTGCCAATTTTATTGGGATCTGCACTTCATATACCATTTTGGGGGTGGATCAGGAAGCACTGAGATTGATGTTATTCCCGTTCTCGTGGACCAAAGAAGAATCAGTGTGGTTAGGGAAACATTTGAGAGGCTCAATCACGACTTGGAACGAGTTGTGCAGATAGTTTTTGAACTGGTTCTTTCCTTCTGCCAGGATGCAACAGCTAAAAGATAAAATTTACAACTTCAGGCAGTTGGCCGTAAAGTCCATGTATGAGGCGTGGTTTCAATTTAAAAAAAAAGTTAAGCATAGTACCAAATGACTGGATTTCATGGTCCAATTTGATGGAGATATTCTACAGATCCCTAACTATCAGCTCTAGGGCGATGGCAGATACAATATTGGGAGGAGCATTTATGTGTCTTTGTTGGGATATAGCGTAGAAAATGCTAGATGAGATCTCTGTCACTAACCGAGGATGGCACACTCAAGAGTCTGATACAAGTATTGATACGTATGTTATTAGAGCTGCTAGTGACTACAGAGGTAGTGATGACTTATTAGCACAAGAAGTCACATAACTCAAAATGAATATAAGGTTGCTCAAAAAATAGTTTGCAATAATGAGTTCTGAAAAAATGAATGTAGTAGGGACACAGGGGTCTATTTCTAGAGTTTATGAGTCTAATACAAATGAGGAAGAAGAGTATCTAGATCGAGATGTGTCAAGTTTGTAATCCAAGAGGAAAGTAAAAAAACGTCGAAACTACTATAACAATAGATATCGAGACAGAAGTAGAGAGTAGGATAGTGATTGAAGGTATAAAGAGGACTATAAAGAGAGAATAACAAATATGTTCAACTGGGCAATCGAGATACTGAGTTAAGAATAGAAACAGTGTTGTCCAAACTAGTGAAAGGATAAAAGAGTTAGAAGAGTTGCTTTACGGAGATTAAGGAGGATATATTAGGGTTAAAATAGAAAGTTGAGTCGCATGCCACTGCGATAAAACAACTGGAGCAATAGTTTGGCCAAATGTCGACCACATTGAATTAGAGGCAGCTTGGCACTCTTCCCAACAATATTGTCCAAAATTAAAAAATGATAGTCATTGTCACACCATTACCAATTGGAGTGGTAAAACCACCATGGATCCCCTATGACTATTGTAGATGATCCAAGGAATGATGGTGATGATATTGATGTTGATGAGACACCTGTATAAGAATCTAAAAAATTAACAGGTGTTGAACATATTGGTGATAAGGATAAAGAGAAGGGGAAGTCTGATGAGCCGGTATCGAAGACTATTCCAAGACCTCCCCCACTTTTTCCTTAATGGCTAAAAAAGAAATAAGAAGAAGGTAAATATAAAAAATTCCTGTCTATGTTTAAGAAATTATTTTTCAATATTCCCCTTGTTGAGGCATTGGAGAAAATGTTGGGCTACGCAAAGTTCATGAAATATTTGGTCACTAGGAAGCGGATGTGAGATTTGAGCCCGCTGACAATATGCACTATTGTAGTGTTGTTGCTTCTAGATCATTAGTAGAGAATAAGGAGGACCCAAGAGCCTTCACTATTCCATGCACTATTGGGTCCTTCAAATTTGCTCGAGCTTTATATGATCTGGAAGCTAGCATTAATCTGATGCAGCTGGTGCTTTATAAAAAGTTGGGATTAGGACATCTAAACCAACCTCGATGAGATTTTTGATGGCTGATTGCACGGTGAAATGGCCAGTGGGTATTCTTTGTGATCTGTTAGTGAAGGTAGTATCCTTTATATTTATGGCTGATTTGGTTATTCTTGATTGTGAGGTGGACTTACAAGTCCCCATTATCTTAGGTAGACCCTTCTTAGCTATAGGTAGGGCCTTGGTTCGTATGGAATTGGGGAAGATGAAGTTCAAACTGAATGATGACCAAGTGATCTTCAATGTATGCTAGTCGATGAAGCAGCTTGATGAGATGTGGGTCATTTTTATAATAGACACCATTGATGTTAGTGTTGATATTGTTGTTGTACCCATTGAAGAGAGACTTAGTTGAGGCGTTAGTAGTGGTAATTATGAATTTCGATAGTTATGGTATTGAGGAATATGACAAGATGGTGGGCGCCCTCTATGGGAGAGTTTCTTACACTTATGCCCCAAAGAAGCTTGATCTGGATCTGAAAAATAGAACCACTCCTCCCGCTCGACCGTCTATTGAGGAGCCACTATTCTTGGAGTTGAAGGACCTCCCCTCTCACTTGTGCTATGCATTTTTGGGGGACAACAATACCTTGCCAGTGATTATTATGGCTGACTTAGTTTAGACCGAGGTAGAGGCATTATTATCAGTGTTGCAGAGGTTCAAAAAAGCATTAGGATGGACCACTGCAGATATTATGGGTATTTCTCTATGCATTTATGCTCACAAGATACAGCTTAGACCAGACTACATGCATAGTATTGAGCATCAACGTAGGCTAAATCCTCCTATGTAGGAGGTGGGTAAAGAAATAAATTATAAAGTTGTTGGATGTTGGTGTAGTTTACCCCATTGCGAATACCCAGTGGGTCAGTCATGTTCAATGCGTCCCAAAGAAAGGTGAAATTATTGTAGTTCCAAATGAAAAGAATGAGCTTATGCCAATGAGACTAGTCATGGGGTGGAGAGTGTGCATGGATTATAGAAAGTTGAATAGATAGACCTAAAAGCATTATTTTTCTATGCCTTTTATGGATCAGATGCTTGATAGACTCACGAGAAGAGGCTGCTTGATAGACTCACAGGCAGAGGCTGGTATTCTTTTCTTGATGGGTATTCGGGTTACAATCAGATCACTATTGCTACTGAAGATCAAGAAAAGACAACCTTTACTTGCCCTTATGGGACTTTTGCGTTCAAGAGAATTCCATTTGGGTTGTGCAACGCTCTCGCAACCTTTTAGAGATGCATGATGTAGATATTCTCTGACATGGAGGAAGACACCATCGAGGTATTTAAGGACGATTTTAATGTGGTTAGTGATTTTTTTATGACTGTTTGGTCTATTAAGCCCATGTTCTTCGTAGATGTGAGGAATCCCACTTAGTGCTAAATTAGGAGAAGTGTCATTTCATGGTAAAAGAAGGTACTATTTTTGGTAAAAAAAACTCAAAAAGGGGCATTGAGTTAGATATATCAAAAATTAAAGTTATTGAGAAGTTGCCACCTCCATTCTTGGTGAAGGGTATTCGGAGTTTTTTGGTGATCCTGGCTTTCACACGCATTTCATCAAGGATTTCTCAAAGATTGCAAACCCTTAATGAAAGCTTCTTGAGAAAAAGGTAAAGTTTGATTTTGATGATGCATGTATGAAGGCTTTTGAGTACTTGAGGGAGCGGTTGGTGTCAACTTCCATCATTGTGTCCCCTGATTAGTACCTACTATTAAGATCTTATGATGCAAGTAGTGTGGCCTTAGGTGTTGTCCTATGACAAAGGCGAAAAAAGATCCTTCACCCAATTTACTATGCCAGCAGGGCATTAAATTTTACTCAAAAGAACTATATGGTTACCGAGTAGGAGTTTCTAGCAGTGTTTTTTGTCTTAAAAAAAATTCAATCCTATTTGATTGGGACCTAGGTCATTGTTCATATAGATCATGCAGCCTTGAGATACCTAATGGCTAAGAATAATGCAAAGCCGAGACTGATTCATTGGGTACTCTTGCTGCATGAGTTTGATTTTGAGGTAAAGGACCGGAAAGGCACAGAAAATCAAGTTACATATCACTTGTCCAGACTTGAGGAAGAAGCAATGCAGAAAACAGGGGATGGGCTTGAAATTGATAAAAAATTTTCGATCCCCAGATTTGGCAAGCGTAAAGGCTGAGCTAGTTGAGCTTCGTAAGGTTGTTGAGGATCTATACGAGAGACCAGTCCTATCCATACCCATTAAAGAGAAGATCCACGAGGAGGAAGAGATACATGATATTTGGGGTATTGGAGATTCGACCCCTGTAGCTGATGTTGAAGCTGGTGAGCGAGAAACAAAGATAAATAAAGGAAAGAAAAGTGAGAAGGAGAAGATTTAGGCTGCAAAATCAGCTAGGAGAATGGATGAGCAGGACCGTCAAATTAGGGTCCAAGAGATGACGATGGGAGCCGAGTTGTTGATGTTGCAGATCTGAGTGGTAGTACCACTTTGCCGCTAGAGCCATCATTGAGCGTACCGACCATAGTCGGTGCCACTATTGATGCGAGTCTCCCAGACTCCGTTGGGACCACTAGTGTTGAGAGTGGGCCTCGGTCTAAGGTCCCCTGTACTGATGATGCTTGATCTGGCGCCTGGTGCATCCAGATATGTCTTTTTCCCTTGTTTTATATTCTTAGATGCACTAGGAAAGTGCATAGGAATTTTATTAGGGTGGGGTGTATCGCTTAGCCAACACGAGTTGTTGTTTCCATGTTTGTTTTCCCATTGGTATCAGTTTAAAAGCTGAACCGACATGTGAAACGACATGTATAGTTTATCTTAAATGCGTGTTTACATGTGTTTTGTTTTGTGTTTGCATGTTTTTGTAATACCCCGAGAATTCCAACCGATAGTAGAACCATGCTTCAAACTCATGAGAAATAAATTTTAGTGATTTAGTAGTTTTATGATGAGGTTTGATATGTATTAAGGCCTCAAATATGTCCTAGCTATTAGGCGAATCAAAACATCCCTTACCGATTGAATTCTTGAGAAGGATATTGGTATAGTCAACTTCAAAAGAACATATCTTTTTTTATACTATGAATTTTTGAGCTCATGACCCACCAACAGATATATAATTGAATTATCTTTCCAATGATACCAATTTTGTCAAAATCCAATATCGGGGTAAAAAGTTATGGCCGTTTTACAGTGAGCTATCCGGTATGCCAAAGTGCGACGGGAGGGCCGACGGACCATCCCGCCTGCGACGAACCGTCATCCAAACTGTCACAACTGAGACAGTAAACCCATTTTCTGGCGAAAAAGTGATGGGTTGAAGGGACGGTCTATCCCCAGGGTGATGGTTCGTTGCCTAAACCGTCGGGGACCTCCGTTTAGCGATTTTATGCCATTTTTAAAAGGATTTTTGGATCCTTTCCACCCTTTTTAACACCTAATTACATCAAATCAAAGCTCATAACTTCATACTCATCCATAGCATCAAAATTAGGGTTTTTTTTAAGATCAACCCTCAAGAACAACGTTCAAACCCTTCTTCAAGAAAACTCAAGAATCAAAACATCACCATTCAAGAACCTTCAAGAAAAGTCTCCAAGAACATTCTCAAGGCTTCAAAAGTCAACTTGTTCCATTGAATCAAGCCAAATAAGGTATGTGGAGTTTGAACAAGGATAAATCTTTCATCCTTGTGCCCAAAACCTATTTTAATTACAAAAGTTATATGATTTTAGGTGATTTCTCATGAAATTGAAGTTAGCGTTTATACCTAATTTTTTATTGTTTGAAGATTATGAGATTTCAAGTGATTGAATATTGAATTACATGACTATTTTCATATATTTATGCATGTAATGCGATTTTTCAGATTTTCCCAATTGAGTTTAAGCATGATATTGAGATTCTTGATTTTATTATTTTGATATTGTTGAAGTATTTTCAAGAAGCATATTGAGTGTGATGTTTTGCTATGATATTACATGAGTATGTTTATATTTTCATGCTTATTGCTGAAATTTCTAGATTTTGAATTGATTTATCAATAATTACATTATCAAGCATGAACTTTTGGTGTTTTAACATAATTTTGAAGCATGGGCTTTAAGCCCTAAGATTTAGTCTTGATATTTCAAGAAGATTATGATTTTAAGCCTCTTTGATGATTGTTTACCTAGTTTCAAGAAAGAAATTGATCTTTTGATCCTAAGCTAAGACAAGGAATCCACATTATTCACATAGTTTGAGATTTAAAGAAGAGAAGCATAATTTGTCTTAATTATAAGCTCTTATGCTCTTTTAATGTAGATTTCCTAAAAGTTCTGAGCAATAAGTATGGGAGTAGTATTTAGCATCGAGCTGGGTATGATTCCAAGGTCTCATGCCTCAGAACTATGTGCCACCGTAGATTTCTGAATTTGCCCATAGTGGGCTAAGATAGTGATCACTAAAGTTAAGGTTCTATTCCGATGGAAAGAGTAGAACAACTCTCCCCAACATGGGCAAGACGTTAGACTCCATGTCAGCTCACATGGTTTATGTTGGTTAGAAGAAACTCCCAAAGTTCTACAATCCCTAAGTTCCAAAGAAGTCTCCTATTCTCCTCAAGATAAAAGCATAAGTTTTGAAAGTTATTGTTTTAAGATTCCTTTTTGCTTACAAACTTTGAGAATAAGAGGAGAATACATATTTTAGAACTAAGTGTAATGACTCGCGAGATTTATGCTACATGTTTCATTATTCATGATTTATGAGATTTAGATTTCAGATTTATTCAAGCTATATGAGCCATTTATATCTGCATGCATGGTTTTATAAAGAGTAATGATATTGTTGACTTAATGCATACACCCCCATATACTCAGTACATCCTCTAAGTACTGATCCACATATATGTCTACGTTCTACATTGTCTCATAATATAGGTACAAGATCTAGTAGGCACATTCAGACTCAGACAGTTGCAGATTCCAGCCAGCAAGGTGATGAGTCCTCCTACTTCAGGGACTTCAGTTGGATTTATTTATGTTGTGTCTTTTCTTATTCATGTGTATTAATTAGAGATAGTTGGAGTAGCTTCCCAACTATTTATTGTCAGTCTAGTAGAGGCTTCAAAGATATTAGATAGAGTCAGTATTGTAATTTCAGTCCCTCTCTTCAGACTTTATTAGAATGTAAAAGTGGTATCAGTATTGTGTTTTACAGATTTCAGTATTTCTCTATGTTTCCGCATAGTAAACTCATTCATTCATTCATATTTAATCATTTGCTTAGTAGTATGCCACTAGAATGGTTAGCTTGGGATCACTTGTGGTCCTAAGCACCGTGTGACATCTCGGGACAGATTTTCGGGGCGTTACAATTGTGATGTTTTGTGTGATTTTTAATTAGGACGAAAATTTACTCGTAAGACAGTTAACGTGTTTTGACAAAATGGTACCCTTCCTAAAAAGTTTTGTAAAACTGTGTGATATGTGTATGCATAGGAATGCTGTGAATCTGGTAATGGCATTAGAATTAGGGGTGTAATAACTATGGCAAACAATTGCATGAACTGGATAGATGTGACTAGCGATGTGACCCTGTACAATGTATGCGTGAGGAGTTACCTAGTTCCCTATGTGTTTGGAATGTAGAACTCGCCCGGTTAATCCTGCCTAGGTCATAGGGTAGTCATTTAGAAAAGGATCATAGGCAATTTTTCAAAGCAGTCCATTTTATCCCAAAATAACCAACCAAATGTAATAAGTATCCTTTGATACCGAAGTGAAGCCTTAATAGATGTATACATACTTACTAGATCATATGGTTTATGTTAGTTAGAAGACCCTCCCTAAGAAAGAATAAAATTAAAGCTTTTAGAACTAATTGTTATGGCTCACAAAGTTATTCTTATGCTTCATTACTCATGTTATGATTTTGCAATCTTTGTTTTATTCAAGCTCAAGGTGAGTCATTTACACTTAGCATGCATTATTTGAAAGTTTATATGAATATTCAGTTATTGTTTTACTTGTGCATTCTCGCCAACATACTCAGTACATTCCAGAAGTACCGACCCACATATATGCCTATATGCTACATTGTCTCATAATGTAGGTACCAATTGTAGCCCGCCATCATAATCAGACAGTTTTTAGCTTCCAGTCAGCAGGTGATCAGTTCTTTTGATTCAATGACTCGAGTCAATCATAGTTTCATTATCATTCTTTTATTTAGTCGTATTGATTTGGGATGGCTGGGGTCATGTCCCGGCTACCTATAATTAGTATTAGTAGAGGCTTTATAGACAGTCAGTAGTGTGGATGTTTTTTATTTCAATTTTGTTTTATATAATCAGAGTTGTAATCATATTAAATAGTTTTTTTATATATGTTCAACTAAGAACCGTGTGACGTCCAGGGGGTAGTCTCGGGGCATTACTGGTACACTCTCTGGACCAGTGATGTCACGACCCAAACCAGGGCCTAGTCGTGATGGGTATCTCAAGTCTGCTAGGGACTAGAGACCACACCGTTAACTTAGCCAACCAAAATACAATACGACTAGCAGCGTATGTGTTTCGAACATATAACAAGATAGAGATGAGTTTCGAACATATAACAAGATAGATAAATCAACAACAAGAGGGATTTAAGAATCCACAACACAACCCACCCACACTTTGTCGACAAAAGCCTGTAAGAAACCAAACATCAACCTAAGTCGGGACATGCCCCCGACCATCACCAAAAACCCACCAAAATAGTCTAAGACATAAGTAAAGACAACACCATGAAATGAGGGCCTTTCGGTTAATGGAAGGCCACCACTTAAAGCTAACTCACGAACAATCCAGAAATCACCTACCACTGTGCAAGGAAACAAAAGTATCTTTAGACCCTGTATCGCGTGGGGATACAACATTCGGGGACGGTTAGCGGGGTGAGCACTAGCATGTAACTCAGGAAAAAGATAAAATAATGCCATGATTAATCAGTCCAAAAAAATATTACATAAATATATGCACACAATCATATACATATATATAATATGCCGGGATAGGGGTCAAGGTTTAGCATGAGAATTAAAACATTAACCTAGATTGTGTAGCTCAAACCATCATCTATACCCACAAGCTATATGGGTTCAGCTCTCACCCTACTGAAAAGGTCCCAATGCGTGTTAGTCGCATGAATCAGGGTATTGAGTAAGGACGGGGAATCCATGACCCTTCGCCAATCTAGGATACAAACATATAAAGTGTGTCACAAGCACACGGTCATCAAGACCAACCCTCACCTCGGCAAATGTAGGTTTCCAAGATCAGTCCTTTGGGACCTCCACCTTCACGGATTAGCTACATAACCCTTTTAAGCCTAATTAAACACTTACACATACCCATTCATTAAACCAAGGACTATCTAGTAAGGCACATATCGCTGGTATCGTCATACCAATTATGCTTGCAAGCTAATATCATTATGCCATTTTCATTGACCATCAACTTGGGGGAGTACATTACCCCCATGGTACAATTATCTATTAACTTGGGGAAATCTACGACCCTCATGGTCCAGTTATTCATTAACTGGGGGAATCCACGACCCCCAAGGTTCAATTAAAATTAAGTCATGGCCATAAAGGCCTTTCAAAGCCATTTGTCTTAATTAGCCTTTTATGCAATGCAATAGTTTTAAATTGGGTTTCAATATGCATATATCTATGTTTCAAAACCAATTTCATAAGGTGAGTTTAGGTCATTGCCAATTCAATTACCAAAATCCATAAAGTTGAGGGAATCCATGACCCCCACAAGTTTATCAAATCAATTTCGGAGAATCCACGACCCCCATTCCCATTTACCATGCCCATGAACCCAATTAGATCAAAATCTATTAATTCAAAACATGAATGATTCACAAAAGCCATAGGAAAAGTAATTCAATCTACAACATCCAAAAGTTGTCAACCCAAATTCAAAGACAACAATTAAATCACATAGATAACAATTTAAAACCATATTTTTAGCAAAACAAATTTTAGGTAACAGATACATGCCTGGGTATATCAAGAATTTGGCAAAGAAACCACACAAATTGACCCTTGGATGCTCAATCCCTTGAAAACCCTAGTTGTTCTTTCTTGGAGAATTAGAGAGAGTTTAAGAGTAGTTTATGATTGTCTAAGTGATGAAAATAACGCCCTTTAGATGTTTTATGGTCGTGGGTTATAATTGGGGAGAAAGATAAATGACCAAAGTACCCTCAATTAAAAAGTTTAGGAAATTGGTCGCCAGTCGTTAAGGGTCACGTCACCACTCATGACAACTGGGTATGAGTCATTGCCTAGGCTCGTAGTCTGGGCAGTGACTCAGGGCAGCCTTCACTGGTTTTTTCATGAGTCATACCCTACGGCTCGTGATCAGACCTTACGGTTCGCAAGGTCTAGTCATACTTAGGATAGTAACATTGGCTACTCCACTAGTTTGGTGACAATTCCCTCCCTACGACTCATGACCACACCATATGACTCGTGTGGTGCCAGTCATAGCCTAGGAAGTAAGCTCAAAACTCAAAAATTTTACAGGTAAATTTAGGGTTTACATTCCCCCTCTCCTCCCACGGGATCATTCATCCTTGAATAATTAATTAAGGCATCGATTAGCACGATTGTAAGATAGGAATGTAACCACAAGCCATTAATAAAGTCAGATAACAAAAGGAGTAGGAGAATGCATACCTTAAGCACGATTATCCAACACGAGGAACAAGAACGGATAGCTGGACTTTATGTCCTCTTCAGCTTCCCAAGTAGCTTCTTATGCCTTATGGTTCCTCCAAAGGACCTTCACCGAAGATACATCTTTAGTCCTCAAATGATGGACTTGCCTATCCAAAATCTTAATAGGAACATTCTCATAAGACAAGGAATCTGAAATACCAACACTCTCAATATAAACCACCAAAGAAGCATCACCCACACACTTCTTCAACATCGACACATGGAAAATTAGGTGAATAGAACCCAAACTTGAAGGTAAATCCAATTCAAAAGAAACATTTCCTACTTTCCTTAAAATTAAGTAAGAACCCACATAGTGGGGACTAAGTTTCCTCTTCTTCGCAAATCTCATCACTCCCTTCATAGGAGATACCTTCAAGAACACCCAATCTCCGACCTCTAACTCCAACTCCCTTCTCCTCACATATGCATAGGACTTTTAGAAACTCTGTTCAGTCCTAAGACTATCCCTGATCACCTTCACCTTCTCCATGGCTTGATGAACCAAGTATGGATCGAACAATCTAGTCTCACCAACCTTAAACCACCCAATAGGAGATCTACACCTCCTTCTATAAAAGCCTCAAAAGGAGTTATCCTAATACTAGAGTGATAATTGTTATTATTTGTAAACTCAATGAGAGGCAAATAATCCACCCAATTGCCTCCAAAATCAATGACACAGGCCCTTAGCATATTTTTAAAAGTCTTAATAGTCCTCTTTGCTTGTCCATCCATGTGAGGGTGGAATGCAGTGCTAAGGTTCACCCGTGTGGTCAAGCCTTTATGAAATGAATGCCAAAAGTGAGAAGAGAACTGTGTACCTCACTCGAAATAAAGAAAACTAGAGCACCATGCAATTTGACAATCTCCTGAATAAACAACTTAGCATAATCCTTTCAAAAGTAAGTAGTCTTCACAGGCAAAAAGTGAGCATACTTAGTCATCCTATCCATGATGACCCAAATTGAATCATGTTGATTCTAAGACCGCGGAAAACCGATAATAAAATCCGTGTTGATCATCTCCTATTTCCACATGGGCTACTCAATCTCTTGAGGCACGCCACTCAGCCTCAAGTTCACAACCTTCACTTGCTGACACACCATACACTTAGCCATAAAGTTAGGCATATCTCTCTTCATATTGTTCCACTAATAAATCTCCTTCAAGTCATGGTACATCTTCATCAAACCAGGATGAACTGACTTCACCAACTCTTCAACAAACACACCTCTATCCTCTGAATCCAAAAAATAAACTCCCAGATTAGCCAACTGGTGGATATCCTTCACCTACCCTCTTTTCTCATCATCCATATGAGATAAGCTTCCCAAGGACAATCTGTTAAGAGCATCAACAACCACATTAGCTTTACCTGGGTGATAGTGAAGACTTATATCATAGTCCTTGAGCAACTCCATCTTTTTTACTTTAGATTCAACTCCTTCTGGGTGAACACATACTGTATCCTCTTACGGTCTGAATAGATATCAACATGCACTCCATACAAGTAGTGACGCCAAATCTTCAACGCAAATACCATAGCCACTAACTCTAGATCATGAGTTGGATAATTCCTTTCATGAACCTAAAGCTGTCTAGAAGCATACTGAACCATCTTACTATGTTGCATTAAGATAGATCCTAGTCCCACATGAGACATATCACAGTAAACTCCAAAACCATCAGAACCCTCGGGCAGGGTCAAAACTAGCGCGGAAGTTAACATATCTTTCAGATTCTCAAAACTACCCTCACATGCATTGGACCATAGAAACTTCACCTTTTTTATAGTCAACTTTGTCAAGAGAGCATCAATAGAAGAAAAGCTCTCTACAAACCTCCTATAATACTTAGCTAAACCAAATAAGCTTCAAATATCGGTTGGAGTCGTGGATCTATGCCACTTCTTAAATGCCTTAACTTTCTGTGGATCTACCATGATCCCCTTACTGGAAAAAACATGACCCAGAAAGGTCATAACATTCAACCAAAACTCACACTTCAAAAATCTGGCATACAATTGATGATCCTTAAGAGTCCAAAACACTACTCGAAAGTGATTGGCATGATCCTCCTCACTCTTAGAATATACCAAGATATCATCAATAAACACGATCATGAACAAATCCAAAAACTACCTGAATACCTTGTTCATGAGATCCATAAACACAGCCGGAGTATTAGTCAATCTGAATGACATAACCCAAAACTTATAATGAGCATACTAGGTACGGAAAGCAGTCTTAGGGATATCCACCTCAATAATCTTCAACTGATGATAACCCGACCAAATATCAATCTTAGAGAAACATCTAGCACCTTAAAATTGGTTGAAAAAGTCATTAATCCTTGAGAGAGGGTACTTATTCTTCACAGTTACCTTATTCAACTGTCGATAGTCTATGCACATCCTAAGAGACCCGTCTTTCTTACCATGAAAAAGGAAGGAGCACCCATGAAGAGATACTAGGATAGATGAAACTCATATCCAAAAGATCCTTCAACTATTTTTTAAGTTCTTTCAACTCAGTTGGAACTATTCTATATGGAGGGATAGATATAGGACAGGTATATAGTAGAAGATCAATCCTAAAGTTTATTTCACTATTGGGAGAAATACCAGGAAGATCATCGAGAAACACTTCAGGAAATTTGCTAACCACGGGGACAGATTGTAAAGAGGGACTTTCAGAACCAGAATCCTTAACCCAAACTAGATTGTATAGACACCCCTTGGAAATTAACTTTCGAGCTCTAAGATAGGAGGTACTAGAGAACTCTCTTCCCACCCAATCACTAGTTCATTTAGGAATTGAAAACTGAACTTACGGGTCCTACAATCCAAGGAAGCATAGGATGAATAAAGCCAGTACATCACCAATATAATATCAAATCGACCATATCTAATTCTATCTGGTCCACCAATGTCTCCCTATGAAATATGGACACCACCTGGCCTTTATATACTTTTCTAGACATACTAGAATCACCCATCGGGGTAGACACAAAGAAGGGATTGGAAATATACTCAGGACCAAAACCAAAATAAACAGCCACATAAGGGGTCACATAAGAAAGGTAGGACAATATACATCACGAGAAAAGTTATAGCGTACCAGTAATAATATTAGGAGATGCCTCAGATTCCTATCGGGTGAAAAAAGCATAAAGACGATTCTAACCAGTGCCAGTACCAGAAGTAGCGCCCTTTGGTGCAGGAGCTAATGAAGTAGCAACTGAAATTGTATTAGCTCTAAAAACAACCTTAGTTGGATAATTTCGCTGCAAATAACCCAGCTGACCATAATTATATTATCTATTCCTCCCCTCATCACACTGACCATGATGAAGTTATCCACAGAATTGACAAGGAGGATAAATTAGGGTTGAATGAGCTCCACTAGCCTAAGAGTAGGCACTTTGTGCCATAAACCCACTGTTAGTCTGAAAGTGACAATCACCAGATGGCTTAGGATATGGAAAACTGGTCATAGCGTATTAACCTGAGTTTCCCCAAGTTCTCGTCTTGCCGCATGCCTGCCATCTTAACCACTATTCTGCTGGCCTCCACCCTGCTCTGAATATCTGAACTTTTTATTCTTTTTCTCTCCTATTTCTTCTTGTTTCTTCTTTTCATATTAGACCTTATTCATATACACTACAAGCCTAGAGATATCTATGCCATTATTCAAAATTGTGGCCTTAAACTCTCATACCAAATCTCAAGACAAACCTAAAGAAAACTTCATTATTTTTTCCCTCATACTAGATATAATCTCCAAGGCATAACAAGATAGCTTGTGGAATTTCAAATCACACTCCTTCAAATTTATCTTTCCCTGCTTCAAATTCATAAACTCCTTAGATTTAGCCTCCCTCAACTCCTGAATAAAGAAATGATCAAGTAAAGCACCAAAAAACTCCTCCCATATAGCCAGCTTGGCATTAATATACCTTGAATGATCCCATTTCTCATACTATTTCTATGTCATATCCTTCAACTGATAAACAACACTCCACATCAGTAGCATGCATCACCTTGAATATCTTCTCCATTTTATAAACAAACCCTTGAGGATCCTTCTCAGTTTGTAATACCCCAAAATCTCTTCCTGAAATGTCACACGGTGCTTAAGGTGACAAGTTGCCCCAAGCTAACCCTTTGAGCCTATTACTACATATAATAACTTAATTCGACATAAAATAAACAAAACACTGGTACTGTCATATCAAATGATAAGAAATACGAAGAAAATACTCTGTCCAAACGACCACAAAACTGGAAATCTCAACATACTAACAATCTGATAACTAGTCTGACAAAGCCTCTACTACTCAAGTCTACTAGAAAGCCATTGGGACAAGTCCCCAATTGACTCAAACTGAACTAAAAGCAATAATATGTCTACTAACAATACTGAAATGTATGAAGATAGGTCCTCGAACCATGAGGACTCACCAATGTAGAGATGTAGAGAAAGGTACTCGAAAATCACTAATGAGGCTGGGATTGAGCACCTGAACCTACATTATAAGACAATGTAGCACATAGACGTATATGTGGATCAGCACTTGGGAAATGTACTGAGTATATAGGGGTATATGCATGTACATAAAACAATATCCATGATCTTTAATCAAATCATACATGCAAATATGTGACTCATATAGTTTGAATAAGTCTAATATAATAAGCTCATAAATCATGTAGAATGAAACATGTAACCCAAATCTCGTGAGTCATTATACTTTAGCTTTAAAATCTGAACTCTTCTCTTATTCTCATTACTCGAAGACTAAAGAAAACTTTAAACAATACTTTCAAACTCATGAATATATCTCATGGAGAGTAAAACTTCTTTAATGCTCAAGAACTTAGAACTCTTTTAAACTGAAGAAACTTGGAACTCGGAATTCTATAACTCTTACTAGTAGAGAAAACTACTTTCTTCTTGGAAAATTTTTACTTCAAGAAACTATTTTGAAAATCTTACAATTAGGAAAAATCACTTATCTCAAAGCTTTAGGGAAAATATTCTATCTCAAGGGAGGTTCTCTTAATTGACATTAACTATGCGACCTACATGGAGTCCAACGTCTTGTCCTCCTAAGGAAGAAATTTCACATTGGGAAGAGGCGTCATACTCTTGCCAGAGAGTATAACCTCAACTCAGTGATCACTTATCTCGGCCTCGGGCCCATAAATCTCAATCCTATGGTGGCACGTAGTTCTGAGGTATGAAACCGTAATAACTTACCCAATTCAGTGGTAAATACTACTCCCTTTAGTTAGCTACGCTCATCTTAGGGAAATCCACTTTAAAATAATCTCATGGTTCAAAAGAACCCAACTACAAAATCTGTAATCTTATTTGGTAAAGTGGATTTCAAAGCTACTATGACCATTACGGTCAAAACTTTCTCAATGATCTCAAAATACTCAAATCATGGGTGCTTATAGCACAAAAGTTCATAAAAACTAAAATCTCAAGTAGGGTTTAATGACCCATAATCGAGTTAAGACTCATCAAAATGTATACTAGATGACATAAGGATACATAAATCATATAGAAATCTGGGAATGTTCAGCAATTTGTCTAAAAATCTCAATATACTCATGTACTTCAATTTCTAGAACATTGGCAAATCTCAAAATCTCATGCATAGTAATATTGGGTATGAAATCACACTTCAAATTCATAGGAGAACTCATAAAGTCATATATCTTTGTAATTTAAAACAAGTTTTGGGCACAAGGATGAAAGAATTGTCCTTGTTCAAACCCCACATACCATAGATTGTGAAACTAGATGAACAAACTTGCTTGAAACTCTTCTTCTTACTCTTTGAGAGAGGGTTCTTAAAGCCTTGGACTTGGGGAACTCGAATCTCAGCTCAATTTGTAGAATCTATGGTGAGTTCTTGAATTTCTTGGAGAAGGGTTTTGGTTTTGTTCTTGAGGAAGAAACCCTAGCCTTTGGATATTTTGGGAGATAATGAAGTCATATGCTTCCTTTTGAATATATCTAAGTGTTAAAAGAGGAAAAAGGCCAAAAATTCCTTTTTAAACGACTTATAAATAATAAACGGGATTTACGACGGTCGAAGTGACGGTCCGTCGCTAGTCTGACAGTCCGTCGGATTGTCCATGCACGTTTGTCAGAAAAATGCCACACTACCTTAGTTGCGAAGGTCCGTCGCTAGCTTGACGGTCCGTCGTCTTGGCTGTTGCACTTGGACCAGAATAGGGAGTCACTGCCTTGGTTGCAACGGTCCGGACGACGGTCCATCGCAAACTCGACGGTCCATCAACCTGTCCGTTGCACCTGGGCGGTTTCGACAACTCTCAGTAAAGCAGCCATAACTTCTCACCCCGATACCAGATTTGGACGAAATTGGTATCGTTGGAAAACTAATTCAATTCTATACATTGCAAAAAGTCAATATTAGGGAAATTCTACACGGTTTAAAATATTTCTCACTTGGGAAGTCAGCCCTTACTCTTCTTAAAGATGAAACTCGACTTAAAGAAAATCCGGGGTATTATAATATCTCCCCCTTGGGTACATTCGTCCTCGAATGTCACTTGTTAGACCAAGAACACAGGAAAAACTGAGTACACATAGCTGAATCAATTTGCTAAATGGCTACAAATCTTTCTTAACTCTTGAATACTTTGGAAATTGCAAGAACTCATGCAAGGATAGATATACAGATGAACTTTAGATTTAGAAGGGCTGAAGTAAGGAAGCATAATACCTTCAGCTTGATCGGAACTCGCGGAAAAGAGGTGCGGGTACTTGGCTCGCATGTCTGCTTCTGCCTCCCAAGTAGCACCCTCAACTGAATGGTTCCTCCTCAAAATTTTGACCAAGGGAACCTCTTTGTTCCTCAGTCTACGGATCTGAAAATCTAGGATCTCAACAGGAATCTCATCAAATGAAAGACTATTCTGAATATCAGCACTCTCTGAAGGATCCACTACAACAAAATCACCAATATGCTTTTTAAGCATGGAGACATGAAAAATAGGATGAACGACTGATAGCTCTGCGGGAAACTCAACTTCATAGGCTACTTTACCAACACGACTCAAGACTCTATAGGGTCCTACATAACGGGGACTAAGCTTCCCTTTTTCGCCATTCCTCTTCACCCTTTTCATCGGTGAAATCTTTAAGTACACCAAAGCACCCACCTCAAACTCAAGATCCCTTCCCCTCACATTGGTATATGACTTTTGACGACTCTGAGTTGTCTTCAACCTTTCTCTAATCAATTTTACCTCTTTCATAGACTCGAATACCGCATCAGGTCCAATCACTATAGCTTCACCCACTTCAAAACAACCAATGGGGGATCTATATATTCTACCATACAAAGCCTCAGATGGTTCCATCTCGATACTAGCATGGTAACTATTATTATAAGCAAACTCTATCAATGGAAAATGCTCATCCCAACTACCTTTGAAATCAAGAGCACATGCCCTCAACATATCTTCTAGAGTCTGAATGGTCCTCTCATCCTGACCATCTGTTTGCAGATGAAAAGCGGAACTCAAATGAACTTGGGTACCAAAACCCTGCTGAAATGCTCTCCAAAACTAAGAAGTAAATTGCGTACCCCTATCCAAAATGATAGACAAGGGAACTCCATGCAACTTGAAAAACTCTCGGATGTACAACCTAGCATAATCCTCAGCTGTATAAGATGTATGCACGGGCAAGAAATGTCCGAACTTAGTCAGCCTGTCTACAACAACCCAAATAGAATCATGATGACGACGCGAAAGAGGTAAACCAGTCACGAAGTCCATATTCACCTCTTACCACTTCCAAGTGGGTATACAAAACTGTAGCATCATACCACCAGGTCTTTGGTGTTCTACCTTAACCTGTTGGCACGTTGCACACTTTGCTACAAACTCATCTATATTTTTCTTTATACCACTCCACCAATAGATTTCTCGTAAGTCGTGGTACATCTTGGTAGCACCGGGATGGATAGAATACCGCGCGCCATGCGCTTTAGCCATAATCCTATGCCTCAAATCATCAACACACAGAACACACAACCTACCCTGCAATCTCAACACACCATCTCCCCCTTGGAAGAAAACCTCTACCTTTTGGTCCTTAACTGACTCCTTTAGTCTGACCAAACTAGGATCTTGGTCTTGCTTCTCCTTCACTTTCGAAACTAAAGAGGATTCAGAACTACTCTACACCAAAGTACTTCCCTCAGCTGAATCAAGCAACCTAATAACCAATCTAGCCAGAAAATGCATATCACGAGCTAACTCTTTCTTACCTTCCTCTACATGAGCAATACTACCCATAGACAACCTGCTAAGGGCATCTGCCACTATATTGGCCTTGCCCAGATGATACAATATACTCATATCATAGTCTTTTAACAACACTAACCACTTTATCTGCCCAACATTCAACTCCCTCTGGGTAAACACATACTGTAGGCTCTTATGATCAGTAAACACATCAACATGGACACCATAAAGATAGTGTCTCCAGATTTTCAAAGAAAAGACCACAACAGCTAATTCAATATCATGGGTTGGTTAGTTTTTTTCATGTGGCTTCAACTGTTTAGAGGCATAGGCTATAACCTTACCTCTTTGCATCAACACACAACCCAAACCAACTCTAGAGGCATCACAATACACCATAAAACCATCTGTACCATCAGGCAAAGTTAATATAGGGGCTGAAGTAAGTCGAATCTTCAACTCCTGGAAACTCTTCTCACAGGAATCTAACCACTGGAACTTAACTTTCTTTTTGGTCACCCGGGTCATGGGAGATGCAATAGAAGAGAAAACTTCAACAAAACGACGGTAGTAGCCAGCAAGACCCAAGAAACTTCAAATGTTAGATGGGGAAATAGGTCTAGGCCAATTTCTTACAGCTTCTGTCTTTTGGGGATCAACTCTAATGCCTTTGGCTGAAACAATATGACCCAGAAAAGCTACTGATCTTAGCCAAAATTCACACTTACTGAATTTGGCGAACAACTGATGATCTCTAAGAGTTTGCAAGACAATTCTAAGGTGATCTGCATGGTCTTTCTCAGTATGGGAGTACACAAGGATGTCATTTATGAAAACAATGACAAACATATCAAGATATTGCTTGAACACTTGATTTATGAGGTCCATAAAGGCTCCTGGGGCATTGGTTAGCCCAAAAGACATGACTAGAAACTCAAAGTGACCATAGCGGATTCGGAAAGCTGTCTTTGGAATATCACATTTCCTTACTTTAAGCTGATGATAACTGGATCTAAGGTCTATCTTGGAGAAATAACTTGCACCTTGCAACTGATCAAACAGGTCATTAATTCTCGGAAGAGGATACTTATTTTTTACTGTGACCTTGTTAAGATGACGATAGTCAATTCACATACGCAAAGAACCATCTTTTTTTTGCACGAATAGAATAGGTGTGCCCCAAGGAGAAACACTCAGCCTTATGAAACCTTTGTCTAAAAGATATTTGAGTTTCTCTTTTAACTCCTTAAGCTCTGCAGGTTCCATACGATAAGGTGGGATAGAAATAAGCTGAGTATCAGGAAGAAGGTCAATCCCAAATTCTATCTCTCTATCGGGAGGTACCCCTGGGAGATCTTCCAAAGAAACATCAGGAAACTCATTAACAATGTTGACTGAATGAATAGTTAGAGCCTCGATCTTAGTGTCTTTAACTCTAACTAGTTGATAAATTCAACCTTTGGATATTAGCTTTTTGGCTTTGAGGTAGGAAATAAAATGGCTCTTGGGAGATACCGAACTCTCGGACCACTCAAGAACTGGTTCATCAGGGAACTGAAACTTGACCACATGGGTACGATAGTCTATAGATGCATAGCAAGAATGAAGCCTATCCATACCCAGAATAAGGTCAAAATCCACCATGTCTAACTCTATCAAGTTAGCAAATATGACCCTATGAAGAACAGTAACAGGACAATGTTTATACACTTGTTTAGCAATAATTGGCTCCCCTACTACTGTGGAAACTAGGAAAGGCTCCGGAATCTATTCGGGACTCATTTTAAAATTCACAGCGACTAATGGGGTCACATAAAAGAAACTTGACCCGACGTCCAACAACACATAAACATCGAAGCAAAAGACACGGAGCATATCAGTAACAACATTGAAAGAGTCCTCCCGCTCTTGATGGGATGGTAAGGCATAAAATCTGTTCTGGCGTTGACCGCCAACAGTACTAGATGAAGTGCCCTGAACATAGGCGGGATGAGGTACATGAGCTGGTGCACTAGTAGTCTGTGCCTGAGGTCGAGAATCTCTGTTCTCCTGCCTAGCATGCAGATAATCTCTAAGTCTGTGGCCCAACTTTCCACAACTAAAACAACCCCTCTGATCTGTTAAACACTCACCGGGAGGATCTCTACCACACTTAGCACAAGGAGGATAGTCGGGTCTGTTACTTACACTGTTCTGCGACCTAGACATAGAAGACCTGTTCCCTTGTTCCTGCCTGCCTCTAGGCATGGGAGCACTAGCTGATGAAGGTGCTGGCATAGACGAACAACTCTGGAACTGTGGGTGGTTCCCTCCATGGGACCTATCCTGACTATACTCATGTTGCTCGAATCTAGTCCTCTTGTTACCCCTCACTCTCTCTCTCTCTTATCTTATCCACCTCTATCTGCTGTACATACATCATCAACCTAGCCAGATCCATATCCCTATTCAGCATCGTCGTCCTAAACTCTTTCAGTACTAAACCAAAAATTCCTGTCATGAACTTGCTCATACTAGCTTGAGTGTTAGAAATTAAAGCAGGAGCATACTTGGCCAACTGGTTGAACTTCAAGCAGTACTCCTTAACAATCATGGAGCCTTGCCTTAAGTTAATAAACTCCTCAATCTTCGCTTACCTCATCTTAAGCAGAAAGAACTTGTCCAAGAATGCATCTTGGAACACCTGCCATGTCATAGGAGCAACACCCTCACCTCTACCCTTCTTCCACGCTACCACCCAGTCATAAGCAATATCCTTAACCTGTATGACGCCAGCTCAAAACTTTTTTCCTCAGAAACATGCATCACCTGTGTGATATTTCTCACCTCCTCAAGGTATAACTGTGGGTCCTCATCTGCCTTAGACCCATAAAACTCTAGCGGATTCATCCGCATGAAATCACGAATCCTAGCAGCAGCTAAATCACCTCCTTGCTGATTTGAAATGTGGCCTAGTTATTGGCCTAAACATTAGCGGTGACTGCTTGGGCTAACGCCTGAAAGGCCGCCCGAAACTCAGCATGAGACACTGTCTAATTCGAGGGATCAATATCTAGGGTTTCTCATTATCGTTTCTACGGGCATTCTCTCTTCGGGGAGACATTTTCTGAAATAGAAGAGCATGATATATTTGATGAGAGGGACAACTATAGGCATGATAGAATCTGAAAAAAAGAATAACTTTTTTCCTAAAACGTCTCGTAGCCTCTTGCTCATAGATGTGGAGTTCTACACTCCGATGATTAAGACTCTACTCAACGCAGCTTGTCAGACTCCCTAGGACTCCTTAAACCTTAGCCCCTAATACCAAGTTTGTAACGCCTCGAAATCTCCTCTCAGAACTTCACAGAGTGCTTAAGGCTACAAGTAGACCCAAGCTAACCCTTTGAGCCTATTACTACATATAATAACTCAATTCGACATAAAATAAACAAAACACTGGTACTGTCATACCAAATGATAGGAAATACGAAGAAAATACTCAATCCAAACGACCACAAAACTGGAAATCTCAACATACTAACAATCTGATAACTAGTCTGACAAAGCCTCTTCTACTCAAGTCTACTAGAGAGCCATTGGGATAGGTACCCAACTGACTCAAACTGAACTAAAAGCAATAATATGTCTACTAACAATACTAAAATGTTTGAAGATAAGTCCTCGAACCATGAGGACTCACCAATGTAGAGATGTAGACAAAGGTACTCAAAAATCACGGACGAGGCTGGGACTCAGCATATGAACCTACATTATAAGACAATGTAGCACATAGACATATATGTGGATCAACACTTGGGAATGGACTGAGTATATGGGGGTGTATGCATGTACATAAAACAATATCCTTGCTCTTTAATCAAATCATGCATGTAAATATGAATGACTTACATAGCTTGAATAAGTCTAATATAATAATCTCATATATCATGTAAAATGAAGCATGTAATACAAATCTCATGAGTCATTATACTTTAGCTTTAAAAGCTGAACTGTTCTCTTATTCTCATTACTCGAAGACTAAAGAAAGCTTTAAATAATACTTTCAACCTCATGCATATATCTCATGGAGAGTAAAACTTCTTTATTGCTCAAGAACTTAGAACTCTTTTAAACTCAAGACACTTGGAACTTAGAATTCTATAACTCTTACTAGTAGAGAAAACTACTTTCTTCTTGGAAAAATTTTACTTCAAGAAACTATTTTGAAAATCCTACTATTAGGGAAAATCACTTATCTCAAAGCTTTAGGAAAAATATTCTATCTCAAGGGAGGTTCTCTTAACCGACCTAAACCATGTGAGCTACATGGAGTCCAACATCTTGTCCTCTTAAGGAAGAAACCTCACATTGGGAAGAGGTATCATACTCTTGCCAGGGAGTATAACCTCAACTCAGTGATCACTTATCTCGGCCTCGGGTTAATAAATCTCAATCCTATGATGGTACGTAGTTTTAGGGTATGAAACCATAGTAACTTACCCAACTCGGTGCTAAATACTACTCTCTTTAGTTAGCTACGCTCATCTCAGGGAAATCCATTTTAAAATAATCTCATGGTTCATAAGAACCCAACTATAAAATCTGTAATCTCATTTGGTAAAGTGGATTTCAAAGATACTATGACCATTAAGGTCAAAAATTTCTCAATGATCTCAAAATACTCAAATCATGGGTGCTTATAGCACAAAAGTTCATAAAAACTGAAATCTCAAGTAGGGTTTAATGATCCATAATCAAATCTCAAGTTAAGACTCATCAAAATGCATACTAGAGGTCATAAGGATACACAAATCATATAGAAATCTGGAATGTTCAACAATTTGTCTTAAAATCTCAACATACTCATGTACTTCAATTTCTAGAACATTGGAAAATCTCAAAATATCATGCATTGTAATATTGGGTATGAACCCACACTTCAAATTCATAGGAGAACTCATAAAGTCATATATCTTTGTAATTTAAAACAAGTTTTGGGCGCAAGAACGAAAGAATTGTCCTTGTTCAAACCCCACATATCATAGATTGTGAAACTAGATGAACAAGCTTGCTTGAAACTCTTCTTCTTACTCTTTGAGAGAGGTTTCTTAAAGCCTTGGACTTGGGGAACTCGAATCTCAGCTCAATTTGTAGAATCTATGGTGAGTTCTTGAATTTCTTGGAGAAGGGTTTTGGGTTTGTTCTTGAGGAAGAAACCCTAGCCTTTGGATGTTTTGGGAGATAATGAAGTCATATGCTTCCTTTTGAATATATCTAAGTGTTAAAAGGGGAAAAAGGTTAAGAAGTCCTTTTAAAAAGACTTAAAAATAATGAACGTGATTTACAATGGTTGGGGTGACGGTCCATCACTAGTGAGACGGTCCATCGGATTGTCCGTCGCACGTTGGTCAGAAAAAGGACACACTGCCATAGTTACGACGGTCCTAGCAACGCTCTGTTGTTAGCATGACGGTTCGTCATCTTGGTTGTCGCACTTGGTCTAGAAGAGGGAGTCATTACCTTGGTTGCGACGGTCCGGGCAATGGTCCGTCGCAAACTCGATGGTCTATCAACCTGTCTGTCGCACCTGGGCGGTTCCGACATCTCTCAGTAAAATGGTCATAACTTCTCACCCCGATACCGGATTTGGACGAAATTTGTATCGTTGGAAAGCTAATTCAATTATCTACATGACAGAAAGTTGATATTAGGGAAATACTACACGGTTTAAAATATTTCTCACTTAGGAATCCAGCCCTTAGCCTTCTTAAAGATGAAACTCGACTTAAAGAAAATCCGGGGTATTACACAACCTTAGAGACTATAAAGGTCAGAGGGATCACCCTCTTAAATTGGACAACTCTAGTAGCCTCAGAAAATAGAGCAAAAGAACCAATAAGGCCAGGATAACGAGAGTGAGAAGTCACAAACTGAGTTAGTAGATGAATGGATTGGAAAAATTCGACATTAGAAATATCTCCTTTGGGCGGTGGGGAATTAATATCATAAGCTTGAGAAGCCCAAGGAGGACTGGTGAAACTCCACGAGAGGCAGTACAATCGATAGAAGGTACCCTAGACTGGGTCTAAACTTTATAAACAGGGCGAGTTCCATCCATATTAACCACAAGTGGGACAGAGGAGTTTCCACGAGCTTCAAATATTCGAGGAGGCATAATATGAGATACAAACAAATGAAAATTAGGGGAGTTTTCAAGACAGTAGACTCTATGGCTCAAAGATAGATCACAAGCAAAGGGAAACATTCCTAAATACCTCGTAACCTCTCCCTTAAGAGTGGTGCTCTACACACCCATAAAAGAGACTCTACTTGACATGGCTTTGTGGACACTCAATGACTATGGACCTAGACTCCGATGCTAAGCTTGTCATGACCCAAACCAGGGCCTAGTCATGACAAGTATCTCAAGTCCGCCAAGGACCGGAACACTACACAACTAGCAGTGGATAAGTTCAAAACATATAAAAAATAGATCTGAGTTTTGAACATATAAAAAGATAGATAAATCAACAACAAGAGGGATCTAAGAATCCACAACACAAACCAACCACCCACACTTTGTCCACAAAAGTCTCTAAGAAGCCAAATATCAACCTAAGTCAGGACATGCCCCCGATTATTTCCAAAAACCCACCAAAATAATCTAAGACATAAGTAAAGGCAAGAATATGAAATGAGGGCCTTCTGGAGATGGAAGCTTACCACTTCAAAAATGACTCACAGACAATCCAAAAATCACCTACCACTGCACAAGAAGATATAAGTGTTTTCGGACCCTGCATCACGTGGGGATATAGCATTCGGGATGTTAGTGGGGAGAGCGCTGGCATGTAACTCAAGAAAGGAATAAATAACTCCATGATTAATCAGTCCAAAAAAATCATTCTAAAATAATATGCACACAATCATATACATATACATAATATGTTGGGATATGGGTAAAGGTTTAGCATGAGACTTAAAATATTAACCCGGACTGTGTAGCTCAAACCGCCATCTATACCCACCAGTTGTATGGATCCAGCTCTCACCCTGCTGAAAGGGTCCTAATTCGTGTTAGCCACATAAAATGGGGTATTGAGAAAGTTCGGAAATCCCTGTCCCTTTGCCAATCAAGGATACAAATATAAAAAGTGTATCACAAGCACACGGTCATCAAGATCAACCCTCACACCGGCAAATGTGGGATTCCAGTATCAGTCCTTCGAGACCTCCACCTTCATGTCTTAGCTACACAACCTCCTTTAAGCCTAATTAAAATATTTACACAATCCCGGTCTTTACACCAAGGTTCATCCAGTAAGGCACATACCATTGGTATCATCATACCAATTACGCTTGCAACTACTATCATTATGCCATTTTTATTGACCATCAACTTGGGGGATCCACAACCCTCATGGTCCAATTATCCATTAACTTGGGGGAATCCACAAAAACCATGGTCCAATTATTTATTAATTTGGGGGAATCCACGACCCCCAAGGTACAATTAAAATTAATTAATAGCCATAAAGGCCTTTCAAAGCCATTTGTAGTTAATAGCCTTTTATACAATGCAATAGTTTCAAATTGGGTTTCAATATGCATATATCCATGTCGCAAAGCCAATTTCATAAGGTGGGTTGAGGTCATTACCAATTCAATTACCAAAATCCATCAAGTTGGGCGAATCCACGACCCCCGTAAGTTTATTAAATTAATTTGGGGGAATCCATGGCCCCTTATTCCCATTTACCATACCCATGCACCTAATTAAATCAAAATCCATCAATTCAAAAGATGAATGATTCACAAAAGCCATAGGAAAAGTAATTAAATCAACAACATCCGTAAGTGCTCAACCCAAATTGAAAGCCAACAATTAAATCACATGGATGACAATTTAAGCACATGCTTTTAGTAGAACAAATATTAAGGAAGAGATACATGCCTGAGAATATCAAGAATTTGGAGAAGAAACCATACAAATTGACCCTTAGATTCTCAATCTCTTAAAAACCATAGTTGTTCTTGCTTGGAGAATTAGAGAGAGTTTAAGAGTAGCTTATGATTGTCTGATGTCACGACCCAAACAAGGGCCTGGCCCTGATGGGTATCTCAAGTCCCACGTGGACCGAAGATCACCCCCTGACCTAACGAAACCAAACACACCATACCCAATGTTCAGATGAATTTCTAACTTATAACAAGATAGCGTACAATAGCATAAGAAAGTTTTAAATGCATGCCCATAACCAACCACGACGATCGGCTCAATGACCGACCGACACCGCCTAATAACCACAGTAGTCCAAACAAAGCCTTCTTTGATCCAAAACTGAGTGTTAATAAAGTGTCGGGACATGCCCCCGACAATAGCCAAAAAATAAATCCAAATGAATAGTCAAAATATAAAGAAAACCATAATCATGAAATGCGGTCTTTTGAAGTATGAAAACTCACCACTTCAATCTAACTCGCTAACTGATCTCAAATCCAAGTCACTGAGCATAAGAAGTAGAAGTATGGCCAGTTCCTGCATCGCGTGGGGATACAACATTTGAAGACGTTAGCCGGGTGAACACTAGCATGTAACTCGGGGATAAGGATAACATAATGACATGATCAACAGTTTAAACCATTCAAAGATAAATGCACATAATCAAATACATAAACATATATATCTATATATATCATATGTCGAGGTATGGAACAAGGCTTAAAATGCGTTTCAAACTTATAGCCTGGATCGTGTAGCTCAACCGTCATATAATAGTACCCACTAGCTATATGGTCCCCCAACTCTCACCTCTGGTCGGGCCCCAGTGCGTGTAGCCACACGAATCAGAGAATAATCTCATATATATGCACACGAGGGATTCGAACCTCCCAACTATACCAAGGTCACTTAAGCACCCGATCATATAATAATTTACGGCGACCTCAAACCTCCTTAATCATGAAATTATAATAAGGGAGACTCAAACCTCCCTGGTCACGCTGACCCCCACCTCAACAAATATGGTTTTCAGTATGGGTCACTCGGACCTCCACTTTCACGACACAACTACACAACCCTTATTAAAGCCTAATTAAAATAGGTATCACACATTCCCATACATATAACAATATTCCATATTAAGGCATACATTGTTAGTATCGTCATACCAACTACAGTTCCAAGGTAACAACAACATGCCAAAATAATTCCCATTAACTTCGAGAAAACAACTCCCTTTGTTCATCAATAAATGAAGGGGGTCACCGACTCCCTTTGTTCATTAAATCATGCCATTGTATTTCAAATACCTCTTTGTATCATGCAATAGTTCAAGACTAGTTCAATTTTACAAATTTCCACAGTTCTCATAATCAAATCAAAGCCAATTCCATATTATGGGGTTGGGGGAACAACCACTTCAAAGTCACAAGTTTGGAAAAATCACAATTCCCTAGTTAATTCACCATACCCATGCACCCACAAGCTCAAAACCATAATTGACGGATGGAAATCATATATAAACCATGCGAAGCATTATTTAATTCATAACCATTGAAAAACCCTAATCTTTGTTTTCTAGCACGATTGAACTCCATATATCTATACTCTAACCTTTAACCAAGTTAGAAAACAAAGATGCCAAGGAAATCACTCTTTCCTTTAACAAATTTAGAAAACAAAGATGTTAAGAAGAGCACATGCATTAGGCACAATTATTCGGAGCAAAAAACAAGAATGGATACTTGGAATTCATGTCCTCTTCGCCTTCCCAAGTAGCCTCTTAAACCTTGTGGTTCCTCCATAGAACCTATATCAAAGCTACATCATTCATCCACAATTGATAAACTTACCGATCGAAAATTTCAACTGGGACTTCCTTATAAGACAAGGAATCCAGAATACCAATATCCTTGATAGACACAATCAACGATGGATCACCCACACACTTCCTCAACATTGACACATAGAACACTGGGTGAATGGAGCTCAAACTAAAGGGCAACTCCAATTCCTATGCAATACTACCTATCATTTTTTAGACCAAGTATGGGCCGACATACAGGATACTGAGCTTCCCCTTCTTCCCAAACCACATTACTCCCTTCATGGGAGATACCTTCAAAACACCTAATCGCCAACTTCAAACTGTAACTCCCTACGCTTTACATCCGCATAGGACTTTGGAACCTTTGGGTAGCTTTGACTCTATTTTGAATCATCTTCACCTTCTCCACCACTTGGTTAACCAAATTTGGACAAAACATCTCTGCCTCACCAACCTCGAACCATGCAAAAGGAGATCTATACCTCCTACCATACAATGCTTCAAATGGATCCATCCAAATACTAAAGTGGTAGCTATTATTATATACAAACTCTATAAGGGGAAAATGATCAACCCAACTACCACCATAGTCAATCACGCAAGCTCGAAGCATATTTTCCAAGGTCTGAATAGTCTTGTCCACCTGCCCATTTGACTGTGAGTGGAAAGAAGTACTAAGGTTCACCTTAGTTCCTATACCTCTCTGAAACGAATGCCAAAAATATAAAGAGAATTGAGTACCACAATCTGACATAATAGAAACAGGTGCCCCATTCAACTTCACAATCTCTTGGAGGAACAACTTCGCATAATTTTTTGTCGAATAATTAGTCCTCACTGGCAAGAAGTGAGAAAACTTAGTCATCCTATCATAATGACCTAAATTGAATCGAACTGACTCTAAGATCGAGGAAAACCGATAATGAAATCCGTATTAATTATATATTATTTCAATACAAGCAACTCAATCTCTTGCGTCAACCCATCGGGCCTTAAGTGATCAACCTTCACTTGTTGACACACCATGCATTTAAACACAAAACTGGACACATTTTGCTTCATATTGTTCAATCCATAAATCTCCTTAAGATCATGATACATCTTTGTCGAACTAGGATGAAAGACATAAAGCGACTCATAAGCCTCGGCCAAGATCCTCTCTCTCAACCCATCTACATCGGGAACACATAATCTACCTTGGTACCTTAGGATACCATCGCCAATGATCTCAAAATTTACAACCTTTTGTTGTCCCATATCCTCCTTAATTTTTATTAAGATAGGATCTAATACTTTTTTTTCCTTTATCTCAGCAATAAGTGATGACTTCGCCACCTCTTCCACAAGCACATCACCATCCTCAAAGTCCAAGAGACGAACTCCAAGGTTGTCCAAATAGTGAATATCAATCACCAACTCCCACTTATCCTCATCCACATGAGCTAGACTCCCTATGGATAGCCTACTAAGAGCACTAACAACCACATTATCTTTACCTGGGTGATAGTGGAGACTCATGTCATAGTCTTTCATCAACTCAAGCTACCTCTTCTGCCTGAGATTCAACTTATTCTAGGTGAACACATATTGCAGTCTCTTATGATCAGAAAAGATATCTCCATGGACTTCATACAAAGAGTGATGCCAAATCTTCAATGCGAGCACCACAGCCAAAAACTTCAAGTCATGAGTCGAATAATTCCTCTCATGAACTTTCAACTGCCTAGAATCGTAGGCCACCACCCTACCATAATGCATCAACACACAACCAACTCCCACATTGGACGCATCATAATAGACAACAAAACCATTGGTGCCATCAGGCAGAGTCAAAATTAGAGATAAAGTCAACTTATCTTTCAACTTTTCAAAACTACCTCACAAGCATCAGACCACAATAACTTCACTTTCTTATGGGTCAACTTAGTTAGCAAGGCAGCTATGGACGAGAAACTTTCCACAAAACTCCTATAGTAATTAGCTAAACCCAAGAAGCTCTGAATCGGTTGGAGTCGTGATCCTAGGCCACTTTTTAACCACTGCAACTTTCTGCGGATCCACCATGATCCCTTCATTAGAAATGACATGAACCAGATAAGTAACATCTTACAACTAGAACTCATACATCAAAAACTTAGCATACAAATATTGATCCTTCAAGGTTCGCAACACGATATGGAGATGGTCGACGCGATCCGCCTCACTCTTGGAATACACCAGAATGTCATCTATAAACATGATAATGAAAAAATTCAAAAACCGACAGAAAACCCTATTCATCAAGTCCATGAATGTTGTCGGGGCATTGTCAAACCAAAAGACATGACTAAGAAGTCATAATGACCATACTGGGTTCGGAAGGCAATCATAGGAATATCCACCTCCCTAATCTTTAGTTAGTGATAACTAGACCTAAGATCATCTTAGAGAAATATCTAGCACCCTGAAGCTGGTCAAACAATCATCAATCCAAGGAAGAGGATGTAGACACGTGATTTTGACCCTCTTCGAGTTTACTAAATATATTGTTTCCAGTATTAAATATTTATATTTGGTCCGATATTATTTTAACTGTTATTTCATTTCTAATAATTTTTTAGCTAAAAATAAATAAATAAATAAATAAATAAAGTTACTTTTTAGAATATTTTAATTTTATTTTATTTTAAAAAATATTTTATTTTTTAAATTTTAAATAAATAAATAAGCTAGTAGTTTTAGTATTATTTTAATTATATTTATTTTTGTCTATTTTGTAAACTTTTATTGTATTTTCTTAAATATAAAAATTAATTAGTTATTATTCTATTATTTTTATTATTATTTTATTTATTTATTATTTATTAGTTTTATTTTTTATTATTAAATATCTTTTATTAAAAAAAAGAAAAAAAGATTTTAAATTTTAAAAAAATCCTATCGTATTTGATATTAACTACTCCCCCCAAAATCATCCTATTTAAGGACTCCTTACCCTCAGGCATTAAATCTACGTAAATGAACACTGCTAAAGACACTGAACCAAGAAAAAAAATCAGACACTGAAAAAAAAATTCAATAGAAAAAAAAGAGAGTGAAAAATCAGAGAACAAAAAATCAGAGATAGAGTGGAGATTCAGAATTTCACTTGAAGATTCCGGTGACGATTTCGTATTTCTATTCAACTTAACACAGGTTTTCTTATGATCCTATGTAATTTATTGAATAAACTTTATTGTGAATCAAAATATGAATAAAATTATTTAAGTAATTTTAATATATTGTTTATAATGTGTTGTTGATTTATTGGTTGAATGCATCTGTTATTATATTGTATATTAGATTACTGAGTGTATAAGTACATACTGCTAAGTTAAATTTAGAACAGAGAAAATAGAAGAGAAAATAAAAATAAGGATGTTACAATTTCATATATTGTTCCCTGCATATTCACATTCACCAGAAACATACTCTGTTCGTCAAATCACATAACACAATTCTTGCACACACCACACACATTCGGATTCACATGCAATAGTGATATAACATAGTGAAGAAAAATGAGAAAAATAATGGAGAGATTACAAAAAAGAAAAGATCAGTAGAATGAAAGTGAGGCGAGATAGAAACTAGTAAGAAAAAATAATGTGAAAATAGAAACAAGAGAGAAATCAAAAAGAAAAATGATTTTTGACCCATATTTTTCCGGCGAATTCATCATCGGAATTACTATCTTTAGCATCGGAAACTGCCAAAAACCCAAACTCGATGACCAAACGGTCCTCCATCGTCGCCGGTGATGCAGCAGTGCTACTGCTGTCCCTATTTTCTCCCTTTTCCGGTGACACGACAACCTATTTTTGGGTCAATTCTGGACGGATATCGCCGGATTCGCCACCAAAACCCCCTTTTCGACGTTTCACCAGTGAACCCATCGCCGGAACTAGCCCTTCTCCTCATCGAAAATGCCACAGCCGACAAAACACACGCCGGCGAACTCTTTTCTCCGGTAGAATGATCGCCAAAAGATCCCATCACACTAACATGATCAGATCTGGCTGGATTTCCTTTGTTCTCCGGTGAAAACCCTTTGAAATCAAATTCAATTTTTTAGACGTGGTTTCTCTCTTTGTTTTTTCATGAATTTTTATTACTGATAAATACTATAAAAGAGGTAACTTAATATTTTATTTTTACTTATTTTCATTAATCAGGTTTTACTCTTTTTTTAGAAAAAAATTATTTGTTTTAATTAATTGCCTTAAATAAATTTTGCTCAAGTTTATTATTGAGGTTAAATAATATTTTGACTAGATAAGATTTTAAACGTCAGGCAAATTTTAGGAACATTTAAAATTTTCGTGTCAATAAAGAATGCAGAGTACGCATCTTTTCAAGACATTTAAAGTTCAAGGAAGCAATAATGCACCTTGGCAAATATTTTTCTAAAATTAACTTTCATTGGTTTATTTAATATAAGGTGTAGACAGATATTTTTAGTATAATTAAAGATGAGCGATTTAAGGCCTGCAAACATAATTTATCCAAAATAGTTAAAGCTAAGTATAAGTTGATAAAAGCAACCGTGATTGAACCATGGGACTCGAGGGGTGCCTCACACCTTCCTCTCGATCAATAAAATTTTTTACCCGGTCTTCTATTTTTGCAGACCAATAAAAAGTTATTTTCTTTTGATTAGAAATTCAATAAGGTGACTTGGAACACCATAACTCAATTCCAAGTAGCGACTCTATAATTAAAAGAATCCCTATTCAATAATGTCACTTTAATTAGAAAAATCCTTCGACTTTGATTCCCTCGAGCGAAAAAGGGGTGTGACATCTCTGGCGACTCTGCTGGAGACTAACCAGAATTCGAGCTTTGGATATTGACTTTTACTTATTTGAATTATTTTTTATATTGTGTTTGTTGGCCTTATGTGTTACTTGTTGCTCATTTACTGCTTTTATATTGTTGAATTATTTTATAAACTGTCTTCTCTTGCGCACCCTTTCTGAGTCTCTGAAATAGGATAGAAGAAATGCAGCGTATGCATCTTACTTTTTTTTAGAGATAGTCGGAGTGTCAAGGCACCTGGTGAAGGATTATAGTCACACATGTTAGGCGGGGTTCGGATCAACAACAAAGTCGGAGTAGACTTGCTACCGAACAAGTTGTCCCTCCCCGACTCGAGTGTCCGCTCGGGTAAGCCAATCTAGACACCTATCCCTATTAGGCTAAACTTAGAAGAACTGAAACTCAGAATCTGGTTATCCCTATTAGGTTCTGCTTTATTTGCATCATATGCATTTGACTTAGCGGGACTCGGCATAGGGGTCAGGTCTATCTAGGACAGGTGACCTACTTTATAATGACCAATATGTGCATCCTAAGTGCTCTTTGACATCTGTTTGGAAAACTATCTGATTGTTGATCAGCTTTTAGACAACTTTAAAATACAAGAGATTATATTATCTTCAAATTTAGTGAATCATTTTCAAAGAAAATTTTATTATTTAAAAAAAAATAATATAAAGTAACATAATTTTTATGGTCTTTATGAACTACGAGGGTCTGATTCTCACTCTTTAGTGGGATACGTAGGAATCCCTTTTCGAGATACGACCCTGGCTTTTGAAAATATATTCATGGATTTATTTGGAAAATATTTTGAAAATATGATTACTTTTATAATTATTTTTCTTATAATCAAGTCTAATTTATATATATATATATATATATATCTCAATAGCCCGGAATCTTTAGGGATCATGAGGCTAAGTTTTTACAATATATATATATATATATATATATATATATATATATATAAATCTTAACAGCCCTGAACCTTTAAGGGTCTTGAGGCTAAATTTTGTACAACATATATTTCAAGAACTACACACACCTGATTCTCACATTGATGAGATACATAGACAGTCCTTCATAGATTTGGTGATTTTAAAGAAAAAGATATATTTGTGTTTCCTTCTAAACAAATAAAGAAGAAAGTTTTTGATCTATATATATATAAAATAAATTAATTTATTTTCGAAAAAAAAATGTGTTTTATCATTATTAATGAATTAAAAAAAAAAATTCTCAAATTAAAAGAAAATTTGTTTCTTCATATCTTCAGCTTCTCGAACTACGCAAGATCTGATTCATGTCCTAGCATGATACGTAGGCAGCCCTCTATAGGGTTCGATCATAACTTTTTGAAAAATGTACCTAGAAAAGCCGGGATCAAACACAAAAGCTTCCATGATAGGTTGGGAAATACATATAAAAGAATAATATACAACGTTGCATTATAATGTGTTAAATATGTAACACTCACCCGTTTGCTACTTGGTCACAGAAAGATAAAGTAGTTGGTGGTTGGTTGGTGGTTTAAACTAGCATCAAATCCATACAACACCAAATACAAGAGAAAAAGAAAAATAACCCGTAAAGAGGGTGTAGGGTCTGATAGTGACGAGGAGCAAAATCAGTTAGTTTCACAAGAATTAGCATCAATGGAAAAGATTAATTTATTGAAACAACAGATGGCAGAGGTGTATTAATCTTGGTTGAATGGACAAGCACCACCTTCCTCAATCCTTGGATTTTTGAATACGAATGATCCAAATCCTGCTCAAGCTCAAACTAGCGATCCACTATCCCTACCTGGATTTGGCCCGTATGCTAATATGACTGGAGTTGTTCGTACTTCTACCATGCTCCCACCAAATCCATCTGTCACAAATAACCCATTTTTCACTTCTGTAGAACCAGCTATTGTGGGTTCTCATTCGACAGTACAGAAGAATATGGGGGAACCAAGTCATGATCTGTTGTATCCTTCTGAAATGACTTTCAAACCCCAAAATCTATATTATCATGCTCATCAACACGATTCTCCTATTGTGATTGAGAAGATTGCTAAGAATGAGTAACAAGAGTAGATGGCTAGGAAAGTAAAAAGCTTAGAGCAGAGTATGAGAAACATCCAAGGATTAGGAGGACCAAAAAGTGTTTCATACAAAGATTTGTGTATGTTTTTGCCGATAGGGTTCAAAATGCCAAAATTTGACAAGTATGAAGGTCATGGAGATCCTATGGAACACTTGAAAAAGTTTTGCAATCAATTAAGGGGAGCATGAGTAAAGAAAGAATTGCTCATGGCTTATTTTGGAAAAAGCCTGGCAGGAATAGCTTCTGAATGGTCTATTGACCAAGTCAATTCCCGTTGGCATGTGTGGGATGACATGTCTTGGAATTTTGTTCAGTAGTTTTAGTATAACATCGAGATAGTGACAGATCGTACTACACTGGCTAATATGAGAAAAAAGACAACTGAAAGTTTCCGTGAATATGCTATCAGATGGAGAGAACAGGCTGCAAGATTCAGACCATCGATAAATAAAGCTAAAATGATCGATATTTTTCTATAAGGACAAGAATTTGATTATTTCCATCATTTACTTTCTACTATTGGCAGCACATTTGCTAAAGTTATTAAAGTTGGAGAGATATTAGAGAATAAAATTAAGCCAGGAAATATTATCAGCCAGGCATCTTTGAAAGAAACAACATAGGAAATTCAAAGTGGTGCAGGAAATTTCGGGGTAAAGAAAAGAAAAGAGGATGTAGCAACTGTTGTGCCAGGTCCATGACAAAATTGGAGAGGTGTGCGTCAACCATACGCACAAAGTCCATTATATTTCATTTCATCCACCAGTATCCTATTTACAATGCACAACCATATGCTCAGGCTCCTTCTTACCCGCAATGGCAAGAACCAGCCATCCAAAATCATCCGCCAATCCCAGAAGTTCGATAAGGTCCCCCTAGATCTACTTTCCATCCTAGAGAAGACTTCAAGATGGCTAATATGGGCAAAGATAATTTCACTCCTATTGGAATATCTTACACTAGTTTGTTTCAGAGGCTGAGGAAAATGAATATTCTAAACCCAATTGAGAGAAAGATTCGAAATCTTCCTTCGAAGAACATGGATTATTCTAAAAGATGTGAATACTATTTTGATGCCCCAGGGCACGATATAGAGAATGTTGGTATCTGAAAAGAGCCATTTAGGAGCTGACTGACACCCAACAGATCATAGTTTAAAGTCCAGATGCTCCAAATATCAATCAAAATCCACTGCCAGATCATAATGAAACAAACATGCTCAAAGTGATACCCAGTGGTGAAGACGTTGTAATTTTCTTCAAGCCGATCATTAAAATTAAAACTAATTTTGAAAATTCAGAAAATATTATAGATTTGACGAAAGAAAAACCTGCAGAGGTAGAGGATGTGATAGTTAAATCTGAATCATCGAATGTTCCCTTGGTTATGGGGAAAGTGATTTTAGAAAGTGTTGAGTCAGGTCAAGTAAAACTAAAGCTCATTGTTCCTGGAAGATCCACTAGGACTCTCTTAATCATAAATGGAGCTCCCATATCTCCTATTGTTATTAAACCAATATCGTAACCGCCTATGGTTAAAACCAAAGTAGTCCCCTGGAACTATGATCGTGTTGTGGTGATACGCAAGGGAAAGAAAGTGATTGAAGATATGGATGAAGTAGAGGGATTAACCCAATCTAGGAGGTGTTATGCCTCAGTAGAGTTAAGAAAGAATAAACAAGGCAATGGAGAACGAATGACAGTCAAGAAGCCAGTTACTGATGAAGAAGCTGAAGAATTCTTAAAGAAAATGAAATTGCCAGAATATTCTGTTGTAAAACACTTGAAGAAGACGTCAACCCAGATTTCTTTGTTGTCTTTATTAATACATTCAAAGGATCACCGCAAGTCTATAATGAAGATTCTTAATGAGGCATGTGTTCCTAGTGAGATTAAGGTGAATCAACTGGAAAAAGTTATTGGAAGGATCCTTGATGTAAATAAGATCACTTTCTCAGACGGCAAATTACCTGTAGAAGGTACCAGACATAATAGAGGTATCTACATTACTGTGAAATGTGAGCATTCCTTCGCCACTCGAGTGTTGATTGATGGAGGATCGAGCGCTAACATTTGTCCTATATAAATTTTGCAAAAGTTGAATGTTAGTATGGAGGATCGAGCGCTAACATTTGTCCTATATAATGCCATTGGTGAAATAGAGCTCATGTTGACAATAGGGCCTGTGGATTTTTCTATGGATTTTCAAGTGCTGAACATTGATGCTTCATATAATATGTTATTTAGAAGGTTGTGGATTCATAGGGCTAGAGTAGTCGCATCAATATTACACCAAATGGTTAAATTCGAATACGACAGGCGAGAAATAGTTATTCATGGTGAAGGAGACTTGTCTATGTATAAAGACTACTCCATTTCCTCCATTGAAGTAGATAATGCAGATGGAGTGCTAATTCATCAAGCCTCTGAAGTAATGGCTGTTGAGCATGTCCTCAAGGGGAATCTCATCGCAAGACTATAATTTTCCTCTGCATCTGTTATGGTAGTGAATGAAATATTGAAGCATGGTTTCGAACCAGGGAAAGGTCTAGGGATGTTTTTGCAAGGCAGGGTTCATCCAGTAAACCTCCATGAGAACTTTGGTACCTTTGGTTTGGGATACGAGCCTACTTTTGAGGATAGAAAAAAGGCTAAAAAGCATAAGAAAGAGTCATGGTCACTTACCAAGACGATATCACCACTTCATGAGTCTTTCATCAAATTCAGTGTTGTTGGGTATTCCATGTTACCTGCTGCAGAGTCGATGAATGATGACGATACAAAGTTCATTGGCCTTTTCAAGAACATGTTTATCGAAGCTAATTGGTTAAAATTTAGGATGGTTCCAGTAATGCAGATGTGCAGTTTATTGACCCTAATGTCCAGCTTAACAATTTGGAGGCCACTCCTCTCCCTACTATGAACGAGTCTTGGTAGTGTGTTTGTTTTTATTTCAGTCTTAGTTATTTGTTTGTTTCTCTTTGTGTGATTTAAATTATTCTAGGATTGTAATTCAAATCTTTATCTTGGTATTTTAGGTTAAAACTCTTTCTATCATTGTTTTTAATGAAACGTAATTTCCCTTTGTTTTATTTTGTGTCTAATATGTACTTATTTATTTTCTATCATACTGTTCTTTCTATGCTGATTCTAATGATGTGACATGCATGAAGAATTATCAACCAGATTTTAAAACCCAATCTAATTATGAAATATTGAATAAAGAGGCTAAATACAATGAAGAGAAAATATTTAAAGATATAAGCAAAGATTTCAAACAGTTTGAGAATAAGTCAAATCCCAATATGGATCAAATTGGGACAATCACTTTGTAAATAAAAAATGACTTGATCATTAATTAGAAGATCTAATTCAAGCATTTTTAATGGGATCAATTAGAGGATATATAGTCTCCATCGTCAAGAAGACAAAAGAAAATTAGCTCCAAAAGGGCATGAGTCATCGATTGAAAGAATAGTATGATACAAGTGGACTTGTATGTTTCCTAAGCTTAAAAGAAGTGACGCACGTGCATGTGCTTAGTTACAATCAATGTTGAAAAGATATATATGATCTTCATGTTCTATTCCCGAATTGCATGTTAAGTACTTGCATTTTTAAGGATTGATATGACGAAGGAATTTCATTCTGCTATCTAAATGTTGTGTCATCCTTTGTTACCCCTTTTGAGCTTTAGTTTTATTTTCTTTCATACCCCTCTTTTGGAATCAAGATAGAGTCAGCAAAGCTCGAAAGAAAAGTGTCGAGGAAAATACTAGAGTTAGAAAAGTTTTTAAAAAAAAGTGAAAAAAATGTGGCAAAAAGAAAGAAAAGAGAAAAAGAGTCAATAAAAAAGAGGGAGAAAAGAAATCAGAATCAAGTAGAAGAACAAAAATCTGAACTACGTTTGACCTGATTCTTGCTATGACAAGATACGTAGGCAGCCCTACTCTGGGGTTCGGTCTAACCAAATAAAAATCTAAGTTACCCAGTATGAAATAAAACTGGGGCAAAACATTATTCTTATATGAGTCGATTTCAAAAGTTGTAAATCTCACCCGATATTATGTATATTTTTTAGCCTCATGTCACCCTTTCTTTCTAACTCTTTCCAAAAGCCAAGTTAAAACCAAAGAAATACCTTTTGATCAATCTTTGAGAATTTCAAGGCTAAGCTTGTTATGGGTATATGATGCTTTATATTTTGGGCACCATTTTCCTTCGTCGATCAAAAAAAAGTGAGAACAATAAAAAATGAGAGTCTTATTGGTGAAAACCCTCTTGGTCACCATAAGGAGACAGTGAGTTGTGAGAACAGTAAAAATGAGAGAGTCTTATTGGTAAAGATTCTTTTGGACACCACACGACGACGGTGAGTTGAGAAATAAATGAAAATGAGATAGGCTCGTTGGTAGCCGAAGGAAGATTGTAATATGGAAAGAACAAGGTCAAAAGTGGCTCAGTTCCATATTCAATAAAAGGGAAAAAATTGATCATCATTAGTGTGGAAATATCAAGTGGTTTAATTCAAAATGCATGTCATAATCATTGGAATCGGCTACCACACTCAAATAAGTTTTTCTTTTTGTCATTTCAAAAAATAAATATCTATTGTGTTTTTTATTTTTTATTTTTGTGCCTTTGTGGTCAAAAGAAAATCACTATCGTCATCTTTCATGTATTTTTTAGTCAAATTTATGTCAAGACAAGTAAGGAAGGACTTCAAAACTTGCTACCAAATCCTTCAGTTATGCATAGCAAGACAAAGGGGCGACACACAAAGATAACATGTTTCAAAAATAAAGTAAGGTACTCAAGAATGCTTGTCATCCGACAGTTTTTGGACTCATAGAAGTATAAGGGGTGTATTTGAAGCTGAATCCAGAAGCATCATACAAGGGAAATACGAATCGAGTCAAATACTTTTAGTAGTCAGAGTTTAGGGTCAAAAGTATGACAAGTCAACAATACCTATCAATGATTTGCAATGGAGCTGAGCATCACAAGTACAAGAACGGTCACCTTAATAGCCAAATGCCACAAATCAACCACCGTGTTTTTAAATTAAAAAAAAATTCTTCGTATGAAACAAAACCACATGTTACCTTCAAATCAAGGGCTTCAAAGCTTAAATATCAAAAGATGCAATTCCTCACTTTTGCAAATGCAAGAGAAAATATTGTTACACGTGTTTAGTAATCACAATCATGGTGAAAAGTCATCATCATTTACCCTTAGGAGATGCACTTCCTTGTATGGGTATTTCAGTTTCATTTGTTAGGTAGCACACTTCTTAACATGAATCTTCACTCCTAGAAAATGCACTTTCTAGTCGAGTCATTTCATTTAACCACTAGGTGACGCACTTCCTTGTCTGGATATTTTAGTTTCATTTGTTAGGTAACGCACTTCCTAACTTGAATCTTCACTCCTAGAAGATGCACTTTCTATACGAGTCATTTCATTTAACCACTAGGAGACGCACTTCTTTTTCTGGGTAATTGAATTTTCATATGTTAGGTGACACACTTTCTAACTTGAACATTCACTCCTAGAAGACACACTTTCTAGTCGAGTTATTTTATTTAACCCCTAAGAGACACACTTCCCAGTCAGGGTATGTCAGTTTTCATGTGTTAGGTAACACACTTTCTAGCTTGAACCATTACTCCTAGAAGACACACTTTCTAGTTGAGTCATTTCATTCAACTCCTAGGAGATGCACTTCCCAGTCTGGATAATTCAAGCTTCATTCATTAGGTGACACACTTCCTAACTTGAATCATTACTCCTAGAAGACGTACTTTCTAGCCGGGTCATTTTATTTAACCCCTAGGAGACACACTTCCTTTTCTAGGTGATTTAAGTTTCATGTGTTAGGAGATGCACTTCCTAATTTTGGTCATCAATTTTACTCTGAAGGGACGCATTTCCTTAGCAGGGCCTTGATTCACTATCTTTACTGTACTTTTCAAAAATTGTGATCTGATGACACTCACAAAATTTTCTAGTGCAAACTGGGGAAAAAAAATTTGTTAGTGTTTATTGAATTTATTATATGCACAGGACCCTCCTGAATAATGGAATTTTTTTTTTGCTCAGGACCCTCCTAAAGAATGGGAATTTATTTTATGTCCAGGACCCTCCTGAAGAATGGAATGTTATTTTTCTAATTCACTATTTACTTTGAGTCCAGGAGCCCGCCTGAAGAACAGGGTGAAGAAAAAGTAAGTCCAGAAGCCCTCCTGAAAAAAAGGGTGAAGAAATATAAGTCCAGGAGCCCTCCTGAAGAACAGGGTAAAGAAAGGAAAGTCCAGGAGCCCTCCTGAAGAACAGGGTGAAGAAAAGGAAGTCCAGGATCCCACCTGAAGAACAGGGTGAACAAAAAGAAAGTCCAGAAGCCCGCTTGAAGAACAGGGTGAAGAAAAAGTAAGTCCAGGTGCCCACCTGAAGAACAAAGTGAATTTTTAAGTTCAAGTCATGAAGATTCGAATCAAGATTTTAGAGAAATTATAATTTTCACTTGTATTTTTCATTTTTATTTTTGTTATTATTGTGGATGTAAAAAATAGAAATCGGAAACTCGACTGAACCTGACTCTCTAACTCACTGTCACACCATTTTACCCCATTTGAACTACATGTGACCTAATTCACTTATAACCTGGGATATGTAGGCAGTCCAAAACCAGAACTCGGTCACATCTTTTATTTTATCTTCACTTTTTCAATAATCGGAGGGTCAAAAATCATCTCTTTGTCTACTTCTTCATATGAAAACTCTTCGAGATTTCAAACAAAGAGGGGCAAAATGTAGACACGTGATTTTGACCCTCCCCAAGTTTAATAAATATATATATTTTTTGGTATTAAATATTTATAATTGGTCCAAAATTATTTTAACTGTTATTTCATTTCTAATAAATTTTTAGCTAAAAATAAATAAATAAATAAATAAAGTTACATTTTGGAATATTTTATTTTTATTTTATTTTAAAAATAATAATAATTAAAAAAATATTTTCTTTTTTAAATTTTTAATAAATAAGCTAGTAGTTTTAGTATTATTTTAATTATATATTTTTTGGCTATTTTGTAAACTTTTATTATATTTTCTTAAATATAAAAATTAATTAGTTATTATTATATAATTTTATTATTATTTTAATTATTTATTATTTATTATTTTTATTTGTTAGTATTAATTATCTTCTATTAAAAAAAGAAAAAAAGATTTAAAATTTTAAAAAATATCCTATCCTATTTGATATTAACTACTCCCCCCAAAATCATCCTATTTAAGGACTTCTCACCCTCAGGCATTCAATCTACGTAGATGAACACTGCTACAGACACTGAACCAGAAAAAAAGACCAGAAACTGAAAAAAAAGTGAAAAATCAGAGAACAAAAAATCAGAGAAAGAGTGGAGATTCAGAATTTCACTTGAAGATTTTGGTGACGACTTCGTGTTTCTATTCAACTTAACACAGGTTTCATTATGATCCTATGTAATTTATTGCATAAACTTTATTATGAATCAAAATATGAATAAAGTTGTTTAAGTAATTTTAATATATTGTTTACAATGTGTTGTTGATTTATTGGTTGAATGCATATGTTATTATGTTGTATATTAAATTACTAAGTGTATATGTACATACTGCTAAGTTAAATTCGAAACAGAGAAAATAGTAGAGAAAATAAAAATAAGTATGTTACAATTTCACATACTGTTCCTGCATATTCACATTCACCGGAAACATACTCTGTTCGTCAAATCACATAACACAATTCTTGCACACACCACACACATTCAGATTCACATACAATAGTGATATAACACAGTGAAGAAAAATAAGAAAAATAGTGGAGAGATTGCAAAAAAAGAAAAGATCAATAGAATGAAAGTGACGCGAGATAGAAACCAATAAGGAAAAATAATGTGAAAATAGAAACAAGAGAGAGAAATCGAAAAGAAAAATGATTTTTGACCCATATTTTTTGGCGAATTCATCACCGGAATTACTATCTTTATCGTTGGAAACTGCCAAAAACCTAAACCCGGCGACCAAGCAGTCCTCCACCGTCGTCGGTAATGCAGCAGTGCTGCTGCTTCCCCTATTTTCTCCCTTTTCCGGTGACTCGACAACCCATTTTTGGGTTAATTCTGGCTGGATCTCGTCGGATTTACCACCAAAACTCCTTTTTTGACGTCCCACCAGTGAACCCATCGCCGGAACTAACCCTTCTCCTTGCCGAAAATGCCACAGCTGGCAAAACATACGCCGGCAAACTCTTTTCTCTGGTAGAACGATCGCCAAAAGATCCCATCACACTAACACAGCTAGATCTGGCTGGATTTCCTTTGTTCTCCGGTGAAAACCCTTTGAAATCGAATTCAATTTTTCAGACATGGTTTCTCTCTTTATTTTTTCATGATTTTTTATTACTGATAAATACTACAAAAGAGCTAACTTAATATTTTATTTTTACTAATTTTACTACTTATTGTCATTAAGCAGGTTTTACTCATTTTTTTTAAAAAAATATTTATTTTAATTAATTGCCTTAAATAAATTTTGCTCAAGTTTATTATTGGGGTTAAATAATATTTTGACTAGATAAGCTTTTAAACGTTAGGCAAATTTTAGGAACATTTAAAATTTTCGTCTCAATAAAGAATGCGGCGTACGCATCTTTTCGAGACATTTAAAATTCAAGGATGCAATAATGCACCTTGGCAAATATTTTTCTAAAATTAACTTTCATCGATTTATTTAATATAAGGTGTAGACATATATTTTTAGTATAATTAAAGATGGGTGATTTAAAGCCTGCAATCATAATTTATCCAAAATAGTCAAAGCTAAGTTGATAAAAGCTATCATGCTTGAACCACGGGACTCGAGGGGTGCCTCACACCTTATTCTCGATCAATAGAATTCCTTACCTGTTCTTCTGTTTTTGCAGACCAACAAAGAATCATTTATTTTTATTAGGGATTCAATAAGGTAACTTGTAACACCATAACTCAATTCCAAGTGGAGACTCTGTAATTAAAATAATCCCTATTCAATAAAATCACTTTAATTGGAAAAACCCTTCGACTTCGATTCCCTCGAACGAAAAAGGGGTGTGACAGATGATACTTATTCTTCTCCATAATCTTATTCAAATGACGTTAATCGATTCACATTCGAAGAAAACCATCCTTCTTACGCACGAACAAAATAGGAGCACCTATAACAACCCGATTTTCTAGAACCGGAACGTCATACGGTGCTCATGATCTCAAAGGACCACAAGCTAACCCTCTACTGATATCTATACCTGTGCACTGCATAATATCTGTAATAAATGCAAAAAACTAGCAAAAACTGGCCATAAGGTTCAAAATGTCTAGAATACTCAAAACTGAATACTGATACATCTGTCCAAAAAGCCTCTAAACTGTCTGAATTGTGGATTTGATGGGACATGTCCCCAAATAACTCCGTCTACTAAAAATAAACTAAATCTGATGCGATAATAAAATAAGGATCATCCTTGACTGTTGAGGACTCACTGCTACGTCTACTACTGTTGACTGAGACTGAGCTACTAAGGGTACTTTGGATCTCGTTCCTCTGAACCTATGGTGTCAAATAAAACACCATAGCACAAATGCACCAGTACGAGAATGTACTAAGTATGAAGATGAGGTAAGGCTAAATGCAAGGGCTTATGCATGAACAATTACATAACTGAATAATCATGAGAGTACTGAATGAGGACATATGCATGAATGTACAAACCATAACTGAAAACATCGCAACTCAAAATACTGAAACTCAAATACTGCTTTACTAATATCTGAACTCACTAATAATACTGAGATACTGAATGACTGAATCTCCTGCTATAGAAAACTGAGTACTGAAATCGAGATCAATTCTATCTAGTGAGTGATCTCGAAAACTGATGATACTGAAGCTGATTAAATAAATCTACTCATATTAGTGACTGAAAGCTGAGCTTACTACTATCGACTGACTGAATCTGAGATCAAACCTCTCTAACAGATGATCCCTGAATCTACTATTAATGATAAGAAAAGATTATGTCTAAGATCAAACCTATCTAGCAGAAGATCACTGAATCTGATAATGAGAATACTCAACTGAATCTAAGACTAAGATCAAGCCTATTTAACGGGTGTTCTCTGTATTTGATAATGAGATTACTCAACTGAATCTGAGAATGGGATCAAGCCTATCTAACGAGTGATCTCTGGATCTGATAATGAGATTACTCAACTAAATCTGAGACTGAGATCAAGCCTATCTAACGGGTGATCTCTGGATCTGATAATGAGATTACTCAACTGAATCTAAGACTGAGATCAATACTATCTAACGGGTGATCTCTGGATTTGATAATACTGATACTAAATATCTTTATGCGAAACCATGCCTATCTTGTGGGTGGTCCATGAATCAATGGAACTTTCTGAGTTCCTTACTGAGATAGGTGACTATATCTGACAGTCCTGATTTTTTAGTTCTACTCTGAAGACTGATACTGACACTGCAACTGTGGGAGTTCTCACTTAACCGACATGCCCCGAATCTAAACTAGTGGGTCCAACCTTTAGCCTCAGCTGGAAAGGTGTCAATACCTTGCCACGAGTAAAGACCTCTACTCTGGTCAAGCCTCTCTAACGGGTGACCCTCACAGAAAGTCAAGCCTAAGGCAGTATAATAGTCAAGCCTTAATCTATTGGGTGACTCCTGCTCCTGCGTTGGCTACGCAGTTCTGGAGTTCAAGGATTTCTCCTAATGACTCTGCCTCTCTAACGAGGAGATGTCATCCCTGCACTCATTCGGTTCTAGATCTAACTCCCAACTGAAAGACTCTGAACTGATTCTTAACTGAATTTAATCTGAGTTGAATCTGATACTGATCATGTTTCTCGAATGATCTTACTGAGTTAAGCTATATTTACTTGGTTCCGTATCTGACAAAATACTGCTGAATCTCATTATCTGACTGCATGATACTGAGTTTTGAACTGAACACTTGAATAGTACTAGATCTGAGTTGAGTACTGAACTAAGGCTAGAATACTAGCGATACTGAGATTTCTAAGATTTCTTAAGTTCTGTATCTGTCTGAGAGTACAGAGTCCTATAACTCGCTGAATTTTGAGAATCGTGGCTTGACTGAGATTATAGTAAAAGCTAACACTGGCTCTAGATTGCAGCTAAATTGTTGGGTATAAATACCCCCATGACTCGATAATATAAAAGTAAAACATAACCATTCTTGAATAATCAAGACCATGGACATTCATGCACCATCATAATCACTAAAGCATCTCCTCAAGTATTTAGGAATCATAAACATGTAATAACATAGGGAGACATGTTATTGGCTCATACTACTTTCAACAAGGTCTTGCATCAAACACTTAGCATGCATTAAAGAACGCATAATTGGGGAATTTCATGCTATCATGTCACAATTCATTCACTACGTCTTTTCAGCAAACACTTGTATGCATCTACACTTAATTGACATGAATACATCACTTAACAAGCAACTTGAAATGGGTTTATCATGAACATCATATGAATATCACATACTAGGGTCCAAGCTTGAAAACCTGGTAAACAAATATGAATTAAAACTCAATAATAACATGAACTTCAATTTTAATTCACATGAATCGTGAAAATTCATAAACATAAGATCTTTGAAATTTAGAAAAGGGTTCTTGATCTTCTTGGATGAAAGAGACCCAAGAATCAACATCTGCATACCTTAGAAAACTCTTTCTTGAAGGCTCTTGGAGAGATTCTTGATTTTTTGATTTCTCTTGAAGAAGAAAAAAGGGTTTTGATTTGTAGGAAACCCTAGTTTTCGATGTTGAAGATGAAGAATGAAGTTGTGAGCCTTGATCGGATATAAATAGGGGATGAAAAGAGTCGAAAAAAACCAAAAAGTCCTTTTTAAAATGAGTTAAAAATGCTGAACGGGGGCTGCGACGGTCAAAGCGATGATCCGTCGCTTAGTTTGACGGTCCGTCGGATCATCCATCGCACATCGGTCAGAAAAAGAACACACTGCCTCGATGTAACAGTCTCAGCGATGGTCCGTCGCAATCCCGACGGTCCATCGGATCGTCCGTCGCACGTTGGCCAGGATGAGGCCACACTGCCTCAGCGGCGATGGTCCTAGCGATGGTCCGTCGTAGCTTTGACGGTTCGTTGTCCTGGCCGTCGCACTTGGTCCAATCACTGCCTTGTTTGCGATGGTCTGGGCGACTATCCGTCGCAAGCTCGACGATACGTCAACCCGACCGTCGCACCTGGGCAGTTCCGACTGCTTTCAGTAAAACGGCCATAACTTCCTCGGCCATTGTCGGATTTTGACTAAATTGGTATCGATGAAAATCTTATTCAATGATCTACATAACAAAAGTTGATATTAGGAAAATTCTACACGGTTCAAAATATTTATCACTTGGGAAGTCACTTCTCAATCATTTTGGGCCGGATTTACATTTCACTTGACACGTTCTAAGGCTCAGACTATGAGAGAATTTTGTGGGGTCTTACAATAGATCCCCCTTGGAAACATTCATCCTTGAATGTCTCTTGATATGCTAAGATTACTGATCAATTGAACTTACTTAAGGAATGAGAACCTCTGAAACATGACTATGCAACTGGAACTACTGATATACTGAGCTCTCATACTGGACACGCATATCTGATGCATGGAATACCCTACTGAAGCTACTCATAAGCTGAATTATCATAATAGATATGCATATCTGATGGATGGATGTGTGACTAAGTTGTTCTCATGAATGCATGACTGAATACACTAAAAAACTGAACTCTTTCTACTGAACATGCATATCTAATGCTTGAATGTTTGACTGTACTGACTCTCGAAAGCATGAATGGCTATGCAATGATAACTGATGTTAACTTCATAAAGAGAGTCTGAGCATGCAACTGAATGAGTCTAAGGACATGAAATCATTGCAATATCATGGGGTATCTCCCCCTTGGGACTCTATGTCCCTCTAAACACACTTTGCTAAAATACTGGGTCGGTGCACGGGGCTCCTACGAACTGGGTCATGATTGACCGTCTGAGATCTGAAACTAATGCATAAATCATGCTGACATATTAGCTCAAAATGTGAGCAAAGGATCTAACAATGCATATCATAAAGATAAAGGACTCATAACATACCCGAATCTATATCAGGGAACCTTTCCTGATTATGGTGAGCCTGAAGCGCATAAAGTCTGTTCTGACGCTGACCACTATTGGTACCGGAAGGGGCACCCTGATGACAAAACTCTCTACCCCTCTGAGCTAGAAATCTACACTCTCGCATTCTACGGCCTGGATCACCACACCCAAAGTATACATCACTACCGGCTCTACACACACCTAGGTGGCTTTTGCCATACTCTCCACAAAGCGGATAGGTATGAACACCACTAGCACTACTCAGGGTTTTGGAGCCTTGAGCTCCATCATGACTGACATCCCCGAACTTTGGTGTGGGTACACTAGCTTAGGATGGAACTGGGACTGAAAATCTCTGGCTATGCTGAGAATGGCTACCACCCTGGGACCCTGCCTGAGAGAAACCATGACAACCTGTTCTGGCTCTCTTACTCACTCTTTATTTTGTTTCGTCTTATCTTCCTCAATCTGCTGTGTATGCATCATCAGCCTAGCAATGTCCATATATCTATTGAGCATAGTGGTTCTACACTCTTTCAACACCAACCCGGACATACCAGTCACAAACTTACTCATACTCGCTCTAGGGTCAGCTATCAAGTCAGGGGCATACTTAGCTAACTGGTTAAACTTAAGAAAATACTCTTTCACTTTCATGGAGCCTTGCCTTAGGTTCATGAACTTCTCTACCTTTTCCTCTCTTATTTTTAGCGGGAAAAACTAATCTAGAAAGGCATCCTGAAACTCTTCCCAAGTCACGGGAGCTGCACCCTCCTCTCTACTCTTCTTCCACATCACTACCCAATCACAAGCAATATCCTTCAGCCTATAGGATGCTAACTCTACACTCTTCTCCTCAGAAACATGCATAATCTGGGTGATCTTCCTCACCTACTTTAGATAAAGTTGTGGATCCTCACCTACTACTAACCCAAATAAGTTTGGCGGGCTCATCCTCATGAAATCTCTAATTCTGGCTGTGGTTGAACCCTTATCTTGCTGAGGTGGGGACACAGCCTGATGGTTCCCCTGAACATTAGTCGTCACAGCTTGGGGTAGCGCATAAAAAGCTTCCCAAAACTCAGCGTGTGACACATTCTCATTCTTAGGATCTACTGGCTGAGGTGGCTGATCATCAACCCTATGGGCACTATCTTTGCGAGGAGGCATACTCTGTAAATGGAAGTAAGAAGTGTATTAGACTGAGGATAAACTTTTCATGCTGACTCGCACGATATGAATACTGAAAGAAGGGGAAACTACTCCTAAAACATCTTATAGCCTCTCGTACATAAATGTGGCTCGCAACACACCCATGCACAAGACTCTACTAGATGCGACTTTTCAGACTCCTTCAGACACTATTGAACCTTAGGCTCTGATACCAAGTTTGTAACGACCCAATTTTCTAGAATTGAAATGTCACACGATGCTCATGATTCCAAAGGATAACAAGCTAACCCTCTACTGATATCTATATCTGAGCACTACATAATATCTATAATAAATGTGAAAAACTGGCAAAAACTGGCCATAAGGTTCAAAACATCTAGAATACTTAAAACTAAAAACTAAATACTGATACATCTTTCCAAAAAGCCTCTAAACTATCTGAACTGTGGAGTTGATGGGACATGTCCCCAAATAACTCCGTCTACTAAAAATAAACTAAATCTGATGCGATAATAAAATAAGAATCATCCTTGACTGAAGAGGACTCACTGCTATGTCTACTGCTACTGATTGGGACTGAGCTGCTAAGGGTACTCTGGATCTAGTTCCTCTGAACCTATGGTGTCAAATAAAACACCATAGCACAAATGCGTCAGTACGGGAATGTACTGAGTATGAAGATAAGATAAGGATAAATGCAAAGGCTTATGCATGAACAATTACATAAATGAATAATCATGAGTGTACTGAATGATGACATATGCATGAATGCACACACCATAACTGAAAACATCGTAACTCAAAATACTGAAACTCGGATTCTGCTTTACTAACATCTAAACTCACTAATATCACTGAGATACTGAACGACTGAATCTCCAGATATAGAAAACTGAGTACTGAAATTGATATCAGTCCCATCTAGTGAGTGATCTCAGAAACTAATGATACTGAAGCTGATCAACTAAATCTACTCATATCAGTGACTGAAAGTTGAACTTACTAGTCTCGACTGACTAAATCTGAGATCAAACCTCTCTAACGGATGATCCCTGAATCTACTATCAATGATAAGAAAAGATTATGTTTGAGATCAAACCTATCTAATGGAAGATCTCTATATCTGATAATGAGAATACTCACTGAATCTGAGACTGAGATCAAGCCTATCTAACGGATGATCTCTGAATCTGATAATGAGAGTACTCAACTGAATCTGAGACTGAGATCAACCCTATCTAATAAGTGATCTATGGATCTGATAATGAGATTACTCAACTGAATCTAAGAATGAGATCAAGCCTATCTAATAGGTGATCTCTGAATATGATAACGAGATTACTCAACTGAATTTGAGACTGAGATCAAACCTATCTAATGGGTGATCTATGGATATGATAATACTGATACTGATTATCTTTATGTGAGACCATACCTATCTAGTGGGTGGTCCATGAATCAATGGAACTATCAGAGTTCCTTACTGAGATGGGTGACTGTATCTGATAGTCCTGATTTCTGAGTTCTACTCTGAAGACTGATACTAAAACTGCAACTGTGGGAGTTCTCACTTAATCGACATGCCCCGAATCTGAACTGGTGGGGTCCAACCTGTAACCCCAGCTGGAAGGGTGTCAATATCGTGCCACGAGTAAAGACCACTACTCCGGTCAAGCCTCTCTAACAGGTGAACCTCACAGGAAGTCAAGCCTAAGGTAGTATAATAGTCAAGCCTTATTCTAATGGGTGACTCTTGCTCCTGTGCTAGCTACGCAGTTTTGGAGTTCAGGGATTGGTCCTAACAACTCTTCTTTTCTAACGGGGAGTCGTCATCCATGCACTCGTTCGGTGCTAGATCTAACTCCCAACTGAAAAACTCTGAACTGATTCTTAACTTAAACTGAGTTGAATCTGATACTGATCATGTTTCTCGAATGATCTGATTGAGTTAAGCTATATTTACTTAGTTTCATATCTGACCAAATACTACTGAATCTCGTTATCTGACTGCATGATACTGAGTTTTGAACTGAACACTTGAATAGTACTATATCTGGGTTGAGTACTAAACTAAGGATAGAATACTAGCGATACTGAAATTACTGAGATTTCTTAAGTTCTGTATCTGTCTAAAAGTACAGAGTCCTTTAACTCACTGAATTTTGAGAATCGTGGCTTGACTGAGATTATCGTGAAAACTAACACTGGGTCAAGTCTGCGGCTAAATTGTTAGGTATAAATACCCCCAGGAATCGATAACATAAAAGTAAAACATAACCATTCTTGAATAATCAAGACCATGGACATTCATTCACCATCACAATCACTAAAGCATCTCCTCAAGTATTTTGGAAAAATAAACATGTAATAACATAGGGAGACATGCTATTGGCTCATACTCCTTTCAACAAGGTCTTGCATCAAACACTTAGCACGCATTAAAGAACACATAATTGGGGAATTTCATGCTATCATGTCACAATTCAGTCACTAAGGCTTTTCAGCAAACACTTAGTATGCATGGGCTTGCACATAATTTGGGGGGGGGGGGTTCTAGTCAACATGCTATAATGACTCTAATTCTTTCACATAAGCATTTTATCAAACATATAGGGAGCATTCTTTGCTTAATCAACACTTTCTACACTTAATTGACATGAACACATCACTTAGCAAGCAACTTGAAGAGGGTTTATCATGAACATCACATGAATAACACATACTAGGGTCAAAGCTTGAAAACTTCGTAAACAAATATGAATTAAAACTCAATAATAGCATGAACTTCAATTTCAATTCACATGAATCATGAAAACTCATAAACATAAGATCTTTGAAATTTAGAAAAGGGTTTTTGAGCTTCTTGGATGAAAGGGACCAAAGAATCAATATCTGCATACCTTAGGAAACTCTTTCTTAAAGGCTCTTGGAGAGATTTTTGATTTCTTGATTTTTCTTGAAGAAGAAAGAAGGGTTTTAATTTGTAGGAAACCCTAGTTTTTTATGTTGAAGATGAAGAATGAAGTTGTGAACCTTGATCGGATATAAATAGAGGCTGAAAAGAGTGGAAAAGACCATAATGTTTTTTTTAAAATGAGTTAAAAAAGTTGAACGGGCCTGCGACAGTCGAAGCGACGATCCGTCGCTTAGTTTGACGGTCCGTCAGATCGTCCGTCGCACATCGGTCAGAAAAAAAAACACTACCTCGATACGATGGTCTCAGCGACGGTCCATCGCAAACCCGACGGTCCGTCGGATTGTCCATCGCACGTTGTCCAGGATGAGGTCTCACTGCCTCAGCGGCGATGGTCCTAGCAACGGTCCGTCGTAGCCTTGATGGTCCGTCGTCCTGGCCGTCACACTTGGGACAGTCACTACCTTGTCTGCGATGGCCTGGGCGACGGTCCGTCGCAAGATCAAAGGTCCATCAACACGACCGTCGCACCTGGCCGGTTTTGACTGCTTTCAGTAAAACGGCCATAACTTCCTCTTCCGATGCCGTATTTTTACGAAATTGGTATTGATGGAAAACTTATTCAATGCTCTACATGACATAAAGTCGATATTAGGGAAATTCTACACGGTTTAAAATATTTCTCACTTGGGAAGTCACTTCTCAATATTTTAGGGCCGGATTTACACTTCACATGACACGCTCTAAGGCTAAGACTATGAGAGAATTTTGCAGGGTTTGACATCACCGCATGGAGAAACACTAGTACAGATACAACCCTTGTCAAGGTCTTTCAAATTTTTCTTAAGATCCTTCAACTTAGTAGGAGCCATCCTATAGGGAGGGAGAGAGATAGGATGAGTTTTCAGAACAAGGTCAATCCCAAAATCAATCTCCCAATTAGGAGGGACACCAGAAAGATCATAAGGAAAAAACCTCTGGGAATTTACTAACCATGAGAACGGATTGGAAAAAAGGACCCATCGAGATAGAATCCTTATCCCAGACCAAATAATAGAGACATCCCTTGGAAATCAACTTTCAAGCTCTAAGATATGATATGAACCTTCCCTTAGGCACTAGAGAACCCTCTTCCCACTCAATGTCTAGCTTATTAGGGAATTTAAATATGACCTTACGAGTCTGACAATCTAAGGAGCCATAGCATTAGTGCAACTAGTCCATCCCTAATATGATATCAAAATCAACCTTGTATAACTCTATCAGATCTACTAGAGTTTGTCTGGCACCAACAGACACCACAAAACCCATATAGAGTCTTCTAGCAACCATAGAGTCACCCACTTGGGTAGAAACGAAAAAGGGATAAGGGATATACTCCGGATCGAAACCAAAATATACATCCACAAACATGGTCATATAAGAAAGAGTAGACCCTAGATCAAGCAATCAATACATATCACGAGAAAAAAGTCATAACATATTACTTACGACATCAGGAAATGCCTCAGAGTCCTGGTGGGTAGCGAGAGCATACAAGCAATTTCGGCCAGTGCTGGTACTAGAAGCAGAAGCGAAACCCTTTGGTGTAGGGATTGATGATGTGGAAATAGGAATCTTATTTGCCCTAGAAGCAACCTTAGAAGGATAATCCCTCTACAAATGACCAATCTGTCCATATTTAAAACACTTTTTCCTTCTTTCTTCACAAAACCCATGGTGTTCCTGCCCGAAAAATCTACAAGGAGGATATATAGAGCATACTGAGCCCAACCAACCCGAGATTGGGCACCCTATGCCCTAAACCCACCATCATATTGAGAACGAAGATCACCCAATGACTTTGGATACGGAGCACTAGCCATAGAGTATGATCCAGAACTCCCCCACTTCTTCTTAGGCCACTTTCCACCATCTCTACCACTCTTCTACTAACCATCACCCTAATAAAAAAATCTAAACTTTTTGCTCTGCCTCTCCCCTATCTTCACCTACTTCTTTATTTCTTCCTCAACCTGCTGCATATACACAACCAATCTGGAGATGTCCATATCCTTGTTTAACAAAGTACCCTCACTCTCCAGGATCAAATCACAGAACAACCAAAAAGCAAATTTCCTCATTCTGTCTCTCATGCTAGACACTAACTCGGGAGCATATTGGTACAACTGATAGAATTTCAAGGTATACTCCTTGACCATCATCCTGCCTTGCTTCAAATTAACAAACTCTTCTGCTTTTACCTCCCTTAACTCATGAGGAAAGAAGTGGTTCAAAAAAGTACTAGAGAAATCATCCCATGGTGCGAAGTAGGCATCATCTCCCCTAGACTATTCCCATTCCTCATACCATTGGTATGCTATATCCTTTAATTGATAGGCTGCAAATTCTACACTCTCCATATTAGTATCATACATGACCCAAAATATTTTCTCCATCTCATTGATAAAGTTTTGAGGATCCTCCTTAACCCTAACACAGGAAGACTCAACCTCATAAATTAGCCAACTCTTGTGGCCTCAGAATATAGCGTAACAGAAGCTACACACTCAGACTAAGAAGCTACCAACTGAGCCAACATATGAATGGACTGACAAAATTCTGCATTCAACACATCAAACTGAGGAGCTCGAGGAGGACTAGAGGGTACCAGTGGAACTCTAGGAGGGCAATCAGAAATTGGACTCTTAGACCAGGTCTGTACCCCTTAAGCAGGGCGTGTCCCATCAGCATTATCCTCAAGTGGGATAGAGGAGTTTCCATGAGCTTTAGATCATCTAGGAGGCATGATCTGAAAAGTGAACAAACGGGAATTAGAGACTCGAGACCTTAGACTCTATAGCTTGAAATAGAACAACAAAAAAAGAAAACATTCTTAAATGCCTCTTATCTTATCCCTTATAAGTATGGTGCACTACACACCTATAAATGAGACTCTACATGACACAACTTTGTTGGACACCTAATGACACCAACCTAGGCTCTAATACCACCTTTGTCACGATCCGAACCAGGGCCTGTCCATGACGGATATCTCAAGTCCCATGTGAACTAAAGATCACCCCTGCAGCTAACCAAACCAAACACACCTCACCCCATGGTTGAATAAATTCCAAACATATAACAAGATAGGGTACAATAGCTTAAAAAAGTTTTAAATGCATACCCAAAACCAACCACCGATGACTGGACCAACGACCGACTGACACTGCCCAATAACCATAGTAGTCCAAACAAAGCCTTATAAATAGTGATCCAAAATTTAGTGTTAATAAAGTATATGGACATGCCCCCGACAATAGCCAAAAACCAAATCCAAAGGAATAGTCGAAATATAAATGAAACCATAATCATGAAATGGGGTGTTCCAAAGTATGGAAGCTCACCACTTCAATCTGACTCGCTAGCTGATCCAGAATCCAAGTCACTAAGCAGAAGAGTGGAAGTATGGATAATTTCTGCAACGCGTAGGGATATAACATCCATAGACGATTAGCGGGGTGAACGCTAGCATGTGACTTGGGGATGAGGATAACATAATAAAATAGTCAATAGTTTAAATCTTTCAAAGACCAACGCACATAATCAAATATGTGTGTGTGTATATATATATATCATATATCGGGGTAGGGAACAAGTCTTAACATGCATTTTAAAACTTTAGGATGGATTATGTAGATCAACCATCATATAACAGTACCCACAGGCTATATGGGGCCCATCTCTCACCCCCTAGTCGGGCCCCAGTGCGTGTAGCCGTACAAATCAAAGAATAATCTCATATTTATGCACACAGATGATTGTAACCTCCTAATATATACCAAGATGACTTAAGCATCCAATCATATAATGAATTACGGGGAAATCGAACCTCCCTAGTCATGAAATAATAATAAGGGGGACTTAAACCTCCCTGGTTACTTTGAGCCCCACGTCGGCAAACGTGGTTTCCAATATGGGTCACTCAAACCTCCGCTTTCATGACTCAGCTACACAACTTTTATTAAAGACCAATTAAAATAGGTCTCACAAATTCCCATACATTTAACCACATTCCACATTAAGGAATACATTATTTGTATCGCCATACCAACTACACTTGAAAGGTAATAACAACATGCCAAAATCATTCTAATTAATTTGGAAAAAACAACTCCCTTTGTTCATCAATACACGGAGGGGGTCACCGACTCCTTTTGTTCATTAAATCATGGCATTGTATTTCAAATACCTCTTTGTATCATGTAATAGTTCAAGACTAGTTTAATTTTACAAATTCCCTTAGTTCTCATAATCAAATCAAAGTCCATTCCACATTATGGGGTTGGGGTCACAACCACTTCAAAGTCACAAGTTTGGAAAAATCACCATTCCCTAGTTCATTCACCATGCCCATGCACCCACAAGTTCAAAACCATAATTGAAGCATGAAAATCATATATAAACCATGGGAAGCATTGCTCAATTCATAACCATTCAAAAAAACCCAAACTTTGTTTCAAGACCCATATAAACATCTCATGAGCAATACCTTAAAACATATGATTTTAGAAAATTAATAATGAGGGAAGAGTAACATACATATAACAGTAAGATGTACGGAGAGAAATCAGCCTTGAGAGCCCTAATTGATCAACCTCTTGAAAACCCTAAGTGTTATTGACCTTGAGAATTTAAGAGTATTTAAGACGTTAGTTAGATTGTTTTTGAGAGATAATGACACCCTAAAGAGGTTATAAGACGTGGGTTTCAAGTTGGGAAAGAGGGAAAATATCCAGAATGCCCTCAACTTAAAAGCTGAAAAAGGTTGCCTTTGCTTATGAGTCAACCCTTGACTCGTAGCCACTCATTATGAATCGTCGCCATGAGTCATAACCAAGCCATTACAAATATGGCACCCTATATTGTTAGCCTTATGACTCAAACAACCAACTCGTAATGAGACCCAACAACTTGTAGGGTCCAGTCATAGTCAACACAGAACCTAAACTAAAACTTACACTAGACACCCTACGATTACACCTAACAACTTGTAACATATCCTTTCGTCTCTTAGTGAGCCACTCGTACTCAGAGCAGAACCAAGACACAAACTTACTAGTTTGGTTACGACTCATACTCATGACTTATCAGGACACCCTATGAATCATAGGGTCCAGTTGTAACAAAGGCAGTGAGCTCAAAGCTGAAGGAATTTTGAAGGGACAAAATTCAGAGTGTTTTATCTAAGTGATGAAAATAACCGCTTTTTGATGTTTTATGGTCATGGGTTATGATTGAGGAAGAGGGAAATGACCAAAGTACCCTCAATTAAATAGTATAGAAAGTTGGTCAGCATTCATTATAGGTCACGTGATGACTCGTGATGACTAGGTACGAGTTATTGCCTGGACTCATAGTTTAGGCAGTGACTTAGGGCGACCTTTACTAGTTTGGTCATGAGTCACACCCTATGACTCGTGACCAGACCTTATAGTTTGTAGGGTCCTAGTTGTACTCAGGATAGAAACATTAGCTACTCTATTAGTTTAGTCATAAGTTCCTCTATGTGACTCGTGACCACACCTTATGACTCATGAGGTGCTAGCTATAGCCTAGATAGTGAGCTCAAAACTCAAAAATTTCAGCGACAAAAATCTGGGGGTGTTACAAGTGACCCATCTTACCACAACTAAAATAAACTCCTTAGCGAATACCAATAGCACTATATTGATAGCATGGACTTTTGCTACCACCTCCATAAGTCTCAATACATTCCCTTCTATGGCTCTCGCATAATCCACAACCTGAGAGAAGGAAGACCCAACTGCTATCAGGTGCTCCAACACCAAATGGAGTCAAAATGCTAGTCCTCCAATAAATCCTTGTACCATGTCCTTCTTAAAGGGGTATAGCCTCTAAAAATGCCTGGCCCACTCGAGAAATACAACCTCGTACTTAAAAATTGGTAAAGAACCCTGATGAACACCAACGAATACAACTCTGGCCTGAGAACTTACTCAATGATCCGAATGTCATCCCTTACTGTGAGGGATCTACGACATACTCGGGACCCCCAATGTTGAACCTCGAAGGGATGAAGAAGTCACAATCTTGCTCAACTGAAGGCTAAACTATCCTTAAATCCTTTGGCTAGCGTGGAAGATTTTCGATATCTATTTCTGCCTCTCTAGGCTAACACTACTTTAAAATACGTGTTAAAGTCTCGTATGCATCCATTTACCATATCGCATCATTTAATAGGGATAGAATAGAGTCAAAGAATGTGCTTGAGGCTCAAACAAATGCAAACAAATGACAAGGAGTTAAGAAATAAATTTCCTAAAAATATCCCTATAGCCTCCCAAAGATAGGTTACGAACGTCTTTGCACCGATCCGTAGGACTCTACTAAATTCTTAGCTCTTGTACTAATATATCGGTGAAGTGTGGTTCTAATACCAATTTGTCACGTCCTAATTTCCCAGGTCATAATGGTGCCTGCTATAACCCACCAATAGGAAAGTCAAACCTGTAGTCCAAAATGGCTAGTAACGAACTATCGAAAGAGATAAAGTAATGCGGAATAGATGTAATAAAAGACCAAATACATAATATAGTCCCAAAACCTGGGTAGTATCAGTACAAAATCTTCTACATGACAAGATTTCAAAGTGAAGTACAAATGAATATATTGATATAACTCATCTCTGAATACAACATAGAGACTAATATAGTACATAAGAGAGAGGAAAGTAATACTTCAAATCCCAGGAGCTCACCCTATGTCTCAAAACAATGGTTGTTCCACATGATTCACATATCAACAGTGATAAACCATGCTATAATCTGTTAGCTACAAGAGAGTAGTATGAGTACCAAATATGTGGTACTCAGTAGGCAATTGTTGACTGAGCTCCAAAGATAAAGCAGATATACATAGCATACAAACAGAATGGAAACCACACCCAAATGTCCAGCAAACCACATATGATAGATAATGAGACAATAAGGATAAACTATCCTAATAATGTCTAAAAGGATAACATAGTAAGGCTAAGGAAGCAATAAGAACACCCTATCTTATTCTAGCTATACTTAGGAATCTCAACACTATATTGTATATCACTGGCCAATATACAAAGTAAGAGTGGAAAAAAGAAATATATATATAAGTATACATGGGTAAAGAGTGAATATTCAATTTCAATAAATGAAAAGAAGGGATATACAGTAACACCATAGCTACCTACAACTACGTATGTATATATACATATAAGAAAATAAGGTCTACTTAAAATACAACCTAAATCATCAGACTAGCTATTTAAGACCTCTTAATCATAGTAGGAGCTAGAACTAGAATACTCAGGGTCTTAATCTATATATCAAATCATTAAGTGATCATGCATAGTAAAATAACTGTAAGATAGAAGAGGCTAGAATCATACCTTAAGTCTCAATGCCGAACCAATGACCAATCTACCATAAACTAGCCAAAACAATGATCATCACAATGATAATAACAATATCAGTAACACTGTGAGTAGCCGAGTAGTCTGGATAACCAAATACCTAGTTGAGCCTATCACATACTCCTACCTCCCTAAGCTCAAAAGGTCTAATCAACATAAAATACACCACAAGGCATAGTCATTACCCATACATATGCAAACCCCCACCCCCATATATGGGTTGATAGTTATAGGTGCATACTGGTGATAGGCGATATGCATGCAGAGATAAATGCAATAGAATTCACATAATGTATCAATAGACAGAATCAAGCCAGTTATAATATATAAGCAATACCCAGAATTGAATCGTTCATAATATAAACAAAACTTAGAATTGAACCAATCATAAATATCATCAAGACTCAGAATTAAATCAGTCATAATTATTATCAAGACTTGAAATTGAATCGGTCATAATATCATCAAGACTCAAACTTTAATCGATCATAATTATCATCAAGAATCAAAATTGAATTAGTCATAAATATCATCAAGACTCAAAATTAATTGGTAATAATTATCATCAAGACTCAGAATTCAACCGATCATAAATATCATCAAGACTCAGAATTGAACAGCTCATAGATATCATCATTACTCAAAATTAAACCGGTCATATATATCATCAAGACTCAAAATTAAACCGATCATAATATAGTTAATGCCCTTAATATAATAAACATCATCAACATCATCAACACGTGCACATATAACATCAATATTAAAGTCTGTTATTGGGTTTACCCAAAATTCATATCATCTATACCACCATCCTTCCTCCGTACCATATCGGAGAGATGTGTATATTGATAAGTAATTGGTGCACGATCTTAAGCCACAACTAAAAGAGTATAAATTTGTAAATTCATTGCCCGAGGTAAATTTTGGTACTAAATTATTATAAAAGTGTAGAAAGAGTCAAAATCTCCCATGATCGGAGTAAATAGTACTATCAAAGTCATGAACCGAAATATAGTCAAATCTTTAAAACACCATTATTAATCTATTTACAAATAAGTTATTCATTAATACACGTAATTATTGTAAAGGAACCTATTTGTAAGGTGGAAACTGGGATTTAACCCTTATTTAGGAAAAACAATTATTGGATTATGAACGTAATTTGAATTGTATCAATCACTGATGCAATGATCAGGAATGTATCGAACCTATGCGTGGCATCACCAGTAGTCAAACAATGGAACCATAAGCATTAATATATCAATAAACTACAATCCCATCCTTTACAAGGATAAACACTTCCCGGATATCCAATGGATATCATAACACAGCCTTTGTCCAAATAGTGGATCCAAAATATTTACAACATCATAGTCACGGCCTTCGGCCCACATACATATTCGGAACTCATATCAATAATCATGTTTATAAATAATCTCATCTCTATAAGTCATAGCGTATTTATGAGACATAACATATCGATAAACATCTTATGTTTATAAGCCATATATCATAATCCAAGGAAAAACCATCACAATTCCTCAGGTTATGAAGTAACCTTATACTAAAGGTTCAATAGTCTCAACCAGGTCTAATACCTGTAAATAAGTCCACAAGGGCTAAATCAAGTCTTAGCCTAAGTTAGGCTGGAAGAGCCTACTTCTACTCTTCAAATTCCATGTTTAGGCAATTTTTACACCGAACTAGGCTAAGGTATCTAGTTTAACTTCTAGATGTTAAGTAAGCCATAACCAATCATAAGATAGGAATTCCACCTAGAAACATAGGCACTAAAACCAACTCCACCTAAATTATAGTTTCAAGATCACTAAAATGGTCCAAATAAGGCTAATCACACTAACCATGCTTCAAATGCTTAAACCACATCCCAAACTTAGAATCATATCATATCCATTCTATAAATTAGTTTAATCTAGGGAGGAGTCAATAGGATTTTAAAAGTGTAATAAGCATTTTACCTTACGGGTCAAAACCCTCATCAAATTCCCAAACTTCAATAATCAAGACTAAATCATTCTACCCATAATCAATCTTAAAATTCACATTCACATGCAATTTATAACACCCATCATCTTATAAAGAAGAGTAGACAAAAGCCTACCTCAAAGACAAACCACAAATCCTTGAATCGCTCACCAATCGTTCGTCCTCATTTCATAATCCCAAAATGCCATCACGCTATCAAAATTTTAATATACACATTAATACCAGAATAATGATACCCATATTGCACCATTGTGCTTCGAGTTCAAAAACGATACCAAAAACCCCAAGTGGGTCCTACTTATGAAAATTATATTTTCGAGGGCAACCCTATATTTATAGATGCTCAAGGAATCATAAACCTAAAAAATAGGTGAAAACCAAGCTAATTTGGGGCTAAAATCAAGCCCTTAGTCTATTTGTGGTTTTGGATCAAGAACAAAGAATTCCACCAAAAAAAGGGATAAAATCTTACCTCAAATTGGAAGATAATCACAAAATAGATGTTAATCAAGCTTTCCAATCACCAACAAAACCCAATTTTGAGTTATCACATTCATCAGGGCTTTTAGTCTCACGACATGAGTGGAAATGGGAAATTTCACAACCTAAGGTATCTTTTTATACCCCTTTCAAGTTATCAAGTATGGCAATCACATAACCTGGTGTGCAATCGTATACCCTAGCCTCAAAAAAAGATATGGTGATCGACATAACCTTAGAGTGATCACACTACTTGCTCTACATAGCTAGGTGCAATCTCCACTCAAGTGGTGCGATCGCCCATGCACAAGAACTCCAGGTTTTGGATGCAATGGCAAAGTCAGATTTTACATATGAGGTCGTTTCAACCAAATGTGAGTCGCACACCCATATTTCTAATTTTCCAACCAATAGGTCGAAATGAGCTCGAGTGCATCAGGAATCGAACCAAATGTCTACCTAGACTAAAATCGATATTCCAAAGCTACTGGTGTAGTCAAATTTGCATCTGAGATTATTTTACCAAAGTTTTTTCCTGGCAGCCATTTAGAACCAGCGAATACTTCAAAATAGGGAATTGTCTCTAAAAACCAAATAAACTACCCAAAGATTGTACTGTTAGTTCCAACAGGTCATTTATGACTTGGGGAAACTAAGAAAAATCTCTAACAGTGAAAAAATAAAATAAAAAAAGGTTACTCAATAATAATATAACAATATACTATTCAACCAACACTTGTTTTTTTACTTCTAGAATTTGAAAAGGCTTAATTATGATAAGAGAAAATAAAAGAGAGTGAATTTTAATACCTAGAACAATGTATCCAAGAGTGACCAATGTCTCAATATGTTCTATGGACTTTATTATGGCTAAAATCTTAGAGATTCCAAAATCACCAAAATGAGCCACCATATTTTCATCCAAAAGAAAATTGGTTGGCTTTAGGTCACAATGAACTATCTAAGTGTCATTATCATGATGTCGATATTCAATTGCCGTAGTTGCATCAAGCACTACAATGACCCTGTGAAGAAGGTTCAAATGGATATCTTCCATCTACAACCATTTCTCAAGACATCCATTGGGCATAAATTATAGAACAAAGGCGTTTATATAGTCACTAGAACAAGTAGTACTTACTAGAACAAGATTTTTTTGCATAACATTTTTTATCACTTTGCATTCAACATCAAACCTCTTGCATGCTTATTCATTTTCCAAATCCAGAACCTTTATGGCCACCACAGTTCCTCTAGATAAATTTCCTTTGTACACAGATCAAGAACCTCCCACACCACTAAAACCGAATCCATAAAAATTATTTGTTGTTAGTTGAATCTCATGATAAGAAAGGATGAAGTAACCACTAGAATAATAATTTTTAGTAACCAAATGGCTACCAGGAAAAAACTTTAGTAACCAATAGAATAACAATTTTTAGCACAAGCCCATTAGGCTTTGATTGTTTTCCAAGATTAGTGATAGCACAAGCAGGAATCTTCAATATGTGCATTCCACATATGTTTGTATTCCAACGAAATGCTTGAAAAGTAGAATTTGCAAACACACCACCACTAGGTATTACACCGTCTAAATCATTAAATGAAACATTAATGTTTTTAAGGTATGAGAGTTTTTTGAAAGACTTAGGAATAGTACCTGACAAAGCATTCAAAGACAAATCCTAGTATTGTAAGCTAATCAAGTTTGAAAAGTATAAGGGAATTTAGCAGAAAACTAATTGTTTGATAGTTCAAGGGACTGCAGGTTTTGGAGTTCCCCCCAATCTGCTTGGTATAATTCTTGAAAAGTGATTAGAAGAAAGATCTAGATCTACAATGACTTTTAGTTCCCCGATATCTAATGGAACTTCTCCCTTTATATAATTGTGTGACAAGTTCAGATAGAGAAGGCCACTCATTTTCCAAAGGCTTGAAGGAAACTTTGAAGATAAGTTGTTAGAATTTAATGAAATCACTTATAATGTGCTTATATTTCCTAGACATTCTAGAATAAATCCAGAGAGATCATTAAAATCTAGAGTTAATTGAACCAAATTAGAAAAATGGCATACCTTCTCCGGAATATGTCGCTGCAACTGGTTGTTATTTAGATACAGTCATTGGAGTCTTTTAATCTTAACAACATCAGAAGGAATACTCCTATTAGGTAAACACAAAATAACAACAAAAGTATTTGAGGCAAAATAACAAGGCAAAAATAAAAATAATGACACTAAGAATTGTACGTGGAAACCCTTTTTAAAAAGAGAAAAATCATGGACCAAGAAGAGCAACTATTACTATAGTAAGGAATTTTACACTGTAGTCACAAGTATAATACTTAAAGTAACTACTATGCACTCAACATAAATAACCCTTTTTAGACTCCCACCTTACTAAAATATCGCCCACTCTAATTTTTCCTTTACGGACTATTTTTTATCACAGTATGTGGAATACCTCACTACTCTCTTTATATTATTTTTCTCTCTATTTTGGTGTGTTTAACCAATGATCTAATGAGATCCTTTTATAGGCAAAAATCTATCTCTATTGATGTCATCAATGAAATCACTGAAGGGCAATATTTGAAAGTCTCATAGTGAATACATTTAGTAGTCTGCTTTTATCAAGTAGAAAATCTTGATCTTTGACATATCTTGCATCCACTAAGGACTTAAAAGACATGGGGTGTACCCCACAAATCTCCCCCTCCAGTCCCATGCATCTGAAAGAGTTATCCTCATCTTTTTAAAGAGAGCTCATGCCGACAAGTTCTTTTTATAATTCAAACTTGTCTTTTGACACCAGCTTTATCAGCATATCCTCAAGATTTTCACTCGTGTGAATCTTCTTAACATGGGACGATTCTTTCTCCACTTGTTAACGAATCAAATGGTACCTCACATCAATGTGTTCTGTTCTTGCATGGTACATGGAGTTCTTGCTCAAGTCTATTGCGCTTTGACAATCATAGTAGACAACATACTTTATTTGGTGTAATCCAAGTTCTTGAAGGAACCACTTTAGCCATATTATTTCTTTGCCAACTTCAGTAGCTGTAATATACTCAGTTTCAGTTGTAGATAGCATGACACACTTCTGCAACTACGACTGCCATGATATAGCTTTGCCTGAAAATGTATACAAAAAACCAGTAGTAGATTTTTTGTTATCAAGGTCACCCATCATATCAGCATATGTATAGCCCTTTAATATTGGATCAGATCCTCCAAAAGACAAACAATCATCTAAGGTTTCTCTTAGGTACCTCAATATCCATTTTACTGCTTTCTAGTGCTCCTTTTTAGGATTTTTAAGAAACCTACTGACAACACTAACTGCGTGAGCAATATCGGGTCTGGTACATACCATTTCATACATTAGACTTCTGATAACAAAGGAATATAGAACTTTAGAAATGCTCTCTTTATCCTTCTTTGTTGTAGGACACATTTTATTGCTCAACTTCATATGACCAGCAAGGCTTAACAACTTTAGCATTCTTCATGTTGAAGTGCTCTACTACACGCGAAATGTACTTTTTCTATGACAAGTAAAGCTTCCTTTCATCTTTGAGACGAATAATCCTCATGACCCAAATCTTTCATAACAAATGACTTGCATAACTATTTTTTAACTCATCAATCCTAGAAGCATTCTTGCCTACAATTAACATATCATCCACGTATAGCTAGAGGATGATAAAATCATCATCAAAAAAAGTTTGTGCAAATACACAGTGATCTGAAGAAGTTTTCTTGTAGCCTTGCTCCCCCATGACATATTCAAACTTCTTATACCACTGTCTAGGATGTTTCTTCACGCCATTAAGACTCCTTTTAAGTTTTCACACATAATTTTCTTTACCTTTTACCTTAAAGACCTCAAGTTGTTCCACATAAATCTCCTCTTTGAGGTCACTGTGAAGAAAAGTTGTCTTTACATCCATTTGCTCGATTTCCAAATCAAGGCTAGTAGCCAAACCAAGAGTTGTACAAATATAGGTCATTTTGATGATAGGAGAAAATATTTCATCAAAGTCAATACCCTTTCTTTGACCAAATCCTTTTGCAACCAATCTGGCTTTGTATCTAGACTTCAAGCTATGTTCTTCAAATTTTAATTTGAACACCCACTTATTCTTTAAAGCTCTCACACCCTTAGGCAATTTCACCAACTCATAAATGTGGTTCTCATGCAGAGATTTCATCATATCTTGCATGACTTCAGTTCACTGATTCTTATATTCATCTTTTATAGCCTCCTCATAACATTCAGGTTCTCCCCCATTAGTGAGAAATACATACTCATTAGGAGAATAATGAGAAGAAGTAATATGCTATCTTTTAGAACTTCTAAGTGAGATATTTGACTCATCCACGTCTTCTTGAATTGGAGCATCATTGTCATTATCAACATCAATATGATGATTTGGAATATGGTTCTGGGCGTCATGATGATTATCAATCCCACTAACATCATGCTCACTTGTATGAGTAATTTGATCAAGATTAACCATACCATGAGAACTTAAAGATTCTAGCGTCTCCATTTTGTCAATATCTTCAATCGTTTGATTCTACTGAAGACAATGTCATGACTTCTTACAAGTTTCTTCTCAATTGAATCATATAGCCTATAACCAAACACAAGAAGGCCATAACCAATGAAGATGAACTGCCTTGTCTTTGCATCCAACTTTGACCTCTCATCTTTGGGCATATGTACAAAAGTTTTCCAACCAAATAAATGGTCATAGAAAACATCTTTCCCATACCAAACTTTATTTGGCACATGATACGACCCAAACCAAGGCCTTATCGTAATAGGCATCTCAAGTTCAACAAGGACCGGAGACCACCCCCAAAACCCAATACAACCAACATACATATACCCTGAGGCGGATAACTTCCGTACATATAACAAGATAGGGTAATTCAAAATGTAATGACTTTGGAGTAAGTCTATATCCGAGACCAATCCAACCAAGTCAAGCCATCCTAACCAAACCAACAACCATAACATAATCATTCCATTCCATAATATACCCAATTCCACAGTTTGTCCATACAAAGCCTCTAAAATAATCCAAGAATATTCGGTTGGGACGTGCCGCCGACCATAGCCAAAACCAATATCAAAGTCTAAACCAATAAATACATAAGAAAAATCAAAGCAATAAATAGAGCCTTCTGAAGTATGGAAGCTCACAACTTCAAGTTAACATAAGCTATCCCTAAATCCAAGTCACTGAGCAGGTGGTGTGATAGTATGACCAGTCCATGCATCGCGTAGGGATACAACATCCAAAGTTGGTTAGCGGTTGGAGCGGCAGCATGTAAGTTAAGGATAAGGATAATATAATGCCAATAGTTCAAAACCAATAAACTAAAGCACATAACCAATGCAATACCTACATATACATATATATATATATACCATGCCGAGATAGGGAATAAGATTAGCATAAACTTTGAAAACATTAACTTGGGCTGTGTAGCATCACCATCATATACCAAGGCACCCACAGGCTATATGGGCCCAGCTCTCCCCTAGCTGGAAGAGCCCCAGGGCGTGTAGTCGCATAAACTAGAGAATATCCATAGCCGTACATAGCTATATAGGGACTCGAACCTCCCGTAATAATAAAGGAGACTTAAGAACCAATACATGTATTATGAGGGACTCGAACCTCCTATTCATATATTCATTCAGGGGACTCAAACCACCTGATCACAAAGACGCCCGCACCTGCTAGCGCAGTTTCCAATGTTAATCCTTCGGACTCTACTTTCACAGCCCGATGGCTACATATCTTGCTATAAAGCAAAATTTAAAACTATTATTTCACATACACAACCATTAATCCAATTACTACCCAAAGGAACTTCCTTGGTATCACCATACCAACACCACTTTCAAGCATACAACATGCCATTACCATTATTAATACACCAATCATTAATTTGACTTTGGGACTCGAACCCATTGTCTAACCAGGAAACTAATTTAATTCAAAGTTTAGGGACTCAAACACATTATCTAGTAAAGACAAAAATCAATTTAATATTTAGGGACTCAAACCCTTTTAGCCAATTAATTCACCAAGGTTACCATTTAAATCATTACCTGGCCAACAAGGTTGTCACAAAACCATTTACCAACCATTCATATTCATTAGGCCAATGTCTTAGTTCAAAACACCATTTAACATGTGACTAGTTCATTCTCTTGGATATTTTCACAAACACATTGAGAGTATACCATTAATAAGACTAAAACCAAGGTAAAAAACATCAAGTTTAGGGTTAACCATGACCCAATTATTAAACCACAATAACCAAGCACTCACATATGCAAAACCATTATTAAAATGCAAGTTTTATCAGTCTATTCATATGTTGGCGCAGTTGGTAGCTACTCAGTATGAGCGTGGTATTCCTATTACTCCATTTTCTGAGTCCACAAGGGTTAGCCAGTTCATGAGGTTGAATCTTCTAACCTTTACTGGTGTTAGGGTTGAGGAGGATCTTCAAAGTTTTCTAGAAGATATGGAAAATATCTTTTGTGTTATGCATGCTACAAATATGGAGGGCGTGGAGTTTTCCACCTACCAGCTGAAGGATGTGGTGTACCAATGGTATGAGGAATGAGATCATACAAGGGGTGATGGCGTTGAGTCATCTCTGTGGGAGCATTTCTCTACTGCGGTTTAGGACTGCTTCTTTTCTTAGGAATTGAGGGAGACAAAAGAGAAAGAATTTGTGAATTTAATGCAAGGTGGGATATCTGTCAAAGAGTATGCCTTGAAGTTTCACCATTACCAAGCACTCAAATGTGCAAAACCATCATTAAAATATGATGGTTGGGAAACTGTATGTTCGAACCTCTGTTATAATACAACATTGCGCAAGAGAAAAGTATGTGATCAGTACTTTGAATGCACTGGTACATGAGGTAAAGACTAACTGATATACATGTGGAAACTGAACGTGATTGCATGAACATGTAAGACTCAGAATGCCAGACCAAGTAAACATGTACTGAAATAATCTATAAAACTGACTGATTAAGTAACTGAAAATTTGATTACTTGGTCAAACAAACCTGAACTAATATAGACTGAGTACTGACTGAAACTGTGGGATCTATCATGTAACCAACATGCCCCAATCTGAGAAAATCAGGGTCTAACTTGTAACCCCAGTTAGAAGGGTGTCAGTACCTTACTACGGGTACTAACACAAGGCTTACGGTGTGGATCCATAAGGCTAATATCACAAACGACTAGGGAGTCAATCCTAAACTGGTGGGTGACTCCTAAGAGAGTGCTAGTCCTAAACTGATGGGTGACATCTCATAACCCAAAGTTGGCTATGTAGTTCTGGAACTTATTGACTGCTACTAAGGACTCAGTCCTAACTGGCGGATGAGCCCCCATCCCTAGGTTCACTCGGTGCTAAATCCTACTCTCAACTGAATGACACTAGTATTATTATTATGAATCTAACATGATGTGGTATTGTACTGATGAGTGATCAATATGAACATGATGTTCTAAATGTAGTAAAAATGTCATGGCCTGACTGACTTGCAACTTGAAAATAAAGATATATATAAACAGATAGGTATCAGATACTCATAACCCTCCAGCATAGAATGATTACAAAAATATGATAATAATACTTAAAATAGTGATATAAAGTCATAGTTCAAAGACCCCAAAATAAGTAATAATTCAATGAATGAGACAGATACGTGAATTTGAACATGGGGATATGTTAAATATGAGAAAACATCATATTTACAAGGTTTAATTCATAACTTGAGGATTTATCATGAAATAGAAGGAATTAAGATGAGAGAAATTATAATTCAAACATGAAGTGACTTAAATAACATCAAAACACATGTTGACATAGCTAGAATTTGATTTACGAAGAAGTTCATGAATTAAATTCATAATTTTCGTGGATAGTTTCATGAAATAGGATAAGATTCATAATTTTAAACTAAAATAGGGTTTTGGGTCTCAATGGATAGAAGGGGCCCACTGATGAATACCCCACATACCTGTAGTAGAAGCTTTAGGGAAGACCCTTGTAATTGTTATTGCCTCTAAGAAACCCTAGTTGTTGTTCTTGAGTATGGGAGAGAATATTAACGTGTTAAGTGTTTGATTTTTGAAAGAAAATAGGCTTATTTTAGGGTTATAAGTCGTGGGTGGAAGATATAAGAAGGATAAAGACCAAAAAAACCCTTAGAAATCGTCTGGAAGTTGTCCCAATGAGTTTGGGTATGACTCGTAAGTTCTGGGTACAGGTCGTACCTTGAGTCATCACCAGGTACCATAATTTCGACCCCTACAATTGTGGGTACGACTCCTCCTGATAACTCGTATGGTCTACTTATGAGTCGTATCAGTGAGTCATACCCTACTGGTAAATTTAACAGTGCTTCGTTAATTTGGCCATAACTTTTCATGCCTATATTGGATTAAGGCAATATTTGTATTGCTGGAAAGATAATTCAATTATCTATCTATTGGTGGGTCTTGTGATCCAAAATTCTTCGTAGAACAGAAGTTATACTCATTTTAATATAACTATAGTTATATTCTTCAAAAGAACTTAATCATTGGGATGTTTCGACTTGTTCATGAGCTAGGAGCTATTTGAGGACTTAATATATGTCTAAGTAACTTATAAAACTATAAAAACATGAGGCTTGATTCTTGGATCCTTCACTGATCAGGATACAAGTCATATCATACGACTCGTAACAAGTCATATGACTAGAACTCATCCTTTCATAACCTTGACAGAACTCATATCACCTCACACTAACTTGGTTATGACTTACTATGTTTGACTCGTATGATCACCTTACGACTTCCAAGGTTTAAGTCATGCCTTAAACAAAATATCACCCATCACACATTATCATGAATACGAGTTAAACATACGACTCGTATGATATGCATATGACTCAAGGGCATGAGTCGTATGTTGCACAGTGACATAAAAAAATGGGGTATTACAATATCTCCCCCCTGGGAACATTTATCCTCGAATCAGACTGATTAGACTAAGAATACCAAGGTAACTTGAGATCATATATTGAATGTTCATGAACACAAACATGATTAAATAACTGAGTTTGAGACATAATACATGAACTGTACTAATTTCGTGAATACATCCAAAGACATAAGAATGGTTACATAGCTAAAACAAATATCGAAAAGATTCAATTTAAGGAAAATTATTACCTCAAGCTAAGTCTGAATTCATGGAGAAAATATGAGGGTACTTGGCTCGCATATCTGCTTCTATTTTCCAAGTAGCTCCCTCAACAGACTGATTTTTTCATTGAACTTTCACCAAGGAAACCTCTTCGTTCCTTAACCTACGAGTCTGACAGTCAAGGATCTCAACTGGGATTTCTTCGTAGGAGAGACTATATTTTATATCCACACTCTCTAAGGGCATGACTGAAGCTGGGGCGCCATTGCATTTCTTTAACAAAGAGACATAAAATACCGGATGCATAGATGCCAATTCTACAGGAAACTCCAACTCAAAAGCTACATTCCCAAAATAACTCAAAATTTTATATGGGCCAACATAGCAGGGACTGAGCTTCCCCTTCTTGCCAAATATATTCACCCCTTTCATGGGTGAAATCTTCAAATAAACCAGTTCACCAACATCAAACTCAAGATCTCTTCTTCTCACATCTGCATAAGACTTTTGAACACTTTGGGTTGTCTTTAGACTTTCTCGAATCAACTAAACATTATCCATCGCCTTATAAACTGAATATAGCCCTATGAAAGTAGTTTCTCTTACTTTAAACCGACCAATAGGAGATCTACATCTCCTTATATAGAGAGCCTCAAATAGAGCCACCCAAATACTGGAGTGATAACAGCTGTTGTTGGCAAACTCAATCAAAGGTAAGTGGTCATTCCAACTACCCTTAAAGTCAATAACACAGGCCCTTAGCATGTCTTCTAAAGTATGTATGGTCTGTTCTATCTGACCATCTATCTGTGGATAAAAAGTGTTACTGAGATGAACTTGGGGACCAAGACCCTTCTGAAAACCCTTCCAAAAGTGAGAGGTAAACTGAGTACCTCTATTTGAAATAATAGACAAGGGAACCCCATGCAACTTCACCAACTCCCTAAGATAGATTCTATCATAATCCTCAGCTGAAAATGAAGTATAAACTGGCAAAAAATGAGCTGACTTGGTTATTCTATCTCTAATGACCCATATCAAATCATGCTAACAACGCATATGAGGCAACCCTATCACAAAATCTATGTTCACCACTTCCTACTTCTAAGTGAGGATACTAAACTCCTACAGTGTACCACTAGGCCTTTGGTGCTCAACCTTAACCTACTGATAATTTGAAGACTTAGCCATAAACTCTGTAATATCCTTTTTTATACCACTCTACCAATAGATTTCCCATAAATCATGGTACATATTAGTAGCTCCTGGGTGGATAGAGTATCGCACACCATGCACCTTAGTTAATATTCGTTGTCTCAGACTATCAACACATGAAACACATAGTCTGCCTTATAATGAAATGCACCATCTATCCCTTGAGAGAAAGCCTTTACCTTTTGACCTCTAACTACCTCTTTCAAATTAACCAAATTAGGATCCCTGTCTTGCTTTTCTTCTATATCGGTAACCAATGAAGATTCTAAACCATTCTGAACCCATATCTATCTTCGGACGAATCAACTAACCAAACTCCTAACCTAGAAAGCTAATAAACCTCATAGGATAACTCATTATTATCATCCTTAACATGGGCAACACTACCCATAGATAATCTACTAAGGGAATTCGCCAATACATTGGCCTTGCTCGAATGATACAACACACTCATATCATAGTCTTTCAATAATTCAAGCCACCTTCTTTGATGAAGATTCAGGTTTTTCTGTGTTAACACATACTGTGAAATTTTGTGATCCATTAACACATCAACATGAACCCCATAAAGGTAATACCTCCAAATCTGTAAGGCGAAGACAACAACTGCCAACTCAAGATCTTGGGTTGGATAATTATTTTCATAAATTTTAAGTTGTCTAGAGGCATATGCTATGACCTTACCTCTTTGCATTAATACACCACCAAGACCAACTTTAGAAGCATCACAATATACTAGAACCTATTTGTGCTATTTGGAAAAGTCAAGATTAGAGCGGAAGTGAGTCAAGTCTTCAACTCTTGAAAAAATCTTCTCACAGGAATTTGACCACTGAAATTTGACTTTCTTCTAGGTTAGTCTAGACATGGGAGAAGAAACAGAATAAAACCCTTTGATAAACCATCTATAATATCCATATAAACCTAAGAAACTCCTGATGTCTGAAGCAGAGATAGGTCTATGCCAGTTTCTCACTGCTTCAGTCTTTTGAGGATCAACTCGAATACCATCACCGAAAATAATATGACCAAGGAAAGCTACTGATCTCAGCCAAAATTTGCACTTACTGAACTTAGCAAATAACTGGTGATCCTTAAGGGTCTGTAATACAATCCTCAAATAGTCTATATGATCACTCTCACTACGGGAATAGACAAGGATATCATCAATGAAGACTATGATGAACATGTCTAAGTACTGCTTGAACACCCTGTTCACCAAGTCTATAAAAGCTACAGGGGCATTCGTTAGTCTAAAAGACATAACTAGGAATTTGAAGTGACCATATCGAGTTCTAAAGGTTGTCTTCAAAATGTCACATTCTCTGACTCTAAGCAGATGATAACAGGATCTGAGGTCTATCTTAGAGAAATAACTTGCACCTTAAAGCTGGTCGAATAAGTCACTAATCTTGGGGAGAGGATATTTATTCTTGATTGTAACTTTGTTCAACTGATAGTAGTCAATGCACATTCTGAGAGAACCGTCTTTATTATGCACGAAAAGGATTGGAGCGCCCCATAGGGAAACACTAGGCCTGATGAAACCCTTATTTAAGAGATCTTTCAACTGTTCTTTTGATTCTATAAGCTCAGTTGGATCTATTTTGTAAGGTGGAATAGAGATAGGCTGGGTATATGAAAGGAGGTCTATTCAGAAGTCGATTTCCCTTTTAGGATAAACTCTGGGAAGGTCATCAGGAAACACATCTGGAAATTCATTTACTACCAGAACTGACTTAAGACTCAGAGTTTTAGAATTTGAGTCCTTGACTCAGACGAGATGGTAAATACGCCCTTTGGATATCATCTTTCTTGCCTTAAGATATGAAACAAACTAACCCTTAAGCACTGAAGTACTACCCCTCCATTCAATAATTGGCTCATTAGGAAACTAGAACTGAACAATTTTATTTGTACAGTCAACTAGGCATAGCAAGAGTGAAGATAATCCATGCCAAGAATGATATCAAAATCCATTATCTCTAACTCCATGAGGCCGACTAAAGTAACTTTCTGAGACGCTGTGACTGGGAAATTTTTGTATACCCATCTAGCTACAATAGACTTACCCACTTGGGTAGACACTGAGAAAGGCTGTGCTAATATTTTGGGACTAACACCAATGTCTACAGCTATATAAGGAGTCACAATGAAAAGTGAAGCTCTGAGGTCCAGCAGTGCATAAATATGAATATGGAAGACTTGTAACGTACCCGTAACCATATCAGGAGAACTTTCCTGATCATTCCAAGTCTAGAAAGCCCACAACCTATTTTGGCACTGCCCACTGGTGGCACTGAAAGTGGTACGCTGCTGAGTCCGGCGACCTGCTAGAGCTGATAAAAAATTGGACTAGCCCTGTTGGCGTAAATTCTTTCCCCTCTGATCAACTAATGGACACTCCCGAATCTTGTGGCTTGACTTGCCATACCCAAAACAACTATCACTACTAGCTCTACACTTACACTGATGATTCTTACCACACTTTCTGCAGAGTGGATTGGTACGACCACTGCTCACACTACCCTAGGACTTAGAGCCTGACGCTCTATCCCAACTGTCTTGCCTAAACTTAGGCACTGGTGCACTGGTTGAAGATGGAGCTGGGGCTGAAAATTTTTGGCAGAACTGAGAAAAGTTACCGCCTTCCGACCTTGGTTGAGAAAAGTTGAAGTACCTGTTCTGTCCCTCTTATTATCTCTTTCCTTCTCTTTGAGCTTCTTCTCCTTAATACGCTAAGCATGAACCATCCGTCTAAAAAGGTCTATCTCCTTAATTAGCATGGCAGTCCTATACTCTCTCACTACACTGTCAGATACACCAGATACGAACTTACTCATCCTAGACCTAGAGTCAGCCACCATAATTGGAGCATACCTTGCCAACTATGTGAACTTGAGTAAGTACTTCTTCACACTCGTACTACCCTACTTCAAATTTATTAACTCTTGAACCTTAGATTCCCTCAATTATAGGGAGAAGAACCTGTCTAAGAAAGTTATGGCAAACTTTTTCCACTCTATAGGCCCTGCATCAACACCCGTATCCTCCTTCCACTACTTGAACCAGGTGTGAGCTACTCCCATCAACTGGTAAGCAGCTAAGTATACACTCCCACTTGAGGTAACACCCATGATATCAGTCACTTTCTGCATCCCATCCAGAAACTCCTATAGATCCTTCTCGGACTTAGATCCCAAAAACAAAGGGGGATTCATTCGGGTGAAGTCTTAAATCCTAGTTAAAGTTGTATTCAACACTGGATTGGTTGGAGAAAAAGCCTACTGGTTGTTCTGAGCAACTACAGAATGCGCCAAAACTGTGAAAGTAGCCCTAAACTCAACGTGAGAAACATGGTCGTTCGGGGGATCTTCCTGAATAGGTGGAGGTATGGGCTGACCCTCATTCCTTCTTTTATTATTTTTTTTTAGGAGGGATTGTCTATAAATGGAAAAAGAATGAGTTAGAAAAGAGAGTTCAATAGAGCTCATGCTCTTTTGCATGACATGAATACTGAAAGAAAGGGAACTTTCCTAAAAATATCTCATAGCCTCTTGTCCATAAGTGTGGTGCGCTTCACACCCATGCATAATACTCTACTCAATGTGGATTTTAGATACTCTAGGACACTTTAAAACCATAGGTGCTGATACCATGTTTTTTCACGACCCGAGGCTATCCCCTAGTCATGACACAGTGCTTAAGACTGTATGCGACCCTAAGCTAACCTATGATCTGGTACCTGCTATGAGCACTAAATAAAATGATAGTAATATAATGTGTAGAAGATAAACTGATACAGTACTGTCAATTTGAAAGACTGAAATACATAATACGACATGACTGGAATATCTAATAAACACTGAAAACTAGACTGTTTGTCTGAAAGGCTCTAAATATAAAGAGTTGATGGGACAAACCCCCAACTAACTTAACTGACTAAACATAAAGAAATACTAAAATAACTAAAATAACATATTGCATTCTTAATGGATGAGGACTCACCACTACTGCTGCGAGGAACTGCTACGCTCTCTAGGAATGATCAGGAAACTGTATGTCTAAAACTATGTTATAATACAATATAGCACAAGAGAAAAGTATGCGATCAGTACTTTGAATGTACTGGTACGTGAGGTAAATACTAATTAAAATACATGTGGAAACTAAACGTGATTTTATGAACATGTAAAACTGAGAATTCAAGACCAAGTAAGCATGTACTGAAATAATCTATAAAACTGACTAATTAAATAACTGAAAATCCAATTCCTTGGTCAAACAAACCTAAACTGATATAGACTGAATACTGACTAAAATTATGGAAGCATCATGAAGCTGACATACCCCAATTTGAGCAAATCAGGGTCCAACCTATAACCCCAGATGGAAGGATATCAGTACCTTACCACAGGTACTAACACATAGCTGATAATATGGATCCATAAGGCTGATGTCCCAAAGTACTAGGGAGTCAGTCTTAAACTGGCAGGTGACTCCTAAGAGTGTATCAGTCCTAAACTGGCGGGTGACATCTCATAACCCTACACTGGCTTGTAGTTCTGGAACTTAGGGACTGCTACTAAATACTTAGTCTTAACTGGCGGGTGATCCCCCATCCCTAGGTTCACTTGGTGGTAAATACTATTCCCAACTGAATGACACTTGTATTATTATTATGGGTCTAATATGATGTAGTATTGTACTGATGAGTTATCAGCATAAACATAATGTTTTAAATGTTGTAAGAAAGTCATGATCTAACTGACTTGCAACTTGAATATAAAGGCATGTATAAACAGATAGGTATCGGGTATTCATAACCCTCCAGCACAGAATGATTACAGAAATACGATAACAATATTTAAAAAAGTGATATAAAGTCATAGTTCAAAGACCCCAAAACAAGCAATAATTCAATGAATGAGACAGATACATGAATTTGAACATGAGGATATGTTAAACATGAGAAAACATCATATTTACAAGGTTTAATTCATAACTTGAGGATTTATCATGAAATTAAGGGAATTAAGGCGAGAGAAATTGTAATTCAAACATGAGGTGACTGAAATAACATGGAAACATGTGTTGACATGGCTTGAATTTGATTTACTATGAAGTTCGTGAATTAAATTCATAAGTTTCATGGATAATTTCATGAAATGGGATAAGATTCATACTTTTAAACTGAAATAGGGTTTTAGGGCTCAATGGGTGGAAGGGACCTATTGATGAACACCCTACATACCTATAGTAGAAGCTTTAGGTAAGAATCATTGTAATTGTTCTTTCCTCTAAGAAACCCTAGTTGTTGTTCTTGAGTATGGGAGAGGAGATTAACGTGTTAAGTGTTTGATTTTTTAGAGAAAATAGTCTTTTTTGAAGGTTATAAGTCGTGGATAGAATTTATAAGAAGGAAAAAGACCAAAAAAAACCTTAGAAATCGTTTGAAAAATGCTTGGAAGTCATCTCGACAAGTTTGGGTACGACTCATAAGTTCTGGGTACGGGTCATACCTTGTGTCATCCCCAGGAACCCAAATTTTGACCCCTACTATTATGGGTATGACTCCTCCTGACGACTCGTATGGTCCACTATGAGTCATATCAGTGAGTCGTACCCTACTGGCAGATTTAACAGTGTTTTATTAATTTGGCCATAACTTTTCATGCCAATATCGAATTAAGGAAATATTTGTATTGCTGGAAAGATAATTCAATTATCTATCTATTGGTAGGTATTGTGATCAGAAATTCTTCGTAGAACAAAAGTTATGCTCGTTTGAATATGACTATAGTTATATTCTTCATAAGAACTTAATCACTAAGGGATGTTTTGACTTGTTCGTGAGCTAGGAGCTATTTGAGGACTTAATATATGTCCAAGTAACTTATAAGGATATCAAAACATAAGTCTTGATTCTTGGATCCTTCACTAGTCAGGATACGAGTCATATCATACAACTCATAACAAGTTATATGACTAGCACTCATCTTCTTGTAACCTTGATAGAACTCATCTCACATCACACTGACTTGGTTACAACTTACCATGTACGACTCCTACGATCACCTTATGAATTCCAAGGTTTAACTCATACCTTAAACAAAACATCACTTATCACATACTATTATGGGTACGAGTTAAACATATGACTCGTATGATATGCATAAGACTCAAGGGCATGAGTTGTATATTGCACAGCGACTTCAAAACACGGGGCATTACACTGTAAACCCTAAATTTTTGCCCCCAAAATTATTGAGTTTTTACACTCACTGCCCAGACAATGACTCTCTCTATGTGACACGACCCAAACTAGGGCTTGGTCGTGCCAGGTATCTCGAATCCAAAAAAGATCAGAGACCGCCCCCAATACCCAAACTATTAACCATCTTACCCCATGTCAGATAAATTCAAAAAAATAACAAGATAAGAAAAATAGAAATCAAAGATATCATGATTAAAGAATAACCAACCAAAAACCAAACTATCCCAAGTCTACAGTAGTCCAACAAAGCCTGTACTAAACATAACATCAATAAAGTGTTGGGACATACCCCCGACTATAGCTAAAAATAGTATCCAATAATCTAAAACTCAAAATAAAATATAATCCTGAAATGGAGCCTTTCAAAGCATGGAACCTTACTACTTCAAGTTGACTCTCGGTCAATCCACAATCACTGAGCAGGGGGATTAGAAATATGACCAAGTTATGCATCACATGGGGATACAGCGTATATAAATAGTTAGTGGTTGGTGGGCTAGCATGTAACTCATGGATAGGGGATAACATAATTCCATGATAACAGTTCAAATCATACAAAATTCCATGCACATTATCAAATCAATATACGTACATTATGTATATCACATGTTGGGGTAGGGAACAAGGCTTAACATGCATTTTAAAACCTTTTTTTGGATTGTGTAGCTCAACCACCATATTAATAGTACCCACGGTCTATATGGTCCCCAGTTCTCAGCCCACTGGTCGGGCCCCAATATGTGTAGCCACACGAACTGGAAGATAATCTCATATATATTCATGGAGGACTTGAACCCTCCAATCATATACTAAGGTGACTTAAGCACCCGATCATAAATGTGATATGGGGAACTCGATCCCAATAATCATAATAATAATAATAACAATAAGTTGAACTCGAACCAAATGGTCTAAGAAAGGGGACTCGAACCCGCAAGCCATAATGACCCCCACACCGGCTAGCGCGGTTCCCAGTATCGGTCACTTAGACCTCCACTTTTATCACTCAACTATACAACCCTCTTTTGAAGCCTAATTAAAGCTATTACCACACATTCCCATTCACTGAACCATGTTTCACATTTAAGGCATACATTGTTGGTATCATTATACCAACAACACTTGTAAGGTAATAACATTATGCCAAAATAATTTCCATTAACTTGGGGAGAACAACTCTCTTTGTTCATTAAATCTGACCATTCTGTTTCAAATACCTCTTTATATCATGCAATAGTTCAAGACTAGTTCAATTTCACAAATTCCCACGTTTCTCCTAATTAAAAACTAATTCAACAACATGGGGTTGGGGTGATGACCACTTCAAAAGTCACAAGTTTGGGAAATTCACCATTCCCTAGTTTCATCCATCATAACCAAGCATCCACAAGTTCAAAAACATAATTAAACATAAGTAATGCATCATAAAACCATGGGAAAATATTTAATTGACCATTCATGTCAAAACCCTCAACAATGTCAAAAACCAATACATTAAATCACATAAATAACCATGTACTTTTATGAAATAAAGATATTAAGTTTAAGGGTAGAGTAACATGACTAAATTACAAGGTTTCACAGAGAGAAATCAACCCTGAGCCCTTAGACGACCAAATTAATGATACCCTAGCTTGACTTGCTTGAGAGGATTTCGAAAGAGTAAAGAGAGTGTTTAATCCATTAAAATGTCGAATGAATGCCCTAAAAGTATTTTATGGACAAAGGGTCAAAAGAGTTTTAAGTGGGAAATGTCTAAAGTGACCCTAACTTAAAAGTTGAAAAAGGTCGTCATTAGTTACGAGTCAACCCTTGGCTCGTAGCCACTCCTTATGACTCGTCACCATAAGTCGTAACCAAGGTATTACCACCAAGGCACCCTACACTGTTATATTTACGACTCAACCAACCAACTTATAATGAGACCTTACGACTCATAGGGTCCAATTGTAGTCAACATAGAACCCAAATTGAGACTTACACTGGACACCCTATGATTTCACCTTACGACTCATAACGTATTCTTATGGCTCTTAGTGAGAAACTCGTACTCAGAGCAAAATCAATCCACAAACTTATTAATTTGGTTATGACTCATCCCAATGACTCATTAGGACATTCTACTACTTATAAGGTCCAGTCGTAGCCAGGTCAGTAGCTCAAAGCCCAAGGAATTTTCAAGGGACAAAATCTAAGGTGTTTTATTACGAGTCGTAGGGAGTCATTATAGGTCATAGAACCCTAATTATAGCTCAACCAGTGTGTTTGGATAAATCTCTATGTTGGTCATGATTGGCATCCACTAGGTCGTCAATACTTATGACGAGTAGTTTAGTGGCTCTTATAGCTAAACCAGTAAACGTGGCCAATATTTCTGTCTAGTCTACGATTTAACCTCGCGAGTTATAAGGTCTGAATATGATTCATTGGTCATGAATCATAGTTAGTCCAGTGTTGGTTTCCATGGATACAATCCAGCCTACGGCTAAATATCATGAGTCGTAGGGTGACCTTACTAGTCGTAAGGTCACCCGTAACAACTGGACGATAGTTTTTCAGTCTTTTTATTGAGGGAACTTTGGACCTTTCCCCTATTCCCCAATCGTGACCCATGACATAAAACCTCTTTAGAATATCATTATCACTCTAAAATAAATTAAAATAACTTTTTAAACTCTCTCAAATTCTCTCAAGCAAAAACACTAGGTTTTTAAGCAATTGTAATCTAAGGGCTCAAGGGTTGTTTTCCCTCCATAATTCTCTATACTTTTAGTCATGTTACTCTTTCCCAAATATTGTTTTGTTAAAGAATGCTTTCTAAAGTGTTATTTATGTGGTTTTGATGTTTGTTTTGGAATATGGGTTGAGGTTTTTGAATGTTTATTTTCTGAATAATGCTTCTCATGATTTACATATGATTGGTCATGATTGATTTATGGTTTTGAACTTGTGGGTGCATGGGCATGGTGAATAACCTAGGGGATTGTTATTTCCCGTAATTTTGTAAATATTGATAATTTAATTGGTAATAAACCCAACCTAATCTTGTGAAATTGGTTTTGAGCATGTATGTAATTATATTGAACTGCATAATATAAAAAGGTTATTGAAATATGATGGTTTGATTTAATGAACAAAGAGGATCGATGCTCCCCCTCTCTTATCTTGTATTAATGAACAAAGGGAGTCATTTTTCTCAAGTGAATAGAATTGTATTGGCATGGGGATATTACCTTGCAAGTGTAGTTGGTATGACAATACCAACAATATATGCCTTAATGAATAAATTGGTTCAATGAATGGGAATGTGTGAAAAGTATTTTAATTGGACTTAAAAGAGGGTTGTGTAGTTGGGAAATAAAAGTAGAGGTCCCGAGGGACCAATACTAGAAATTGTATTTGCCAGTGTGGGTGGTCTAAATGACTGAGTTGTTCGAGTCCCCCTTACTAAATGATTGGGTGGTATAAGTCCCCCATTCTAAATAACTGTATACTTAAGTAACTATTAATATATGACTGGGGGGTTAGAGTCCCCTATGGTACACATGTACATATGATTATTCTCTGATTCGTGTGGCTATACGCACTGAGGCCCTTTCAGCTGGGGGAAGATGGACCCATATAGCCCGTGGGTGCCTTCTTATGACCATTAAGCTACATAGTCGAAGCTAAAGTTTTATGATTCATGTTAATCTATGTCCCCTATTCTAATATTTTATATAAGTATATATATATGCATGTATGTGAACATGTAAATTGAGTTGAATTGGATTTTAAATTTTCATTACTTTATCCTTATCCTTGAGTTACATACTAGTGCTCAACCCACTAAACGTCTCCAGACATTGTATCCCCATGTGATGTAGGAACCGGAGATACTTTTGTTTTTCCTGCATGGTAATAGGATATCCAGATTATCAGCAGCTAGATTAAAGTGGTAAGCCTTATTCTTTCGGATGGCCATTGCTTCTTAGTTTATCTTTTATACTACATTTCTCTTGGTTTTATTTTGGGTATCATCGGGGGCATATCCCGATATTGGTTTGATTCAGTTTTGTCATAGAGGATTTATAGATTATTGTGGACTAGTTATTGGTTATGGTTGTATCTTATACTTATTGAGCTCTGATTATACTATTTTGTTATATGTTCGAAATTCATCAATTATCAATGTGTCGTGTTTTGTGTGACTAGGCAAAGGGGGTGGTCTCTGATCCACGACAGACTTGGGATGCTCACCACGGACAAGCCCTGGTTTGTGTCATGAAAAAGTTGGTACCAGAGCCTAGGTTCATGTCAATTGGGTGTTCACAAAGTCTTGTTAAGTACAGTCTCTTTTATGGGTGTGTAGCGTATCACACTTATAAGGGAGAGGCTACAAGACATTTAGGAATATTTTTCTTTTTTGTTGTTCTATTTTGTTCTGCAGAGTATTAGGCATTAAATCTCCCCTAATTCCCACTTGTTCGCATTTTAGATCATGCCTCCCAGAAGATATGATGCTCGTGGAAACTTCTCAGTCCCACTTGAGTACAATGTGGATGGAACTTATCCTACTTATAGAGTTCAGACCCGGTCTAGGGGTCCAGCAGCTGAATGCCCTCATAGAGTTCCATTGGTTCCCTCTAGCCCTCCTCGAACACCTTTAGCTGATGTGTCTGATACTTAGTTTTACCAGTCAATCCATTTGCTTACCCGGTTGGTGGCCTCTCAGACTGAACGTGTTGCTTCTATTTTTCCATCTTTTGAAGTCACTAGAGTTGACCAATTTATGATGTTGATCCCTCCGACTTTCACTGGTTCAAGGGTTGAGGAGGATCTTCAAAATTTCATTGATGAGATAGAAAAGATCTTCAAGGTTATGCATGCTTCTAAATTTGAGGGTGCTAATTTTGTCGCATACCAGTTAAAGGATATGGTAGATCAGTGGTATGAGGAGTGAGAGCATATGAGGGGAGATGATGTTGAGCCTACTATGTGGGATGACTTTTCTAGTGCTGTTTTGGACGTTTCTTTCCTCAGGAGTTGAGAGAGGCGAAGGATGAGGATTTTGTGAATTTGAAAAAAGGCAAAATAACTGTGAAGGAGTTTGCCTTGAAATTTCATCATTTATCTTGTTATGCTTCGGAGTTAGTGTCATCTAAGAGGACGAGGATTAGAAAGTTTATTTTGGGATTATCCCGTGATTTGGTTTTGGAGTGCAAGGCCTCTTTGTTGAACAAGGATATGGATATCTCTAGGCTTGTGATGTATATACAATAGATTGAGGAGGAAAATAAGAAGCAACCTGAGATAGGGAAAGGCAAAGTAATAGATCCAGGTATTCTGAGTAGGGAGGAGGTCATCAGAATAGTGGTAGGGATGGAAGGCAGTGGTCTAATTTAATATTTTATAAATTAATATTATTAGAAATAAATATTTTTAAAAGAGGTAAATTACCCCAAAAGGTAAAATTATATCAAAATTATACAAAAAAAAAGTCACATAATACAACTAATATATAAAGTCACCTTCTCATATAATAACGTATTATGTCCTAAAAACACAAGTTGGTATAAAAAATAGTACATAATTAATCAACACCCAACTTCTCATTACTCGATTAGTATATTAACACACCAATTTACCATAAATTGTATTTTAAAGAGAGCCAAAAAGAGTAAATATTTTGGAAACTATTCACTATATGACTTGCAAAAATCTAAAAGAAAAGAAAGAAACTAGAAAGATGAAAGTGTGTTCCCAATACCTTCTTGAGTAGCGGTACCGTCGACATCCACCGGCAAATACATTTGAAAGTGTAATTTTTAACCTTTTTTTTTACTTTTGATTTGAGTATTTAAGTATTTATCAATCATATATTTTAATATTAAGTTTAAATTAGATACTTATTAATAGGAAAAAGTCATTTTATTTTGTAAAGTTTTCTGGGCATACGCCTCACGCTTAGGCGAACACCCCAACGCTTAGGCAAACGCCTCAAATTTTGGAGCGTTCACCTTTCGATTATCGCCTCCCCAAAATGCCTCAGTGCATTTTTTGCTACGCCTCGCCACGAGGCTCGCCTCAGACTTCCTCTTAAAACACTGGTAATTTCTATGATATTAATTGAAATTATAATTAAACTTATGAATTCATCTTTTATTTTAGTTAAATCAATTTAGTCATTACTATTAATTATTTAATTTGAATCATTTCAAATAAAATTGGTCAATTGATCACTCTATTCAGGACTAATACACTTAGTTGATCATGTAATTACTATGAAATTAATGAAAAATGCAAGTGGACTTATCAATTCATCTTTAATTTAGTTAAAATCAATTTAGTTGATACGAATAATGGCTTAATTTGAATCGTTTCAAATAAAAATTGGTCAACTGATCACTCTCCTCGAGACGAATCCACTTAGTTGATCAGGTAATTACTATGAGATTAATTGAAGTTGTAAATTAACTTATCAATTCATCTTTAATTTTAGTTAATTTAATTTAGTTATTACGAATAATGTCTTAATTCGATTCATTTCAAATAAAATTAGTTGATCACTCTATTCATGACGAATACACTTAGTTGATCGTGTAATTACTTTGAGATTAATTGAAATTGTAAGTGAAATCATCAATTCATCTTTAATTTTAGTTAAATCAATATAGTTATTACTAATAATGACTTAATTTGAATCATTTCAAATAAAATTGATCAATTGATCATTCTACTCTAGACGAAACACTTAGTTGATCATGCAATTACTATGAGATTAATTGAAATCGTAATTGAACTTACTAATTCATCTTTAATTTTAGTTAAATCAATATAGTTATTTCTAATGATGGTTTAGTTTGAATTATTTTAAATAAATTGGTCAATTGATCACTCTACTCAGGCAGAACACAGTTAGTTGGTCGTTTAATTATCATGAGATTAATTAAAACTGTAATTGAACTTATTAATTTATGTTCAATTCTAGTTAAATCAATTTATTTATTACTAATAATGCCTTAATATGAATCAATAGATGACTAACATATTGCAACAAATGAGTAATCTGTTGAAAATGATCAAACAAATAAAAACATCTATTGGAAATGACCAAACAGATAAAGACATCTGTTTGAAATGACCAAACAAATATAGAGATCTATTGCAACAGATGACTAACCTATTGCAATAAAGTCATTTGTTGGAAATGACCAAACAAATATAAAGATTTGTTGCAACAGATGACTAACCTGTTACAATAAATGACTCATCTATTAAAAATTATCAAACAATTATAGACAACTATTGCAACAGATGACTAAGTTGTTGCAAAATATGACTCTTCTGTTGAAAATTATCAAACCGATAGGATATATATTGAAAAATAATTTAAAATACTAAAGCTTAAATGTTTTTATAAGAACTCAAACAATTGTCCCCTTGTCTAAGGTTTTGTCTTTAATTTTAGTTAAATCAATTTGGTTATTACTAATTATTGATTAATTTGAATCATTTTAAATAAAATTGGTCAATTGATCATTCTATTCAGGATGAATACACTCGGTTGATCATGTAATTACTATGAAATTAATTGAAATTGTAAGTGAACTTATCAATTTATCTTTAATTTAGTTAAAATCAATTTAGTTGTTACTAATAATGGCTTAATTTGAATCGTTTCAAATAAAATTGGTCAATTGATCACTCTCCTCGATACGAATACACTTAGTTGATCATGTAATTACTATGAGATTAATTGAAATTGTAAGTGAACTTATCAATTCATCTTTAATTTTAGTTATATCATTAAGTTATTATGAATAATGACTTAATTTGATTCATTTCAAATAAAATTGGTCAATTGATCACTTTATTCATGACGAATATACTCAGTTGATCGTATAATTACTATGAGATTAATTAAAATTATAATTTCATCTTTAATTTTAGTTAAATCAATTTAGTTATTACTAATAATGACTTAATTTGAATCATTTCAAATAAAATTGGTCAATTGATCACTCTACTCAGGACAATACATTTAGTTAATCATGTAATTACTATGAGATTAATTGAAATTGTAAATGAACTCATCAATTCATCTTTAATTTTAGTTAAACCAATATAGTTATTACTAATAATGGGTTAATTTGAATCATTTGGAATAAAATTGGTCAATTGATCATTCTACTCAGGACAAAACACTTAGTTGATCATGTAATTCCTATGAGATTAATCAAAATCGTAATTTATCTTACTAATTCATCTTTAATTTTAGTTAAATCAATATAGTTATTTCTAATGATGGCTTAGTTTGAATCATTTCAAATAAAATTGGTCAATTGATCACTCTACTCAGGATGAACACATTTAGTTGATCGTGTAATTACCGTGAGATTAATTGAAACTGTAATTGAACTTATTAATTCATATTTAATTTTAGTTAAATCAATATAGTTATTATTAATAATGACTTAATTTGAGTCGATAGATGACTAACATGTTGCAACAGATGAGTAATCTGTTGGAAATGACCAAACAGATAAAGACATCTGTTGAAAATGACCAAACAGATATAGACATCCGTTGCGACAGAAGACTAACATGTTGCAATAAATGACTTGTCTATTGAAAATTATCAAACAGATATAGAAATTTGTTGCAACAGATGACTAAGTTATTGCAACATATGAATCATCCGTTGGAAATTATCAAATAGACAGGATATATGTAGAAAAGCAATTTAGAATACTAAAGCTCAAATGTTTTAGGAGAACTCAAATGTTTGTCGCCTTGTTTAAGGTCTTGTCTTAAATAATCCTCTTTAAATTTAATTAAATCAATTTAGCTATTACTAATAATTTCTTAATTTTAATCAACAAATGACTAGCCTGTTATAAATATCTGTTGCAACAGATGATTAACTTGTTGCAAGAAATAGGTCATCTATTGAAAACAATTAAAATACTAGGGAACTCAAACGTTTTTAGGAGAACTCAAATGTTTGTCTCATTGTCTTAAAGACTTGTTTTAATTTTTTGTTAAATCAATTTAGTTATTACTAACAATTGTATAATTTGAATCAACAGATGACTAACCTATTGCAACAGATGTTCATCTATTGGAAACTATCAAACGGATAGAAAATCTATTGTATCAGATGGGTCATCTGTTAGAAAGCAATTAAAATACTAGGGAACTTAAATGTTTTTAGGAGAACTCAAACGTTTGTCCTGTAACGACCCTCTCGGTCGTTTGTAAAATTTTCTTATTTTAGCGCTCTCCGTAGTTTGTATATATGATTTATGACTTACGGTGGTGAGTAGTATCGATATTCTTGGGTATTCAAAAGTAATTTAAGTCATTAACGGGGTTGTTGAGTTTGAAAAAGTTAAACCAGATAATAGTCAACCTTTGATCGAGACGGCCTCGGATTAGTGTCGTAGTATTTTTAATGGGCCTGGAATGTACTTTCTAGTCAATTTACATATTTAATTTATTTTTATGGAGTTTCAATAAATTTTAAGGATATATTAAAAGTTTTGGGTATTTTAAATAATTAACTTAATTAGTAAATTAATGGGTCAAAATAATAATTTACTTACTTATGTGGCCAATATAAGGATAAATATAGTGAGTAGGGTTATCATAATACGGTTAACAGTTTCCATTTCTCAATCTGCAGCTTGAAAGAGGAGTCACCGTAGCTTAAGTTCAGGTTTGAATTCATTTATATAGATATAATAGATGGATATCGTAATAGAAAATGGGTTGTTGTTAGCATGTGATATAAATCACAATAATCAAATCCTTCTGATTAGCATGGACAATTTGTGGGTTAATGATGTCAAGAATGTTGATTACTACATTGGGCAGTAACTAGTCAATGACGTTTATCATTATGTTAGTGTGTGCGCATTAGTGTTAAAGTAGTATGACTAATGTTTTCTTTTCAATAATTTAGTATTAACTAAAGTGATTTCCTGTAGGCCTCCATTACAGTTCACTTTAGTGTCAATTCGTGGGTTTGTGCATTAGTGGTATATTACTTAGATTATAATAGTTAATTAGTCATTCTTAATAATGAAAAAAATGTAGGGTTATGGGAAATTCTTGGCAGTAACCATGAGAAAATCATGTGGTGTACAGATTTGTTATAATTCTTTCACGTACAGAAGGTTGGCGTCTTTAGTTACAAATTTCAAACGTTCCGGATTTGTGAGGAAGGTCAAGGCACTTGTGGACTAATGACATTTGGATTCTCCGGTTGAGGGAGGTTACGGTTTAATTGGAGTTTAGACTCGATTTAATTGTGTGTATGCTCCTAAAAGGGATACTTGTTGATTGGTATTCGGACATGCTTGAAATTGTTGATGTTTGGATTGTTGAGGCGTGTATAAATGATTATTGAAAATTTACTTGATGAAATAGTCTTATGAATTTAAGTGTACTTGTAAACTTGGTACATTGTGTTGTATGCTATGAGGTAGTGTAAATTTGATATTGATATTACTTGTTTTTGTTGGATCAGATACCACGCCAGTACGGATATGTATATGTTGGATCGGGTACCACGCCGGTACGTATATGTATATGTTAGATTGGGTACCACGCCGATACAGATATGTATATGTTGGATAGGGTACCACACCGATACGGATATGTATATGTTGGATTGGGTACCACGTCGATACGGATATGTTTATGTTGGATCGGGTACCACGCCGGTACGGATATGTATATGTTGGATCGGGTACCATGCCGGTACGAATATGCATATGTTGGATTGGGTACCACGCCGATATGGATATGTTTATGTTGGATCGGGTACCATGCCGGTACGGATATATATATGTTGCATCGGGTACCACGCCGGTACGGATATGTATATATTAGATCGGGTACCACGCTAGTACGGATATGTATATATTAGATTGGGTACCATGCTGGTACAGTACATGAACATAGATTGTTCTGTGAAGGTTATGACTATTTGGGCAAAAATAATTATCATAGCATGTGTGCACATATTTGTGTTGATTCTATGGATGTTTACGGTATGGTTGATACTCTTGATGGTTATGTGGCTTATTTGTGAGCACTGTTTGACCTGTTGTTGCTGTATTATTGATTCATTGAATATTTCTTATATAACAATGCTTGTCTATTTGTTATTTGATTTATTTTATGTACATGCTATTAAATTGAGTTGGCCTATGATACCTACCAGTACATAGTGGTTTGTACTGTTACTACCCTATACTTTTCTTTTGTTGAGTGCGGAAAGTGTTCTAGAGGCTCAGACATGACCTCACCTCTAGAGTTTGATAGCAGATCTTGATCCAAGGGTGAGCACTCCGTCTCCAGGCTATCATGGGTCATCTTATTTGTTCTTGCCCATCTTTCGGGCAATGAAACATTCTTTATTTACTTTATTTTTGGATATCTCTTTTGGACATCATCATTGTTTAGAACTTCTTGTACGATGACTTTCGGATCTTGGGGATTTCAATAAGTAGTTAGTTGGATTTCCGCATTAATAATGATTAACTTTGAATTATTGTTATTATGTTAATTTTATGATAATATCATTTTAATATTGACTAAGTGATTGGGTAATGGTTTGATTTAGATGGTTCTCCCACAGAAAGATAAGTGTGGGTGCCACTCATGGCCTTTTAGGTCGTGACATGTCCCCTTGATCCTTTTGTATTTGATGTATGGTATACTATTTTTGTCTTCTTTACCTGTTTCATAAAAAATTTCATGTGTTTCACTTATTCGTTGTGCCCCTGTTGAAATTTTTGAAATTTTTTTAGGTCAAATTTTGTTCGTATATCACTTGGGCATTACTTCATAGGTGATTTTTGTAAGTAAAATTATGATTTTTGTTGAATTTCTTATTTGGTGTATCTGCTACTGCTACAATGGATAGAACCTGCAACATGAATCCAACATATGAGTCATGTGTTACAACAAGTGACTAATCTGTTGCAATAGATGATTCACCTGTTGCAACAGATGACCTATATGTTGAATTTATGTTACAACACTATAATACTAATCCAACAGATGAGTAATCTGTTGCAACATATGACTCATCTGTTGCAACAGATTACCCAAATATTGTTGCAACATATGACTCATCTGTTGCAACAGATTATCCACATGTTGCAACAGATGACTCATCTGTTGGATTCACATTACATGTTTTATTCATTATTGAAAAATAGCAGTAGCAGACACGCAAATGAGAAATTCAACTAAAAATCATAATTTTACTTACTAAAATCACCTATGAAGTAACACCCAAGTGATATACGAATAAAATTTTACCTAAAAAAATTTGATCAAGTAGCAATAGTAGCGGTAACAACAACAACAGTGGTCAACAACAAGAAGATGATGACGAACAAGAAGAGATATAATTAAGAAGAAAATGATGAATAAAGACACAACAACAATATAAAAAAAAATTGCTAAGAGAGAGAAAACTATAATAAATGAGAAGAGAGAGAAACACATTTTTTTCCCTCCGTTTCTAGTTATATTAGATTTTACATTGGATCAAAGTATAAATTAATAAACTTGTGGGTTATTCTCAAACTTTTCTTACTTTCTTAATCCTTAATAAAGTAATTTTCACCTACACTCAATTACCCACTCCTCATTTTAAAACTTTTTTGTCACTTTTAACTCAATTGACCAATCTAGTAGAGCTTCTTGATCTGTTTCATTTGAGGAAGCAACTGATACATAAACAAATTAATTTAGGATTAGAAAGAAGAGAATCAATAAGACAGTGTTTTTCTCCATTTTGTTACTATATACTGGTTATATAATGTTTCAAGGGAATTTGCAAGTTCGATTTGGATAGTACACTCAATTATATAGCACGAAGAAACTTGAGAAAGATACAAAAAAGGGCAAAGAAATGGAATGGTTTTCCAAATTCCAAAATGTACTTATCTCTTTCAATAATGCATTTGGTCGGAAGTGGTGTTCGAAAAACTATTGAAGTCTAATCAATTTGAGAAACACTTTTATCAATATTAGAATAGTAATTTATGCTTAGCTAAGCTTCCAAAGTTCTTTCCGAGGAAAAAAATAATCTTTTTTAACAGACTAATAAAGGTGAATGATGGGTGAATCTCTAAAATAGACCCAAATTGGGGTGACTTTCAAATTTTAGCCTCAAATAAAAAAGCTTCCTTAAAATAGTCTTACCTATTAACTATTATTTTTTTGGACAAAATTGCCCCTGATCAATGGAGTAAATTACATAAATGATCATGTTGTCACGGCTGCTAAGACAACAACTTTTGAAAGTTTGTATAAGGGGTTAGAGGAGAAAGGCGGGGAGAAGAGGATGTTTAGACTTGCCAAGGTTAGGGAGCGGAAGGGTCGTAATCTCGACCAGGTGAAATGCATTAAGGGGGAGGATGGCAGAGTTTTGGTGGAGGACGACCTCATTAAGAAAAGATGGCAGTCCTATTTTCATAGGCTCTTGAATGATGAGGGGGATAGAGGTGTTGTGTTAGGGGAGTTAGAGAATTCCGGGGAGGGTCGCGACTTTGGTTTTTGTCGGCGTTTTAAGGTAGATGAGGTCAGTGAGGCCATTCGCAAGATGCGGAGGGGCAGGGCGATGGGGCCCGATGAGATACCGGTAGATTTTTGGAAGTTCTCTGGCGGGTCAGGGTTGAAGTGGCTGACCAACTTATTTAACAATATTTTCAATTCAGTAAAGATGACTGAGGCGTGGAGATGGAGCACGATGATCCCTGTTTATAAGAATAAGGGTGACATTCAGAGTTCCAACAACTATCGGGGTATTAAATTATTGAGTCACACGATGAAGATTTGGGAGAGGGTAGTGGAGCGGAGGTTGAGGAAGATTGTGTCTATCTCAGAGAATCAGTTTGGTTTTATTCCTGGTCACTCCACGACTGAGGCAATTCACCTATTGCGGAGACTGATAGAGCAGTATAGAGAGAGGAAGAGGGATCTTCACTTGGTGTTTATTGACTTGAAAAAAGTGTATGACAAGGTCCCTAGGGAGGTTCTTTAGAGATGTATGGAGGCGAGAGGGGTCCCGGTGGCGTACATCAGAGCGATTAAGGACATGTATGAGGGGGCGAAGACTCGGGTAAGGATAGTGGGAGAAGATTCTGAGCATTTCCCGATCTTGATAGGGTTGTACAAGGGATCAACTCTTAGTTCATTTTTATTCGCTTTGGTGATGGATGTGTTGACGCGAAAAATACAAGGTGAGATGCTTTGGTGTATGCTTTTCACAGATGATATAGTTTTGATTGATAAGTCGCGACAAGGGGTTAATGATAAACTGGAGGTTTGGAGGCAAGCCCTGGAGTCTAAAGGTTTCAGATTGAGTAGGACCAAGACGGAGTACTTGGAGTGCAAGTTTAGTGACTCGAGGCAAGAGCAGGAGGTGTTAGTGAAGTTGGATTCCCAATCGGTTTACAAGAGGGAGAGTTTTAAGTATCTCGGGTCTACGATTTAGGGAAATGGTGAGATAGATGAGGATGTCTCCCACCGTATTGGGGTTGGTTAGTTGAAATGGAGGCTCGCTTCAGGAATTCTATGCGATAAAAAGATGCCCCTCAAGCTGAAAGGTAAATTCTTTAGAGTTGCAGTCTGGCCTGCTATGTTGTATAGAGCGGAGTGTTGACCGGTTAAGAATTCTCATATTCAAAAGCTGAAGGTGGAAGAAATGAGAATGTTGCGTTGGATGTGTGGATTCACTAGGGTTGACAAGGTTAGGAATGATATTATTCGGGAGAAGATGGGAGTAGTGTCAGTGGAGGAAAAGATGCGGGAAGTAAGGTTGAGATGGTTTGGTCATGTGATGAGGAGGGGTACGGATGCCCCAGTTCGTAGGTGTGAGCGGTTGGCCTTGGATGGCTTCAAGCGGGGTAGGGGTAGGCCGAAGAAATACTGGAGAGAAGTGATTAAACGTGACATGGAGCAGTTACAGTTGACTGAGAACATGACCCTGGATAGGAAGATATGGAGGAATAGCATTAGGATAGAGGGTTAAGGGTGTGGTTGAGGCATTATCAGTATTTAGGTGGACTTTGGGGTCTTGTGTTTGGCAACGTGTAATTTTCTGTGGATGTCGTACCGTTGTTATTTTATTGTGTTCTAGGATTTTCATGCTTTTGTATGCTGTCTTCTAACTTGAGCTGGAGGTCTATCGGAAACAGCCTCTCTACCTCTTTAGAGGTAGTGGTATGGACTGCGTACACTCTACCCTCCCCAGATCCCACTATGTGGAAATATACTGGGTATGTTGTTGTTGTTGTTGTTGTTGTTGATCCTCATAATGGATAACAACTCCATATTTATATCTCTCGACTTTTGTTTTTTTTCTCTTTTTAATTTTACTTTGATTTTTTTCTCTTTTTATTTTTAATTTTCTCAACCCTTACTTTTTTCCTTTTTTCCTCTCAAATTCTTTTTTTTCTCTTTTTTATTTTATATTTTTTTATTTTTTATTTCCTCTTTTTTTTGTTCTTTTTAGTTTTTCTCAACCTTTACTTTTTTTCTTTACATCTTTCAACGTCTACTTTCATACAAAAGAAATTATTTTTCTTTTTTTTTTTAAATTTTCTCGACCTTTATTTTTATTTAATCTTTCTTTTTTTCCTATTCTGTCTCAACTTATACATTTTCTTTGATTTTTATTTTTTTTAATATTTTTCTTCATTTTCTTCTTTTTTCGCAATTTTTATTATTTTTGTTCTTTTCTTCGATTTCTTCCATTCAAGTTACATCTCATGAGCAAGAGTTGACACTATCACATTATAAAGACAAGACTTACAACTTTCGGACAATAAGCTACGTGTCATGGGCAAGAGTTGACACTACTACATTGTAGAGGCAAGACTTATGACTTTCAAACAACAAGTTATGTTTCATGGGTAAGAGTTGACACTACCACATTGTATTTTGATTTATGAGATGTTTTATAACTCTCACCTTAGAGGCAAGATTTAGCTCAGGGACTTTCAAACAATAAATTATACCCCACAGGCAAGAGTTGACTCTACTACGTTATGTTTTCATTTATAAGATGTTCTACAATTATTTTCTTAGAGCCAAGACTTAGCTCAAGGATTTTCAAACTACAAATTATGCCCCACGAGCAAGAATTGACTCTACCACGTTATATTTTTATTTATGAGATGTTCTACAACTATTGACTTAGAGACAAGACTTAGCTCAAGGACTTTCAAACAACAAATTATGCCCCACGGGCAAGAGTTGACTCTACCTCATTATGTTTTCATTTATGAAATGTTCTACAACTATTATCTTAGAGGTAAGACTTGACTCAAGGACTTTCAAACAACAGATTATGCCTCACAGGCAAGAGTTGACTCTACCACGTTATATTTTCATTTATGAGATGTTCTACAACTATTGCCTTAGAGACAAGACTTAGCTCAAAGACTTTCAAACAACAAATTATGTCTCACGGGCAAGAGTTGACTCTACCACATTATGTTTTCATTTATGAGTTGTTCTACAATTATTGCCTTAGAGGTAACACTTGACTCGAGGACTTTCAAACTACAAGTTATGCCCCACGGGCAAGAGTTAACTCTACCACGTTATATTTTCATTTATGAGATGTTCTACAACTATTTTCTTAGAGGCAAGACTTGGCTCAAGGACTTTCAAACTACAAATTATGTCCCACGGGCCAGAGTTGACTCTACCACGTTATATTTTCATTTATGAGATGTTCTACAACTATTGCCTTAGAGGCAATACTTAGCTCAAAGACTTTCAAACTATAAATTATTCCCCACGGGCAAGAGTTGATACTACCACGTTATATCTTCATTTATGAGATGTTCTACAACTCTTGCCTTAGAGGCAAGACTTAGCTCAAATACTTTCAAAGTACAAATTATACCCCACGAGCAAGAGTTGACACTACCACGTTATGTCTTCATTTATTGGATGTTGCTTTCCTTAGAGGCAAGACTTAGCTCAAGGACTTTCAAATAATAAATTACGTCCCACTAATAACACTACCATGTTATGTCTTCATTTATGGGATGTTCTACAACTCTTTCCTTAGAGGCAAGACTTAGCTCAAGGACTTTCAAATAATAAATTATGCCCCACGGGCAAGAGTTGACACTACCACATTATATTTTTATTTATGAGATATTCTACAACTCTCGCCTTAGAGACACGACTTATCTCAAGAATTTTCAAAGAACTTCATAACAATAATTCATGCCCTTAAATTTGCTTTGATGTCAAAAAAAGAAGATCCCTTTGCAAATTATTCAATTTTTTATTTATTAGAAAAATATAATAGAAGTTGAGAAAAAAGAAAAAAGCGATCAAACAAAATAGAAAAATAAAAAAAATTGAGAAAAAAAGGAAAGAAAAAGATAAAGATCGAGAAAAAAATGAAGAATTAAAAAAAATTGAGAAAAATAAAAATGAGAGAAAAACTAAAAATAAAGTTTGAGAAAAATGAGGGAAAAAAAGAGAACTAAAAAAAGAAAAAGCGATCAAACAAAATAGAGAAATAATAAAAAGAGTGAGAAAGAAAAGGCAAGAAAAAAATAAAGATTAAGACAAAAGCAAAGAATTAAAAAAGTTGAGAAAATAAAAAACGAGAGGAAAAAATAAAAATAAAGTTTGAGAAAAATGAGGGGAAAAAAAGAGAACTAATAAAAACCAAAAATAAAAGAAAAATAAAGGTTAAAGACAAATGAATTAAAAAGGATAAAAAATAAATAGATAATGCTTGAGAAAAAAAGAGAAAAAAATAAAGGTTGAGACAAATGAATTAAAACATGAAAATAAAATTAAAGAAAAAAATAAAAGTGAAAATAATAAAAATAGAATAATAAAATTAAAGAAAAAATAAAAATAAAAATAATAAAAAATAAAATTTGAGAGACAAATAAGTATGAAAAGTTTAAAAAATATATTTGAGGTGTAGAGGGGCAAAATGGTACTTGTACTATACTTAGAAAGTAAGGAAGGTTATTCTTTAAAGACATTTCTTATTGGGTCAAATATCTAAAGTCACCCATATTTGGATCTATGACATGCAATTTCCTGGTGAATGATTGTGATTTCCACAACTTTTTATAGGTGTATCATGCTTTATTGGAATGTCATCTCACATTGAGGAATACATTGGCCAAAAATATAAAGACAAAAACACAAGATAGGTGAATTGCATACAGTTGAGGGTAAGGAATTGATTGATCAGCAAGGGCGGCTCAATGGAGTTGGTGGCCTAAAGCCGAACCACAAAAAGAGGCCTTAAACTTATTTTATGTTATACTAAAGAGGAAATTTTAGAGAAAATGTAAAGATGTCTTTAAGTGACCTATAAGTCATGGGTTCGAGCCATAAAAATAGTCTTTAGTGCTTGCATTAGCATAAACCTCAGACATCACATTTCTTGAGGTGTGCCTCTTTCCTGAACCCTATTAATACAGGATATTTTATGCACCACTACCAATACTAATATTCATATACTAAAGAGACAAAATAACTTAATTTTTAATCCATGGATCAAGCAATCAAGTCAAGAGAAATATGTCACTCAGGAAATTGGTTTAGCAAGTTAAATGTTTGAAAGAAGAAAGAAGGTAAGTTATCGTAATTTACCTACTCTTTAGAATGACTTCAGCTAAGTAAAAAAGAGCATAAAGTTTAAAATCTTTTATTAATAATAATTTCATTAATTGTACTCTCTGTCTTAAATTGTATATCGAGAATTCTAAAATTAGTTATTTCAATCTATTTGTCATTTTATAAATTTACTATAAAATTAATTCTTTTTTCTCATGTTATCTTTAATAGTAATTGTTCTTAAAGTCTACAAACACCTCAAGATAACACATAAATAATATAAATATTCAATGAATAGAAACTATATCTTAAGATATAAATAATGATAAAATAATCAAACACTTTTAATCAATAATTTTTAAAAGAGTGTAAAAGAGAAACACAATAAATAATTGGAGATGAAGGAAGTAACATATAAAATAGAATACTAATACATAGGAGTAGTTATTTTGAGGCCTTTGGTATGTTGGGGCCTAAAGCAGTGGCTTCAATGGCTTTACCATTGAGCCGGCCCTGTTGATCAGTCAACTTGCTTTATTGAGAAAGAAAGAAAAAAAAGCATATAATATGGTCCAAAACCAAGTCAATGAAAGACCAGACAATTTTAGAAAATCATATATATATATATATATATTGCAATATCTAATAGAAAAATATCAAGAGAGAAGAATAATTGTGTCTCGGTTTCAAACATGTGAGCATCTAATTAGACAACAACAATAATAATAACTTTGTAGGGGGGTGCGGATTAGGTGCGTAGATTCAACTAGATAATAAATACGTATGTATTTATTTTTATAATGAATATTATTGATTGGAATAATTTTCATTTTTATCTTCTTGACTTAAGATGTTTTATTAATTCATATTCTAAATTAGATATTATCGTGATTAGATTATCTAGTGTTTTAGGATCCTCGTTAGTAATATGTAATCTTTTGTATTCTAGGTATAAACTATATAGTTGAGTTTCTATTTCTTTTAATGATTTATTCTTTTCGTGAGATGTATTCATTAATTTGTTTAGTTTATTATTTTATCCTATTGAAATTTTAGCAATTTCTGTGTAGTATTTTATTCTAACTTTGCTATATTCAATGCGTAGGTTTATATTTTTTATCTGACTAATTAGTATTTGTTGTTCATGTATAACTAATTTTCCATCTGTATTAAATAATTTTTCGTACGTATTAAATAAATTATTACTTGTATCTTCCTTTTCTAAGGTTAATTTTATTTTAAGTAATTTTTCTTCTAGTTGTTTTTTCTCTATTTCAAGTTGATTTCTGTAATTAACTTCTTCATATATCCAATTTTGCCTTTCTCTAATTTTCTTTATATATTCTAACATCTTTTAATCTGAATAATATCCATCTGGGTAATTATCTAGGTATAACTGTGCTATCCAATTCATAATTTCAATTTCATAGTCTAATATTTTTTCTAATATTATTTTCTTAATATCTATAATTTCTATATCTTTAAGTATATATAAGATTAAGACTTTAAGATTATCTATCATTTAAAATTGACTAAATATTTTATTATAATATTTTGTAGTTGTTTGTTTTAGCCTTAGTAGTTCTTGCATATTTTTATTAAGGGATTCTATATATTTTATATCTTTATTTTCCACGTATTTTTCTATATTTATTTTCATCTGTTTTTCTAGTAACTGTATGTTTCTCATATCTTTTTCTAAAAATTCTATGTAATTTATCATGCTAAGTATTTATAAGAGTAGTTAGGTAGGTATGGTATATAATTTACTCTATTCATGTAATATTTTCCAAATGCTTTTTCTAATATAATTTTTCTTTTATCTGCAACATCTATATTTCTAAGTGCATATAAAATAAGTATCTTAAATTTATCTACCATCACATCAGATAAATAATTATTCATTTTCATAAAATTGCTTTTTTCAAAATATTCCCTTCAACCATGTTCATAACAAAATATGGTCATCTTAGATTACTATATACTAGATTATTCTTAAATAACATGTTCTTCGGTCACTATTAGCATGGTAATCTGGATATTTTCCCTTAAACAGCGCCTCTACTCTGGTTACTCCCCACCACGGCTTCTTGCCTTATTGGTTTCACCTTTAGGATGGCATAGTTCTTAGGGATTTTTCTCCTTTTCCACTTTGCTAATAAACTTCTTAACATATTATTCTTCGAATAATTCTACTATAAAGTAACTAACATGAATTTATTTTATCATATCATGATTGTTGGGAATTATGAATTTAGCTATTCATAATCATAAATAGATATACCTGTTCTGGTAGGTTTGATATTTCTGAGCTTTGTTCCTCCATAGATTTTTTCATTGAAATATACCTGTTTTTAATAACTAAGAAAAAATATTTGTTGTAGACAAGAGAGAGTTTTTTGTGCTTCAACGCATGAAGTCTTGCCCTTTGCAATGCCTTCTTCCTCTTCTATTTATAGAAAGAATACGTCTTTACATTGTTTTACATCTGTCCGCTAAAAAACAAATAAAAACTATTAAAGAAAGACTAAAAAGTCTTCCATTCTACCTACCCTAAGCCTATAAGGATAAAAATTCAAGATTTACATTAAATGATGCTGTCATCTACTATCTTTACGTAAACCAGTTTACAATAAGTCTTCCGTCTATTTTGTCATATCTGCTGTATCTCCATTATTGCTCTGGTCTTATCTTTCCAGCTGGCGTCTTTATCTCTTTTTATTCTAGCTGAACTGCTTGGACATCATTATCTCCTCCATTACATTTTGAACATTTGTGATCTGGATATTTATGTCCAATAGTCTTGCAGTATCTGGTCAATAATTCTTCCAAAATAAATTTTTCTCTGATAGCTCTGGCAATAGGTTCTGTTTCTGGTTTAAGCAACGTGATAATCCATTGCCTAATAGTTTCCATATCTGTTTCTCGTAACTCTTTTGAATTTGAATATATTAGTACATGATTTCTTGAATAGTAGCTCCATATGGGATTTTGTTTGCAATATGTATTTGCTAGCTCTTGTAAAATTGTAGATAGTCCGATAATCCTCTTGTTTGCATAAAATTTTGGTATCTCGATTCTAGGTATCTCTGGTTGTGAAATAATATCTTGTGGTATAATCATATCTCGTGTCATTCCTATCTTTACAACTTGTATAGGTTTTTTAACTTCATCAAATAATAGCTCTGCTGGTGCCGTGTAAATTTTTATAAAAAACAAGGTACCTTTGGTTATTCTTTTAAAAGTGATAAATGCTTCATATATCTCTGGTATAGTGGATATCTCAGTTCTGTCCGTGGTATATACAGTACTAAGTAGTCCATATTCGTAGCAAGTTTTAACTAAGTTTGGTTTGGTTTTAGGTAAGGCAATTAGTTTATTATATCCGGTCAATCTCTGGGTTATATAGTTTGTATCTGGTTCTTGGATATTTGTAGCTTTGAGGTTGCTATTTAAAAAGGTTTGTACATTGTAGATATTTTCTATGTATGTACGGGCTGTGTAGTTGTATGTCTTTTTGTCTTGGTTTAGACTATCTCGGTATGTGGTAACTTGTGGGGGTATAAACATGGGATCTTTTGATGTATTTGGGGTATATGGTTTTTCAAATAGCTTATTTAGGTTCATATTTTTTCTAACTCCTTTGCTTGTACCTGCAGAAGTAGATAGATAAACGTTATGGGTTTTATGGAGTGTCCTAACGTCTCCTTCTAGCTCTGAAATTTTACTGTCTTCCGATCGACATAGCTCTGCACACTGCTGAGTTAGCTGATTTGTAGTTATAGACTTCAGTTTATCTTCATTAGTCTTTAGCTTTTCTATCTCATTACCCATATTGTCCACTTTTATTGAAAGCGTAGTTAGGGTGTTGAGTATTTTTTCTAGAGTATCTTCTTCTATGATATCAGTCTGTGTAGCTTTGTCTTGATATGTAATCTGCAATAACATTTTTGTTAGTACCAATTACTTCAATTGTAAATGTAAAATTTAATATATTCAATACTAGTCTCCGAATTTCTTTTGTTGTAACTGAATTTTGTATTTTCTTTGTTAGCCACCAGCGTACCTGTGTATTATCTGTTCGCACAATAAATTTGTTATATACAATATATGGCTCAAATGCTAACAAACATTTATATAATGAACATAATTCTTTTCTATTTATTTCCCATTTTATTTTTGTCTCGTTGAACGTACCTGAGTAGTATCTACAATGGTGTTCTATTTTTTCTGCTTCATATTTATATTTAAGTACTCCTCCGTAACTATATTCACTAGCATCTACTTCTACTATATATATAAATTTTCTATTTTCATCTGGAAATTGTAATTTTGGTAATTCTTTATAAAGTATTTTTATTTTTTGAACTTGTTTTTTATCTTCTTCATTATAGTTATATTCTATGTCCTTTTTTAGTTTTTTCTGTAGTGGTTTTAAGTTTTCTGCTAATTTTGGAATATATTCTCTAACTTGGTTTACTGATCCTAAAAATGATTGTAATTTCTTTTTCGTATCTAATTCTTCTTTCGAATTTATTATTTTTTGTACTATATGTTGTTGCATTTTTACTCCACTTTTATCTATTTGTATTCCTAAAAATTCTATTTGATTTTTCATAATTTCAGCTTTCTTTTTACTTAAACTTATTCCCGATTTTTCTATTATATCCGTAAATTGTTCCAATAATTTTAAATGTTCTTCTTTGGTCTTTGTATATAATAGTATATCGTCTATATATACTATACAATTAGGTAGTTGTTTAAAATAACTATCCATAAAATGTTGATATCTACCTGGTGCATTTTTATATCCAAATGGTAGTACATTCCATTCATAAAATCCTTGTGGTACCGTAAATGCGGTTAACTCCTTAGATTCTTCTTCTAACTTTAGATGGTAAAATCCTGATTTACAATCAAATTTACTAAAATAATTATATCCTTGTATTTGTCTTATTTTTAATATCTTATTTGGTATTGGGTAATTATAAGTTATTGTTTTTGCATTTAAATTTCTATAATCAATAACCATTCTACTTTTTCCTCTTTTTTGTTCACTATGTTTATTTACTATAAATGCTGGGCTATTATGTTTGCTATTACTTTTTTGTATATATTGTTTTTCTAATAATTCATCTATATGCATTTTAAATTCTTTTAAATCATCAAAATTATATGTTAATGGTTTCTGGGTTATTATGCTATTTTTATCTATTAATTCAATTTTTATAGTAGTTTTATGTCTTTCCCATCCTTTTAATGGATCTTCACTATATAATTGTTCTAATTTTCTGTTAACTATTTCTATCTTATTTATTGAAAATATAGTTATTTCTGTTTTATTTATCGAAAATACGACTAGTTCTATTGTATCTTCAGTATTGTTTATATTTTCTAACTTTTGTGTAATTTTTTCATTTCCTTTTATCCAATCAGTTTTCTTTCTTATTTTATTATTAACTCTTTTTGCTCTTACTTTCTGTTTACATGGTGTTGTAAACCACCAGTCTGTTCTAGTTATTATATGTGGGTATAATTTATCTAGAAACGGCATTCCTAAAAGTATATCTTTTGATGTTAGTTCATAATTATAAATTTCTTCTATTGTTAATATTTTATCCCATACTTGTGTTTTTACATTCTTAGCTTTGTAAGTAATTAAGCTTCCTTCGTTATTAAATCCTTTAACTATTATTGGTGTTTTTAATTTATCCCATTTACTTTCTGGTAAACAATTATATCTACATAAATTAGCTTCTGCTCCTGTATCTATCATAGGCGTATAATATCTACTGTAATATCCTTCTACTACTATCTTCATTAATACATATATTTTCATTTTATGTTAATGCTCTTCTTAAGAATAATTTCTCTCTGTTATATGTTATAGTTAATTGTGTATGTTCTATATTATATGGTTTTACTTGTTCTAACCATTTTATTCCTAATATTATGTTTGTTTTTTGCATTTCTTCTTTTACTTCAAATTCTATTTTTATTTTTCTTATTCCTATTATTATTTCTTTTTCTGCTATATCTTTAGTGTTTATTAAACTTCTTGGTAGATCTGGGCATATATTATTATCGGTTTTTATTTCCTCATTTTTTACTAGATATTTTGCTATATAATTTTCTTCTTGTCCTGTATTTAAGAGTATTAAATATTCTTTTTCATTTACCTTTCCTGTTATGTAATATTGGTTTGAATTATCCATTGAACTTGTTTCATAACTTATTCTTTTTGATGAGCTTGATGATTCCGGTTTATCATAAGCTGTTCTTTTTGTTGTACTTATTCTATCATTTATTATTTCTAGATTTTCTTCTACATCTATGTCTCTATAACTATAATCATTATAATCTATTGTTTTTACAAATTGTTCGAATGGGCTATCTATTTGTATCTTGTTAATCTTATTTTTTCCTGTTATTTTATGTTTTGTCGTTAATACATATAAATTTTTGCATCTTGCTGTAAATATTTTACTTCCTGGGGTTAATTCTATTCCTGATATCTTCCAATATAATACTAGTGATTTATCTATATTTCTATCCGTTACTGCTACTGAATAATTTGCACTTATTATAAATTTAAATTTTTGGTATATTAAATTTCCTTTTATGGCAGTTATTATACTTTTTTCTATAGGTTTTATAATTCTATCATCTGCTAAATATAATTCTATTGGTGTATCTATTCCTTCTCTAAAACATGCTTTTATTAATATTTCTGTACCCCCAAGGTGTACATATTTTATTGGGTCTCTACTTTTTATATCGTTTTTCTCTTTATTAATTATTCTTTTTGTTACTAGTGGTATACTGGTTTTACCTTTTGCATATCTACAGTCTATTACATGTTCTTTTTGACTTACTACATAATATTCTTCCTTTTTTCTATTAAATATATTTTTTATTGTTGGTATTTTAAATATTTTTTCTACACTTAAGTCTAACTCTTTTCCTTTTATTTCATCAAATACATTGTTATCAAATATTATTTTTTGATCTGTTCCTTCGTCATTTAAATATTCTTCTTTTGTTAATATTTTTATATCTTCTTCAGTCATTTAATTCGTCTAATTCACTATCTATTTCGTTATCTGTTTCATTCTCTGAAATTTCATATATACTGTCTTCACTTTCTAATTCGTAATCTATGTAATCTATCTGCATCTATTCTGTGTTTTCTATTTTTATTTCTGATATTTGTTTATTTTTTGGGTTTTTAGGTAATTTACAATCTCTAGCTAGATGTCCTATTTTTCCGCAATTATAACAAGTACATTCTTTTATAGATTTCTTTTTCCTATATGGTCTTTTATGTTTATAGTTTTTTACATAATATCTTTTTCTTGGCTACTTATACTTATATTTTGATTTTTTGTATTTCTTATATTTCTTATGTCTTTTTCTTTTCTTATAATATCTATCTTCGCATCCAAATTGAGGTGCTATCTTATCTTTGCAACATGCTAAATTTCTTATTAATGTTTTTTCCATTTTTATTTCTTCTCTGTATTTTTCACATAGGTTTCTATACCATTGTTGTAAAAATTTTATTCTTGCTCCTAGAGTATCTACTATTTTTGTTTCATCCCAACTTTTTATTATTTTTGAACTAAATGGTTCAGGTAATTTATTAAAATATAATTTTCTTATTTCTTTACTTTCTTCTATATTATATGCTCCTTTATAATAATATTCTTTAAATGCGCAAGTATATTCATCTATGTAACACATATTACATATTGCTAATTTTAACATTAAATTCCTATTTATATCTTTCTCTTCATTTTGTTCTTCTTCTGTTGTTGTCATGCTACTAAATTCGTCTTTTATAGCTGTTTCATATTTTTTTAATAATTCTATAGGTGTTAATATTTTTCCTTCTGTAGATTTGTCAGTTCTTAATATTCTTTTACTATTTTCAGTTAGATTTAAAAACCATAATTTCACTGTTCCTATTAGTGTTCTTTCTATATATTCTGGTGCATCTGTTACACTTATATTATTATCTAATAATTATTTTGTCATATATCCTATCCATAATTGTATCATTTTTTCTGTATCTATTACACAATCTAAGTCTAAGAAGTTATAATTTTTATTAACTATTTGTTTTGGTGTCCATTTGTCATATTCATTCTTTAGATTATATCTTTTAAACTTATTCTTATAATATGTAGGTTTCCTTATTTCTGATGTACTAGGTATTATATTTTGATCATCTCCTTTTTTATCAAGAGTATTTATTTCTGTGTTGATATTTTCTAAGTTTTCTTCATTAATTACTTCTTGTTTTTCATTGATTTCTAAGTTTTTTGTATTTGTTAATATTTCTGTATATGTTTCACTATCTTCTGAATCATAATTATCTGTTTCTTCAACATCTATATTATTTATTTCTAATTCCTTGTTTTTTATTTCTTTATCGTCTATTTCTAATTTTTCTTTAAATTGATTTATCTCGTTTAATATTTTTTGTTCTTTATCTTTTTGTTCTTTTTCTTTCTGTCTTTTTTCATACAGATCTTTTAACATTTGTAATTCTTTTTCTAATTCAGCAATCCTACTATTTTTAGTTTCTTCTATTTTTCGTATTTCTTCTGTAGTTTGTTGTTTTATTTTTTCTATTTCTATTTCTTCGTTTTCTCTTTCTATTCTTACCATAGCTGTCAATTTATCTTCTAATTTTAATTCTTCTTTTTCTAACATTAAATATAAATGTTCACCTATTTTCTTATATCTTCTTCCTAAATTAGAAAATACTATCCTTATTTTTAATCCTTCGTGATTTTCATATATTTTTTCGTCTATTATAAATTCTTCTTTGTTCATTTTATTGTAAATAGTTCATGTTGATATATATATTCTAAACTATCTATTTGTGATTCTAAATTTGATATTTCATCTTTTTGTGCATTTATTGAGTTTTTACTAACTCCGGCAAATATATTATAATTTAATCTTTCTATTCTTATTTTTAATTCTTTATGTTTTTCAGATATAGTTTGTTTTAGTTCTTTGTATTTTTGTATTTTATTCATTCAAACAATATTTATAGTACTTTGGTGGATATCTAAATTTAATTTTATCATAATTAAGTGGTATATGTCTCATTCTTCTAGATTTTAAATGGATTATTAATTTTGCTTCAATACTAGATATTAAGGTAATTAGGTAAGCTAATCTTTGTGGGTTTTCTTTTGTTTTATTTAGACTTATATATTCTGAATAATTACTAATTAAAGATTCTTTAATTTTTCTAAAAGTTTCTCTGTTTTTAAATGGTCTTCTCATAATTAATATTGATTAATTATTGTCAAGTAAATCCAATCTAAATACATAAACTAAACTCAAACATATAAATACATAAACTAAACTCAAACATATAAATACATAAACTAAACTCAAACATATATAGTACTTCTGTATTTTTTATATAACTGTGCTCTGATACCATTTGGAGGGAGGTGCGGATTAGGTGCGTAGATTCAACTAGATAATAAATACATCCCAACAAGCGAGCAAAATGTTGAGACAACAACAGTAATTATGCCTCAATCCTAAATAAGTGAGTAAAATAATCAAATAATAATGTAAATTCAATTGCACTAGCCAAATTAAATAGATCCTAAAAGAACAACATTAATTTAGGTTCTCTCGTGGTAGACATATTACATTTTTTTACTGGTATGCAAACCTCTAAATAAGGTTAGAAACAATTCTAATTAATTAGTTTAACCGCATGTGTCTCGCACGTATAACATTTATTTATTTAAAATTCAATAATTTTATCTATTACAGACATTTTTAATGAAGTACAAAAAATTCAAATCACTTCTCAAAAATTCTTTATACTTTAATATAATAATGTAAATATAAATATATATTTAGTGTAACCACTTATATATTTTACCGCCAGAAGTTTCAAGTAGTTGATAGATCATCACTTTTACGTCTACCATGCAGTACCGCTTTCCCTTGCTGTCAAAGGCTAAGAGAGACACATGAACCATATTTGTGGTACGGTTATTTTTTTCTATATTTAAAATCTTTCCTTGTTTTTAAAGTCAATTATTTAAAAAATCATTGATTACATTCCTATTAGATACTTAAAACTTTTAAAAGTATGATACTTCTTAAATTTTTCTTATTCTAACGTTTTTATATTTATTTCTAGATTTTTCAATCTTTTTAAAATCAAATTTAGTTGATTTAGAATTCTTAAACTAATGAAAAAATATTAATTGTCATTATTTTTATGAATTCTAATAAGGAAAGGTTCTACCATAAATATATTTAATTAATTTTTAATTTTTAAATATTAAAAAAATAGTGAAAAGATGATTTTTTTCGAAAGCAAAGACTTTTAATGAAGGACAAAAAGTTCAAACAACATTTCTAAGAACCTTCACATTTTTAATATAGGATAGATAATATTTGATCCCGACCAAATGTTCATGTAATATGAATCTTTTTCTCTTATCTATTGTACTTGATTTTTCACTAAGTCTACATGGATTTTAAGAAATTCTATACTTATTCAAACAACGTTTCCTTTCATGTGATTTTAGGTCTACTTTACTGTCTTATTAACTTTTTTTAATATATGTTGCTTGGACTCAGGTGTAGATATTTGATCACAGTGTAGAGCTGAAGGTCAAATCCGTCATATCGAAATTTTAAGATTTGGGGTACGAATCTAAACATAGATATAAGTGCGAGAATTCTGCTAAAATAATTTAAATTTCTGAAAAATAAAATCTCTAAATATATCCTAATAGATTGTGGGTGCAACCAATAATTTAATTTTTCAACCCCAATAATAGCCTAAGAATTGACTCCGGTTGAAGTATTTCCACAAAAGCAGATCATCATGAACTATACATCCACTTGGTGAAGTAATTAGCAACAGAAACAAGAGTCGATAGTGGGATTCGGGTGAATCTCAAAAATAGATCCAAATTGGGGTGGCTTTCAAATTTTAGCCCCAAATAAAAAAGCTTTCTTAAAATAGTCTTTACCTATTAACTAATATTTTTTTGGACAAAATTGACCCTTCTCAATGGAGTAAATTACATAAATGATTCTCATAATGGATAATAACTCCATATTTATATCTTTCAACTTTTATTTTTTACTTTGATTTTTATTTTTTTCTCTTTTTATTTTTAATTTTCTCAACCCTTACTTTTTTCCCTTTTTCCTCTCAACTTCTTTTTTTTCTTTTTTCTTTTTTATTTTTTTTGTTCTTTTTAGTTTTTCTCAACCCTTATTTTTTTTCTTTACACCTTTCAATATCTACTTTTATAACAAAAAAACTTTTTTTATTTTTCTTTGATTTCTATTTTTTCTTTTCTTTTTAAATTTTTCTCGACCTTTATTTTATTTAATCTTTTTTTTTATCAACCTTTATTTTTTTCCTATTCTCTCTCAACTTCTACATTTTCTTTATTTTTATTTTTTTAATATTTTTCTTCATTTTCTTCTTTTTTCGCAATTTTTATTATTTTTGTTCTTTTCTTTGATTTCTTCCATTCAAGTTACATCTCATGAGCAAGAGTTGACACTATCACATTATAAAGGCAAGACTTATGACTTTCGAACAATAAGCTACGTTTCATGGGCAAGAGTTGACACTACAACATTGTCGAGGCAAGACTTATGACTTTCAAACAACAAGTTATGTTTCATGGGCAAGAGTTGACACTACCATATTGTATTTTGATTTATGAGATGTTTTATAACTCTTACCATAGAGGCAAGACTTAGCTCAGTGACTTTCAAACAACAAATTACACCCCACGGGCAAGAGTTGACTCAACCACGTTATGTTTTCATTTATGAGTTGCTCTACAACTATTGCCTTAGAGGCAAGACTTAGCTCAAGGACTTTCAAACTATAAATTATACCCCACGGGCAAGAGTTGACTCTACCGTGTTATTTTTTCATTTATGAGATGTTCTACAACTATTTTCTTAGAGGCAAGACTTAGCTCAAGGACTTTTAAACAACAAATTATGCCCCACGGGCAAGAGTTAACTCTACCACGTTATGCTTTCATTTATGAGATGTTCTACAACTATTGCCTTAGAGGCAAGACTTAGCTCAAGGATTTTCAAACTACAAATTATGCTCCACGAGCAAGAGTTGACTCTACCACGTTATATTTTTATTTATGAGATGTTCTACAACTATTGACTTAGAGACAAGACTTAGCTCAAGGACTTTCAAACAACAAATTATGCCCCATGGGCAAGAGTTGACTCTACCTCATTATGTTTTCATTTATGAGAAGTTCTACAACTATCACTACCAGAAATTCGCATTTTTCCGACTGAAATAAGTAGTTGGAAATTTCCGACTAAATCTTATTTTTTAATTTTTAATTTTTACAAAATATTTTTCCACTACTATTTGTGACAAAAACAGTCAGAATATTTGGCGGCAAATTCCAGAAAATATATATTTCGACTACAGTAGTCGAAAATATAAATAATTAAATAAATTATTTATTTAAATAAATTATTAAATATATATTTCTGACTACTATAGTCGGAAATACTAATAAATAAATAAAATTAATAATTAATTTAATATATATCCGACTATTGTAGTCGGAAATATAAATAATTAAATAAATATAGTACTAAATATATAATCAGTCCCTTATACGAAAATTAAATAATTATTTAAATAAATTATTTAATATATATTTTCGACTACTGTAGTCGGAAATACTAACAACTAAATAAAATTAATAATTAATTAAGTATATATCCGACCACTATAGTCGAAAACATAAATAGTTAAATAAATATATTATTAAATATATAATCAGAACCTTATATGAAAATTAAATAATTATTTAAATAAATTATTAAATATATATTTCCTACTACTATAGTAAAAAATACTAATAAATAAATAAAATTAATAATTAATTAAATATATATCCGACCATTGTAGTCAAAAATGTAAATAATTAAATAAATATATTACTAAATGTATAATCAGTTCGTTGTACGAAAATTAAATAATTATTTAAATATATGTTTCCGACTACTATAGTCGGAAATACTAATAAATAAATAAAATTAATAATTAATTTAATATATATCCGACTACTATAGTCGGAAATATAAATAATTAAATAAATATAATACTAAATATATAATCAGTCCCTTATATGGAAATTAAATAATTATTTAAATAAGTTATTAAATATATATTTCCGACTACTGTAGTAGGAAATACTAACAACTAAATAAAATTAATAATTACTTAAGTATATATCCGACCACTGTAGTCGGAAACATAAATAATTGAATAAATTGAATAATTAAATATATTCAACTTTTACCCGACTGTAGTAGTCGGAAGATTATTTTTAATTATTAAAGTATTAAACTGTAGTGGTTTTCTTCTTCACTTCACTGCCTCTTTCGATTAGGGCAAAGTGCCTCTCTCTTTCTCCCTCTCCATCGAAACCATGAAGCTCCGACGACGTCGGTATGATCTCTATCTCCCTCTCTCTCTTTCTCTCTCTCTCTCACACACACACTATATTTAGACATCACCACTGTAGATGGAGCCAAGTAGGCTACCTCCTTTACAACTGTATTTAACTCCATTATTGTTGAGTTCAGCAAATGTACAGTGTCAATGCTTCTGGAAAGTATTAATACTATTATATAAGAGTCTGATGGGGAAGTATTAAGTGAATCAGATCAGAGGGGGAAAAGAGATAACGTAGATAAAGTAAAATAGATAGATATTAGAGAGTAGGTGTTTCTTATGATGTCATGCTCTGTGCAGATCTAAATTATATTCATGATTTATGATATTTCAGATTGAAAAATGAAAGCATCGTAAGGTTGAGCTACCTCTTGCAAAGATTTCTCAATGAATGAATATACTACTCAATAATGTGAAATTATTTTCAGTAATAAGTACCAAGTTTGATGCATTTTAGCAACTAGCAAGTACATAGTATGGGTCTCCCAATGAAATTGAGAAACCTTTATTAGCTGGCTTACTTGTATCCGTTTATTAATTAATAATTAATTCAACTTGGGTTTATATGAGGAACCATGCTGAAATCATGACTTTAAGAGAATTTATGCTATTCTGAGATAGAGTGAATTGGTTATTCATAAGCATCAATTAGAAGTGCAAGGAAAAGGTTGAACCTTGAGCATGGAAGTTGGTCTGGTTTTGTCTTTTGGTGTAACTTGGATAGCTAGAAGAGATGTGAGGAGCCAATCCCTTTCTCAAAGAAAACTGATGAATCTTGTATGTGTTTTTTTTTAATAAATAAATGGGTGGGGGTGGATTACTGGAGTTTATGAATTGGTGTTGCAATTGAATTATTCTCCTAATAATACCGTGTTCATCCTCTTGTCTTGTACTCTTTAAAGCAATTTCAGCTAACTCTGCTAGGGAAAAGTCACGAAAAGCAATCCCTCAACTTCTCCCTCATGCTTAATCTCATTAGTTAGCTTATATTTGTTGGGAGCATGGGGGATATATTAATCTGGTGGTAGAAGTAAGGATTCTAGACATTCTCAAAAAAAAAAATGGATTCTAATGTTATTGAATGAGACCATACTGTGCAACAGTGATTGATAATATATGAAATAAGAGTCTATAAGTATACCTCATTCAAACATAATGATTAGTTTGTAATCATTTTAATAAATTAGTGTAGTTTGAGACTCCTAGGATGACAACGTGAAAGCAAAGAATCCACAAACGTTGGACACGTTTAAAATGTCTTCCTTGGGAGTAGAAACTCTTGTGCTGCAGTTGCAAATCTTTCATGTTGATCTCATTGAAATTGGGAAAATAGAGGGAAACTTGAGATCATGATGTCAAATTTGATAGAAACTTCCTCAATATGCAAAATCATGCATCGTTTAAATGGTCGTAGTAGTAAAGAACAATTTACTCGACTCTCTTGCAATTTTAAATTGAGGAATTTGATCTCCAGTATACACAAATGATACCAAATTTAGAGAATTAATATCCACTATTCTCTCACTATACTTAATCTTCACCATATTAGACATCACCGTTGTAGATCTCTCTCTCCTTCTCTCTCTCTCTCTCTTTTTCTCTCTCTCTCACATACACACAAATTTCTTTGTTGTGTTACCTCACACACACACATAAAAAGTGTCTCACCACCACTGTAGATGGAGTCGAGTAGGCTACCTCTACTCTCTTTTGACCATTTTTATTACCTTTAGGAAAGCATTTCTTTTTTTTTTCTTACTTGTTTGTGTTAAGAGTATATGGTCTTTCTTGATTCAATTTTCTGTTATATTCTTAAGTTACAAAAGAGGAAAGTATTGACAAGTGGTTAGTCACATTTACTGAAATTATTACTTCTATAGATTGGTGTAACAGTTAGGTCACACTCTTGGGCGCTCATATCTATTCTTCTTAGGTAGTCAAAGCATCTTTGATCCAACTTTAAAACCTAATAATCACATATGGAATGATTTATTTTTATGCCAATATTTTGGCAATCTCCTTTAGAAAATAAGCATGATAATAGTCTGATGTGCAACTTTATTTTCTTCAGTGGTCACGCATGTTACTACTGTATTCATTTGTAATTTGTTCATTTCGTATACTTCTGTGTGATATGCTTATTTTGGTCCTTCGAAACATTAATGTGGTATGTTTTTCTTTTGTCATAGTTGCTAAAACAGGTCTGGAAGAATCAAATCAGCATTCTTAGGTGACGGTATTGAAGGTCATCAAGAAATTCCCATCTTCACTCACGTCTTCACTGATTCGAGGTAAAAGTTTGTTCCATTTTCTACGTGGTCTATTTTTAGTACCTTTGATTGATGAGCAGACCCTAGTATTCATTGTTGTGTCATTTGTTGTACAAGAGTTTATGGACGTGATCATAGTAAAACCTCTTCATTGTTTTCAACATGCGCTTTCTTTTTATTTTCTTCTTTTAAATTCTTTACCTCATCTGCTTGTCTCCATTTTTGCCTTTCTTTTATCTTGTTTGTGAAGCTATCATATGGATTAGATTCCTTTTATTGATAAAAAAAGACTTTTTTTAATTAAAATATTCTATTATTGTTGGCTGCTTTACTATGTTGTATTGAATCTCTTAGTTTTCTGCTTGTGTCCACTGCGTAGTAGCATCTCTAAACAACCCTGTTATTGTTTTATTTTTCTTGTTTTTGTTTCTCTTCTCTATTATTATTGTTGTCGTTCTTGTGTAGATGGAACATGAAGATCGTACATGGATGTATAATAGACTTTATCCTAACCGTGTGGAGTTGAGGGAGGAATATAAAGCTGGGGTAGCTAGATTTATTGCTAAAGCAATGACACTTAATGATTTTCTTATTGAAGGGACAATTAGGTGTCCTTGTTGGAATTGCAAGTGTTACAAGTTATTGAGTCCAGATGTTGTTACATTACATCTTTATAGGAAGAGTTTTATGTTGAATTATACTGTGTGGACAGCTCATGGAGAGAGTAGTGCTGCTAATAATTTTGCTTTTCAAAATTATGTTGAAAGTCCAATAAGAGAGAATAATGTTGAAAGTTCACGATATAGTGAGATGGTCAGGGATGTTTTTGGGACACACTCAGGGCAAAATGAACCAAATGATGAGGCTAAGGACTTTTATGAACAATTAAAGGAAGTTAGTCATCTATTGTATGAAGGATCAGTGCATTCTAAGTTATCTGTTGTCGTTCGGTTACTGAGTATTAAGTCAAATTATTCAATTTCTCAAGAGGGCATGAACTCTATCATTGGACTTATGAATGAACTTAACCCAAATAAACTTGAGTTACCCAAAGATTTCTACACAACAAAGAAGTTGGTTTCTAAGTTAGGACTTTCATCAGAGAGGATTCACTGTTACGAGAAAGGTTGCATGTTATTCTATAAGGAAGATGAAAATTTAGAACATTGAAAATTTAGTAATCAGTCTCGTTATAAGGAAGTCACACATGCCAAAGGAAAGAAGGTTCCTGTGAAGTCGATGCATTACTTACCCTTTATACCACGGTTAAAGAGGTTGTATGCATCAATGAACTCTGCCCCTCGTATGAGATGGCACTATGAAAATAAAAGACCACCTGGTGTTTTATGTCATCCGTCAGATGGAGAAGCATAGTAGCATTTTTATAGTGTGTATCCGGATTTTTCTAGTGAACCAAGAAATATTAGGTTGGGATTATCTACTGATAGATTCACTCCATTTTCTGTCTCAGCTACACCATATTCATGTTGGCCAGTGTTTGTGACTCCTTATAATCTCCCGCCTGAATTGTGTATGACGAGTCAATATATATTTCTAACTTATATTATTCCAGTTCCTCGCAATCCAAATTTTTTGATTGATGTATATCTGCAGCCATTGATTGATGAGTTGAACTTATTGTAGCATGAAGGTGTGGAAGCATATGATGTATCAATGAAACAAAACTTTAGATTGCGTGCTACTTTGATGTGGACTATAAATGACTTTCCTGCTTATGGAATAATGTCTGGGTGGTCGACTGCGGGCAAGCTAGCTTGCCCTTGTTGTATGGAAGACACAAAAGCATTCACTTTGAAACATGGGGGTAAAAACTCATGGTTTGACTGTCACCGTCAATTCTTGCCAATGCAACATGAGTTTAGGAGAAATACTAGTGATTTTATGAAGAATAAGACTGATTTTGAGAAGCCACCGCCAATTTTGTTGCGAGAAAAAAATTGGGATAGAGTGAGGAATCTTCCTAAGGTAACTGAGTCTCCACCATCCAGGATACCTGGTTATGGTGTTACACATAACTGGACTAAACGAAGTATATTTTGGGAGTTAGATTACTGGAAGGATAATCTTTTACCTCATAATCTGGATCCCATCCATATTGAGAAAAACTTTTTTGACAACTTGTTTAATAATGTGATGGATGTAAGTAACAAAACAAAAGATAACTGGAAGGCCAGGATGGAATTAAAGGAGTATTATCAGCGCAGTGAGTTGTACCTGACATACTTAAACAATAAGATTCAGAAGCCCAAGGTCAGTTACACATTCACTTTGGATGATAGAAGAGTGATTTGTGATTGGGTTAATAATTTGAGAATACCAGATGGATATGCGTCAAATTTGTCTAGGTGTGTTGACATGAAGGAAGAAAAGTTGACCTCTATGAAGAGCCATGACTGTCACATTTTCATGGAGTCATTGATGCCTATTGCATTCTGTGCCTTGCCCGATATAATTTGGAAGCCCATAACAGAGATAAGCTTATTTTTCAAAGATTTATGTTCTAACACATAAAGGGAGAAGAACCTATCTTTGATGGATATCAACATTCTCTTAACCTTAAACAAGTTGGCAAAAAATTTTCCTCCTGGTCTTTTTGATATTATGGAGCATCTTCCAATTCACCTTGTGCGAGAGGCATAACTTGAAGGGCTTGTGCAGTCGATGGATGTATCCCTTTGAGAGGTATTGACTTTTAACATTTACCTTCATGTGTTTTAATTGAACATTATTTCATCTAAAAGATCATACTATGCAGGACTATTGGCAAATGTAAGCGGACCATAAAAAATAGATCCCGAATTGAGGGATCAATATGTGAGGCTTATTTGGCTAAAGAGACCTCTTATTTTTTTTCATATTATTTTGAACATGATGTACCATGTCTGAGAAACCAACCTAATAGGTATGATGATGGAGACTACAGATCCTTCGGCACCACCATTTTTAATATTAAATCAACAAGGTAAAGGAAGTCCAAAAGGTGGTCTACTTCGATATTTGAATGAGGCGAAGATTAAGTCAGCTACAACACATGTATTATTAAATTTTCCCGAGGTCCTGCCTTTTTATAAGTAAGTATATTTATATTAAGGACAATCATTCAAGGTCTATCTAAGCTTTAACTAATGAAAGTCATAACTTTGTCGGACAGCTACTTCGTGGCTTTACACGGGGATGCTGTTGTTTATCCTATGTTTTCAGTGTGGTTTAGAGAATATGTAAGTGTAACTTAAATATTTAACACGATTTACACTTTTATCAATCTCATGTATATTTAAATTCTAACTTTTTCTAAACTTTTTATAGGTTCATAATCCACTTAATTATGACCTAAATGGACAATTTTTACGTGATATAGCTTGGGGACCTGATGCTAAAGTCGGAAAGTTTTCTAAGTACTCTATCAATGGGTACAGATTTCATACAGAAGAGTTCTCTAAGGGCAAGAAAACCAACAATAGTAGGGTTTGGGTGAAAGGTGATGGCGGTGTTGATTATTATGGTGTGCTTCACGAGATTTTAGAACTCGATTATCATATTGGTTGGCCAAAGAAAAAAATGGTTCTCTTTCGGTGTAAGTGGTATGATCCTACACCTAGGTTAGGTACAAAGGTGCACCCTCAGTATAAAATAGTTGAAATTAAGCGTACAAGGGAGTATGGACTCTATGATCCATTTTTCATTGCACAAAATGTGAAACAAGTGTATTACGCTCCTTATCCTTTGTGTAAGAATAAATCTGCATGGCGGGTAGTTATAAAAACAAAGCCCGTAGGTAGAGTTGTAGTGAAGGGTGCATTAGATGTAGCGTATCAGAATGACATTTCAAGTGTTGAAGAAAGGGTGGATGATGAATTAACAGGTGAGTTGCGGGATAACGAAGGCCTATATGAAGAATTTAATCCTTCTGAACATAGATTAAATGTTCATGATTATGAAGAAGGAACATTCGGGGCAAATAACGAGGAAAATCCAAATGATGAAAATAAAATCAGCGGGGAGGAGTTACTTGATGAAAATAAAACAAGTGATGAGGAAGAATCGATGAATAAATATGAAACAAGTGATGAGTAAGAATTGATGAATGACTATGAAACAATCGAAGAGGATTGAGTTGTTATTAATAGTAGTAATGTGTTGTAACAAGGTCTTGAATTGTATTTTAGCTGCTGTTTTTTGCTAATTTTCTTGAAAATATAGTGTCTTTTCTTTGTTAACATTTGTAGTGCCAGTAAGAACATTTCTGGTTGTTTGATTAAATAGCAGTGGTAAAACTACTGGTACTATGCATGATTTGCTTGTCTTGTTGCATTTTCTTAAATCCTACTTCTTTAGTTCCTCTGCATAAAGCAAGTCATTTGAATCCTGGTAAGATTGTTTGATGAAAATGACATTAGTAACTCCATGAACAAAATTAAAGTATATAATACCATCTCCAGTGCATATTATAGACATTTTAGCAAACTGAAATTGTTCCAAAATATTTGACATTACAGGAAAACAAGATGAGGCTTTCTTTCACTCAGTACTACAGGGAATGCAGAATTTAATTTTCGTTTGATCTAAGAAATATATATGGGCAGCACAACATAGACTAACTCTTTTTTGTGGGGGTTTTCAGGTGGTTAATAAAGAAAATCAATGGCATCAAAAGGTCACGATAATGGACGGCGTAAGAAAGGTAAAAAAGGACCTGATAACCTTTCTGCATGTCAATATACACCACCACCTGTTACCACAACTCTTCAACCAGCTAATACAAATATTATTCCTTCTCCAAGGGCAACTATTTCACTACCAAATGCATTTTTAATGCCCCCACCGCCTCACCAGTTCAGCCTTCTTCTTCCCATAATAGTCTTCATAGTAGCTCTATATATGTACCTTCAACATCATCCATACCTAGCCTTTCTGAATTGAGAATTAAAGGTCCCAGCACATTAACATCGCCCTCCATTGATAGTGCTGCAGAGTCTAATGCAACAGCAGCTACTTCTCAGATTTTGAAATTTAAAGAGGTAGTAGAATATGACGGCAACGGGAGGCTAATTATCATCCCTGATGGTAATGGATAAGTAAATCTTATATTTTTCCATAATTTTTAAATTTTTTGAAAGCTAAGATAATTTAATATAATTTTATTGCAGATTCATTCTGGCATATAGCGGCGGACATATGGTTATAGAAGAAATTAAACCATTTTACATGGAGCCGTGGGGTAGTTAGAATGAGATTCGACTTGACATCAGAGTGCTTATGTGGAATCAGTTTGTGGTATAATAAAAATCAAAGAATTTACCATTTCAGTGTGCTATCAATGATGAATTTACCTTTGTATCCATCAACTCATTTCATGACTTTATATTAAACTATTTTGCAGATAAAGTGTGCATGGAATTATTGTCATGATAATGAAATACAATGCATTTTCAAGTTCAAAGCAGCTTAACGGATCAAAGAACACTTGTATGAGGCCTGGAGGAACTTGGAAAAACCTGGTTGGCTGAATGCTAATGTGTAGGTTCAGTTCTTGGAAAAATGGGATACTCCTGAATATAGGGAAGAGAGGGAACGAGAAAAGACAAATAGAGCATCTCAAATAGGTGGCTCGTTGTACACTGGAGGTTCGATGAGTTTCTCTACCCACTGACGAAGACTGGTAATATTAGCTTAAATTTTTAATTTATTCGGTTTAGTTCAATGTTCTAAACCATGACATAGTGAAGCCGTGTGGGGCTCTTTCGATTCACTATTATTGTTATCTTCTTGTTGTTGTTCATTTTGAAGTCTATGAAGCCGTGTGTGGCCTATTTTGATTCAATAGCATTGTTGACATCTTGTTGTTCATCTTGAAGTCTATTGAAGCTGTGTGTGTCCTATTTCGATCCACTAGCATTGTTAACATCTTATTGCTCTTGTTGTTGCTTGTTTTTTTTGTTGTGAACTTGATCTTGTATCACACTGCCTAATGGTTTTAGAAAGTAAAACAAAGAGAATTAGTCTGTATGGGAAGGGTGCCTAACTCCCTACCGTGATTAAAGGGGCCAAAAGTTTCTTTTGTTCAGTGACCAAAGTCCTTACTACCCTTTTCATGTTTACCTTGTTGATTTTAGCTTCCAAAGTTATATTGGATGGGTTTAGAACCCTTAAAGAGTGTTATTGATAGTTTTAGCATCCACTGATACATTCTTTCTTAGAATATGATAGTTTGGAGAGGCAAATACTAGTAACATATTGAATACTTTAGGAGTTACTACTAATCAAAGGTGTTCATACCTATCAAGATCCTTACTGAAAATAAAATTTGATCTCTGCATATCAACTGATTAGTTTTCACTGATTTTGGTTGAAATTTAAACTGACTGGTAGTGATTACTTATTTTATATATTTGTAAATATGTGTGCTTCATATGGGGTTTAGGGTAGGAGTTAATCTTAGGAGGTCTAGTTTTGAACTTTGACCAAAATGCCAACCTTTTCAGGGTAACCAAGTGATAACTTGTGATTCATGTTCAACTTTGTTTGCCTAGTAAAATCACTGAATCTAGGCCGAATGTGTTATTCAATAAATATTAGACCACAACCTGTGAATCCTATGAGTCTAATGAATTGCTAAAGGTTTATGATGTGAAGGTCTATGTAGTATCTTGTCATTATATAGGATAAACCCAAAATCAGTACATAGTACCAAGACCTCTAATGGTGAATTTAACTTAGAAAATGATTTATATATTCGATCAGGACTCCTTGACAAACACAATAGGGAACTGGAGCATCTGAGTGACAAATCAGCCACTAAAGACAGTTAAATTCTTCAGTTTAGCTGTTCTAAAGTGTCTTTAACAATTCTCAGCTAACACTATCAAGTGCAGATGTCTTGTGGTCATACTGCTAGCAACTGCAGGACCAAGCCAACAGCACCAAATTCAACCACTATAGTAACATAACCACCGCTGTATTTTGTGTCATCATCTTGCATCAGATTAATCCATCCATGTGGAATTTCAAACCTTTCTTAAAAATTTAGAGATTTAAGCATCGATTTGGTTTGGTAGAGTACATTTGAACTCTTTTACACTATTTGGTATTGATTAGGGTCACATTCTCTCTATTTAATGAAATCTTGGTGCCTACGGCTTAGTCGAATACATGATCTGTATATCTGTGATGAATTTATATTGAAATGTCTTTCTGAAAATTTGTTAGCATAAAGATAATGACAATCAAATCTTACACCATATTTCTAGTATCTTGGGCACATTTCTGTTGAATGTATTAGCAACTTTGGGACATTGGCTCCCTATATAGCTGTAGACCCCTTCCAAATTATCTACTTATAGCTTAAACAATTGAATAGAATCCACCTAAACAACTATTTTTGTTGGATTTAAGTATTTTCGAATCATGGACTCCATGATCTATTTGTATTAGTCTTCAGATGTTTTGGTCTATGCTGCCCGGACTTGTCTTCATACTTGCATTATCTCTTTTTCAAAAAATTTGCAGGAATATGAAAATGGAGAAAAAGAACGCCCTTTTATTGATGTCTACGAAGAGACGCATAGGAAGAAAAACAAGGACGGTACAAGAGGAGATTGGGTCAAAACGCGTGCTAAAAATGCATATGTAAGATAATAACTTTTACATACATTGTTTTATTATTACTCAACTTTGTTTGTTTACATACTGACAAATAATTTTTCTTTCAGGAAGAATTTCAAAAAAGCATAGAAGAGTGGCGTCAAACCCGACCTACTTCAGAGGATGGTACCATGGTCCAACCATCACCTGCAGAGCTGAATAATATGTAGACAACTGTGGTAGGTGGTCCAAAGAAAGGTAGAACCTACAGAACAGGGGTTCTCCAATCCTCGAGTAGTCCTTCGTTGTTTTCCAGTTCCTCTTCTACTTTACAAACTATTGAAGAAATGGAAGCGATGAAAAAGCAAATTGTGGAATTGACATAGAAATGTGCAACTAACGATGCTAAGTTTGCTAAATTTGATAAATTGGAGGAGTTGGTTAAGAAGCACATACCGCAAGTATTTCATGACGAGGAAGATAATGAATCTGATGATAATTAGATTGTAGTTATTGTTCTTGTTTTTGTTGTGCCATTTAGATGTTTAAACTATTTGATTTGATGTTTGTTTTGAATGGTTTAAAGTGGTTGTATTTATAAATTTTTGTCGTGTTTGATCTTATTGTGAAAAATACATTAGTTATGTTGTTTATAATTTGAAAGCAATGTAAGCTAATGCAATATAATAATTATTAAATAATTATTTATTAAATAATTATTATTATTAAATAATTATTATTATTAAATAATTATTTATTAAATAATAATTATTATTAAATAATTATTTATTAATTTTCCGACAACAGTGATCTAAATAATTAAAATTATTAAATAATTATTTATAAACTTTTCGACTACAGTGGTCGGAATAATTATAATTATTAAATATTTATAAATATTAAATAATTATTTGTAAAAAAATTTACTACAGTAGTCAGAATAATTATAATTATTAAATATTTATTTATTAAATTTCCGACTACAGTAGTCGAAATAATTAAATTATTAAATTATTATTTATTTAATTTCCGACTACAGTGGTCGGAATAATTATCCTTATTAAATATTTATTTATTAAATTTCCGACTACAGTAGTCGAAATAATTAAATTATTAAATAATTATTTATTAAATTTTCGACTACAGTAGTCAGAATAATTCATTTTATTATTCCTTACTTTTTATTATTCCTTACGCCTTTTCTGTTATGTAATCCATCTCCTTGTCGCCTATTTTTTATCTTGAGCCGGGGGTCTATCGGAAACAGCCTCTCTACTTCTTCGGAAGTAGCGGTATGGACTGTGTACATCTTACCCTCCCCAGACCCCACTTTGTGGGAACACACTGGGTTTGTTGTTGTTGTTGTTGTTGTTGTTATTGTTGTAGTCGGAATAATTATAATTATTAAATATTTATTAATTAAATTTTCGACTACAGTAGTCGGGATAATTAAAATTATTAAATAATTTTTTATTAAACTTCCAACTAAAGTAGTCGAAATATTTATAATTATTAAATAAATATTTATTAAATATCCGACTACATTTCCAACTAAAGTAGTAGGAAATTTTTTACTACTATAGTCTAAAATGATTTTCCGATAAGCTATATTCCGACTACCATCAAGCAGTCGGAAAGTAGTCGGAACTACCTTATTTTTCGACTACATTGGCTGTCGAAAATTTAATATTTTCTAGTAGGTATTGTCTTAGAGGCAAGACTTGACTCAAGGACTTTCAAACTACAACTTATGTCCCACGGGCAAGAGTTAACTCTACCACGTTATATTTTTATTTATGAGATATTCTACAACTATTGCCTTAGAGGCAAGACTTGGCTCAAGGACTTTCAAACTACAAATTATGTCCCACGGGCAAGAGTTGACTTTACCACGTTATGTTTTCATTTATGAGATGTTCTACAACTATTGCCTTAGAGGCAAGACTTAATTAGTTCAAGGACTTTCAAACTACAAATTATGCCACACGGGCAAGAATTGACTCTACCACGTTATGTTTTCATTTTTGAGATGTTCTACAACTATTGCCTTAGAGACAAGACTTAGCTCAAGGACTTTCAAACTACAAATTATGCCACACGTACAAGAGTTGACACTACCACGTTATGTCTTCATTTACGAGATGTTCTACGACTCTTACCTTAGAGGCAAGACTTAGCTCAAAGACTTTCAAACTACAAATTATGTCCCACGGGCAAGACTTTCATTTATGGGATGTTCTACAACTTTTGCCTTAGAGGAAAGACTTAGCTCAAGGACTTTCAAATAATAAATTAAGCCCCACGGGCAAGAGTTGACACTACCACATTATGACTTTATTCATGAGATATTTTACAACTGTCGCCTTAGAGACACGACTTATCTCAATAATTTTCAAAGAACTTCGTAACAACAATTCATGCCCTTAAATTTGCTTTGATGTCAAAAAAAGAAGATCCCTTTGCTGATTATCCAATTTTTCATTTATTAGCAAAATATAATAGAAGTTGAGAAAAAAAGAAAAAAAGATCAAACAAAATAAAGAAATAAAAAAAAAAGATTAAGAAAAAAAAATAAAGATCAAGAAAAAAACAAAGAATTAAAAAAATTGAGAAAAATAAAAATAAAGTTTGAGAAAAATGAGGGAAAAAAAGAGAACTGAAAAAGAAAAAAAAGAGATCAAACAAAATAGAGAAATAAAAAAAAAGAGTGAGAAAAAAAGGCAAGAAAAAATAGAGATTAAGAAAAAAGCGAAGAATTAAAATTTTTTGAGAAAATAAAAAATGAGAGAAAAAAATAAAAATAAAATTTGAGAAAAATGAGGAGAAAAAAAGAGAACTGATAAAAACCAAACATAAAAGAAAAATAAGGTTAAAGACAAATGAATTAAAAAAAAGGGGAAAAAAAGAAATAGATAATGCTTGAGAAAAAAATCAAAAAAAAAAAGAGAAAAAAATAAAGGTAGAGACAAATGAATTAAAACATGAAAATAAAATTATAGGAAAAAATAAAATGTGAAAATGATAAAAAAAAATAGAATAATAAAATTAAAGGAAATAATAAAAAGTGAAAATAAATAAAAAATAAAATTTGAGAGACAAATAAATATGGAAAGTTTAAAAAATATATTTGAGGTGTAGAGGGGCAAAATGATACTTGTACTATACTTAAAAGGTAAGAAAGGTTATTCTTTAAAGACGTTTCTTATTGGGGTCAACTATCTAAAGTCACCCATATTTGGGTCTATGACATGCAATTTACTGGTGGGATTCTAGCCTAAGGCGGAATCTGCACTGTTTTCTCCAAAAGGCCCCAAATCATTAACAATATTCATATGGCAAAAGTACATCCATACCCCCATAGTATCAAACTATTTACACCCAAATGCCACGTTACAAAAAAATACCCCCAAAACTAATTACATTTAATATCTCCCCAAGCAACCCAGCCTATTTTCTCGCAATATAAAACGTACGCAACATTTTTTCAACCATTCAAAAAGAAAAAAGCTATTTTACTTTCAAAATTTGTTCTACTCTTCAATTTTCATCCTTCCCAATTCAACTCAGCCCTAATTCTGAAAAAAAAATTGATTTTCATCCTCCCCTAATTCAAATCAGCCTTAATTCTACAAAAGCCTATCAATGAAGCAAATAGCAATTCTTTTACAACATAACGGAAGCTGAAACTCAAAGCAACAGTACAATATTATAGCTTTTGAGGATTTATTAGTTGAATCTACTACAAATTACGAAATTTTAGTAGCAGAAATCTCAAATCAACTTCAATTTGTTGCTAGTACAATTATTCAACATTCAATATGCAACTGCACCCAGATTTCTGCCATTGATGATACTTAATGACATGGGCGTTAAGGTCTACATCGAATTAAAGAAGAAAAAGAAAAGCCTGACATCACTTTCTTTTCTTTAGTAATCTCTTACAATCACATACCAATCGAAATAGATACGCTAATCGAAATAGACACATCAATGCTTGATCTCCCGAAAGCATCACCAATAAAAACAAACTTGCTAACTTTGCCAGAAACAAACACATTTGTTCAAGAGGAATTTTGTTAGAAAAAATATAATTACAGATATATCCAAGCAAGCAATAGAAGTTCACCAAATATACACTGACAGATGCAATCTATCAAATATTGTACAACAATATTTAGTGCAAGAAAGATTTCAATATCGAATAAAAAAATCATGCAAATATTATGTATGATACGTATACAATAAATATGATACTTACATAGTATCATGAAGTAATTACATTGATAACCCCTTGTTGAATGATAGCATCACAGAATATATGTACTTTGATGGTATCATAGTATATTGACGGAATACATATACAGGCCCCTCAACTATTCGACTTTTTCCATATAGGCACCTCAATTAGGCCATGTACCTATTGAACTCTTTACTCCTTCACAAATGGTTTCAATTGAGCCCAATTTGCTGACGTGGAAAAAAATCTAAACTGCATTAATACACATGCCAATGATGTGGCAAAGTGGCAAATTAAATAACGACATGTGGCATTTTAATTTAAAATAATTATAAAAATAATTTTTTCATATAATTAAATTTAAATTAAAAAAAAAACATTAATACCCCCCTACTACAGCCCTACCCAATCCTAACCTCCCCTCTTCTCTTCCAAACACCCTTTTCCCCATCTTTGCACAACAGAAACGTAAAAAAAAATATCTTATTCTTCTTCTGATGCCCCTTTCCCCACCATTGAAGCACTTCGATTTCGTCGATACCCAACAATATCTATTTTCCCTAATTTTACTTCACTCCTTTATTTTTCCACCAAAACAATACCCAACAGCAATTTCAAATGAATTAGTGTATTTTGGGTATTTGGAAAAAGCTAGATTTTGTTGGATATGGACCATCTACCATGGCAGGCACTGTTATTTGTTGATCTTCAAACAAACTCACACAGTGAATCTCTACCGTCCTCTCTTTGCAAATTGATTTACCTTAAATTTTCAGATTTATCTTATAACAAAATCTCGATGACCAACAGAACCTGTTCATAATCTCCGATGATAGTTCAATCTTGAATAGGGTGGGTCACTGTTTTCACTTTGTCGGAGCTCCGGCGAGCTCGGCAACGGAGGAATTTGAAGAAAAATGGGTCAAATTTCTGACCCCATCGATCCTTTTCTCTCTCCCTCTCTCCCTTTTTTTCCTTTTATCTCTCTCGCATATTTCTCCTCCGTTCATTGTTTCTCCATCGATTGTCTCTTTCTCGTACCTTTTTTCTCTCCGTTCTCTCTGTTTCTCCACTATTTTCCCCGAATTCCCATTTTTTCTACTCCTTTGCTACTGGTTTTTCCTCTTTCTCCTCCCTGATTCTTCTGTGTGCATTGTATAAGTGTAGTTGTGTGTGTTGTGAGTTTTGCGGGTTCTATGAGTTGTGTGCGTATATGGACTATGTGTTTTATGATGTGTATGTAGATATCAATTCTGTGTGTGTGATGTGTAGAAGAGAGAAGATGATAGTTTTTTTTAATTACTTTTATGTGTTTTTTTTAAAAAAAAATTATGTGTTTTTTTTTATTGGTTGGAATTTTTTATGTTTAATTTTTTAAATTAATTATGGTTTTTCACTCTCTCAAAGAAGAGTATATTACACATGCCACGCTATGTCAGCGCCACATCAACGATTGGGCTCAATTGACACGTTTTGTGAAGGAGTAAAGGGTTCAATAGGTACATGGCTTAATTGAGGTACCTAAACAGAAAAGTTCAAATAGTTGAGGAGCCTATATATATATTCAGCCTATAATAAAGCAACTCGAATATAGTAAAGTGGTCCTTGTCCATACTTACATATTCCACCTCACTTTCTCCTATGTAGCGTGGACCATATTTTTCATCAGAAACAAACTTGCCACCGTGGTGAAAACGAGTTGTAATAATAATATTATCCATCAGATTCCTGAAACAAAGCCCCAAAAATACCTGACAAGTTATGAATAGTAAAACCCCCAAAAAAAACCTAGCTTTTTTCAGATATTTCCAAACTACCATCACTAACGTAATATACTAACAAAGCACTAATAAACCATTTACAACTATAATACATGACAAAATGTGACAATATTGATATTTGTAACATACCTGAGTGTAAGAGTGGCAGCTTTAGTCAAGAACAAGTTGGTACGAAGGCAAGCCAACACCATTTTCCAAAAAGTTCCAGAGGATGCTCAGGTGGCATTTCAATGACGCACCGACGAGCTTATTCCGGCGACCCATTTCCGGCAACCAAACCAGCAGCCCACAAGAGTATTTCGGAGTGACCAGGTTCAAACGTTTATCTTGTTCACGATTTGGGTTTATATTTTTTGAAACCTTTTTTGTCCATCCTCTTCTTATCCTACAGTTGTATTATATCTTGTTATCCATCTCTAAATTCTTAAATATTTCTTATTGGTGGTATATTTCTTGTTGTTAATTTTTGGCTATCGGATTTTTGGACTCTAGTAAATTGGTTGTATAGTTCATTATTCCTTGTTTGGTTTCCCTGTTTTTGGCATGTTTTGATAATCTGTTGTGCTTACGGTTTGCGTTAGAAGACATTCAATTGTTGTACTTGTAAAAAGCTAGAGGTAGAAACATTTAGGAATAGATTTCGTGATCAATTTTACTCGTCAGTTGCCTAGAATTTTTGTAGAGTTTTTTGTTATTTTTTTAATTTGATTTTTGGCTTCTAACTGGTAGTGGTGACTACTGCACATTGAGCCCTAATTTTAGATTTTTGGTTCCCTTCTTGCTATCTTAGTGGTTCCGCTTTGCTTATTGGTGAATTATTATTATTGTGTTGTCTAGTTACTGGGCCGGATTATATACTTTGTGTGTGTCTTCTCTTACTGTTTTCGTACTATTGTCGTGTTCGTGTGGTGGTCGGTTTAGGGGCTTTGTGTTTGGTTTTTTAGTAATGGAAGGAGAGGTTGATGGTGGGTTAGGGTCATGTACGAGTGGGTTGGGGGCGAGGGATATTTTGGGAAGGGGTGAAGAGGGGAGGGCAGGGGTGGGTATGGGGTATAGGTCAAGCATTAGGGCTGGGTGGTGAGGGGTGTTAGAGATAGGCAAGAGAAGAGAGAAGATAGGTTGAGGGTAGGGTCTATAAACATTGGGACCCTTCAAGGAAAGTCCGTAGAGTTGGTAAAGATTCTTAAGAAGAGGAGGATTAATATTCCTTGTGTTCAGGAGACTAGGTGGGTAGGTTCTAAGGCTAGGGATGTGGATGGGTACAAGCTGTGGTACTTAGACAGTAAGGGGCATCGAAATGGTGTGGGCATCTTAGTGGAAGAGGAGCTTAGAGGACAGGTGGTAGAGGTTAAGAGGGTCAGTGATAGGTTGATGATGATTAAGTTGGTTATTAGGGGTTTTACGTTGCATGTGTGTAGTGTTTATGCGCCGCAGGTGGGCTTGGAAAAGGAGGTGAAAGTAAAATTTTAGGAGGTTTTGGACGAGGTGGTGAGAAGCGTGCCTAGCTCGGACAAGATTATCATAGCAGAGGACTTCAATGGGCACATTGGAGTCTTACCAGGAGGCTATGGCGATATGTATGGAGGTTTTGGTTTTGGTGATAGAAATGGTGAGGGAGTTGCTCTGTTGGATTTTGCGAGGGCCTTTGAGCTGGTGGTAGTAAATTCGAGCTTTCCGAAGAAGAAGGATCACTTGATTACCTTTCGAAGCGCGATAGCCAAGACTCAAATTGACTTTTTGTTGTTTAGAAAGGTGGATAGGGTGTTATGTAAGGACTGTAAAGTCATTTTGAGTGAGCATCTTTCGACCCAGCACATGCTTCTAGTGATGGACTTTTCTATCAAGAAGATCAAGAAGAGAAGGGTCGGAGAGGGTCGGCCTAGAATTAAGTGGGGTAGCTTGACGCCAGTTAGTGCTCTGGAGATACGGGAAAAGGCGGCAGGAATGGGGGTGTGGGAGTGCAGGGGGGGCGTGGATGTTATGTAGGATAGGGCTTCCAGCTGTATCACGGATACTGCTAGATAGTAGATTTTCTATCGATGATTAGACATATAGTCAAGAATACTTTTCCCCCAAACCTTTCTTCAACATTCTCAAATATGTATGTATAGCAACCAAAAATAACTAATTCATGTGATAAAAGGATGAGAATTATCATAGGATATGTGTATATAATATAGGAACTACAATATATATGTACACAACAAGTGATGGCAATCCAATACCTTTAGTCAAGAAATTTAGATAAGCTATGCATCAAAGAAATTTCCATATCAGGGACTCAAGTGAAAAAAAAAGGTACCTTATACTTCACGACAATTTTGATAAGCCATTAAAACTCTATACATATGCATAACAAACTACCTCTTATTTTAATAAGGATAATACAAATGCATTAGGTTAGTCCAAGTGTATATCTTCTGATCGTCTCTCTATTCCTGCATTTAATAAGACTAGGCATCCAAACATGCATTCATATTGTCAGTTGGGTGTCACTCTTACCTGCTTCATGTATAACAAATACCCTTTTTAACCAAAATGGCTCACTTCATGAATTCTAATACGCAAAAATAGTCTAGATAATCATCACATAGGTCTAACCAGTCAATATTCCTTTTTCAACCATAAGTTGTAGTCGTATACTAACTTTCTATAGCCAAAACATAGTTCACCATAGGAATCAAGTTCACATATACTCTTATATAGAATAATTGGAAATACTCACCCTAGAGTTTTCTAACCACAAAAGGGATTGCATGTTATTGTTACCTATTTGGGGTGGTCATACACGCATACCTTATAAAAAGATAATTAATAAAATAGAGAATGATATCTAGTAGGTGTTTGGTCCTTGTCTTCTAACTAGGGTATATGCGCTATCACATTGAAAGGTTCACCCTTCAGACCATGCTACTAGCCTCTTTCAACTAATACAAAACTAGTTTAGCAGATTCTATTTTAAAAATATATGTAACTCTAAAACCCTATATACTTACTAATGAAGTACTAAATGTCCTCCGCGGTATTAATTCCCATATATTAAAGGAGTCATATGAAGGAAATCTCAAACCTAAGAACCATTCACGTCCTCTTAAGAAGTGCACTAAGAAATATTTTCAACCCATCTTTATGACTAGTTAACCATTTGTTATACAAAAATATTAATAACCTTATTATATCTTGCTCAAATAAACCAAGGCAATACAAATAGTACAAATACAGCCTTATGTGCAAGTAACACAAAAACTTTTACGATGTTCTCTATTATGGGTCGTGAGGGTCGAACTAAATTGGTTCACCTTAATCTGAATTTTGATATCTTAAGACCCTTCATTGTACGTTGCCTCTTGGACATTAGTGGTGCTGGAGTTTTTTCCCACCATTGACCTTAGCTATAGTAGGCATAGTATAAATATAAGAAATTATAATACGAGCGGGAATGGACTTCTTAACATTGCTCTATCGCACAATCTGGATTATGAAAGAAAGTGACATTTCCTGAATGTCCAAGTAGCCCCCTAATTATAAATATGGTGCGCAACACATTTATAAGTAAGGCTCTACTAGACATGGCTTTGTAGACTCCCTAGGATGAACTGCTCTGATACCACTTTTATCATACCCCATACTAGATGAGGTGGACAACAACTATAGGAACACATACTATAAAAACAAACTAGATGAGAAAATGAATCACTAAACAAATGGAATCACTGATAAAAAGCTATAGATATAATACCAACCAATTAGCCAAATCGATACAGATGACATGTGAACCTATGAATACATATGACTGCTTTATAATGTCTACAAAGCCTCTAACGGAATCCATGACTATAAAACCATCAAAATATATATGATAAAAACTCGGCAAGGCCCCAAATCAACTTCAAGCTCACCAATAGCCGTTGAGTATCCTGTGTTCTATTGGGGAGATCTACTCGCTAAAGCCCTGTGCCTGCAACATAGGACGCTGGTCCCCGTGAGAGACGTCAGTACGAAGTAATGTACCGAATATGTAAGGCATAAGATAACCATAAGTGAAATAAGAAATTAATGAAACTCGGGGTCAATATATATAAACATATAGATAAGGATGAACGAACCACCTTTACTTACACTTGTGGAAGACTGTACATTACATGCTTTTCTTTACTTTACTCTTCTTAGCTTTATAATATTTGTAAGCCATGTGATACATATGACCAGTTGATCAGTGGTAAAAGAGGATGACCCATGCTAGGTATTATACCCCTGGGATACGTTCCTCATCAATACATAAATCGGGATTGACCCATGCTAGGCTTACCTTTCACCCCTGGGATACCACCCGATAATGGGATCGACCCATGCTAAGTATTCCTTCCACCCCTGGGATACCACCCATAAATAAATAAATTGGGATCGACCCATGCTAGGCTCTCGCCCCTGAGCTACCACTCACACATAAGTATATTTACTTTACATCACTTCTTTAATCTTTTAGATTGTTATTTTGGTGGTCATAACATTATTGAGCTTTAGAGCTATGAACCAATAGAAGAAGGCATGCGATCGAGACAAGAACAATGATATAGGAAGTAAGGGTAATACTTTGGAACTTATATGACACCATGAGCCTCACTGGGCATAAAATATATCCACTAATAAATAAGCCAAGAAGGTATGTGACAAGCGAGGAGGTGATGACCTATAACAAATAAGCTAGTAAGGTGTATAACTAGTAAGCAAGTGACATTACATAGCATATATGGGTTGTGGCAGATTCTAGTGATCTTACCTAGCATATAACAATTGGGGTAGATTCAAGTGTAGAAATTTAGACGTTTAAAATGGGGGAATACGTGCATAGCAATTTGAGATATGTAACTCCTCAACTAAAGAGGTTTGGACTGTACAATAAATACTTATTAGATAATAACAAATAGAAGGGTACGTGAGAATAGGCACTATTGAAGCACGTGGGCAGATTCTAATTAGGAACAAATGTATATCCCACATAAGGACATATAAACTATACACTAAATAGGTAAAGACTCTATAAGGTCACCTTATGCCCAAACATGATGGGAATGATATTCGAAAAAGAACATGTGTAGCCAAATGAAGTATACAATCAATTAAAGCAATTTTGGACAGATTGTAATCCAACGTGTGACACTCTTTAACTTGTATAATCTTGGATCTTATTGACTCATATAAGAGAAACATGTGACACTTTGACACACTTTTAGACCATGGGCAGTAAATAAAAGGTCGATTAACTATAGTGGGGTTGGTACACCATCACAATGTATATTTTAACATGAAAGGTCATCTACGAAGCTCACTTTATTGGTACACGAGTATATGACACCATGCCAAAGAATATGAACTAGAATAACCTTACATACCTCATTGTGCAACCTGATTATTACAATGAATTAGACTTCTTTCCTTTAAGGTGTTAATCTATAATATAAGCACATAAAAGAGCTAATATTAGCAACTAATCACAATGTAACCTTTGTAAAACAGTAGCTAAACACTTGATGGGTAGTAAGACTATTCAGCCCCTCAAACACTTGGTGTATCACCACACCCTCCTTTTATACTTTAATACAACTCCACTTCACCATTCCATAAGGTTACCCACTGTTTCCAACAATAACACCTATAGACATCACCTAAACAGTCCCAAAATCCTTCAACACAATATAAGATATTGAACTCACGGCTTCCGATCACCGTCCCGTGAGTTCTTAACAACAGCATATATAAAATCCTCCATCAAGGCCTATACAAAAGGAGAGGTAAATCGGGGCAGTAACCTTACCTTTATTTCTAAAATTTGCTTTCTTAAAGTGCACTCCATCAAGACGCTAAGTTTCCCTTCAAGTTGAACCAAATACTATTGGGAAATATTTTGGAGATTAAAGAGAAGTGGACTTCCAAGCTTGGAAAAAAAGTTCTACCCTATCCTTGGCTGGAAATAAGGAGGGTTTCTTCAAGAACCCTAGGAGAGAAAAGAGGCGGTTGTTTTAGGCTTGAGAGAAAAGAGAGAGGGAGCTAATTATAATCTGATTTTTTTTGCAAGAATGAAGAGAAAATGAACTAAATGGAACTTATAAATCCTTCCACTTGACCGCCTTTTCTTTGCTCATTTCCAGCCACATATTGGTCAAAATTAGTCCAAGTAGGTGATGCACCTACTTGGATTAATTTAAGCTGCTCAAAAAGTCCAAGTAGGTGATGCACCTACTTGGTTTATTTCTAATTGGATCACACCATATTGGGCCTTAAATAGAATAGGTATTGGGTTGGACATTTGGGCCTTAAATAGAATAGGTATTGGGTTGCTCATCTTTCCCTTTTTCTTTTACTTAATTTGGGCCTTTAATATGTCCAATAATATAGGCCTCAATTTATAAGTAGGTGATGCACCTACTAGTCACCTATTAGCTTAATTAAGTCAAGCAAGCACCTCACTTATTTTCTCTTAATTTTTCCAAAATATTGATCCCTCTACTTAACTTAACACTTACCTTTAACTTTAAGCTCAAATACCTATCTCGAGTTTAAATACTTTCATCTATGCTAAGTTGATCTATGTTTGGGATGTACGGAGCGTTACAAGACGTGATAACCAATAGCTGCCTGCCTGAGTTGTCAACTAACTGACACTTATATATAGTAGTGATGGATGAAATTTCGAGATGCAATAATTTTTTATATGATACTTTAAATTATTAGCTATTATAATTTTTAATAATTATTATAGAATTTTTAAATATATAACATACTAAAAAAAATGATTGATAAATTTCGATGGACCCCACGTTGTTTATAATAGCATCAAAGGCTGCATGTCAATTACATTTGAAATTGAAGTAAAACGTGGGGTCCATGTATAAGAAAAGATAAAAGCAGAAATATAGTACTTTATTGACTATAAAGGAAAATATACACACAATATAAAATATGGTGCAAGATGACTAAAAATGCAATTGTACAATGAAAAGTTTTAAATGACAAAATTGTCCTTACCATATAGAAGAATGACAAGAAACACACATGTTGACGAAGACATGTGTGCCTCTCCACTCTCCTAAATAGTAGTAATATTTCTATATAATAGAAGCACTCATCAATTACTATACTACCTCTAACTGTTTCGTAATTTACTATATTACCCCTAATTAATTATTATAATTCAGTTATATATTAGAATTAATAATATTCTTTTATTATATTACTCCTAATTAATTATTATAAGTCATTTATATATTAGAATTAATAATATTTAATTAAAAAAATAGATATTTATGACATTTGTTTCAGCTGCTTTAATCGTAATTTTAATATATCATTCCCAATTAATTATTATAAATTATTTATGTATTAAAAAATTAATAATATTTAATTAAAAAAATAGATGACATGTCTGCCTATATTATCCCTAATTGCTCCGTGATTATTCTATTACCCCTAATTAATTATTATAATTCATTTATATATTAGAATTAATTAGTTATTATAAGTCATTTATTTATTAGAATTAATAATATTTAATTATAAAAGATATTTATAACGTTTGTTTCAGCTGCTTTAATCGTGATTTTACTATATCATCCCTAATTAATTATTATAAGTCATTTATGTATTAAAAAATTAATAATATTTAATTAAAAAAATAGATGACATGTCTGCCTATATTACCCCTAATTGTTCCTTGATTTATCATATCACCACTAATTAATTATTATAAGTCATTTATATATTAGAATTAATAATATTTTTTACTACATTACCCTAATTAATTATTATAAGTCTTTTATATATTAGAATTAATAATATTTAATTAAAAAAATAGATATTTATGACGTTTGTTTCAACTGCTTTAATCGTGATTTTACTATATCATCCCTGATTAATTATTATAAGTCATTTATGTATTAAAAAATTAATAATATTTAATTAAAAAAATCAGCTGCTTCGTCATTTACTATATTACCCCTAATTGCTCTGCGATTTACTATATTACTCCTAATTAATTATTATAAGTCATTTATATATTAGAATTAATAATATTTTTTTATTATATTACCCCTAATTAATTATTATAAATTATTTATATATTAGAATTAATATTATTTAATTAAAAATTAGATATTTATGACGTTTGTTTCAGCTGTTTTAACTGTGATTTTACTATATCATCCCTAATTAATTAGTATAAGTCATTTATGTATTAAAAATTAATAATATTTAATTAAAAAAATCAATTGCTTCATCATTTACTATATTACCCTAATTGCTCAGTGATTTATTATATTACCCGTAATTAATTATTATAAGTCATTTATATATTAGAATTCATAATATTTTTTTATTATATTACCCCTAATTAATTATTATAAGTCATTTATATATTAGAATTAATAATATTTAATTAAAAATTAGATATTTATGACATTTGTTTCAGCTGCTTTAACCGTGATTTTACTATATCATCCCTAATTAATTATTATAAGTTATTTATGTATTAAAAATTAATAATATTTAATTAAAAAATAGATGACATGTCTGCCTATATTATCCCTAATTGCTCCGTGATTTACTATATTACCCTAAATTAATTATTATAAGTCATTTATATATTAGAATTAATAATTTTTTTATTATATTACCCCTAATTAATTATTATAAGTTATTTATATGTTATAATTAATAATATTTAATTAAAAATAGATATTTATGACGTTTGTTTCAGCTGCTTTAACCGTGATTTTACTATATCATCCCTAGTTAATCATTATAAGTCATTTATGCATTAAAAAATTAATAATATTTAATTAAAAAAAATCAATGACATGTCTGTTGCAACTCCTTCAACCATAATTTTGCTAAATATCGCTTATAATTAATTATTATGAGTCATCTAAGTGTTAAAAATTTAATCATAATTAAAAAAAATAGACATAAAATGATAAATTAACTCTTGATGTATTAAATTAAGTTGACCTCCTTCAATTGTGATTTTACTGTATCACCCCTAATTAATTATTATAAGTCATTTATGTATTAAAAAATTTATAATATTTAATTATAACATTGGTTTCGACATGGCTGCTTTAAGAGCTGCGACGTGATTTGACTATATCACCCCTAATTAATTATTATAAGGTATTTATGTATTAAAAATTAATAGTATTTAATTAAAACAGAAAAAAATGCATTTATGACATGTTTGTTGCAGCTGCTTCAACCATAATCATCTTTGAGAAGATGATCCAAGACTTTGTTGTTAATTGAAGTATCTTTTGTTCCAGTTTTTATATGAAATAATCCTATGAATATTAGTTCTACATCTTTTCTACATTTTGTAATAGGTCTCAATCTTTCAAACAATTAAAATAACTCGACTACTTGACACATCACACTTTTTTATCATGTGAAAAAAAACTATCTTATAAAACTTCACTCCTTAGCGAGTACCGTCAAATAGTTATTATTTAAAAAATTATCGTTTTAAATCAATGTACATTTATGTTTGTATCTCATCAATATCGAATATTGGTGCTAAGAGATGTCTATATATATACTAGTATATATATATATACTAGATATTGTAGCTCGTGCCAGCACGGGCCCAACATATGTTATTTACGTTATCTCAATTTATGTAGCACAAATAGTATTTGGAGTGTCAATCAAATTTTTATTAATACAAATTTTTAAATAATTTAAGTTGTTAGTCATTGTGATTTATAGTATCTTATGTAATTTAGTAATTTATGTTACTCGCTTTATCTCAATTTTAGAATTTAGTGAGTCAATCTATTTTTTTTACTAATATATTTTTTAAATATTTTAAGTTGTTAATCTTTGTGATTTTAGTATCTTTTAATGTAATTTCAAATATTTTATGTTACTTACTTTATCTCAACTTATGTGACACTATTTGAATTTCAAAAGTCAATCATATTTTCTACTATATGTTTTTAAAATGTTATAAGATGCTAATAGTTATGACTTATAATTATTTTTTTTGCATAATTTTTAAATATATAATATTTTACCAAAATAAAGTAAATAAATTAAATTAAATAAAGTACTAAATTTTCAAAACATTTTAAATTCGAAAACATCATTTGGATCAACAAATTACTAAATTAAAACAACAAAACATGCAAATTATAAAATGCCACAACTATCCCGAATTTATGTGACACAAATATAATTTAGATAATCAATCAGATTCTTAATATATTTTTAAATATTTTAAATTGTTATCTATTGTAATGTATAATATTTTTATGTAATTTTTAAATAATATATGTTACTCTCCTTATCTAATTTTTTGTGGCACCGATAGTCAATTATATTCTTAAAATAATTTAAGTTTTTAATTATTATGATTTATAATATTTTTTTTCTTCTATTCCAATTTAAGTAGCACTGAAATAAATTCTAGAGTCAACCAAATTTTATGATTGAAGCAGCGAAGCGGATATGTCCTAAATGACTTATAATACCTAATTAGAAGTGATATTGCAAAATTACTATAAGAAAATATTTGTGAAAACAAATTTAAAGTCTCATATAAGATGTCATGTTAATTTAAAATATCAAGAATTAATTTATCATTTTATGTCAATTTTATTTTTATTAAATGTTATTAAATTTTAATAACTAAATGACTTATAATAATTAATTATGGGTGATATAGTAAAATTACGGTTGAAGCAGCTGAATTAGGCATGTCATAAATGCCTATTTTACCTTTTTTTATTAAATATTATTAATTTTCTTATATGTAAATGTCTTACAATAATTAATTGGGGGTAATATAGTAAAATCATGGAGCAAACATACTTGTGAATTTTTTTCAATGAGTCTCATATAAGATATCCTATTAATTTAAAACATCAAGAATTAATTTATCATTTATATCTATTTTATTATTTATTAAATATTATTAATTTTTTAATACCTAAATGACTTATAATAAATAATTGAGGTGATATAATCAAACTACGATTGAAGCAGCTGAAACAGACATGTAATAAATGTCTATTTTACTTTTTTCCTAATTAAGCATTATTAATTTTCTTATATTTAAATGACTTAAAATAATTAATTAGGGATAATATAGTAAAATCACGGAGCAGCTAAAGCAGGTGAAGAAACAGGCATGTTGACGAAGAGCTGCCTGTTTCTTCACTCTTATTAATAGTAGTAATATATATATATATATATATATATATATATATAGGAAATAAAATAGGGGAAATACAATTATCTATTTTATTTTCTTAAAATAAGTGAAATAAAATAGGGGAAACATAGGTGAAATAAAACAGGAGAACTTATAGGCTCTCCTATTTTAGTTCACCTATTTTAAGAAAATAAAATAGCTAGTAATTATTAAAGAGAAAGTTCACAAAATGCAATAAAAAGGTTAATTTAAATAGAAATTAAAAGGTGGACCATGTGTATTAAAAGAATATTAGGAAGAAAAGACTTTTTGTTGCTATATTTATAGACAAGATAATATATTGCTAAGCTTGTGGGGTTACAATAATTTTATAAACTAAATATATAATATATTTGTTGTCTAAATCATGGTTAGAGATTTACTTTAGAATAATTAAATCTTACTCATTCAATTTGAATTATGCCATATTTCATCAATCAAGATAGAAACTTGAAGAAAATGGAGAGAGTAAAAATGAAGAGGAGTCGGATCCGATTGGGATTGGTGAAGTGCCGTTTTAGTGGGGCAGCCCTAGTTTTTTACACGTGAAAATCTATTTATTTAATATTTCAAAATGAAAAGAAATAAGTAAATATAATTTTTATTTTTCTAAGTGCGCCACATCACCAGGGTTTTGACCCATGGGCCCAATATATGTTATTTTTTAGTCTCAATTTATGTGACATAAATAATTTTTTGATAATTAATTATATTTTTAATATTTTTTAAATATTTTAAGTTGTTAGCTATTGTAATTTTTAATAGTTTTTTGACATTGTAATTTACTATTTTAAGCTGTTAGCCATTATAATTTATAATACTCTCCTTGTCCAAACTTTTGTAGTACTGATAGTCAATTATACTTTAAAAATAATTTAAGTTTTTAATTATTGTGATTTATAATACTTTTTTTCTATTCCAATTTAAGTGACACTTATATAATTTCGAGAGTCAATCAAATATCACGATTGAAGTCGCGAAGCAGACATGTCTTAAAAGACTCATAATAACTTATTATAAGTGATACAATAAAATTACTACAAAAAATAATTGTGAAAAAAATTAAACCGGGTCTCATATAAGATGTCAAGTTAATTTAAAACATCAATAGTTGAATTATTATTAGTTATTTATTTCATCCTTTTTAATAAATATTATTTTTTTAATATTTCGATGACTCATAATAATTAATTAGAGATGAAATAGTAAAATTACAATTGAAATAGCTGAAACAGACATGTCGTAAATGTCTGTTTTATTTTATTTTATTAAATATTATTAATTTTTAACATGTAAATGACATATAATAATTAATTAGGGAATAACTTATTAGAAGTGATATAACAAAATTAATATAAAAAAATAGTTGTGAAAACAACTTAGACGGGCCTCATAAAAGATGTCAAGTTAATTTTAAACATCGTAGTTAGTTTATCATATTTTATTTATTTTATTTTTTATTTAATATTATTAATTTTTTAAATATTTAAATGACCTATAATAATTAATTAGGGATGAAATAATAAAATTACGGTTGAAGCAGACGTGTCATAAATGTCTATTTTATATTTTTTTTATTAAATATTATTAATTTTTTAATATTTAAATAAAATATAATAATTAATTAGGAGTGATATAGTAAAATCATAGAGGAAGCAGACATGATGCCCTTCACCTGCTTCCTTCACTCTTCTATATATTAGAACTAAATACCGTAGCCCGTGCCAGCACGAACCCAACATATGTTATTTACGTTATTTCAATTTATGTAGCACAAATAATATTTGGAATGTCAATCAAATTTTTATTAATATAAGTTTTTAAATAATTTAAGTTGCTAATCATTGTGATTTATAATATCTTTTATGTAATTTAGTAATTTATGTTACTCGCTTTGTCCCAATTTTAGAATTTAGAAAGTCAATTAAATTTTTTTTACTAATATTTTTTTTTTAAATATTTGAAGTTGTTAATCTTTGTGATTTTAGTATCTTTCAATGTTATTTCAAATAATTTATGTTACTTGCTTTATCGCAACTTATGTGACACTATTAGAATTTCAAAAGTCAATCATATTTTTTACTATATGTTTTTAAAATATTATAAGATGTTAATAGTTATGACTTATAATTATTTTTTTGCATAATTTTTAAATATATAATATTTTACCAACATAAAATAGATAAACTAAAATAAACAAAGTATGAAATTTTTAAAACATGTTAAATTCGAAAACATCATTTGGATCAACAAATTACTAAATTAAAATAATAAAACATGCAAATTATAAAATGTCAAAACTATTTCGAATTTACGTGACACAAACATAATTTAGATAACCCATCAGATTCTTAATATGTTTTTAAACATTCTAAATTGTTAGTTATAGTAATTTATAATATTTTTTATGTAATTTTCAAATAATATATGTTACTCTCCTTATCCAAATTTTTGTGGCATTGATATTCAATTATATTCTTAAAATAATTTAAGTTTTTAATTATTATGATTTATAGTACTTTTTCTTCTATTCCAATTTAAGTGGAACTAAAATAAATTCGAGAGTCAACCAAATTTTATGATTGAAGCAGCAAAGTGGATATGTCCTAAATGACTTATAATACCTAATTAGAAGTGATATAGTAAAATTACTATGAGAAAATATTTGTGAAAAAAAATTAATTGAGTCTCATATAAGATGTCATGTTAATTTAAAATATCAAGAATTAATTTATCATTTTATGTCAATTTTATTTTTATTAAATATTATTAAATTTTTAATAACTAAATGACTTATAAAAATTAATTAAGGGTGATATAGTAAAATTACGGTTGAAGCAGGTGAAGTAGACATGTCATAAATGTCTATTTTATCCTTTTTATTAAATATTATTAATTTTCTTATATGTAAATGTCTTACAATAATTAATTAGGGGTAATATAGTAAAATCATGGAGCAAACATACTTGTGAATTTTTTTAAATAAGTCTCATATAAGATGTCCTATTAATTTAAAACATCAAGAATTGATTTATCATTTATATCTATTTTATTATTTATTAAATATTATTAATTTTTTAATATCTAGATGACTTATAATAATTAATTTGAGGTGATATAATAAAACTATGATTTAAACAGCTGAAACAGACATGTCATAAAAGTCTATTTTACCTTATTTTAATTAAGTATTATTAATTTTCTTATATACAAATGACTTAAAATAATTAATTAGGAAAAATATTATAAAATCATGGAGCAGATGAAACAGGTGAAGAGCCAGGCATGTTGACGAAGAGCTGCCTGCTGCTTCTTCACTCTTATTAGTAGTAGTAAAGTAGTAATACACAAATTAGGAGAAATGATGAGTTATATTGAGAAAATTAAATTAAGGGTAAAGCAATACTACGTTATAACAGTGCAAGGAAAGGCTCAAGACAATAAAGAGCTATACTCCCTCCGTTTCATTTTAGTTGACTTTTATTGACTTGACACTCCCCTTAAGAAAATATTTAATAGAGGTTTATTTTACTAAAATTATCCTATTAATTATATCTTGAAAGTATAAATTTGAATGTATACACTTTATATAATCATTTAATGATAGGAGTAGTATTAGAAAAAACACAATAAACTTGTTTTGATTTTAGAACTTGGACAACTAAAATGAAACAAATATTTTTAGTAAGAGGACTAACTAATATGAAACGGAGGAAGTACTATTTTTTAGCCTTTAATTCTTCTAATTACTAGTGCAACAGAAAACCTTTTAGGCATTTGATATTCCATTTGATATTTCCATTTGGATGACTGGAGTTCCTCATATATATATTTTAGTGTACGTACTTTGCACGTGTATCTCTCATCGATTAAGTAGCAATTAACATCAGAATAAATTTTGTATCAATTTAAACTTTAAAGGATATAGCTTGAACCATACAAAAAAATAACCATTAGAGCTTATTATTAAAAAATAATAGTGAGATGTCAGATTTCATAGTTTATTCATAATTTATTAAATTTTGAAAAAATTCATATAGAATTAAAATGACTAACGAATTTGTCTCTTCAATCATAACATATATTAAGATTTTACAAAAAAATTCTCAATTAGCAATTATCTATAAAAAATACATGATATTTTATGTACTATAAACTTCAAGAACATACTAATATATCAAATATCATCAATAAAATTTACTGAGGTAAAAAAAATCTAATAGATCAAATAACAAAGAAAATCTAAAAACAAAAAAAAAAGTAAATTAGAATATAGTTGTAATAATGTGATCCAGTTAATATTAATATAATACATTCCTTATTTAAAAAATTAACTATATATAAAAAAGAATTGAAAGGAAATGGTGCACTTACAAGTTACAACCCTTGATTTAAATATGCATCTGTAAGGCAACGAAAATTTAAATGTCGGGTTCTGTGCTGAAATTTTTTGAAAATCATGACAACCCGTTTATCATCTCATACAAGTTTATAAACACTTTATCCTAATATATTAATTTTGAAAAAATTACCGGAAGCGACAAACTTAAGATCATAATTATAATAAATAACAATACTTTCATAAAATTACACTTTATAACAAAAGTAGTAGTTTTTGCCCCGTGTTCACATTATTTACTTTACCTCTTTCCTAATTTCACTCCATTATTTCACCTCTCTCCAATTCAACCGTATCTTTTTTTCTTTTTCAAATTTCATCAAATTTTTCTCACATTGTAGATAAATATTGCGCTCCATCAAATAAGGTAACTATCAAATTATTGTTATTGCATGTTATCTCTGTCATATATTTTATAAATTTTGTATTTGTATTTTTTTTGTTCAACCTTGTTCTTGCATTTTTTTTTTTGGAGGGATTTTGTGAATTTTTGTTGTAAGATTGTGGAGGTCTGCTATAATGGAAGAACACACATATTTTAGAAGTTCAAATATAAGTATACCACTTGTTAATTTAGTTTCTGATAATCCACCATCATTTAGTCTTGGATTAACACAAGATGAAAATCTTAAATTGATTTCTACGCCTATTCAGTCGTAGAAAGAAGTGAATATAGAAGAGGTGAAATCAAAGCATCATAATGATCCAAAGAAGATTGCGGAAATTATGAAACGAAAAGGATTGAGAAAACTTTCATCTCCAAATCCCCAAAAATGCAAATATTTGAGAAAAAGAGGAAGTCAAAGGAAATGGGAGAATCAAGTAAAATTTCAAGTCCTGTTGGTCAAAATTCTTCTGAATATGAATTCGAAGAAGATAAAGTTGAAGAGGTATTTATATTTGTATTTTATTAGCTTATGGGTCATGTGCAGGTATATGTATTTTTTATATACATATTATTATGCTATGATATGTATTATGTATTTTTTGGTTTAGTTATATGTATATGTATATGTATATAGTTGTAGTTGTTACTATTTATGATATGCATTTGTATTTTATTATTTTATATGGGTCATCTTTGTATTTCGCAAATACACATGAAGATAAATAGTATAGTTATGTTTGTTACTGTTTAATATGAATCTGATATGTATTTTCTAAATACATATCAGAGTCATATTTTTATTTTTTGTATGGTAATATACATATGAATAAGACATCTATTCTGTAACTACATATGCAGAGCTATATGTAATTTTTTGTAATGTGATATGTATTATGTAAAAAAAAAACATATGCCTACTATGTATTTTGTATTTTTTTTTTTTTTATGAAAAGTACATATAATATAGATTAATGTCATTATTTTGTTCTATAGCTATCACGTGATCATATATTCATGGCAAGAGTACTTTCAAGGTTTGCATCATATATTAGATGTCACACAGTCAATAATATTGAAGAACGTATTAAGGCGATGTTATCAAAGGAGCAGTACAAGATTTTTTCTTATAAGAATATGCGTGGTGTCTACATGAAGTAGAAGAAATGTGTAGTTCAAACTCAATTAGGCAGATGTATTATGTCACAAATATATTATAAATTTTTTGGTGGCATGTGCATGTATTTGTATTTTGTATATACAAATGCATATCCATATGTATTTTTGTACAATGTTGGATTTGTCTTTGAATTTTTCTATGTCATTCATGAGGGTAACATATGTATTTATTTATATTTTTTACTGTTTGAGATATATATCATGTATTTTTTGATTACCTATATGTATATAAATATAGTTGTCATTTTTGTTATAGAGATTTTGTGTCCTATATGTTTATATAGACATATGAGTCAGATATTTATTTCTGTAAATACATATGCAGAGATATATGTATGTTTTGTACTGTAAATACATATGCATATCTGTATATCTATTTATTTTATATTTTTTTTGAATAAGTATATGTGATATAGATATTTTTCTTTTAAAAATATCAACTTGAGATAGAGGAGTAAAAGACAAAAATAGAAAAAGACAAAAATGAAAAAGAAAAATCCCAAAAAAAGAAGTGAAAAAGGAAAAACAAAGAAAAAAGAGAAATAGAAGAGTAAAAATAAAAGCAAAAAAAAAAATATAAAAAAAAAATAGGAAAAGAAAAAGAAAAATATGAGCAAGGAAAAAAAGACGAAAAAGAAAAAAATGAAAAAGGACAAAAAAAAAGAGAAATAGAAGAGAAAAAATAAAGTGGAAAGAAAAAATGAAAAAGAAAAAGAAATAAAAATAAAAAAAATACTAAAAAAACTAACAAGAAAAAAGTTAGAGATATAAAAGAGTGAAAGAGAGAGAAAAATAGTAATGATGTTTATTTTGAAATTTTGAAGATCATAAAGATAATATTCTTCAGACTTCAGTTTGGTTTGGAAAAGAAATCTACTAATTTAAATAAGAGTAATTTATGAAAAAGAAATCTACTTCTTTAAATAAGAGTAATTTATGGAATAGAAATTTACTGTTTTAAACATATGGGATAATTATCCATTATTTAACTCAATTGATTTGAGAAAAGAAGGGCAGTAAATCTCGTTGTATATGTATTTTTGTCACGACCCAAAAATGAGGGTCATGATGACACTTGTCGCGGTGTACCTTAACAAGTAAGCCTATCACCCAAATTGATACAAAAGGAGGAAAATACAGAAATATCCCAAGGTAAGGCATCTAGAACGAAGTCGAACCATATAAGTAATCATAACAATGTGGAAAAAACTTATCCAAAATATTAATCATGTCAAAAACCAGATGTCAATAGTGTAAGAACTACTAATACAATCCAGGAGTCAAATACATCAGGAAAATAACCACAAAGGAATAATATGTCTCCGAATACTAATAAAGACATAAATGTTCTAGAAAGATAGAGGTGAACTTCAGACGCATGAATGTCCAACCGCTACCTTGGAAGCTCCAACAATCGCCCGAGTTAAGCAAGCTGAAGCACACTCGATCTAGGACCTGCACCGAAAGAGCGCAGTAGGCATGAATATGGCCCACTTGTACTCAGTAGGTATCATAGGCCGATCAAGCAAAGTAGTAAATAAAGTATACAAAATATACACTAAGGGCACGCCACCTGCAATCAGAAAATATTCCACAACGGTAGCCCACACCACTTGCACTAACAGTTCTAATATATATCACATATATTACGACACACCAAGATATAGAACATAAATATACATTATGTCACATATAAATAGAACAATAGAGAATATGTAGATACAAGATCATCAAATACAATTAAATGAAGATAAGACAAATACATAGATGACAAGTTAATAAGGCAATATAACACAACATAAACACAATAAAGTAAGTGCAATGTATGTGATGATTATGATGCACGAGGTCGTCGTACAACCTCCGGAATCGTCGCACAATCCCCGTATACACCTATGGAGCTAAAGCTTCCCGACGTAGGACCCATGGGGGTTCGTCAACCCATATACAATCCACATATCTCATATCTCCTTTCTGACACATCTCTCGAAAAGGGTTTTATAAGGTACCATATCTTTTTAAAAAGGTGTTGTCAGTGTTTCTCAGATGTTGTCACGGTGGTACCAATGTTTTATGAATGAGTATGATATGAAGATGTAATGCTCACAACCAATCATAATGACTATTTCCACAACCAACTACATGATATATTTCCACAACCAACCACAATGATACATTTCCACAACCACATGAGCCAATATTCTCACTCATTATTTTCATTTCATCCATGAATTTTCACATGTCCCATATGCCAATAAAGTATGAATATAATCACAATACACCAATGGTACCACATTAAGCATTTTAACATCACAATACAATTATTCACATGTATTCAAGGCTATAAATATCACATAGGACCCCACACGGTCACATATATTACATAATAATTCAACTTCGATAATTACATCACATATAGGCCCCCACATGGGCACAACATATAAATTGCCATTTTCATGATTAGTTTCCACTCTTAACATGCATTTTGTATCATCATTTACTACCCAATCCAGTCTGAAAGAGTTAAGCCATAACCTACCTCGAAAGCCGAAACCGGTCCGCTACACTTGAACCCGCGACCTTACTTTTTACGAATAATTCCGAACTCTATTAAAAATATCAAATATGAAATCTACGCATCAAAACAAAATCAACGACACCCATATTGACTACTTTTGATTCGGGGTCAAAACGAACCCCCAAAATGGGTTTCCAAAAAAGAAGGGGAAAATCAGAACTTTACTTCAAAAACATGTTCCTCATATTTTTAGGAACCTACAGCTGAAAACTCAAGTTAAATCGAGTAAAACACGGGGTTCAAATCGAAGAAAAACTATTTTTGAGCTTTATCGAGTAAAATCTTTGAAATGCGGGTTAAAATCAAGAATCGGAGTTGTTTTGAAGGTTAAATTGATGAAAAACTAGTAATTATGAGATAAAAATATTATTCAAGTGAAAAGAGTAAAAATTTGATTTAAAATCATGCCCTAAGATTTTTGGGGTTTTGAGAAATTTATCAAGAAATTATTAAGAAAAGAGGTGAATTCTTACCTTAAATCTGTAATAAAACCAAGAAATAGATGTTAATCTATCTTCTCAAGCTCCCACAAGCTTCACTTTTAAGCTCCCAAACTATTTTAGGGTTTAACTCCCAAGAGCCAAGATGAAAATGAGCAAAATGGGCCAACAAGCGTGGAAAAATCTGCTATTTATTGCAGATTTTCTGCAATAGCTGTGCAGATTTTTTTCCTTTAAGTCGAAATGGACTTCGATGGGGTACCCGGGATTCGTTCGGAGTCCGATTTATGCCAAAAAACTATGCAACCATACTAAATTTGATGTTTTAAATGCGATGGCGATATCAAATTTTCAAGAAAACATCGTTTTCACAAAGTTGACCCCCGAAACTCGAAATTATAATTTTTCAAATTGAGGGTCAAAATGAGATTTAAAACCCGTAAAATCAAACCAAACATGCTAACACCCTAAGATCAACATTCCGGATCTGCTGGCAAAGTCGGATTTTCCATCCGAGGTCGTTTCGATCAAATGTGGGTCCCACACCTATATTTCCAATTTTTCAACTTTCCGATCAATAGATTAAAATGAGCTTGGGTGCACTGGAATCCGAACGAAAGATCTGCCTGGCCTAAAATTGATCTTCCGGAGCTGCTGGCGTAGTCCGTTCGGTCATCCGTCTCACGGATCAAAAGATATCCACATAAGTCCAAAATAAGACTCTAAAGCCATCAAAAACCACAATATTGCATAATTGATATCAAAATGCATCAAAAATCATGTCAATCTCTCCCACACCCCAGAAATATCATAATGCAACTACGGGGAGGGGTAAAATAATTAAATCACATAAAATCATAATTTAACATATTTTATCAAATTTTTATGTCGTTACAATTTTAGTAGCAACACTTTCATAAAATACAATATACAAGTTGCTATTTCAGGTTGTCGAGCCTCATTTTTCTCGCGAAAAGCGAGATTCGACGTGACTACTCTTTTTGGGATTGTTTAAAGGAGTGTGAAGAATCGCCACCTAACGTATTAAGATGCGTTAGGGCACCGGTCTAGGCTAACTACGAACCTATATTGTTGTTTTGTCTTAGTTCACCAAAAATTTAGGTAAGGGTTCAAATTACCTCGAAAGGAAAGTGTTAGGCACCTTTTGAGGTCCACAAATATGGTTTCCGATCGAATTCATATTTTACGTGGGGATTCTGCATGATAAACAAAGGTCGATTATGTTTTATTAACTAAATAATAACTAAGTAATGAAAATAATAAATAAAATCTTCAACTAGTGTTCATATCATACACAAAATAAAAAAAATACAAGAGAAGTGAGACTGACCTTTTACGACATGCAAATAATAAACGAAAGTACCATAATTCTGGTAATCTTCATCTTCCCCGGATTAAGGACTCTAGCAAGCTCCTTTTCTTTTTAGCATGAGGACAAAATTTGTAACGACCTAAGAATTTGATGAAAATGTGAAATTTGTGATTTTGTGTGATTTGACTATTTTACCCCTCCACGTAGCTGCATTATGGTATTTTTGGGATGTGGGGGTGATTGACATGATTTTTGATGCATTTTGGTATCATTTATGCAATATTGTGATTTTTGATGGCTTCGAGAGCCTTATTTTGGACTAAGCCTGTCAAATGGGCCGGGTTGACTCGGCCTGTTTAAGCATCCCGACTCGATTTGACCCAGCCCGGTGAGACCGCTGGCTAATGGGCTGGCGGTCCCGGGCTGGGCCAAAATTTGTTTTGGGCTCGGTTGACCCGACCCGAACCCAACCCGAACCGCGCCCATTGGTTGCTCGACCCGGTTAATTTTTTTTTTTAAATTGCTGGAAATAGCCGTTCGGTCCAAAATAGCCTTTGGACCCAACGGCTATATAGCCGTTTGGAGCCTCAAACGATTATTTGGCCCATTTTTTTTAATTTGAAATATTTTTTTAAATCCAAAATTTTTTCTATAAATACCCTACACTTTGAAATCATTTTTCACACAATTTTCATTCTCTCAAATCTCGTTCTCTCTCAAATATTCTATATATCTCTTAAAGTACTCAATTTTATTTTTAATTTTGCGATTACAAATACGAGTGGAAGTTTTCTAAAGTCGCAACTTTCAGATACTTTCAAAATTTAGTATTGTCGTTCCATCTCTTACTTTTAATTTTTAATTAGTGTATTAATTGTTGAATATTTATGTTTATTATTTTTGTGTATTTTTTATTTTTTTAGTTTGATTTATATTGTGGATAAATTAAGAAACCTCGGTAAAAGTGTTAAAATTTTTTGTTCCGGAAGTGGTAGCGGTAGTAAAAAGTGAATTAGTGGCGGTAGGGGTAGTTCAAGTAGTAGATATACCCGTGTGCCTCAGGTACCGCTTAGTCAAACTTTTGAGGAAGAAGTAGGTGTAGGTGCTCACGATATGAATTATTTAGAAGCTCAAAAAAATTACGGTATAAAAGAAGAAAATGAAGTAGATGTGGTTAATTTAGACGAAGATGATGAAAATATTGGTGAGACACCCGTAGTAGAAAATGCTAATGTTAGATCTGAATCGGTTAATCTTCCCCCCCGTCCTCCCGTTGTCCCTAAAAGTCGTAGAAAAACTCACATTGCATGAGAATTTTTTACACATATAGAAGGAAAAACTAAGGTGCAATGCAATATTTGTCAACAAATATATGAGCATAAAAGAGGAAGCAATCAAGGGGGTACGGGTACATTAATGAGCATATAAGAGAGAATCACCAAAAAAAGTTATTTATTGCAAGAGGTGGTGAGGTTGTTGATAGGCCAACACAAACTAGAATGGACCCAACAACCGGTCAGTTAATTAAGAATTGTAATAAATTGAGGGACCGAAAAGAAATAGCAAAAATGGTAGCTGTGGGTTGTTTGCCTTTCACTTTTCCTTCTTCAGATGCTTTTATTCATTATATTCAAACAATTTATAATTCTATGTTTAATGGTATTCCTTAAAGTACTTGTCGGGCCGATATTCTTAGACTTCATTCACAATATGTTTATTATTTATCTACATTATTAAAAAATATTCAATGCAGAATGACTCTAACTTTTGATCTTAGTCGTGCTGTTAATAAAAATAATTATTTAACCATTACTTGTCACTGGATAGATAATAATTTTGTAATGCAAAAATGTATTCTAACTTTTTTGTATGATGAAGATCGTAGACATACTGGAGAATTTATTGCTGAATTGATTAGTAAAGTTGCAGAATTTTATGGTATTGAAAGAAAAGTCTTATGTATTGCTTTTGATAATGCTTCTAACAACAAGACTCCTATTAAAAAGTTAAAAGTTAATCTCTCTCCGCCGTTATCTGAAATATTTCATGTTAAATGTGCTTGTCATATATATAATTTAATTGTAAGAGATGGTCTTGAATTTTTTGAGCTTAATATTGAAAAAAATCCAGCTTGTTGTTGGCTTTATTCAAGGAAATAATAATAAAAAAAGAATTAGAGAATTTAAAGTTAAATGTGAACAAATGAACTTAGATCTATATTGATGCCTGAAGAATGTGATACTAGATGAAATGCTACGTATGATTATTTAATAACTTGTCATGCTTATAGAGTTCCTATTACACTAACTTTTAACCAATATTGTGGTTCATTTTCTGATTTGGCTGAATGTATGCTATATGATTCTGATTGGGCTGTAATTGATGATCTTGTTAAGTTTTTGGGAAAATTTTATATAGCTCCGGTTGAATTTTTTGGATGCTTATTATCCTACTATTTGTAACATTTTAGCATATATAGCCGATATTTCTACTTTACTCTAAGAATATAAGAATAAAGAAGGTTTACAAAGAAGCTGTTGGTGCTATGTTTGTTAAATTTAAAAAATATTTTTTTCCGATTCCCCCTATTTACTTGGTTGGTGCTATACTAAATCTATGTATGAAATATAATACTAGATGCCGCTTTAGTTCTCTTATTTATTCTAACTTAGAGATAAATGCTGAACCTGAATCTGAAGATGAAGAACAAGACCAACCAGATTTGTATACAGCTATGAGTGATGAGAACATTTACATAGAAAAATTATATAACCATTATGCTGATTTACTTGATTTAGCTGTACCGACAAATATCACTCCAACTGTCGCTCCTCATCCTCTTGAGGAGCCATCATCTTCTAAAAGGCCGGCACATAGTGATTTTCCTGATCACTTTTATAATTTAAATATTTGGAATAATGTTGAGGCGGGAACTTACACAACAACTTCTCGGAAAGAGCTTAAGTATTATCTTCGAATGTCGATAGAGGATCGTAGACGACGGATCAACGCATTAGATTGGTGGAAGAATAATGAAAGACAATGTCCCGTGCTTTCAAGATTAGCTAGAAATATATTGAATGTTCCAATGTTAATCGTTGCATCGGAGAGTGCTTTTAGTCAGGGACGACAACAACTTGGAGACAATCGACACTCAGAAGCAATGCTATGAATGTTCTAGTTTGCCTTAGAGATTGGATTAGAGCGGAACGAAGAAATCAAGGAATGGAGGTGGAGCCGAAAGACGAACAGAATCTTGAAGAAATTATGACTTCAAGGGAGAACTCAACACAATCAAGTCAAATGCATGGTTTTGCCCCTATTGATTTTGACTATCCTAAGCCAGTTTTCGTTAATATTAACATGGATGAGTTGGAATAAATGATGCAAAATTTGTAGATTTTTCATTCATGTACATTATAAATTTTGGATCATTTTACAATCAATAAAATAAAACATTCATTCACTCCTTACTTTGTAATTTTTTCCATTTAAATTAAATTTCTAGTTTAAATTAAATACTTAGTTTTAATGTATAACTAATTTACTATCAAGCTTTACACTAAGTAATAGACAATTAAACATAACAAACATATAGTCATATATACACATAATGAAAAAATAAATTTCTTTTAAGTTCAAAACCTCAAGTATTATTAATTTATTATATTAAGTAGCATATTTTTTAAAGTAGTACATATATTGTATGGTATGTATATATGTGTATATGTTTTCTATAGACTCTAAAGTAGTATATATTTAAGGTATACATGTGTATATGTTTTATAAAGTAGTATATATAGTGTTTATATGTTGTATGTATGTTATTTAAAGTAGTACATATATTGTATGGTACGTATATATGTGTATATATTTGCTATAGACTTTAAAGTAGTATATATTTAAGGTATACACGTGTATATGTTTTATAAAGTAGTATATATAGTATTTATATGTTGTATGTATATTATTTAAAGTTGTACATATATTGTATGTACGTATAGATGTGCATATATTTTCTATAGCCTGTAAAGTAGTATATATTTAACGTATACATGAGTATATGTTTTATAAAGTAGTATGTATATAGTGTTTATATGTTGTATATATTATTTAAAATAGTACATATATTGTATGATACGTATATATGCGTATATATTTTCTATAGACTCTAAAGTAGTATATATTTAACGTATACATGTGTATATATTTTATAAAGTACTATATATATAGTATTTATATGTTGTGTGTGTATTATTTAAAATAGTACATATATTGTATGATACGTATATATGTGTATATATTTTATAAAGTAGTATATAACTATATATATAGTGAGTGTATGTATTGTAGTATATGTTTTATTTAAAGTAATATACATATTGCATATTACGTATATATGTGTATATATTTTCTATAGACTCTAAAGTCTAAAGTAGTATATATATTTAACTAACGTATAGTCGTATACATGATTACATGCGTAATTGTATTCATGTATTGTGTATATGTGTATATGTTTTTTAAATTCTAATGTAGTATATACTATATATATAATTTATATATATATTGTGTGTATATTGTTTAACGTATTTAAAATGTATATATGTGGGTGTATATAGTGTATATTGGAGAAAAAACTTTTAATTTTTTTTTTTTTTAGATTTTGATTGGGTTGACCCGGGTTGGACCGAATTACGTGTAATGGTCTGGTCCCGGATTGTTTCTTAAAAAAATACTATTGGCCTTGGTACTAGATCGTCTCATTAAAATAGGCTCAGAACCGTCCCAGCCCACGAACCGATTAAAAATCACGGGCCAGTTATGGGTTGACCCATCCAGGCGTCCACGTTGATAAATTTATTTTGGACTTATGTGGATATCTTTTAATCTATGCAATGGATGGCCGAACAGACTGCGCCAGTAGTTCCAAAATATCGATTTTAGGTTAGGTAGACCTTTGGTTCGGGTCCCGGTGGATCCAAGTTTATTTCGACCTATTGATCGAAAAGTTAAAAAATTAGAAAAATGGGTGTGGGACCCACATTTGGTCGAAACGACCTCGGATGAAAAATCCAACTTTTCCAGAAGATCTGGAATGTCGATTTTAGGCGGTTAGCATGTTTGGTATGATTTTACGGCTTTTAAATCTTATTTCAACCCTCGGTTTGAAAAATTATGATTTCGGGTTTTGGGGTCCAACTTTGTGAAAATAATATTTTTTCAAAAATCTGACTTCACCAACACACCCAAAACGTCAAATTTAATATGGTTACATAGTTCATTTTCATGTATAGGACTTCGAACGAATTCTGGGTACCCCATCGGAGTCCGTTTCGACTTAAGGGAAAAAAATCTGCAATAAATACAAATTTTTCGCTCTTTTTGGCCCATTTTGTTCATTTTTCATCTTGTCTTTTGAGAGTTAAACCCTAAAATAGTGTGGGAGCTTGAAAGTAAAATTTGTGGGAGCTTGAGAAGCTAGATTAATACCTATTTCTTGGTTGTATTATGGATTTAAGATAAGAATTCACTCTTTTATTAGTAATTTCTTAATTAATTTCTCAAAATCCCCAAAATCTTATAGCTTGATTTTAAACACCATTTTACTCTTTTTCAATTGAATAATGTTTTTATCTTATAATTACTAGTTTTTCATCAATTTAACCTTCAAAACAACTCCGATTCTTGATTTTAACCCGAATTTTAAAGATTTTACCTGGTAAAGTTTAAAAATGGATTTTCTTCAATTTAAACCTTGTTTTTGACTCAATTTAACTTGATTTTTCAGCTGTAGGTTCCTAAAAATATGGGAAACATATTTTTGAAGTAAAGTTTTGATGTTGTCATTCTTTTTCGGAAACCCATTTTTGGGGGTCCGTTTTGACCCCGAACCAAAAGTAGTCAATATGGATGTCGTTGGTTTTGTTTTGATGCGTAGGTTTCATATTTGATATTTTTTGTAAAGTTTGGGATTGTTCGTGTAAAGTAAGGTCACAGATTCAAGTGTAGCGGATCAATTTCGGCTTTCGAGGTAGGTTATGACTTAACTCTTTCAGACTGGGTTGGGTAGTAAATGATGATACAAAATGCATGTTAAGTATGAGAACTAATCATGAAAAATGTCTATTTGTGTATTGTGCTTGTGTGGGGGCTTATATGTGATGTAATTATCGAAATTGAGTTATTATGTGATATGTGTGAGCCTGTGGGGTCCTATATGATATTAATAGCCTTGAATACATGTGAGTAATTGTATTGTATTGTATTGTATTGTATTGTTAAGATGCTTAATATGGTACCATTGGTGTATTATGATTATATTCATACTTTATTTGACATATGAGACATGTGGAAATTCGTGGATAAAACTGAAATAATGAGTGAATATTGGCTCACATGGTTGTGGAAATATATCATTGTGGTTGGTTGTGAAAATACTCATTGTGATTGGTTATGATCATTACATCCTCATATCATACTCATTCATGAAACATTGGTACCACCCTAACAACTCTGAGAAACACTGGCAACATCTTCTTAAAACCCTCCCTGAGGGTTGTGCCGGGGAGGAGATATTGTAACACCTTATAAAACCCTTTCCGAGGGATGTGTCAGAAAGGAGATATGCGATATGTGGATTGTATACGAGTTGACAAACCCTCCATGGGTCCTACGTTGGAAAGCTTTGACTCCGTAAGTGTATACGGGGATTGTACGACCATCCCGGAGGTTGTGCGATGACCTCATGCATCATCATCACCATCATTATCATCATCATATACATTGCACTTACTTTATTGTGTTATATTGTGTTGTATTGGAATATTGACATGTCATCTATGTATTTATCATATTTTTTTTTACTTGTATTTGATGATCTTGTATATGCATGTTCCCCCTTGCTCTTGTTATATGTGATATTATACGTAGTTTTATTCTATCTTGATGTGATGTTTCAATATATGTGAGATATATTAGAACTCTTAGTGCAAGCGGTGTGGGCTACCATTGTGAGATATTTTCTAATTGCAGGTGACGTGCCCTTAGTGTATATTTTGTATGCTTTATTTACTACTTTGCTTGGTCGGCCTATAATATCTACTGAGTACAAGTGGACCGTACTCATGCCTACCGCACCCTTTCGGTGCAGGTCCTAGCTCGAGTGCGCCTCAGCTTGATTGACTCAGGCGATTGTTGGAGTTTCCAAGGTAGCAGTTGGACATTCATGCGTCCAAAGTTTACCTCTATCTTTCTATAGTAGTTATGTCTTTATTAGTATTTACAAACAGTTATTATTCCTCTGTAGTTATTTTCTGATGTATTTGACTCTTGGATTGTATTAGTAGTTCTTACACTATTGACACCTGATTTTGGGCATGATTGGTATTTTGGATTAGTTCTTTCCTCATTGTTATGATTACTTATATGGTTTGAATTTATTCTAGAAGTCTTACCTTGGGTTATTTATGTCTTTTTCTCTTTTCGTATCAATTTGAGTGATAGGCTTACTTGTCAAGGTACGCTGCGACAAGTGCCATCATGACCCTCATTTTTCGATTGTGACAAATTGATATCAGAGTAGCCAGGTTTTATTGGTCTCAACGGTGTAAGAACGGGATGTCTAATAGAGTCTCACAGATCGATATGTAGACGTCCGTATCTATCTTCGAGAGGCTATAGGATTTCTTTAGGAAACCTCCCTCATTTTATTCCTTATCGTGTGAATTCTTTCATATCTTGTGTTCTGAGTTGTACTTCACTCTTTCTACGTGGATGGTGTGGCTTATACTACTATTATTTCAGAGATGATGCTAGAGATTGGTGGAGATTATTTATCGGTTTTAGGATTGTTGATGCTCCTAAGTTATCATGGGATCAGTTTGTTGATGCCTTTCTAGAGAGATGTGGGATGAGTTTGATCATTTGGATCATGGCTCCATGATAGTTGCTGAGTATGAGGCACATTTCCTTACCTTGTCCAAATATTTCTAAGATACCATTTCCACCGAGTTTGAGAAGATTCAAAAATTTATGAAGGGTTTAGATGCCTCCCTTCAGTTGGCTATGTCTCAGATAGTTGTGCTTGAGGATCCTCTTTAGAGTATTGTCGATCACGCTAAGATGACATAGAGTATTCTTCATGTATCTCAGGGTGGCGCCAAAAAGTGCATCATTTTTGTGAGTTCAAAGGTCAGTCTCCCGATGGTAGAGATTTTAGTGGTTCTCGTGGATAGTGTAGGCCAGTGCAGGTAGCCTTACAGAGTTCAGGAGTTGAACCTTCTAGTTCAGCAGTACAGGATGGTCGTTCGGGCCTAGTTGTATTTTTTCCTGTTGAAACTGGTCATAGAGGTTGTTATGTGTGTCATGAGATTGGCCATGTGGTCAAGGACTGTTCTCGCCGTGTGTTTAGAGCTACTTCTATGTTAATTGTGAGAGGTAGAGGTTCTACCAAAGGTGCAAAAGGTAGAGATGGTAGAGCCCGTATTGGTGGTCGTAGGGCTACTCAGCTAGTTGGTAGTTGTGGATAGTGTTATGCAATACCAGCCAGACCTGAGGCAGAGGCTTCTGATTTTATGATTCTAGATATCATCCCTGTTTACATCAAACGTGCATCTGTATTATTTGATCCTGGATCGACTTTCTCCTGTGTCTGTATATTTTTCTTTGAGTTTTGATTCTGTTAGTAAACCTTTTGCCATGCCTATTCGTGTATCTACCGCGATAGGTGATTCTTTAGTGGTGGATCGGGTGCATCGATCTTGTGTTGTGACTTTTGTCGGGCGTAAGACTTTGGTAGATTTGCTTGCATTAGATATGGTTGATTTTGATGTTATTTTGGGTATCGATTGGTTGGCTCCTTATCATGCAGTCTTAGATTATTTTGCTAAGACTGTTACTTTAGCTTCGCTGGGTGTGCCAAGGATAGCTTGGAAGAGTGCACTTCATTTGGGTCATAAGAGGATTATATGTTCAGACTCATATATTGGTTGAGATGGGATGTTTATCTTACTTGGCCCAATTCGTGACACCAATATTATTTTGCCTCCTTCCTTGGATTCTGTCCGTATTGTATGCGAGTTTATGGATGTGTTCCCTACGGACTTTCCTGGTATGCCTTTGGATTGAGATATTGATTTTTCTATTGATGTTGAGTCGGGCACCAAGCCCATTTCTGTTCCTCCTTATAGGATAGCCCGAACAAAGCTAAAGGAATTGAAGGATCAGTTGTAGGAGTTGTTAGATAAAGGATTTATCCAACCTAGTATTTTGCCTTGGAGTACTCCTGTCTTGTTTGTAAAGAAAAATGATGGGTTTGTGCGGATGTGTATTGATTATCGACAGTTGAATAAGGTGACAGTTAAGAATAAGTATCCTCTTCCTCGCATCGATGATTTCTTTGATCAGCTTCAGGGTGTTGCGGTATTTTTGAAGATTGATTTGAGGTCCGATTATCACCAGTTGAGGATTCGAGCTTCGCATATTTCGAAAACAGCTTTTCAGACTCGATATGGTCATTATGAGTTCTTGGTCATGTCCTTTGGGTTGGCCAATGCCCCCTGTAGCATTCAAGGAGTTGATAAACCGGGTGTTCGATCGTATCTTGGCTCTTTTGTTATTGTACTTATAGATGATATCTTGGTGTATTCCAAGAGTGAGGTTGAGCATGAGGAGCATTTGTGGTTTGTGCCTTAGAGATTGAGGTATGAGAAATTGTATGCTAAGTGCTCTAAGTGCGAGTTTTGGTTGGAGTCTATCTTTTTTCTTAGATCATGTAGTGACAAAAGAAGGTATTATGGTTGATCCAACCAAGGTTGCAGCAGTTCGTGATTGGGATAAACCTACTTCGCCCATCGTGATTCGGAGTTTTGTTGGGTTGGCAAGTTATTATCGGCGTTTTATTGATGGTTTTTCATCTATTGCAGCTCCATTGACCAAGTTGACCCAAAAGAAGTTTTCCTTCCTGTGGTCTGATGCTTGTGAGGCGAGCTTCCAAAAGCTCAAGGATTTATTGACTTCTGCTCCTATCTTGACTTTGCCCAAGGAGGGCGTGGGTTTTACCATTTTTTTTATGCTTCAGGTATTGGGTTAGGTGCTGTGTTGATATAGAAGGACAAGGTGATTACATATCTGTATTGTTAGTTGAAGCCTCATGAGAGGAATTATCCTACCCATGATTTAGAGTTATGCGCAGTTGAGTTTGCCTTGAAGTTGTGGAGGCACTACTTGTATGGAGTCTGTTGTGAGACCTTCTCAGATCACCGTAGCCTTCAGTACTTCTTTACCCAGCGAAATCTTCATATGAGGCAGCGCCGTTGTCTTGAGTTGCTTAAGGATTATGACTTGACTATTCTCTACTATCCGGGCAAGGCTAATGTGGTTGTAGATGACTTGAGCCAGAAGTAGACTAGCATGGGTAGCTTGGTGCATCTTTTAATCCAGGAGAGGCCTTTGGCCTTTGAGGTTCAGTCTTTGGCTAACCAGATGGTTAGGCTTGATAATTCAACATCGGGGCGTGTTTTGGAATTTATGGATGCTAGATCTACTTTGATGGAGTATATTTGAGCTCATCAGTTTGATGATGTTGGATTGAGGTTGATTTGAGGTAAGGTGTGGAGTGGGGAGGATAAGGAAGCCTCACTTGATTCAGATAGAGTTTTGCAGGCTGGAGGTCGAGTTTGTGTGCCGAGAATGGGTGGTTGGATTAGGTTGATCTTGGAGGAGGCCCATTGTTCCAAATATTCTATCCATCCAGGTGTGACTAAGATATATCATGATTTGAGACAACACTACTGGTGGGGTGGTATAATAAGAGATATAGTAGATTTTTTAGCTCGTTGCCTATGTTGTCAGCAGGTGAAGGTCGAGCATATGAGACCTGGTGGATTGCTTCAGAGATTACCTATTCCCGAGTGGAAATGGGAAGGGATCACCATAGACTTTGTGATTGATTTGCCTTGTATATCTCATGGTTTGGACAATGTTTAGGTCATCGTGGATGGATTGATCAAGTCAGATCATTTTGTTTTGATTCAGGTCTCGTTCAGTGCTGAGAGGTTGGCTTGTATCTATATTCGTGAGATTGTGCGTCTATATGGTGTGCCAGTGTCTATTATTTCAGATTGAGGTTCTGTGTTCATATCTCACTTTTGGAAGACTTTTCAGGATGAGTTGGGTACTTGGGTTGATTTTAGCACAGTGTTTCACTCCCCAGATTAATGCCAGTCAGAGCGGACTATCCAGGTTTTTGAGGATACGCTCTGCGCATGCGTGATAAATTTTGGTGGCCAGTGGGAGCAGCATTTGGCTTTAGCAGAGTTGCATATAATAAAAACTACCATTCCAGTATTGATGTGGCTCCTTTTGAGGCATTGTATGGTATGCGTTGTTGCTCCCCAGTAGGTTGGTTCGATGTTTCAGAGGTGAGTCCTCGAGGTACGGACTTGCTTCGTGAATCTTTGGATAGAGTCCGGGTAATTCAGGATAGACTTAGAGCGACTCAAAGTAGGCAGAAGTGCTATGCTGATCGTAGACTTTGTGCCTTGAGATATGGTGTTGGTGATCATGTTTTCCTTCGAGTTTCACCCATGAAGGGTGTGATGAGGTTTTGGAAGAAGGGCAAGCTTATCCCAGGTATATTGGTCCATTTGAGATTCTTCGGACTGTTGGTGATGTGGCTTATAAATTGGCTTAGCCCCCCTGATCTATCAGCTGTTCATCCAGTTTTTCATGTTTTAATGCTTCGTCATTATATTCCTGATGAGTCTCATGTCATTCGTTCGGAGCCGCTTCAGTTAGATGAGCGGTTGTCCTTTGTTGAGGAACTGGTTTTCATTTTGGCTAGGGATGTTAGGCGGGTGCACTCTAGATTGATCCCTGTGGTTAAGGTCCAGTGGCGACATCGACCTGTAGATGAAGCTACTTGAGAGGTCAAGTCTGATATGTATAGTTCTTATCCTCAACTCTTTATTGATTCAGGTATTTCTTTGTCTTAGTTCGAGGACGAACTAGATTATTAGTGGTGGATGATGTAACAACCTAATAATTTGATGAAATATGTGAAATTTATGATTTTATGTGATTTGACTATTTTACCCCTCCCCGTAGCTGCATTATGGTATTTTTGGGGTGCAGAAGTGATTGACATGATTTTTGATGCATTTTAGTATCATTTATGCAATATTGTGATATTTGATGGCTTCGAGAGCCTTATTTTGAACTTATGTGGATATCTTCTGATCTGTGCGATGGATGGCCGAATAGACTGTGTCAGGAGCTCTGCAATATCAATTTTAGGCTAGGTAGACCTTTGGTTCGGGTCCTGATGCATCCGAGCTCATTTTGACCTATTGATCGGAAAGTTGAAAATTGAAAATATGGGTGTGGGATCCACATTTGGTCGAAACGATCTCGGATAGAAAATCTGAATTCGCCAACAGATCTAGAATGCCGATTTTAGGGTGTTAGCATGCTTGGTATAATTTTACAACTTTTAAATCTCATTTCGACCCTCGGATTGAAAAATTATGATTTTGGATTTCGGGGGTCAACTTTGTGAAAATGATATTTTTTTCGAAACCTGACTTTGTCAGCGCATTCAGAACGTCGAATTTAGTATGGTTGCATAGTTCGTTTGCATGTATCAGATTCTGAACGAATTCCGGGCACCCCATCGGAGTCCATTTCGACTTAAGGGAAAAAAATCTGCACTAAATGTTGCAGAAAATCTGGAATAAATACAGTTTTTTCACTCTTTTTATCCCATTTTGTTCATTTTTCATCTTTTGCATCTTGAGAGTTAAACCCTAAAATAGTGTAAGAGCTTGAAAGTAAAGTTTGTGGGAGCTTGGGAAGCTAGATTAACACATATTTCTTGGTTTTATTATGGATTTAAGATAATAATTCACCCTTTTCTTAGTAATTTCTTAATTAATTTCTAAACCCCCCCAAAAATCTTAGAGTTTGATTTTAAATTCCATTTTCACTTCTTTTTTCACTTGAATAATGTTTTTATCTTATAATTACTAGTTTTTCATCAATTTAACCTTCAAAATAACTCCGATTCTTGATTTCAACCTGAATTTCAAAGATTTTACCCGGTAAAACTCAAAAATGAGTTTTCTTTGATTTAGACCTCATTTTTTTACTCGATTTAACTTGGGTTTTCTTTTGTAGGTTCCTAAAAATATAGGGAACATATTTTTGAAGTAAAGTTTTGATTTTACCCTTCTTTTTCAAAAGCCGATTTTAGGGGTCCGTTTTGACCCCAAACCAAAAGTAGTCAATATGAGTGTCGTTGTCTTTATTTTGACGAGTAGATTTCATATTTGATATTTTGAGTGAAGTTAGGGATTGTTTGTGAAAAATAAGGTCGGATTTTGAGGTAGGTTATGACTTAACTCTTTCAGACTGGACTGGGTAGTAAATGATGATACAAAATGCATGTTAAGGGTGGGAACTAATCATGAAAAATGGCTATATATGTATTGTGCCCGTATGGGGGCCTATATGTGAAGTAATTATCGAAATTGAGTTATTATGTGATATGTGTGACCATGTGTGGTCCTATGTGATATTAATAGTTTTGAATATATGTGAATAATTGTATTGTGTTGTTAAGATGCTTAATATGGTACCATTGGTATATTATGATTATATTCATACTTTATTTGGCATATAAGACATGTGAAATTCGTGGATGAAACTGAAATAGTGAGTGGATATTGGCTCACATGGTTGTAGAAATATATCATTGTGGTTGGTTGTGAAAATACTCATTATGATTGGTTGTGAGCATTACTTCCTCATATCATACTCACTCGTGAAACATTAGTACCACCGTAATAACATCTAAGAAACACTGACAACACTTTTTAAAAACCCCCCCGAGGAATGTGCCAGGGAGAAGATATTGTAATACCTTATAAAACCCTTTTCGAGGGATGTACCAAAAAGGAGATATGAGATATGTGGATTGTATATCAGTTGACGAACCCTCCATGGGTCCTACGTTAGGAAGCTTTGGCTCTGTAGGTGTATATGAGGATTGTGCGACGATCCCGGAGGTTGTACGACGACCTCGTGCATCATCATCATCATCATCATAATATACATTGCACTTTCTTTATTGTATTATATTATGTTGTATTGGCATATTGCCTTGTTATCTATGTATTTATCGTATCTTTTTTTACTTGTATTTGATGATCTTGTATATGCATGTTCCCCCTTGTTCTTGTTATATGTGATATTATACGTACTTTTGTTCTATCTTGATGTGATGTTGCAATATATATGAGATGTATTAGAACTGTTAGTGCAAGCGGTGTGGGCTACCGTTGTGAGACATTTTCTGATTGCAGGTGATATGCCCTTAGTGTATATTTTGTATGCTTTATTTACTACTTTTCTTGGTCAGCCTATAATACCTACTGAGTACAAGTGGACCGTACTCATGCCTATTGCACCCTTTTGGTGCAAGTCCTAGCTCGATTGCGGCTCAGCTTGATTGACTCGGGCGATTGTTGGAGCTTCCAAGGTAGCGGTTGGACATTCATGCGTCCGAAGTTTACCTCTATCTTTCTATAGTAGTTATGTATTTATTAGTATTTGCAGACATGTATTATTTCTTTGTGGTTATTTTTTCGATGTATTTGACTCTTGGATTGTATTAGTAGTTCTTACACTATAGACACCTGGTTTTGGGCATATTGGTATTTTAAATAAGTTCTTTCTGCATTGTTATGATTACTTATATGGTTCGACTTCATTCTAGAAGTCTTATCTTGGGATATTTCTGTCTTTTCCTTTTTTTGTATTAGTTTGGGTGATAGACTTACTTGTCAAGATACGCCGTGACAAGTGCCATCATGACCCTCGTTTTTGGGTCGTGACAAAATTGAAGGATGATAAACTATAAATTGAACTTACGTCAAAGTAAGGAGAAACTACAAATGACTCAAAACTTATTAATAACATATGTGTCATCTCAATTTCGGTGACAAATTAATGTAAGGGATTAATAAAAGTAAATAGGTAATTCAATAATGCATACATAAAGTTAAAAGATAACGAGAGAATGTGAATGGAATCAGGGCATGACAAGGCTGAAACGGGCCCAATGCGACGTTACTCCCTCTATTTTAATTTTTATGTCTACTCTCTCAAATGCCTTAAGACAAGATGAAAGAAATTCTTAAAGAAACTTATTTAAAAGTACTAAGTAAAATGTTTTAGCATGTAAAAGTCATGTAAAGAAAAATGTGTAAGCATAATATATAAATTGAATCAAAAAGTGTTACTATAGTAGTAAGAGTTGTCAAGTCTTTGAGACGTTTAAAATAGTGACAGATGAAATAAGAAAAGAAGGGAGTAATGAGGTGCTTTAATATTTTAACAAAACTATATGTGCTTCACATGAGAAGTCAGCTATTGTCTGTCTTTTGTCACATATCCCATAACATACCTGACCCCCAACGGGGTGATGATTCCATTTGAGCTATGCTTCACGTGTTGGCTCCTTTACTTGCCATGGTTGAACTCCAAGAGAGTCACCCTATTATAGTGTACATGCAAAAATATTCAAAAGGGTGAGAGTATGTCTGTTCTTAATGTTGAAATAAGTAAATGAAAACTACGATGATAAAGTAACTCATTCAGTTACATGCATTCGATCAAACTTATTGAATAAGAAATTTATACCAACGATAAATATAACTTCTAAAAATGAGTTGAATTAAAATAAATAACATAATATGCTGGAACAAAATATCATTAGACAGTTTCATGATCTCAAAAACAATTAATGTACTAAAGCTAATTAATTTTTCAACTAGTGCAACTTTCAAGTTTCATACCAAATTGGCTTTACTGCCTAGTATCTAAGCGAAACGATTTTTAAGGGGGAACTTAGGCCTCATTTGTTTGCACTTAATGGAGGTCTGAATCTGAATGGTTCAGACTTCAGATCACTAAGTGCATTTATTTTTTATTAAGATTTTAGCTCTTAATAGGTCTTAATCATTCAGATCTAGAACCAAGTCTTAATAGGTCTGAAGCGATATTTTGATGTTAGATAATATTCACCACTCTATTCATAACCAACAGTCACAACCACTAACCACCTCTGCCACCGCCACCACTGTCAACCACCACCACCAACCACCTCCACCACCACAACCACCATCGACAACAAATATCACTACCAACCAATATTGTCGATCGCTACCACACCTACTACCTCTATTATTCTAATTATATTCACCGCCGTCAACAACACCACCATCATCAATCACTACCAGCCAATACCTACTACCGACCAACTCATCTATCACAACTAGCACCACCACTAACTACCACTAATACATCATAACCTCCACACATTCTTCGGACGCCATCACCGTTGTCACTAGTAACGCCACCTCTACCACTACGCCAAATCACTACCATCACTACAATTTATCTCTACCAACAACCAGCTCCACCATCACAACAAGCAACATCTCTAACTAGTACCAACACATCGTCAATTATCATTCATTCATGTTTCAGCCAACACAATCAACACCTTAAACTACTAACATCAAGCAATGTCACATCACAACCACCGCCACCATCATAACAGTCACTACAATACCAACCTAAGTTTCTTGGACTCTCTAAAAATGTTGCCGCAACGGTACTAGATCCTTCAAAAGTACACTATTTTTGGAGGATCCGACATGCACCCGTAGATATTTTTGAAGAGTCCGAGCAACTTAGATACCAACCATCACAACTATCACTACCAACATTATTTATCACTAACATCAATCATTGTCACCGCAACCACCATTATAAATCATCTCCACTATCATTAACAAACATAAATATTTTTTCTCAATCAAATAATAATTTTATTGTATTAAACTATATGCTTTTCTAATATATAATTAGTTTTTTATTTAAAATATATTTTTATTTTATTATATATACAAATAAAATTTTTTTGCACATTCAGATGTTGAAAAACAAACAGTCTTAATCATTCAATTTTCAGATCTAGAGACAACATCTTAATGATTCAGATGTGCATTCAGATTCAGACGTCTGAGTGATAAAAAAAACAAATGCACCCTTAGTTTTGGATTAAAACCAAGCCTGACTAAGTACTAATTTGTCTTTAAATAAATAAAAAACCTTTTGGCATGCTAGCATAGATTAGTTAGACAAATCAACAAAGACAATTAATATTGTGAGCAACAACTGTGATTAAAATAAAATATAACAAGTATTATACCTTTAGAAGTACAAGATAAACATAGTACTACTTACAATACGAACATGAGAAAGTTAACATAATCATCGACAAAAAATTCTCATCCAAACTTCTATTAAATGAATAACGTTGTGCAATGAAAACTTCATGTATCAATCAAGAACACGGTAAAAAATTGAACCTTTATGATAGAATGCCTTTAAAATTTGTCAACCAAAAGACAATTCGAACCGAAACCTCAAGTATTCGACTTCGAAAAAGAACTCAAGCTCTTATTGAAAAACAAAACAATGTGTGTGACACTTGTGGTGGAAACATGGTGTCTCAAAATGGAGGGAAAGAGAAGTAAAAGAGCTGTCCAAAATCCCCCTTCCCTCTTAAGTTTGCTACTTATGAAACTTTCTCATTAATTTTTCTAATATCTCTTACCATCTATTTTTGGAGTCATATTTTAGGATTCCTTTTCATGTACAAAAGGGAAAAGACTTATCATGTATTTTAGGAGTTAAAAGTCCGTATTTTATCACGATTCTTTTTATATATTTAAGAGTTACTATTATAAATATAATTATAATTAAATAATAAATGTAAGAAAATAGTAAAAAGACGATATTGTCTATTGTGGAGTCTTTTAATGAAAGCACAAAAAATTCAAATCACCTTTCACACTTTTAATATATTGTAGATGTAGATGTAGATGTAGATGTAGATATCTACAATATATTAAAAGTGTGAAGATCCATAAAAAAATGTTTTGAACTTCTTGCCTCTCATTAAAAGTTTATATAATAGACAAAATCATTTTTTCACTATTTTTCTTAAATTATTACTTAATTATTTTTTATAGTATTCACTATAATATTGAATTCTAAAATATATATAATATTAAAAATTAACGAGTCCTAAAATATATAGTAAGAAGAAAATATAAGGTAAAAAAAAAGACTCATATTATAAATGGAAAGGAGAATTAATACTGATAGTTTTTCATTATATATATACAATATAATATTATTCCTAATAACTACAAAATGGGGTAACATCTCCCAGGAGGCAAGCGACGTAACAATGTAGATAGCTCAAAGAAAAGATGTTACTTCGACATGTTGCAGGAATACTTTAATTGTTGGTTTGCAACAGCTGCAGTTGATGTGTATGTGTTCGATTCTTTTGTTTCGTTCATTGGACTGTGTGAAGCTTCATATCCTCAGTAAAATATTAGATCACCTATGATTTTTTGATTACATGAACTTCTTATTTTTATTTTTAATTTAAGTCGTCTTCTTGCATTATTCGATATCATCATTCATTATGTTCTTTTAATTTTCTTTTCTTTTTATGCATATAAAGACTTCTATGATAAAAATTAGTGGTGCACATTTTGTTTAATTTTATGTACTATTTTTGGTTTATTAGTTTTCGATTTTCTAAATTCGCTAAATCAATAAAAAATTTATAATTTTATCATTAATGATTGATTAACGTTATACACATATGCAAAACATGTACATTTGACTAGTATATATATATATACTAGTAAATTTATTCGCACATCGCATGGTCATAAAAATAAAATTAATTTATTAAATAATATATAGATAGATTCTTATATGAAAAGAATAAAAATTTAAAAATACAAAGGAAAAAATAATTACACCTTCTCAACCGCTTCTTAAAATACACGAACATACAATTTGATTTCACAGAGAAAAACTGTTAACAGCATGTAATCATCTACTTTAGAAGTTGAAGAGCGGAATATTTATTCTTGCAATTTATAACGATTTAAAAATAAATTAAATAACTACAATATTTATCAAAGTTACAAAGAAAGAAAAATAAGAAATAAATAAAACATAACGGGTTCTTTTTCGTATATATAAAATTTCTAGAATTACTTCATTGTGTATATAAATTTTTAGAATTAATTTCCCTCTCTCACCTTCATGTTCCTTTATTTTTCAAATTTCACGTCATACATTTTTATTGGTAGTCTTAAAAACTTAAACATAATAAAGACCAAATAACGAATATATTTCAATTATTAAAATTTATTTAGATAATGATGGATGTTGGCTGCTTTGTATTGCTTTACAGGTGATTAATGAAAATAAGTTAGTTATCTAAAAAATCAATTATAAATTAAGAAGCTTAATTTAATTATCAATTATAATTAGTAATTAGCAAATTTCCTACTACAAAGTTATTCATTTGAATAAAAAGAAATTATAGACTTATAATAATTATAAATTCATATAAAAATTGAACTTAAGAGGAATCTTATATAGAGATAGAAATAAAACAATACACATATTATTAAATTTTTATTCATTAGTTGAAAAATAGAAAGAAAGAATAAATTAATGTATAATTATCTGCGCTTTTGTCAATATCTACTTCCACAACCATTTTAGAGCATTTTCTTCTTTTAAGTGAAATATAAACATTAACATCATAGTGAAAATGAAGAATAACCTTAGGTAAAATCGCATGAAATAAAAATATGAACTTCTATAGAAAGAAAAACAGAATGAATACATAATTGTCCAAACTCTTGTCGATATCTACTTTCACAAGCGTATCGCCATTCAAGAATATTCTACTTTTTTTCAAGATAAAATCCCTCAACAATACTCACTAGAAATCCCAAACAAGAATTACATTGTGCAAAATTCTCAGGCACTTACACTTTCAAAAGAGAATAGAAATATACAAAAGGAGAACCCACTACAGCCAAATGACACAACAAAACTATCTTTTTACAAGTTCCCAGTATCTCGAACTCCACATTTTCAATGCTCAGTCTATTGCATGCACATCGCCTATAACCAGTATGCGCCTATATCTATCAGCCCATATGGGGGGTTGCATAGGTATGGGTGATGACTATGCCTTATGGTGTGTTGTATGTTGATTGAACCTTCTGAGCCTAGGGCGATGGGGGTACATGATTGGATTAACTAGGTATTGGATTGTCCAGACTAGCCGATTACTCGCGGTGTTATTGATATTGTTATTATCATTGTGATGATCATTATTTTAGCTAGTTTATGATAGATTGGTCATTTCTCTTGTATCGATACTTGAGGTATGATTTTGGCCTCTTCTATCTTATGATTATATTATTATGCATGATCATTTGATGATTTGATATATGGATTAGGACCCTGAGAATTCTAACACTAGCTTCTGCTATGGTTAAGAGGTCTTAAATAGCCAGTTTGATGATTTCGGCTGTACTTTGTTTAGAGCTTTTTTTTATATATGTGTATATGCATACGTAGCTATATGTATCTATGGTGTTACCGTATATCCCTTCCTTTCATTAATTCAGATTGTATATTCATTCTTTGGCCTTATATACTTATATATATATATATATATATATATATATCTTCCCTCTGCTCTTACTTTGTATATTGGCCAGTTATATACGATATAGTGTTGAGATTCCTAACTATAGCTAGAATAAGATAGTGCATTCTTATTACTTCCTTAGTCTTACGATGTTAGTCTCTTGGATATGATTAGGATAGTTTATCCTCATTATCTCATTGGCTGTCATATGTGGTTGCTGGACATTTGGGTGTAGTTTTCCATTTTATTTATATGCTATGTATATCTTCATCATCTTTGGAGATCATTCGGTAGTTGCCTACCGAGTACCACGTATTTGGTACTCATACTACATTTCTGCAGCCTGCAAATTATAGTACGGGTGTCACCGTTGATGTATGCATCGTGCGGAGCAGCCATAGTTCAGAGACATAGGGTGAGATCCTGGCGTTAAGAGTATTACTTTTCTCCCTCTTATGTACTAGACTAGTCTCTATGTTTTATTCAAAGATGTGTTGTATCAGTATATTCATTTGTACTTCCCTTTGAAATCTTGTTATGTAGAAGCTCTTGTACTAATATCACCAGGTTTTGAGATTATATTATATATTTGGTCCTTTTTTACATCTATTCCACATTCTTTCTTTTATCTCTTTGGGTAGTCCATTACTAGCCGTTTCAGACCATGAGTTTGACTTTCCTACTAGTGGGTTATAGTAGGCGCCATCATGACCCGAGAAATTGAATCGTGACAATAGTGTCCACTAGTGGTGATGTTTATAGTTATGGCATCATGTTAATGAAGGTTTTGGCTAGAAGAAGTCCAATGGATGAAGAGATATGCAAGGAAAATCTCGACTTAAGGAAATGGATAACACAAGCATTTCCAGGGACTATAATGGATGTTGTGGATGGCAATATTTTTTCCGACGAAGAAGAAATCACTTCAAAAAGTGAAATCTGCATAGCCTCCTTGATAAAATTAGCTTGAGACCGCACAAAGGAAATGCCAGAATCGAGAATAAACATGAAAGATGTAGTCAAAAGGCTTAACAAAATCAAGAACATATTTCTAGTAACATAGAAGTTAGCATCTTTTCGGATGGTGTTCTTTCTGAGATGCTAGTCAATATGATGCTTTTTGTTTACCTGGTTCTTTAATAAAGTTGTCCTATGGTACTACTTGGAGTCATGAACTGTTTGTACTTCAGACTGTTGTAGTCCCTCCCTTTTGTAATTTTATTTGAGTGGTTTTGAACCTATTTTACTTGTTCTATTTGTAATTATTTTTTGAATGTTTGAAAAAAACCAAATTAATTAATGAAGGTAATGATTTTTATTTGAAAGCTTGGAAATATCATTTTTGCCTTTCTCTATATTTTTGGTCATTAGCTTCTTCATTAGAGTCAATAATTTGATTGTGACAAAAATAGTCTAACAGTCTCATTGAAATATGATATACCAAGTGCGAGATTTTGGTGACAATTCCCCCGATATCATTGTTATGTTATAAGTTGAAAACATGTTTTTGACGCAATTTCTTACTATGCTACAGAAATATGACTGCCACAGATCTGTGGAAAATGTCCTCTCTGTAAAGTCTTGATGTTAACTCTGTCTATGAGCAACTTACCTCACATAATCCCACCAAATACTCTGTTAAATAACATAAAGATCAATCCTGAGAGCAAAATGTCAATTTTATACATGTATAATTGATATGTTCACTTCAACCATGTTTTCCTTTATTATCAGTGTTTAATCTTTAAGTCCAATACAAATTGGTGCTCAGTATATTCCTATATAACCATTAGGATTATACTTTTTCATTACTGATGGCGTGATCAAAGCAAGATCTTGGTTTTAAGTTTTGTGGTTCCACCCTTATGGTTCTTAGCATTGAATTTTTGAAGTTATGCTTTCATATAAACAAATTATTGCAATTTAGTAAATTTTACATATAAATTTTGTACTATGAATGGAAAGTACTAGTCTCATATCAACCCAGTAACAAAAAACAACATCCTACCTGGGAAAAATAACGAAGGATAGGGGAGAGAAACAGATTTTGATGTAAGACTTCTTACTCTCCTAATATTATCGCCTTCCGCATCATATAAATCCAAAATTATCAACTAAAGTCATGTTTCTTTTGTTTGTAACTGAAAAGTCACGTAACTATGACTAGCTCACTCAGGAGGTTACTCAATCCGCCAAGTACCTATTTTATCCTCTACATTATCAAGCTTCCAATGAGCAACAACTAACTGTCAGTTTTGCTAAATGCTTTTCACTATCAGAGTCTTTCCATTAAATAGAAAGTGTTTAAAGATTACATCATTGAAGAGCTGTCTTTCCTATTCCTAAAGATCAGTTATTTTATCCATCTAAATATGCCATTTCATCCCTCCATATCTTCTATTCTATAACAACATTTATTATCTTTTATTACTGTTGTTTTTAGACATTTTAATATTTTTAATACCTTAATAATGGTTATAATAACCAATTTAAGACTAAACATTGTGGAAGTTATTGGCAATTGATACCAATTTATCTCTTACTTTAATTACATTTTTTTGGTTCTAAAACCCACATTGCATGGATGGTTATTCAGCCTCCGAAATGTCCATTATATTTGTGATTTATGATCTATTAAACATTATAGTTAGTGTTGGTAAATGTGGATATAAGTTTCATGTAACTTTCTCTCTTTATTCCCTCATTATCCTACTCTTTATGGGTAGTAGCTCTTGTAACCTAAAGACCATTGATCTTCTCTCTGTACTATCCATTTATTCTTCCTATTCATTGCATGGAAGATATCCTCACCTATAAAGAGTGATGGTCTTGCATGTGTTTTTTTTGATAAATAAGATAATATAGAGTTCACAAAAGATAATAAAAAAAAGAGTTTAAGAGTTGAAGGGAGGTGTTTTTTTGTGGATCTTTGAACTCAACTCTTGTCCAGAGTTGTTGAGTTGTTCTTAGTGAGAAGGATATTGTATCATGGAGGGGACAAGTCAAGAAGGTTACTGCTGGACTGGTAAAACATTTGCTACAGTGGGCTTGAATCTCCCTAAAAAGAGCGAGATATCCGCGCCTCAGCCGAATATGAAGAAAATATTCTTTTTATTTTCTTCACTTGTAATTTTCAGTTGTAATTATATTATAATTTCACCAACAATTTTAAGGAGATTTAATGGCAACAACTGAAAAATCCGCAGATGTCAAGATAGGAGATCTCAACAAGCCATTCCGATTCAATGGTATTCATTTCAAAAGGTGGAAGGGTAAAGTGCTTTTCTACTTAAATCTTCTCAATTTTTCTAATTTGTTAACTGAGAAGAATCCAAATAAAGTAGATAACTCTTTCATGATCGGCGATGAGCTCATTTCTCTTCAAGAGAAAGTTAAAAAATACGATGGTGACTCCTACAAGTATCGGTACTTTTTACTTAATTGTCTACCTGATAATTGTTATGATTATTATGATATAACTTGCTCAAGTGCAAAGAAAATTTGAAAAGTATTGCAGAGTAAGTATGACACTGAGGAGACTGGAGCGAAAAAGTATGTCGCTAGCAGATTTGTTCGTTTTCAAATGGTGGACAACAAATCAGTGGTAGACCAAGCTCAGACTTCATAATGATTGTTGGAGAGCTAAGGTCTGACGAAGTCAGAATTAGAGATAACCTTATTATTTGTGGCATAATAGATAAACTTCCTCTTTCTTGGAAGGAATTTCAAAAAACTATGCACCATAAGAAAAAAGAAACTTCTCTTGAGACTTTGATAATGAGAATCCGCATGAAAGAAAAAGCAAGGGGCCAAGATGCACTTTTTCAAACAGAAGAGAACAATTAACATCACACCAAAGGTAAATTTAACTACTTCAAATAATGCTGCCTCTGAAACTAACAAAAATACTATTTTGAAGCCTAAGAAAAAATTCAAGAAAATTAAAAAAGAATAAGAAGTGGAGGTTGTGAATATGAGTCACATGAGTTCAAATTTTATTAGATAATTGGGTATAATTCATGAAACTCCTCCTCCTTATTCTCCTGCATCTAACGATGTAGCGTAAAGAAAGAATAAAAATTTGGTTGAGTTAACTAATGCCATGTTAATTGAGTCTTGTGCAACTTTAAATTTTTGGGGTGAGGCTCTTTTGACTGCTTGTTATGTGTTGAATCGTCTGCCTCATAAAAAGACCAAATTAACACTCTGAATTGTGGAAGAGTCATAAGTCAAATTTGGGATAGCTAAGAGTTTGGAGTTGCTTAGCCTATGTAAGGTTAATGGATCCTAAAATCTCTAAGTTGGATAAAAAAGTTACTACTTGTGCTTTTCTTGGTTATGCTTCAAATAATACGGCCTATAGATTTTTTAATCTTGAAGATAGTATTATAATAGAATCTAGTGATGCTATTTTTCATGAAAATAAATTCTCTTTTGATTCTAAAAATAGTGGGGGTCTAAGGACTGAAAAAAATATTTTTATCACTTCCTAGTTCTTCTACTTCTACTTTAAAAAATAAAGAAAATAATAATTTTGAGTTAATAAAAAGTAAATGAGCTAGAGTAGAAATTTTTTTTGGTCCTGATTATTATGTTTTTAGCCTGAGATGACCCTCTCACTTTAAAAGAAGTTTTGTCTTCACACGTTATTTTTTTTGAAAAGAGTCTGTAAATGATGAAATAGAATCGCTAATTTTCAATAAAACATGAAAGTTAGTTGATTTACCATCGAGTTGTAAAACAATTGGCTATAAATGAGTCTTATGTAAAAAATTAATACCGAATGGATCTGTTGATAAATACAAGAACAAACTAGTGACTAAATGTTTTAAGCAACTAGAAGGCCTAGATTTTTTTGATACCTTTTCTTCTGTAACTAGAATTACATCCATTAGACTTTTAGTTGCTATTGAACCAATCTTTGATTTATAAATTCATCAAATGGATGTAAAAATTATTTTTTAAATGGATACCTAAATGAGGAGATTAGATGGAACAACCCAAGTATTTTCTTGAGGTTGGCCAAGAAAGCAAAGTGTGTAAACTTACTAAATCTCTATATGGCTTGAAACTGGCACCAAAACAATGACATGAAAAGTTTGATTCCCGCATGATTGATAATAGTTTTAAAACAAATGAGTGTGATAAGTGCATATATCATAAGTTTTGAAATACTTCGCATGTTATTATTTGCCTATATGTGGATTATTTGTTGATCTTTGGCTCTGAATGTTATTGGAAAGACTAAAAACATTCTTAGAAGTCATTTGATTTGAAAGAACTTGGCGAGGCAAATTTATTCTAGAATAAAAATTACTAGAACATGTGATGGAATTTTTCTTTACCAGTTACATTATGTTGAGAAAATTTTGAAAAAATATAATTTCCTTGATTGTAAGTATGTTGTAACTTCATTTGATTCTAGCGTTCACTTATTTCCTGTTGAAAGTGAAAATGATGTTATAAATTAAAAGGAATATACTAAGCATAATTGAAAGTTTGATAAATGTGACTGATTGCACTAGGCCTGATATTGCATAGATAGTAGGAGTACTTATAAGGTTTACTAGAAAGCCAGGTAATGAACATTGGCATGCTATAGCGAGAGTAATGAGATATTTAATTGGAAAAAAATTATGGTTTGTTCTATAGAAAATATACTACTTCACTTGAAGGCTTTTGTGATGCGGATTAGAACATTTTATCAGATGATTGTTTATCTACTACTGGCTATATTTTTACTTTGGGTGGTGATGCTATTTGCTAGAAGTCTAAAAAGTAAATAATTCTTGCTAACTCTACCATGGAGGCTGAACTAATTGCTTTAGCTTCAGCTAGTGAGGAAGCGAATTGGTTGAGGAATTTATTATTTCAAATAATTTATTTTGAAAAACCAATTCCACCTATTTTAATTCACTGTGGTAGCACCGCTGCAATTTGTAGAGTTAAAAACTGTTATTATAACGATAAATTCAGACCTATATGGAGAAAACACAGTAATGTGAGATCATATTTAACAAATGGTACCATTAATATTTATTATGTCAATTTTTTTGATAATCTTGCAAATCCATTGACTAAGGCCTTAGAAAGAGAAAAGGTCTGGAGCACATCAAGGGGGATAGGATTGAAGCCTATTGAATCCTAAGTCATATGTGGGGAAATCCAATCTGGGAACTAGAGATCGTATAACCATGTTGCATTAGAAAAATAAATCACATGATGACTTCTTGAGAAAAATGCACTATTTTTTATCGCTCCTTACGGTGTGAGTCCATTTACCTATAATGATTGTGAAATTGAGTTTTAAAAATTCTTAATGAAAATTTGTAGCTCGTATGAGTGGGGTGCTAAATTACAGGAGCACTCTCGACGGAGTTTACCTTTGTGAGTGTGGAGGTAGACCACTTTCTATGAGAACTAGGCTCATTCTCAAAGACATTTATGAAATCAGGATAGCACAAGGCCGTAATGTGCTGGCTATAAAGCTCATCTCAACATCTTGACTACTATGTGTAAGTAGTAACTTTTTATTTCCCTTAAGCAGTCATAGTTCAGGTCTAAGATCACTATGACTTTGGAGTAAAAATTACTATTTTACTAAGTAAAGGTTCAATGTAGAGCACACTTTCATTATGCATGGTAGTCTTTCTTCAACTAGTGGACTCTCTTGTTTATATTAAAATGAGCAGGGGACTGTTATTTTTAGACATTTAAATATTTTTTTAATGCCTTATTCATGGTTATAATAGCCAATTTAAGACTAAACATTATGGGAGTTCTTTAGCAGTTATACTGCCATTAGTTATTGGCAATTGATGCCAATTTATCTCTTACTTTAATCCCATTTTTTTGTTCTAAAATCCACGTTACATGGCTGATTATTCAGCCTCCAAAACTCCTATTTTATTTGTGATTTATGAGCCATTAAATATTATAGTTAGTGGTGGTAGAATGTGGATATAAGTTTCATGTAACTTTCACTATTTATTCCTCTATTATCCTACTCTTTATGGGTTGTAACTCTTGTAACTCTTATAAACTAAAGGCCACTGATCTTCCCTCTTTATTATTCATTTACTAGGATACGTACCCGTGCGAAATATGCTATTAGAAATAAGGTCTTTCAGAGGAGCGCTTATCCTTTTAAGCATTAATTCATGTAAATAACGTGTGTATTTTAGTTCTAGTGATGAAAAAGAAAGCCATTAGAAATATAAAAAATTAAAAATATCATTTACGATTGACAATTCTAAAATAGGATTGATTTTCCAGAATACCTTCTATATCTATTCCCACTTAAGTGCTTAATCTTTACTCCCTTCATTTCTTTTTATATGCTCTTTTTTTTTTAGAGATAAAAGATAAAAAGTTTGACCATCATTTTACGATGTATTTTATAATTAAATTGAAATTTTTTTACAATTTATATTATTTTTCATATAATTTTTGAATATCTAAAGTTTAATTTAAAAAATTAAATTAATTTAATCTAATTTATATTGAAACTTAATCAAATTAAATTAAAAAAATAATAGGCTGAACCTTGAAGATAATTATCCAATTAAAATAATTAATTCATCCAAATGACTATGACTCTGTACTAAATTCTCTTATTCTCTTAAAATGTGCAACATGATAGTCGAACTATTCAAGCTCTATATAGACAAAAACTAACAATTTGACAATACCTTCACTGTGAAAATATCCATTTGCTACGTTCACCTTCTTACTTGCTTCTAAACTTACCAATTTTCAGTATATACCTTTATCTTACTTACTAACATATGCTACAGTTCAATCAAGTCATTTGAAAGATTATAAATTATTAATTGACTAATTGCAAAAATGTTTTACTTAATGACACCGTATAATTCGTAAAGCAATAATTTTAATCACCTAATCATTTAATTAAAAGATTCTTTTATACTTTTATTTGTTTGTATGTATACCAAATGGAGATATATTTGACAAAGTCAACATTGTACTATCTTATGTTTAATAGCAGAAACATGGTATTGACAAGTGTCTTGTTGATTTTATTTTATTTGCCATCTTTTTCACCTTAGGCTTCACCTATTCTTGATTTTGATTTGCTTGTGCTTTGGCTCCCCCTACTATATTTTTAATTCCTCCTATGTCAATGCAGAAATTATCCTTTCTTTTTTCCCTTCACTTGATAATGCAGCCAACAAATCAATTCACATTTGCATCAACAAATGAATAAAGGTTCAACAACTCAACATTTACATCAACAAATGAATAAAGGTTCAACAACTCATCAAACAGAATAACTGATGATAGGGAAAAAAATCAACTTCGATATTCTCTAACTTGCAACTTAAATACATTGAAATAACATAAATCATAATATCTGATTGTAGAGAAGAAAAGATTCAAGGAGAGTAAAATGAGAAAACGACTTAAAAGGTCATTCATCAACTGTATATGTTTGTAGCCATGCAACCAACAAATATTTACCTCAAGATGTCTCCTCTAAGTTTAGCTTACCAAATTCTTGCATCATATCACACAATGATTTGGACCATCATAATTCATTGGACCATCATAATTCAAGATGACTTGAAGGACATGTAAGCTTTCATAGCAGGAGAAAACATATGCTAACTTGAAAATCACATACTCATGAATTGAACACATGCTAACCATAAAATGTCATACACATGGATTATGAGAATAGTCAAATCTTATTAAAAATATCATACACTTTTATGTTGTGAAATAGTATACTCTAAAGAGTATTCTTCCATATATACACCACATCAAGAGGCAAATATTAAGGGCATCAATACTGAAGGAAAGACAGTGAGATGATTGCTTAAGGCTTTGATACAAATCTTATCTATATTGTCATATAGTTCCTCTATAAATTATTCAATGCTCCCAAATTGAAACATAATTAAAGTAGTCCCATTTTTCCAAATAAATATCAAAATTCATAAACTAACAATAATGACATCGAAGAATTTAAAGACTTAAAGTAATTAAAGATCTTGACAAACAATGAGAGTAGAGAAGAAGACCAACAAAAATAAAGAAGAAAAAAAAATGATAGATGCGTTATACCACCACTTATGTCATAATTCGATGGCCAACAAAGAAGTTTCTGAATAAAATGTCAATATTTACCCCTGAGCATCAAGCCTCTTAATTATTTGCTCCATCTCTGAAATATAAATATATAGTGAGCGATGTTATCTATATGCAAAAATACTTTATGATAATAAAAAATAAAGCAAAAACATTGAGGAAAAGGGGAGACAACAAATAACAAAAAGAGAAATGGAGGCATATTGTTTGCCAAAGCATCTTTGTTTCCAAATGCTTCTTCCTTATGATGGAATATGATTATAGATTGAATCGCATAAGCAACGAAAGTTACGGAACCAAACCCATTAAAACTTCATTTAGTGTGTAATTTTAAATCGCCACAGAATACAATAGATTCACAAATCAATTAAGAAAAATAAAAATTAAACACTTACTTCACAAATCAAATAAAGAGTTGCAAAAAAATAAATAAGAGAAACCCGAATGAAGCTTGTCAACAAATATAGAGTCCTATATCTACTTGATAACTGATTTTCAACTCCTATTAGGTTACTCATCCACTTCCTCCGCACCTCTTACTTACTTCAATTTCTTACTTCTCATTATGTATCCTGCGTTGATTAATCATCAAACAAAAAAGTGCAGTGAACTATACCTGGTGTTTATATCTGACACTAATTCAACGTTTAGTGCAAGATACAAAAAGAAATTGTGTAATGAAAAATCAATACTTTAATTATTGTTTTGATCGGAGAGTTTCGAAAGTGAAAGTGAAAGATAGTGCAAAAGATTATTGTGGTTGCAACCAAACTTGGGAGGAAGTTCTATCGACAGTTTCTTTATAAAGTGTGCGGTTAATATATGGATAGTAATATGCAGATAAGTATAATATTTTTATTTGTAATTATCCTTTTTATAGAAATTATTTAAATTTAAATTTGTTTTTAATTTTTTAAATAGGATTTTTTTTAAAAAACAGTTTCCTGTTTTTTGGATGATACATATCTATTTGAAACTACCTATATTTTCTGAAAATATATTAGACATAAAAGTAAACCAAAATAATTGTGTTTGTGAAACTACCTATATTTAAAAAATTATTTTTCATTTTATTTTAATGTTTAGTTCACATAGAGGTAGTTATTCTGAAAATTAGTGTGTGATAGTTAATAATGCTTTTTAAAAGTTATTTAATTTTAATTTTTAATCTAATAAATACAGGTTTTTGTGGTGATAACATGTGGCAGTTTTTGCTTTTGTTATTATACATAGATAGATTCTTCCTATTCATTGCATGAAAGATATTCTCACCTATAAAAAGTGATGTCCTTGCATGATGTTCTTGATACATAAGATAATATAGAGTTCACAAAAGATAATAAAAAAGAAAGTTTATTAGTTGAAGGGAGGTGGTTTTTTTGGAGCTTTGAACTCAACTCTTGTCCAGAGTTTTTGAGTTATTCTTAGTGAGAAGGCTATTGTATCTAGGAGGGGTCAAGTTAAGAAGATTACTGCTGGACCGGTGAAACATTTGCTACAGTGGGCTTGAATCTCCTTAAAGAGAGCGAGATATCCACGCCTTAGCCAAAGACAAAGAAGATATTCTTTTTATTTTCTTCACTTGTAATTTCACTAACAATTACAAGTGATTTACAATTACTTGTAATTTTTAGTTGTAACTTTATTGTAATTTCACTAACAATTACTATATGAAATTTGTATAATTACACGTATATACGACATTAGAAATTTACATTAATATATACAATATTCATTATTAATTCGTGATCTTTGACTCGTCCATCATGCTAACATCCCCCCTCAAATTGATGCTAGTGATTAAACAACAACAATTTGAGAACTAAAAACTAATGGCATTGCTGCACCATGGATTTTGTAAATGCATCAGCTATTTGAAGATCACATGATACCTGTGGAAGAGTAATGTTTATCTTATCTACAACTTCTCTGATATAATGGTAGTCCACTTCAATGTGTTCAGTCCTTTCATGATAAACCAGATTGGTAGCAATTTGAATAACACTTCTATTGTCAGTATGTAGAGGAGTGGAATTAGATTTATGAAATCTAATTTTTGCAAGTAAACCATGAAACCAAGCAAACTCAGAGTAAGCAGTAGATATTGCTCAATATTCAGATTTGGTTGGTGATTTTGAAACACGATCTTACTTCTAGTTCTTCTAAGATAACAAGGAATCTCCAAGAAACATACACAAACCCATGAAGAGCAATGGATATTAGGACATCCAGACCAATCAAAATCACTACATGCATTAAGCTAAATCAGAGAACTACTAGTAAATAATAACCCACCAATAGATGTTCCTAAGAAGTATTGAATGATTCGACGGACACCTACCAAATATAGATAATGGGGAGCAGGAATAAATTGACTCACTTGTTGAAATCAGGCTGAGTAATCATAAGATAATTTAGGCTCCCAACTAATTATCAATACAAAGTTTGATTAGTAAGAAGATCTCCTTCCGTATGACGATACTTTACATTCAATTTACAGAGGACGATTCTTGATGACCAACCAAAATAATCACATCTTGAGTTTATTTTGTTTGTTCAAGAACACACCTAAAGAATCTTCATGAATTTTCACCACCAAAAAATATATAAGAGTACTCTTTCATATGAAAAGAATCCTTAAGTTGTTGTTGGAGGTTAGTGATTAGTCAAGAATCGATTTCTGTGATTATAATATTATCTACATACACTGAAAGAAGAACACAACCATCAAATGTTTTTTGAAGAAATAAGATGAGTCATATTTATTGTCACGACTCGAGTCGAGGCCCTGCTCGTGACTGGCATCCCAAACCCATGAAGGTAGGGGAAGACCCATTAGCATTATCTCATAACATGGTTAAAAATCAAAATATGTAGCAGAAATATAAACTCAGTCAAAAGGATTCAATTATATAAGGCAATAATCCCAAACTCTAAAATTTTTACAGAAAAATTATTAAAATATCTTGTCTTTGAAGCCTCTAACATAATGAAATCTGTCTAAGCCGGGACAAGGCCCATACAATACCCTAGAATGCAAAAATATACTAAAACATCTAAAATAATCCGCCTTCAGAAAGATGGAGGGCTCAACAACTCTGTTGATGTCTAAACAAATCCTAATGTTGCACTGGACCGTGAGATTTTCCTCCAAACCTACTTAAACGATGCAACCACCTGAGGATAGTCAATACGTGGAATGTATTGGCATGTAGAATGACAAAAGAAAATAGCACTCAAATAGTACTCATAGTAAAAAAAATGAACTTTGCATACATACATTATGGGGTTAGAAGCCAACATATCAAGATATAAACATAAACTTTGATATGAAAATCTAATTCTAAAACTCTATTATGATTTCTATACTTTTGAGCTAGATGGTGTCTCTGACATTTCTTAAAAACCCACGGGCTATGTGAGTCCAGCTTCAACTTGTCGGCCAAGCGCCCAATCCAAATTTACTGCAAGGATTGGAGTCTCTAAATTTCGGTATACCAAAGAATAAAGAAAGTATACAATGGTTATCCATATTTTAGGATATAATCAATTCCGCATCGGAAGATTTTTTTTTTGGGAAATGAACATTTCAAACTCATGCATTCTCAGTAAGCCATCTAACTCTCTTTAAGACCATATTTTAGCCTTTTCAAGACATGAATCCTTCTTTAAAAATCATTATGTTTTATGAATGACAATTTCAGGTTTGATATCGTCATACCAAGACTTGTAAGTCACATAATCCATCTCATATATTTTGTTTCATCACTTTCATACAATAAATTATTGACCACCATAAAGTAATTCAAGGATCAAATAATGATGCTCTTCAAAACCAATAAAAAGGTTTAGTCCAAAATATTTCTCATTCAAGATTTCTCTATAACTCTAAGGTGAAGACATTTCATTCAAATATTTCAAATAATTACCATGAAAATAAGACAGAAGGATAATACAAGGAATACTCTTCGAAATTATTTACACAAGTAATGAGTAATTTGGTAAAGGAAAAATTCAAAACACAACCCTTTTTTTAATCACAAAATAAACCACATACTTAGAAAAATTTCATAATTATTTGCATAATTGAAAATTAGGGAACATGCTCTTGAAAATAGATTGAAAACCCAGAATATCATACAAAATTAAGAGCTTGGAAAATCATAGTTTTAAACCTCATAGAATTTAGGTTTCTCTACATACCTCTTTGAGGCAAGAGTTTGGTGGAAGATTAATCTTTAGAGCCTTAAATCCTTGAACCCTAGTTTGTTCATCTTCTTTGCAAATGGGAGAAAGTTAGAATGTGATTAGAATGATTAGAAGTTGTTTTAAGTGACTTAGGGATATCTTGGGGTGAATGGGAAAATATTTAATTAGAGTAAAAATATTCTAACACCCCTAAAATGCATTAAAATGACATCTCATTAACGAAAGTAAGAGGGTGTGGCACACGCCTAGAAGCGTGGATCACCCCTCGTAGTACAACCCCTATCGTAGAGAAGCCTTCTTGTAGCGTGGGGACACTTTATCGGTGAGGTAATAAACCCTTGCAGTGGTACGGGAGATATGAGGCTAGTGCACGGGTCCCCTATACGACGCTTGGCCCCTTTTCATGCCTAAAATCATCTTCAACGCCTCCGAGCTCATCTCAAAGTGATTTATACTTTATCTATGGGTCACGTAGGCTTGTTCTTAGCTCTATTTAAGTGTCTAAACACTCAGGGCATTATATTTTCTCTACTCAAAGAGAATTGAAGCAAAGTACACCAAAACTTGTTAAACCAAGCTCTGTGAGCTTGTTTAAATCCATGTAAAGACTGCTTCAACTTGTATGCATTTGATGTATGTGATGAGAATAAACCAAGTGGAGGATTAATATCAATATATTCTTTGACATCACCATAGATAAAAATATTTTTAACATTCATTTGATAAAGAGGCCAATTTTGTGATGCAACATTGATAATAATAGTTCTTACCATAGTCATTTTTGTTATCGGTGCAAAAGTCTCCTCTTATTCACACTGTACTATTGATTGTTGCCAAGAACTACTAATCGAGCTTTAAACTGATAAGAGTTCTTTTAGAATGAAGTTTAATTGAATTAATCCATTTACATGCAATTAGACGAATATTTGAAGGACAAGGAACAATGTCCCATGTGTCATTTTTGTTTAGAGATAGAAGTTCCTCCGCCATTGCTTTTTGTCAACATTCAAGCTTGGAGGCTTGTAATAACCTGTTGGAATAGAGACAGTGGATAAAGTAGGAAAAATCCATAAAAAATCATATTATTTAGGAGTACAAGACACTTTGACAGATCATCAAGAAGGCTCAAGAGGAAAAGGCCTTGAAAAAAATCTCAGATTCTAGTTGTGGCGCAGTCTAAAATGGTGGGTCTATTTTGAGATGGGGGAAAATTTTATCGATATCGTACATGGACAAATCCAAATTTAAAGCGCTAAAAAAATGAAAAATCCTCAAAAGTTGGAAGAAGAAGAGAAACAAAAGTGGACTCAATATGAGAAGGAAAAGAAGACTGATTTTTAAATAAAACAACCTTTCTAGAAATACAAAATTTGTTAGAACTTGGAACATAGATAACAAAACCTTTTATACAAAGTACTATAACCCATAAAAACATTTAATAGACTGAATAAAAAGTCTTTTGCGTTGAGCAGGAGTAGGTGAACAAAACAAACATAACCAAATGTATGAAAACTATGATTGTTAGGATGTTTGTGTAAAGATGACAATATGAAGACTCAAGATTTAACAATTTAGTGAAAGTCTATTAATCAAATAGACAACAGTACATAAAGATCCTGCCCAGCATTTAGATGAGACAAATGACTCAATGAATAAAGTATGACTGACTCCTAACATATGATGATTTTTATGCTCAACAACCCCATTTTGTTATGGTGTATATAGGCAAGAGCGATGTGAGATGATTATTTTCTCAATAAAGAAATTATTGAATTCATGCAATATATATTCTCCATTAGAATCACACTTTAATATTTTGATATATGTGGATAATTAATTCGTAATGTTAACTAAAAATTTCTTGAACATAAAACACTTTAGATCTGGATCGAAGAAAATACGCCTACTTGAATTTACTATAATCAACTATGAATGTCATAAAGTACTTGAAATGAGCATGTAAAACAATAGGTGAAATACCACAAACATCACAATGAATGACATCAAACACTTCGCAGCACGACTACCAAACTAGGAAAAAGAAGATTTTTACTTTGCCTAATTTACAAATAGAACAATCAAATAAAGAAAGTGAAATTTGATTTTTATTTCCTAATAAATCAGAATTTTATAAATAAAACAACACAATAGAGTTAGGATATCCTAGATACTTATGCCAAATCTCAATTTTACTTGTTGTCGAAATACACACAAAAATTTAACATGAGGAATGCAAAAGTATATAAAAAATAATCTTCCAACTTTTGTCTCCTTCGTGATAATCGTTCTCGACACCTGTCCTATACAAAGCAATCATTACGAGAAAAATTCACGCAATTGTCATCTACCATTTGACAAATTGAAATAAGAATAGTAAAGAGCTTTGGTGATACAATAATATTCATGAAGATTTGAGTAATATTCCCAATAACAATCTAAATTTGTGAGAGACTGTAATTGTTATGAATATTTTTTTAGCTTACTAGTTGAGTTGGTCATATGATAGGAAGCGCCAGAGTCAACAAGCCAAAAATTAAATGTAATATCGTTACCTTATTCCCCAAAGTTGAAAAGCCTGACATAATCATTTACCATTTCAGGAGTAAGAACTTGTCCAACTGCTAGAGTAACAAATTGGTTGTTAGTTCCTATTGAGGATGAATTATCAGGAGTTGAACCATGTATCTTTTCTTGATAGGCATTAATCCTATGATTTTGAGGATATGTGAGATAATATTTAATTATATGCTCGTGTTGTATACAATAATTACAGAACTTCTTATCATAATTTCTCGCAATATGACCATATTTCTTGCAATTGTAGCATTGAATTCTGCTCATATCCCTACTTTTTCTTTTTCTTGACCAGCAAAAGTATCAATTTGAACGTTCTATTGATTGAAAGCATTTTGTGTGAAAAAATATGGCTCTTCACGAAGTAATTCACTAAAACAAATGTTCAAGAAGGCAAACAGATCATAATTTATCAAGTTAGAACAAACATAACAAATTTAGATCGCAACTTCATCAAAATGTGTCTCTCTTACTTTGCTCATGAACTTCTTGAATTACAAAGAGACCTCCTTGAGAGTAATTAGAAATTTCATGCTTTAGCTATAAGCCTTTTGTAGATAATCCCAAGTGGCCTTTGTTGTCTTGTATGGCCTGAGATTAAGAACAATAAGAGAGTCTATTAAACCTAAAATCTATGTCATCATCCGAGCATCTTTAACCTTTCATTCATCAAGATTTGTAGGATTGTGTAATACCCCAAGATTTTATGATCTAAATCTCTCAAAAGATATTCTATGAAGTTAGCTTTCCAACGCCGCAAGTCTCACCTCGATCTGATATCGTGGCAAGAAGTTATGCAATTTTCATTTTAAGTGTCAATCAGTTGTCAATGGTTATGACTCATGTGACAACCCATAATCAAAACTTATAAGTCGTTACAATTAATCAGAGTCACAACAGTGCTCAACCAAGAATTTGTTCCACTTGTTATGAATCCAGCACATGACTCGTAGTCAGATTTTACGAATCATTGTGTGGACCCGTAGATTGACTAATAAAGGATCCAAGAATCAAGCCTCATGTTTTGGTGGTTCTATTTGTAACTTAGATATATATTAAGACCTCAAATAGCTCCTAGCTTATAGACAAGTCAAAACATCCCTTAATGATTAAATTCTAGGGATGTAAAGAACTATAGTCATATTAAAACGAGGATAACTTTTGTTCCACTAAGAATTTTTGAGTTCAAGACCCACTAACAGATAGATAATTGAACTAGATTTCAAACGATGCTAATTTTTCCTTAATTCGATATCGATGTAAGAAGTTATGGATAAAATACTGAAGAACTGTCAAAGCTGCCCAGCCTTGAGGATCTTTCTCAACCTTCATACACAGAACATGAGAGGGATCAACCTCATAAATTGGCCAATTCTTATGGCCTCATAAAAAATGGTAGCCGGGGCACCACGCTCCACTTGAGAGGCTACCAATTGAGTCAAGAGGCTGATAGAGTGATGAAACTCGGCATTAGTAACATCTCCTTGAGGTGACTAAGAAGGGATGTCGCTCTCATGAGCAGGGTTGGTGGGTGGAACCCCATGAGGATGGACAAATGTCGCATCCTTAGATCGAGTCTAAACTCCAGAAGTTGGATGAGCTTCGTCCATAGGACCCTCAGTAGTGTCTTCCGGAGTCTCAGATCTCCTTGGAGGCATGATCTGTAAGATAGCAAATGGAATCAGAGGTATCCAAGACCATAGACTTTATAGCTTGAGATTGAAATACAAGAAAGGGAAACATTTCCTAAAATGTCTCATAGCTTGTCTTTTATAAGTGTGGCGCGCTTCATACCCATAAAAAAGACTCTACTTGACACAGTATTGTGAATACCCAACTGAACATAAACCTAGGCTCTGATACAAACTTGACATGCCCCAAACATTGGGCCATGTCGTATGGTCACCTCAAGCACACACGTACCAGAGGTCGCCCCATAATCTAACCGAAAAACATTATCATATCATAGTTGTTGAAGGAACTCCAATTCACAAGTTAAGATCACAGAATAATATCATAAGTCAACATTGGATTCACAATAATAATAACAACTCATGCCCAAGTTCACAGTTGTTCAAAATACCTCTATAAAAAACCAAAGTCAATAAATGTATATGTCTAGACAAGCCCCCGACTATAGCCAAACCAAGTCTTAAGAGACTAAGCCCAACGATAAGTCCTAAGAGAGGAATGTCTTCTGAATGTAAGGAAGCTCACCCCTTCAAGTAAATTCATGAACCTCTTGATCATCTAATCACTGCGTATGAAAGGTAGAAGATGCTCCGACACCGACGTCGCGTAGGGACATAGCGTTTGGAGATGGTTAGAGGTTGGAACGCTAGCATGTAACTCAAGGATAAGTGAAAAGATAACATCATCAATCAAGAATAAGTCAATATATCACATTTTATCACATTCATACACTTATCCATACATATGCATATACCATATACCAATCAAGATATCAAGGCTCATCAATATTCTCAAGCATTCATTCATTAGACATAAGGTAGAGGACTACCATCTCCCATGCTTATCGATTCACCTTACTTAATACACCTAGGACTTTATCCACTTCCACATTATCATTAGACCAGGGACTTTACCCATGTATACACATTCATTATGCTAAGGACTTTAGCCAAAAATACCATTATTCAAACAAAGGACTTTAACCATACACATTCATCTAGGAGAGGGACTCCAACCTCATGCCCATTTGTTAAACAAGGGACTCTAGACACATTCCATATTTGGACTTTACCACAAGCCTCTTCATGAGGCGAGGTACTTTGACCTCAAAATCTCCTCTTAAGCAACGGACTTTACCTTGCATTCATATTGGCAATGGACATTAACTTTGATCCATATCATGGGCAAGGGACTTTCACCTCAAGCCATCACGTAAGACAAGGGACTTTGACCTCAAGCCATCACAACCATCATTAGTTGACATTTGGGACTTTACCCTCTTGTCTATGCATCAACACACATTCAATACAACATCTAGGGACATTAGGCATTTAGCCAACTCAACACTATACAAGACCTCATGGTCATTATGGGAGGCTTTACTGCTCAACCATGTCAATAGTCTAATTCCTTCATTCAATTTGTCACACCATTATTTTTATGGTCCTCAAGACCCTCACAAAACATTCATATTTTAGTACCATTCTCATACCACACTTTAGTTCAATACACTATTTAAGTTCATCTTCATATTAAGGGACTTCAACTCCCTATTGGTCATTTAGCATAACAAGGTTATCATCACAACTTACGTGACTCACCATACTCTTATCATAACATTTATCAAACATTCATACTTATTGGGCCATTTCCCTAGTTCAACGCATCATCAAATATTGACTAGACAATTCACTTAGACGTTTTCACAAATGTCTTTTGTGCATACTTATTACAAGGTCATTTTCATGGTAGAAATCACCAAGACTAGGGTTACTCAATACTCTCATATTGAACAACATACCACAAACATCCACATATTCAATCTACCATCAATAACATGTATCAACACAAGTATAAACAAGAATCATTATTATTCATTGTTATGTAGTAAAACCCTTTTCATTTGATTCAAAAACCTCTATGTACACTTACTAATTCAAGTGTGAAATACATGGGTTTAGAGTTACTAAAAGAGGGGAAGATATAAATGCCTTAAACAACTTTAATCACCAAAAATATTTACCTCTTCCTTGACACTAGATGAACACCTTCAAACCCTAGCCTCCAATCTTGCTTCCAAGAGCCTTTAGAGTGTTTAAAGTGTTTGAGTCTTGTAAAATAAGGACTTAGGAGGATACAATACCTTATATAGGGAGAGTTTTTAGGGTTTTAGGTATGGAAAATGACCAAAATTTCCTTTTTTTAAAGTTGGACAGTCCACACGAGCAGGGGTACGACTTCCCCATACGAATTCTATGGAAATCGTGACCTAGGGTATGAGTGGTACCGTAAATCGTACCCTGGGATCTGCTTAGGTCAACCATATTATTGTGGGTACGAAAAGGTACCCTTGATTCGTAACCAAGGGTATGACTCATTCCCCAATCGTGAGCTTAACTCATGACCAAAACAGTCCACACGGTTTGAGACTTTACTCTATATCGTTGAGTAGTATACGACTTGTATGCATTGGTTACGACTAAGGAATGTCCTTATCGTATGGAGGACAATTTATTACCCTAACATACTTTCTAATATACAAAAGGTAAGGGGGAGAGGGGTACGAGTTGTGACCTAGGGTATGACTCAAGCACCCCATCCGTATCCACTCTAGAGACACAAAAAGGTTGTTGTTTTCCAAATGGTCTAAGGTCTAGGTGTATCAATTCTCTCCCACTTTTATAGGTAAGCATAGATACAAGTTAACCCCTCAACATACACCAAAGGAATCTTTACTCAATTTAGAAATAACACACTACAAGGATACAACACAACACACATATCATGATCACTACCAATCAACCAAAAATCTTGCATGGCCACATTCTTGGGTGTTTCATTCTCCCCCACTTAGGATCATTCGTCCTCGAATAATGGGTAAGGAAATCATGAACACAATTAAACACATTAGCACACATCAGAACCAACCTTCAAACAAAATTAGGACAAAGCACACAATAACGTTACAATGCAACACAACACATATCGTGATCATCATCAATTAACCACTTTATTTCATTTGTCTTGGGACATAAACCCATTTCTTTCCAACACTTACTCATTTCACAACTTAGGGACTTTAACCTATAAACCTTCAAGGATATAAGGCAGTTCAATCATTGGAGACTTTACTCCATCATCTATCAAGAACATGAATCAATTTAAATTATTAGAGACTTAAACCCATCACAACAAGTCACACATCATTTCATATTATTAGGAACTTTAATGCATAGTCTAACAAGACACCAATCATTTCACACATCGAGAACTTTAATCCATTATCTAACAAAGAAATAAACCAATCTCAATCATTGGAGACCTTACTCCATTGTCTATCAAAGACATACATCAGGGCAAGGATCTTAACACATACCTTCATTATAAGCTTCCAGAATGGGTAATAAATGCTGGTACTTGGACGTCATGTCCTCTTTTGCCTCCCAAGTAGCTTCCTCAGACTTTTGGTTCTTCCATGAAAACTTCACCAAAGCCACTTCTTTCATTCATAATCGGCGAACTTGCCGATCCAAGATTGTCACTGGGACCTCCTCATAGGATAAGAAGTCCGAGATACCAACATCTTCCGAGGGAACAACCAAAGAAGGATCACTCACACATTTTTGCAACATAGACACATGGAAAACCGAGTGAATGGAGTCCATACTAGGGGGCAACTCTAACTCATAGGTAATATTTCCAACCAACTTTACAATCAAGTAGGGACCAACATACCGGGGACTAAGCTTCCCCTTTTTACCGAATTGCATCACTCCCTTCATTGGAGACATTTTCAAGAATATCCAATCACCCACACTAAACACTATGTCTCTACGCCTCACATCCGCATAGGACTTTTGGTGACTTTGAGTAGTTTTCAACCTAGCACTAATCACCTTCACCTTATTTAAGGCTTGGTGAACTAAATTAGGTCCAAGAAACTTACCCTCTCCAACTTCATACCACCCAATAGGAGATCGATATCTCCTACCATATAATGCCTCAAAAGGCGCTATGCCAATACTAGAGTGGTAACTATTATTATAGGCAAACTCAATTGGCAAATGGTCATACCAACTACCACCATAATCAATTACACAAGCCCGTAACATATCCTCCATAGTTTGGATAGTTCTCTCCGCTTAACCTTCTATTTGCGGATGGAAAGCGGTGCTAAGGCACACCTTAGTTCCCAAAATTTTTGGAACGACTTCCAAAAGTGGGATAAAAATAGAGGTCCACGATCCGAGATAATAGACACCAAAGCAGCGTGCAACTTCACGATCTCCGAAAGAAATAACTTAACATAGTCTTCCGCCGAGAAATTAGTTCTCACAGGCAAGAAATGTATGGACTTGGTCATTTTATCAATAATGACCCAAATAGAATCATATTAATTCTTAGATCTAGGAAGACCGGTAACAAAATCCATATTAATCGACTCCTACTTCTACTTGAGAAACACAATTTCTTGATATAGCCATCGGGACTTAAGTGCTCAACCTTTACTTGTTGGCATACCATAAACTTAGCCACATGGCTAGCAACATCACGCTTGATATTATTCCACCAATATAACTCCCTAAGGTCATGGTACATCTTGGTGGAACCGGGATGAATAGCGTAACAGGCTCCATGAGCCTTGGCCATGTCCCTTTTCCCCAATCCATCAATGTCGTGAACGCATAGCCTACCTTGGTACCTCAAGATACCATCACCACCAATCACAAAGTATGCAACCTTGTGTAGACAAACATTACTCTTAATCTTCATCAATTCGGGGTCCAAGACTTGCTTTTCCATTATCTCAACAATAAGAGACTATTGAGATATCGGATGCACAAACATACCACCATCCTCGGGGTCCACAAGCCGAACTCCAAGATTTTCCAACTGGTGAATATCTCTCTTCAATTCCCACTTGTCCTCATCAACATGGGCCAAACTTCCCATAGACAATCTACTCAGAGCGTCAGCGACTACATTCGCTTTACTGGGATGGTAATAAAGAGTCATATCATAGTGTTTTAATAGCTCAAGACACCTTCTTTACCGGAGATTCAAATCCTTTTGGATAAACACATATTGGAGGTTCTTATGATCGGAAAAGACATCAACATGAACACCATAGAGATAATGCCACCAAATTTTAAAAGAAAAATCACGTCTAACAATTCTAAGTCATGGGTGGGGTAGTTCTTTTCATGAACTTTCAATTGCCTTGAAGCATAGGCCACCACCCTACTATGTTCCATCAATACAAAACCAAGACAGACACGAGACGCATCACAATAAACCACAAAACCATCACTACCTTCGTCTAAGGTCAAAACCAGAGCCAAAGTCAATTTATTTTTCAACTTCTCAAAACTACCCCCACAAGCATCGAACCACCAGATCTTGACCTTTTTTGGGTCAATTTGGTCAATGAGGTAGCTATAGTGGAAATACTCTCCACAAACCTCCTCTAATAACTGGATAGACCCATGAAGCTTCGAATATCGGTTGGAGTCATAGGTCTAGGCCACTTTTTAACTGGCGCAAGCTTTTGGGAATCCACCATGATCATTTCACTAGAGATAACATGTCCAAGAAAAGCTACGACTTTCAACCAAAATTCACACTTGGAGAACTTGGTATACAAATGATGATCCTTACAAGTTTGTAAAATGGCATAGAGGTGATCTGCATGATCTGCGTCACTCTTAAAATACACTAAGATGTCATCAATGAAGAAAATGATGAACATGTCCAAGAATAGACGGAGGACCCTATTCATCAAATCCATGAAAGCCGCTGGGGCAGTGGTCAACCCAAAGGACATGACAAGAAACTCATAGTGACCATACCGGGTTCTAAAGGCAATCTTAGGGATATTCGCATCCCTAATTTTAAGCTGATGGTAACCCGATCTAAGATTTATCATAGAAAAACACTTCGTACCCTGAAGTTGATCAAACAAATCATCGAACCTAGGAAGAGGATACTTATTCTTTATGGTTACTTTTTTCAACTGACGATAATTAATGCACATACGAAGGAAACCATCCTTATTGCGCACGAACAACACGGGAGCACCTCATGGAGACACACTTGGGTGGATAAAACCTTTATCTAAAAGATCTTTCAATTGCTCCTTAAGTTCTTTCAAATCCACTGGAGCTATTCAATAGGAAGGAATAGAGATTGGACGAGTGTCCGGAACAAGGTCAATCCCAAAATCAATCTCCCTATCGGGAGGAACATTGGAAAATCATCGAAAAATACATCGGGAAACTTATTAACCACGGGAACAGACTCTAAAGAAGGCTCATCCGAGTTGGAATCTTTAACTCAAACGAAATGACACAAATAACCTTTTGAAATCAATTTCCGGGCCTGGAGGTAAGAAATGAATCTTCCCTTAGGCACCAAGGAACTATCATTAGGGAATTTGAACACGACCCTTCGGGTCCAACAATCTATGGAAGCATAGAAAGAGTGCACCCAATCCATCCCTAGAATAATATCAAAATCAATCATGTCTAACTCTATCAGGTCAACAAGAGTATCGCTATTACCAATAGATATCACACCCCACCTATAGATCCTTTTAACAATCACAAGGTTTGCAACTGAGGTAGAAATAAAAAAAGAAACTGACAGACTCTCAAGACCATAATTAAGGTACACAGTAAGATATGGGGTCACATACGAAAGAGTAGACCCTAGGTCAAGAAAATAATACACATCACGAGAGTAAAGTCTCAACATACCCCTGATAACATTAGAAGATACTTTAGAATATTGGTGAGTAGCAAGTGCATATAAAAGATTCCAGCCAGTGCCGGTGCCAGAAATAGAAGCAGCAACAGACATAGCACCCTTTGGTGCGGGAGTAGATAGAGTAGAAACAGAGGCCCTATTTTCCCAAGAGACTGATAGAATGGGGCACTCACGCTGCATATGCCCAAACTAAACACAATAAAAGCATCCCTCTCCCTTTCTTACGCTCGCTAAGATAACTCTGACCATAGAATCTGCAATGAGGGCAGGGTGGAGCCGACTGAGCACCACTAGTCTGAAATTGGGCACCTTGTGCTCGAGACCCACCACTAAACTGAGATTGATGACCACCCAAGAACTTTGGGTAAGGAGAGTGAACACAATCCGAGGAGAACGAACCCGAACTCCCCCATTCTTTCATGGCCATTTGCAATAATTTCCACCACTACCCTCGAAATGCCTAAACTTTCTTCCTTGCTTCTTACTAAGCTCAACTTACTTCTTTTTCTCATTTTTCACTTATTGCATATACACAACTAATCTAGAAATATCCATGTTCTCAATCAACAAGGCCGCCTTGCTTTCGAGAACTAACTCACAGGACAATCTCGAGACAAACTTATGCATCCTAGCCCTCATGTTAGAAACCATCTCAGGAGCATACCTTGATAATTGATGGAATTTAAAGGCATACTCTTGAAAAGAAATCCTCCCTTGCTTCAAGATCATGAACTCTTCTGCCTTTGCCTCCCTCAACTTTTGAGGAAAGAAGCGATCAAGAAAGCCTTGGAGAAATCCATCCAAGAAGCCATACTAGCATCAATACCTCTACACAACTCCCATCCTTCATACCAGTGGTACACCACATCTTTCAATTGGTAGAAAGCAAGCTCAACACCCTTAATTTTTAAGGTATGCATGATTTGGAAGATTTTCTCCATTTTATCTATGAAGCCTTGAGGATCTTTCTGAACCTTCGTACCGGAGAACATGGGAGGGGTCATCCTTATAAATTGGACAATTCTTGTGGCCTCAGAAGAAATAATAGCTTGGGTACCATGCTCCGCTAGAGAGACTACCAATTGAGTCAAGAGGTTGATAGAGTGATGAAACTCAACATTATTAGCATCCCCTTGAGGTGACTGATAAGGGATGCTACTCTCATAAGCAGGGTTGGTGGGTGGAACCCCACAAGGATGGCCAGATACCACAGCCCTAGCCCATGTCTGAACTCTAGAAGTTGGAAGAGCTTCATCCATAGGACCCTCAGTAGTGTCTACTTGAGTCTCAGATCTCCTTGGAGGCATAATCTGTAAGATAGCAAATGGAATCAGAGGGATCCAAGATCTTAGACTTTATAGCTTGAGATTGAAACAAAAAAAAGGGAAACATTTCCTAAAATTTCTCATATCTTCTCTTTTATAAGCATGGCGCGCTTCAAACCATACAATAGACTCTACTTGGCACGGTATTGTGAACACCTAACTGACCATAAACCTAGGCTCTAATACCAACTTGACACACCCCAAACTTTGGGCCATGTCATATAGGCACCTCAAGCACACATGTATCGGAGGTCGCCCTGTAACAAAACCTAAATACTTTATCATATCATAGGATTTGAAGGAACTCCAATTCATAAGTTAAGATCGCGGAATGATATCATAAATCAATATTGAATTTATAATAATAATAACTACTCATGCCCAAGTTCACAGTTGTTCACAATACCTCTATACAGAACCAAAGTCAATAAATATATATATCTGGATAAGCCCCCGACTATAGCCAAATCAAGTCTTAAGAGACTAAGCCTAAAGATAAGGAATTAGAGAGGAATGCCTTCTGAATGAAAGAAAGCTCACCGCTTTAAGCCAATTCACAAACCGCTTGATCATCTAATCACTGTGCATGAAAAGAAGAAGATGCTCTGACGCCTACTCTGTGTGGGGACGTAGCGTCCGAAGATGATTAACGGTTGGAACGCTAGAATGTATATCAAGGATAAGGAATAAGATAACATCATCAATCAACAACAAGTCAATATATCACATTTCATCTCATTCATACACTTATCCATACATATGCATATACCATATACCAATCAAGATATCAAGGCTCATCAATATTATTAAGTATTCATTTATTAGATGTAAGGTGGAGGACTACTATCTTCCACGCTTATTAATTTACCTTACTCAATACACCAAGGATTCTAGCCATATTCACATTATTATTAGACTGGGGACTTTACCCATGTATACACATTCATTATGCTAAGGACTTTTTCCATATATATCATTATTCAAACAAAGGACTTTAATCACATACATTCATCTAGTAGAGGGACTCTACCCATATTCTATATTTGGACTTTACCACAAGCCTCTTCATGAGGCGAGGTACTTTGACCTCAAGAGCTCTTCTTAAGCAATGGAATTTACCTTGCATTCACATTGGCGAGGGATATTAACTTTGAGCCATATCATAGGTAAGGGACTTTGACCTCAAGCCATCACGTAAGGCAAGTGAATTTGATCTCAAGCCATCATAACCATAATTAGTTGACTTTTGGGACTTTATCCTCTTGTCCATGCATCAATGCACATTTAATACAATATATAAGGAATTTACCCCTTTATCCATCTTAACACCATACAAGACCTTATGGTCATTATGATAGCTTTCACTACTCAACCATCTTAATAGGCCAATGCCTTTATTCAATTCGTCACACCATTTTTTTTATGTTCCACAAGACCCTCACAAGACATTCATATTTTTGTAGCATTCTCATACCACACTTTAGTTCAATACACTATTCAAATTCATATTTATAGTAAGAGACTTCAACTGCCTATTGGTCATTTAGCACAACAAGGTTATCATCATACTTTACATGAATCACTATACTCTTATCATAAAATTATAAAATAATCATACTCATTGGGAAATTGACCTAGTTCAACACATCATCAACAATTGACTAGACAATTCACTTAGACATTTTCACAAACATCTTTTGTGCATACTTATAACAAGGTCATTTTAATCGTAGATATCACCAATACTAGGGTTACTTAAGACCCTCATATTGAGAAACATACCACAAGCATCCACATATGCAATCTACCATCTATAACTTGTATCAACACAAGTATAAACAAGAATCATCATTATTCATTGTTAGGTAGTAAAACCCTTTTCATTTGATTCAAAAACCACCATGTACACTTACTAATTAAAGTGTGAAATACATGGGTTAAGAGTTATTTAAATAGGGGAAGATATAAATGCCTTAAAAAACTTGAATCACCAATAAACTTGACGTCTTCCTTGACACTAGGTGAACACCTTCAAACCCTATCCTCTAATCTTGCTTCCAAGAGCCTCTAGAGTGTTTGAGTCTTGTAAAATTAAGACTTAGGAGGATACAATACCTTATATAGGGAGTAGGTTTAGTTTTTTAGGAATGAAAAATAGCCCAAAGGTCCTTGGTCAAAAGTTGGACAGTCCATATGTGCAGGGGTACGACTCCCCCAAACGGATTCTATGGCAATCGTGACCTAGGGTACGAGTGGTACCCTAACTCGTACCTTGGGAAACTCCTAGGTAAGCCACACCGTTGTGGGTATGAAAAGGCATCCTTGATTTGTAAGCAAGGGTATGAGTCATGCCCCAATCATGAGCTCTACTGGTGACCAAAATAGTCTACATGGTTTGAGACTTTTCTCTATATGATTGAGTAGTATACGACTCGTATGCGTTGGTTACGATCAAGGAATGGCCTTGTAATATGGAGGATAGTATATTAACCTAACATATTATCTAGGATAAGAAATATAAGGGGGAGAGAGGTACGAGTGCGTACCTAGTGTACGACTCAAGCACCCCAACCGTATCCACTCTAGAGTCACAAAAAGGTTGTTGTTTTCCAAATGGTCCAAGGTCTAGGTTTCTTAATTCTCTCCCACTTTTATAGGTAAGTATAGATACAAGTTATCACCTTAAAATACACCAAAGGAATCTTTACTCAAGTTAGAAACAACACACTACGAGTAGACACCACAACACATATATGATGATCTCTACCAATCAACCAAAAATCTTGCAAGGCCACATTCTTGGGTATTTCAACTATGACTCATGATGTCTCATTACAATTCGATAGGGGGGAGTTATGACCTGTCTAGTAAAGGCTAAAAATAGGTTTCTAACTATGACTAAGCCATGACTCATAGCCAGACCTAACGAGTCGTGACCTAAGTCATTGGGACAACTTCCAAACATTTTCTAGATTATTCCTAAGGTGTTTTTTGGTCTTTTCCACTCTTTTAATCCCAAAACTATGTTGTTTGACCCTCCAAACAATAGTTATCAAGCATAAACATTACCCTAACCTACCATAACACAGAAATCATTCATCACATAGCAAAAAAAGGCGATTCCTTTCTCCCCAAAATCAATTAGGGTTCTTCAAGTTCAAGTTCAATCCCAAAAAATTTATCCAAGGCTTGTACATTCAGGTATTTGGGGTATTCATGAATGGGTTCCTTCCACCCATTGATTCCCAAAATTCTTTTTTCGTTCAATTATGAATTTTTAATCTTCTTTTGTAAAATTATCCATGTAAATCATGAATTTAATCCATGTTTTCTTAGTAATTTAAATTCAAGCCATGTCAACATGTTTCCCCATGTGAATTAGGTTATTTCATGCTTTGAATTTCAATTACCCATGCCATATTTAATTAATTCCGTGTTAAATTATCATGTTATGAACTAAACCATGTGAATATGTTATCCTCCCAATTTTAACACATTCCTATGTTCAAATTCATGTATCTCATTCATTTATTGAAATATATTATGTTTTGGGTATCTGAATTATTACTTTCTACCAATATTTTAAGTAATGTTATCATATTTTAGTATCATACAGTGCTGGTTGGTTATGAACACCCGATACCTATGTGTTTTTACATGTTTTTATTTTCAAGTAACAAGTCAGTTAGAATTTTACTACAGTATTTAGATTATAATTTTCATAATGATTACTCCCCAGTACTAATTTTACATTAGATACATTAGTTGATATGTTCATGATTTCTTCAGACTCTGCATGCACTGTTGTTTTCAAAATACCATGACCTAAGCTTATTAGTTATCAGTGAATGCAACAGTTTGTGTTTCAATGTCTTTCAGTTAGGAGTAGGATTTAGCATCGAGAGGAAAATGTAGGTTCAACACATCCTATTTCTTAGAAACTACATCCCACCATAGGTTTAGGGGCCTCGCCAGAGAGTGTTTACCCTTGCCCAATATGGGATTAGTTTAGTGATCACTTCAGTTCAGGTTCTACTCCGATAACAAGGATAAAACAGTCCTTCTCAATGTGGGTCAGACGTTGGACTCCATGATAGCTCATATGGTTTATGTCGATTACATGATAGCTCCCATGATTTCAGTCAATACACAGTTTATATCATTTCAGGTTTGCTTAAATAAGTAATAAGATTAACAATTAGTCAGTCAGACAATTTTACAGATTATTCAATATTCAAATCATATCAGTACATGCCTTACTTGGTCTTGCATTCATCTTACATATTCATGTTTTCATGCTCAGTTTTCATACATGATCCCCGGTTCAGTTTTACAGCATGTTCAGCTTTACATAAGATTTATATATAGTATTCATGATTCTATAAGCTGGGGATTCTACCACTCCCCAGCTTATAGAATTGTTTTTGGTTAATTATTTATAAATCTCATTATGAATTACTATTTCATGCATAGCCATGTTTTAAATGTATGTTTCAACAAATAACTTATATCCTTAGAGCATGTTTTAAATATTTTCACGACTTAGTACATGTCTCCATATACTCAGTACATTCAAAAGTACTTACCACATATATGTAATTGAGGCTACATTCCTTTATGATGTAGGTACCAGATATAGTTCTTACACCAGGGTTAGATAGTTCTCAGCATTAAGCAGGAAGTTGATAAGTTCTCTTATTTTGGGAACTCTAGTTAGTTGTAGTTCATGTACTGTATTATTATTATTATGTATTGATTTGTGGTAGTTGAAGGTATATCCCATCTATCTACAATCAATATAGTAGAGGCTTTATAGATAGTCAGTCAGAGTCATGATATGTAATTCAAGTTCTTTCTTTAGTTTTATCATGTTGTAAACTATATCAGCATTACATTCATTCAGATTTTCTCATGATTATGTTTTCGCTCAGCAAATTTATCTTTTTTACATAATAAATTAGTTGCTCAAGCAGTATGCCAGTACATGAGTTATCTTGGAATCACTTGTGGTTCTAAGCACCATGTTACGACTAGGGGTATTCTCGGATCATGACAGATCAGTAGGACCAGGATCACTTTTATCTATACATTCCCATATTTCTTTTCAGGGATAAATAGTTGGTATTGAAATTCTCAGGTAGAGTTATTTTTTTTAGAGAAATGAACATGGAAGAATTTAAGCTGATGAGACACCATATTCTTGACAAGCTAAGAAATAAATAAAATACAAAATAACCAGAATGACCAAGACTAAAATCTCAAGATCCTTAAGACTGACTATTGATAATAGTAAGCTGCCTCTTGTAGTTTCGCCCCTATTGTGGGATAACCCCCTCACAGCATGGGGACACTGCATGGGTAAGGTAATAGGCCCTTACAGTGGTCCAGGAGATGTGAGGCTAGTGCATGGGTCTCCTATACAATGCATGACCCTTTTCCATGCCTAAAATCATCTCCAACATCTCTGAACTTATCTCAAAGTGATTTTACTTGATCTAGGGGTCATGTATGCTTGTTCTTATCTCTATTTAAATGTCTAAATACTCAAGGAATTATATTTTCTCTGATCAAAGTAGAATTGAAGCAAAGTAGAATAAAACTTATCAAACCAAGCTCTGCGAGCTTGTTTGAATCCATATAAATATTGCTTCAACTTATATGCATCTGATGTATGTGATGAGAATAAACCAAGTGGAGGTTTCATATAAATATATTCTTTGACATCACCCTATATAAAAGTATTTTTTAACATTCATTTGACAAAGAGAACAATTTTGTGATCCAACATTAGTAATAATAGTTCGCACCATAGTCATTTTTGTCGTTGGTGAAAAAGTCTCCTCATATCCACACTATACTCCTCTTTGTTAACAAGGACTACTAATCGAGATTTAAATCGACCAAGAGTTCTTTTCGAAGAAAAGTCAATTAAATAAAATCATTTACATGTAATTAGAAGATTATTTGAAGGACAAGGACCAATGTCCCATGTGTCATTTTTGTTTCAAGCTAAAAGTTCATCCTCTATTGCTTTTAGTCAATATTTAAGTTTGGAGGCTTGTAACTAACCCATTGGAATAGAGATGATGGATAAAGTAGAATAAAAGTCATGAAAAACAATATCATTTTGGAGTTCAAGATACTTTGAGAGTTCACTGAGGAGGCTCAAGAGGAGCAATCCTTGAAAAAATCTCAAATTCTAGTTGTAAAGCAGTCTCAAGTGGTGGATATATTTAGAGAAAGGGGTATATTTGACCGACGTTGCTCAAACATAAATCCAAATTTGAACCACTCAGAAGAAAATGACAAATCGTCAAAAGTTGGAAGAAGAGGAGAAACAGAAATTGACTCACTATGAGAAGGAAATGAAGATTGATTATTAAAGAAAACAACCTTTCAAGAAACACGAAATTTGTTAGAACTTGGATCATAGAAAAAAAACCCTTTCTGCAAAGTACTGTAACCCATTAAAATATTTAATAGACTAAATAAAAAGTCTTTTGTGTTGAGCAGAAGGTAGGTAGGCAAAACAAATAAAACCAAATGTATAAAAACTATGATTATTAGGATGCTTGTGTAAAAATGAAAATATGGAGACTCAAGATTTAATGATTTTGTGAAAGTCTATTAATCAAATAGACAACAGCACATAAAGCTCCCACTCAATATTTAGATGGGACTGATGAATCAATCAATAAAGTATGAGTGACACCTAAAAGATGACAATTTTTATGCTCACCAACCCCATTTTGTTGTGGTGTATATGGGCAAGAACGATATGAGATGATTCTTTTCTTAAGAAAGACATTATTGAATTCATGCAATATATATTCTCCATTAGAATTAGACCTTAATATTGTGATACATATGGATAATTGATTCTTAATGTTAACTAAAAATTTCTTGAACATAAAATAATTAAGATTTGGCTCAAAGAAAATACACCTATGTAAATTTATTGTAATTATCTATGAATGTCATAAAGTACTTGAAATGAGCATGTGAAAATATAGGTTAGATACCCTAAACATCACTATGAATGACATCAAACCCTTTGCAGCACGACTACCAAATTAGAAAAAGAAAGATTTTTAATTTTGCCTAATTTATAGGTAGAGCAATCAAAGAAAGCAACTGAAATTTGATTTCTATTTCCTAATAAATTAGAATTTGATAAATAAGACAACACAATAGAATTAGGATGTCCTAGTTGCTTATGCTGAATCCTAATTTTATTAGTTGTAGAAATACAAGCAAAAGATTTAACATGAGGGATGAAAAAGTATATAGAAAATAATCTTTCAACTTTTGGCTCCTTTGTGATTATCGTTCCCAACACCTATCCTATGCAAATTAATCATTACGAGAAAAATTCACACTGCAATTGTCATCTACCGATTGACTAACTGAAATATGATTAGTAAAGATCTTTGGTGATACAATAACATTCTTGAAAATTTGAGTAATATCCCCAGCGACAATCTAAATTTGTGAGAGATCGTAATTATCGTGAATATTTTTTAGCTTACTGGTTGAGTTGGTCATATGACAGGAAGTGCCAAAGTCAACGAGCCAAAAATTAGAAGGAATATTATTACCTTGTAGCCCAAAGGATGAAAAGGATGACACAATCATTTATCATTTCAGGAGTAAAAACTTGTCCAACTGCCAGAGTTGCAAATTGGTTGTTAGTTCCATTGAGGATGAATTATCAGAAGTGAAACCATTTATGTTTGCTTGAAAGGCATTAATTCTATGATTTTTGGGACATGTGGAACAATTATTGATTATATTCTCATGTTTTATACAATAATTACATAACTTCTTACCACAATTTCATGCAGTATGACCATATTTCTTGCAACTGCAACATTGAATTCTTCTCATATTCCTACCTTTTTCTTGAGCAGTAAATGCAATAATTTGAACGTTCTCTTGCTTGAAAGTGTTGTGTGAAAAGATGTTGTTCATCATGAGGTAATTCCCTAAAATAGAGATTCAAGGAGGGAGACGGATCATGACTCATCAAGTTAGAACGAACACCTCAAATTCAAATCGCAATTTCATCAAATATTGGTCTCTCATACTTTGCTCATGAACTTCTTGAATTACAAAGAGACCTCCTTGAGAGTAAATAGCAATTTCACGCTTAAGCTAAAAACCTTTTGTAAATAATCTCTCATGGCCTTTGTTGTCTTGTATGGCCTGAGATAAAGAACAATAAGAAGGTCAATTAATCCTAAAATCCATGACATCATCCGAGCATCTTTAACTTTCCATTCACCGAGATTTGTAGGAGCGGTAGGGGCAGGATCACTTTCATCTATATGTACCCATAATTCTTTTCGGTGATAAATAGTTGGTATTGAAATCCCCAGGTAGAGTAATTTTTCCAGAGAAAAGAACATGGAAGAATTCAAGTTGACGTGACACCATGTTCTTGACAAGCTAAGAAAGAAACATAATAATACAAAATAACCGGAATGACCAAGTCTAAAATCCCAAGATCCTTAAGACTAACTATTGACTAACACTAAGAAAAATCATAAATTTTCAAAAAAAAAAATCTAAAAGGAACCAAAGCTGAAAGACGATAAGAATCAAAGCACTAAAAAGAAGGCTCTAATATCATGTCAATTTTATTTAATGCTTCTCACTATTGAGAGTCTTGTCAAAAAATAGAAAGTAGTCATAGATTACATCCCTAAAAATTTATCTTTTCTATCTCTAAAAATCAGTTATTCTATCCTTCTAAATCTGTCATTCTATCCCTCCATAACTTCTATTCTATCACAATATTTATTCTCTTTGATTACTATGTCAAATCTCTATAATTACACTTATATATAGCATTATAAAGTTACATAAATATATACCATTTCACTATTAATTCATGATCTTTGATTTGTCCATCATGCTAATACAAACGTACCACCACTGCCCCAGTGAACATGGACGAAGTCTGGAAAGCTAACAAACCAACGCCAGAGAATGATGCTGCCAGCCCCCTGCTCATTTCTTCCTTCATCTAATGGTTTGGTTTTTGTATTGTTTTTTATATTTAATATGTGCGCGCGCATTGATATGCTAATTATCTTTACTTGGTGGTTTGACATGTCTCTTTCTACAATGAGTTTAGTACCGAGATTGCCTGCTCATTCATTAATCTTTACTGTTCATCCATTTAACTTTACTGTATAGTATCTTACACGTTATAGTGCTATAGTTCCTTAGACTCAAACCAACGAGTAAGGAGTTGCGCATTATTTGCATTTTCCATTTACAATTTTGATCTCTCAAAAAATAATTTATTGATTATGTATTTCTTTTTCTATCTATAACGTTATGATTAAAGCTTACGAATGATGTGTATGTTGTATTTTTCTTCTCTATTTATTTTTTGAGTTTTCACTCTATTAGATTTCTTTAATCTAACTTTCTATATTTTTTTTTCATTGTAAGTTTGTACTTTTATGGACTCAAATCAACCATTAGTGACTTTATTGTAATTTTGCTAACTACTAACCAAAGTTTAACATTTAAGTGGTTGCTTAATTAACTTTAAATATTAAGATGTGCCACTCATTTGATTTTTCTTGTCAGGATTTTAAAGATATATTTGTAATTATTGTATTTTATTTTTCAGTACAAGTTTGTTTTCATAAAATCTTAATCGTTTTGAAGACTCTGTAAAAATTTACCTAGGACACACGTGCAATATACATGTTCAGAAACTAGTACTAAAGTGGAAAGCAACAAAGTAAAAGTTTAGATACCAAATTACCCTTTGATTGTTGAATGATTTTTTAATCCTTCAAACAAACTATCATATTTTACAGAAAATATAAACTAAATATTAATTATCATTATTATTCTTTAAGCAAGATAAACTTCCACAATAATTTCAGTTATCTAAGAAAGGGATTTGGCTCCTCTCCATTTTCATTCTCTCCATTTTTCCCAAGTTCTTATTTGGATGAAAGACATGTGGCATGAGTTAAAATTAATGGTTAAGATTTAATTAACTAAAGTAAGATTCTAATCATGATTTAACTAATTAATTAACATTTATTAGTTTTAAAACTTTATTAATTCTTCCTTTGCCAAATTTTCAACTCTCTTTTCTCCTCTTCATCTAAAATAATATATGTTATAAAAAATTGACAATACCAAAGTTACGATGATAGAAAAATCTTTTTTTTTTTCAATTCGAATCTATGAGTCTAGCAAAGTATTATAAAAACACAATTAAACATCATCAAATACTACATACAAATAACTAATTAGTATAATTGAAAGAAACTTGATTATTAAAAATGTTGAACTCCATTCCTACTTACAACTAGTTTCAAAGAAAAAGTGTACAATAAGTAAAATGAAATCAAAAGATTCAAGGAGAAGTTGGAAGAGATAGACACTAGACAGTGAATAACGTAAGAAAATAAAAAAAGTGGGAAAAATTAAAGAGAACTTTTTAAAATATTTACGGATTGTGCCAAATAAAATAACTTTGTAGCTATAATTGTGGATTGCTAAAAAATTTGAAAGCAAATACATGAAAAATTTATTATTTAAATTATGGTTAGAATCCTACTTTAATTAATTAAATCTTAACCATTAATTTCAACTCATGCCACGTGTCTCTCATCCAAGTAAGAACTTGGAAAAAATGGAGAGAATGGAAATGGAGAGGAGCCCAATCCATTAATAAACTAACACCATTAATAAACTACAACAAATCTCGGCAAACGTTTGGTGAGGGGAAAAAAATATTAATAGGGTTCGCCCAAAACCATATTTTCATAAATCTTTTCTTAATAGTTTGCCCATTTGTGGGAAAACTACTTTTATTTGGGCAAACTATGATTTTTCTACTGAGAGATTCGATCGATAATTGGTTAAACATCACACTATTAATATTCCTAAAAAGATTCTTATTTATGTCAATGTTTTGTGATTTTAGTTTTTTAGAAATGGTACAATTTTTCACTAATAAATATGTGGTGTTGTTCACTCCATTTTATCTCATTATTCATGAACAACATTCATTATTCATGAAACACTTTATTTTCGCATAAATATTTGTTCATTTAAATTTCTTATAAGGATAAAAATATTGAGTGACACTGTTAGAGTTAGTATATTTTGGGGTGGAGAAGTTTTGTACAAATGTGGTTCGGTTAGATATAGTCTTACCACAAAAATTGTTCATTTCATTTGTTGACATACTTTCTACCCATTGAAAATTAATCCTATCAACCGGGCCGGTCCAGGTTAACCTGTCATCGGTCCAATTTTTTTACCGGGCTCGGCTCGGGTTTGGTCTGGTCGTCCCACTTATTGGGCTGGTCTGTGCTGGGCCTAACAGTAATTTAATTATTGACAGCCCAGCACTAGCCCACATACTGTTTAATAGATCTAACCGGCCCTAAGTCGGGTCAACCCAGCCCAGATGTGATTAATGAGTCGGTTTACTGGTCCAAACGTTAAAAAAAAGCATAATTAGAATTTTGATGATTTTTTAATAGATGATTTTTTAATATATAAATTCAATATATCCTATATACACACATATATACATTCAATATATACTACTTAAAATACTACTTAAAACAATATACATACAACATACATACATTACATAATATAATACTTTAAAAATATACACGTGTATATACATACAATATATACTACATAGAATACTACTTGAAATAATATACATACAATATATATACATCAAATAATATACTACTTTAGAAAACATACACGCATATATACATTCAATATATACTACTTAAAATACTACTTCAAACTATATACGTACAATAGGTACGCATTCCATAGTATACCCCTTTAGAAAACATACACACATATGAATATTCAATATATACTACTTAAAATATTACTTGAAACAATATACATACAACATATATGCATTACATATTATACTACTTTAGAAAATATACACACATATATACATACAATCTATACTACTTGAAATAATATACATACAACATATATACACTACATAATATACTACGTTAGAAAACCTATACACATATATACATTCAATATATACTGCTTAAAATACTAGTTGAAACATATACATACAACATATATGCATTACATGTTATACTACTTTAGAAAACACACACACATATATCCATACAATATATACTACTTAAAATATTACTTAAAATAGTGTACATACAACAAATTTGCATTACATGTTATACTACTTTAGAAAACACACACACATATATACATACAATATATGCTACATAAAATACTACTTGAAACAATATACATACAACATATATACATTACATATTATACTATTTTTTTAAACACACAAACATATATACATTCAATATATGCTACTTAAAATACTACTTGAAACAATATACATACAACATATATACATAAAATATTATACTACTTTAGAAAATGGACACACATATATACATTCAACATATACTGCCTAAAATACTACTTAAAATAATATACATACAACCTATATACATTACATATTATACTACTGAAGAAAATATACACACATATATACATTCAATATATACTGCTTAAAATACTACTTGAAATAATATACATACAACATGTATACATTAAATATTATACTACTTTAGAAAATACATACACATATATACATTCAGTATATATACTACTTAAAATGTAAGTTGAAACAATATACATACAACATATGTGCATTACATATTATACTAATTTTAAAAATACACATACATATATACATATAATATATATTAGAGATAATGCATCAACCCCCCCCCCCCCCCCCCCCCCCCCCCGAATTTGTCTTCTCAACTTACTTTAGCAGTTAAACTAACCTTCCATTTATTTACCCCCCTTAACATCTTTAGAGTGAATTAATTTAACCCCTTAATATATAATACCACTTTCATGAGGGAGAGTGCATCACACTCGCTGACAAATCAGCGCCACGTCGGAGCCACATAAATAAAGTATTTTTTAAATATTTTTTATATATATATAAGTAAAATATATATAAATATTATATATATAAATAAATATTATATAAATAAATATTATATATATAAATATTATATATATATATATATATATTTAAATATATATAAAATATTTTAAATTTTAAAAATAACCCCACCCCTCATTTTCCATCTTCTTCATAAACCCCCCTCCCCTCCCCTCCCCTTCCCTCTCTCTCCCATCCACCACCACACCGGCACATACCTCGTCCACTCCAGTCCACCCCACACTGCTACACCTGCACACACCCTCATCCACCTCCGTCCACCCCCCACAGCCACACCTGCTCACATACGCCATATTTTTCGGCAAATTTTCGTCAAAAAACTCCATTACCACCATAAAAAAAACCCATAAAATAGTGATAAAAAATTCAACCACCAGGTAAATTCGATCAAATTAACACCAAATTCTCTAAAATCAACAACCAAACATTCAAATCATGTCAATTTTTTAATTTTTAAATTCAATTTCATTTCTTTTTTTATTGGGGATGAAGGAGGAGAAATTGGAGGTAGGGGTGTGATTTTGTAATTGGAGAAGTAATTGGGGTTAGATTTTGGAGGGGGGGCTGGTGGTTGTGGTTGGCGGGTTTGGGAGGAGATTAGGATGGGGTGGGATGGTGATGTGGAGGGGGGGGGGGTTAGAAGAAGAAGGAGAGAAATTTTTATTTTTTTCTTCTCTCTCTCTCTCTCTCTCTCTCTATATATATATATATATATATATATTAGTAGGCGTTTTAAAAATAAAAAAATAAAAAATCACGCATTTTTTCCTTTTTTTTTAAATGCCACGTCAGCATTAGGGTTGAAATTAATTCACTTTAAAGATGTTAAGGGGGTAAATAATTATTCGTAAAGTTTAAGTGCTAAACTAAGTTGTCGAGACCAGTTCAGGGGGGTTTAGATGTATTATCTCTATATATTACTTAATATACTACTTTAGAAAATACACACATAAATACATACAATATATACTACTCAATATAATAATATTTAAATATATTCAGATTTTAGTGTACACTACTTAAAAGCTAAGCTTATATAGAATTTTTATATGTCAATGCTAGTAGTTTAAGTAATATTTGCTAACATTATTTTTCAATATATCATATATGTTTGTTGTGCTTATGTAAAGTTTGATAGTAATATATTTTCACGATCCGAACCAGGGCCTAGCTGTGACGGATATCTCAAGTCCACCGAGGACCGGAGACCACTCCCTTAACCCAACCTCAAAAGAACAATCATGATCATCATAACAATGTGGAAGCTAAGTAAACAGTAATAAGAAAATGGATAAATGACTCAACGGAACTAAGTGTCAAAGCAATAACCAACCAACGAACATTTGTCCACAATAACCTCTAAAATCAGAATATCAAATATGTTGGGACATACCCTCGACCATGATTTTCAGGGGATGGAAGCTCACCACTTCACATCTACTCGACGAATATGTTAATCCACGTAACGCTACACAGAGGTAAAAGAAGTATCTTCAGACCCTACATTATGAGACAATGTAGCGTCCTTGGACGGTTAGCAAGGTGAGCTCTATCATGTAACTCGGGGGAAATGATAACATAATACCATGTTAAAAAATCAGTCAAAACCACAATGTACACATTATATACATGTAAATAAGATGTCGGGATAGGAAACAAGGTTTAAGCATGGGATTTTAAAATCATTAACCTAGACTGTGTAGCTCTAACCGTCCTAAAAACACCCAAGGGTTATATGGGTCCGGCTCCCCCTTCCCCATTGGAAGGGCTCTAATGCGTGTTAGCCGCACGAACCGGAGATAATAGAGGAAGAGCCAAAACCACCGTGGCTCTAACTATTTCAAAAATATCTATATAATGTGTGAACTATGCACACAGTCATTAAGACCCCCACGCCGACAAACGTGGTTTCCAGTATCGATCCCTCGGGATGTCCACCTTCCATGTCGAGCTACACAACCCCTTTTAAGCCTACATTAGAACCATTTACACACATTATTCCAACCATTAACCCGAGAGTCATTCATTAAGGCATTAACCACTTGGTATCATCATGCCAATACGCTTGCAAGCTAAATCACACATGCCAAATCCATTCAGAAAACCACATTGACTCCCTAAGTTCTATTAAAATTCAATCCATGGAGATCAAGGCCTTTCAAAACCATTTATCCATTAATGAAATGCAATGAGTTCAAAAACAAGTTAAACCATACAATTTTACATAATTTAAATCAAATTCATAAAGTGAGTTGAGGTTTATGCAATTCGAAGCCAAAATTCTTCAGATTTGGGAAAACCCATGTTCATCATTCCAACCATTTTATTAAAGTACCAGTTTAGTCCCCTCCCAAAAACCAATTTAAAGCATAGATAATTAATTCAAGTCATGGAATAAGTAATTAAATCAGTAACAACCTAAATCCCTCAACCAAATTTCAAAACCCACAATTTAAATTACATGAAAATCCATCAAATAAATGCCACAGTGTAATATTAAAGCTTGAGGAAGAGATACATGCCTTAAAAAGATAAGAATTCAATGTCAATTTGAAGTTTGAAGCCCGGATGATGAATTCTCTATGAACCCCTAAAGTTTTCTTGAGTATTGATTTTGAGAGTGAAAAAGAGTAATTTGATCGTTGAAAACTAAGGGAAATAATCTTATTGTATATTTAAGGATCGTACAATGGTGAAAAGACCCAAAAGCCCTTCACCCGTAGAAAGAAAATTAAAAACTACAAGAAAATTATTTCTTGGTGTGGCACGCCAATATCATAGAGACTATCCTCCATGCAACACCCATAACACAAAGGGTAGCCTCTGTGACAGGGCGAAAATACGGAGGTTAACCTCCCTGGCACATTGATATCACGGACCCCTACTGCCTCGAGGTCCCAAAATGTCCCCGAACTCTTTTCAAATATTTTGAAAATCTCCTGGATTATCCTTTTCGCATCTCTAAACACAATTTAAGTCAAAAATTGATATTATGAATACAAAAAGGCCAAAAATTCATTGATCAAAATTTTATGGGTTTTATATTATCCCCCCTTTTGGATCATTCGTCCCCGAATGATGAGTTAGGACACTTTTAGCACGAGAATAGAAAGAATACACCCGAATTGAATGAAAAACTCAAAAAATGACAAACAGAAAACAAAACTCATACCTTACACACTTTCATCTAACCCGGAAAACAAAAAATAGTATTTAGCCTTTATATCTTCCTTATCTTCCCATGTAACCTCCTCGACCTTTTGGTTGATCCAAAGCTACATCCTTAGTCCTCAATCTACCATCCTGCCTATCTAAAATCTCAATCGAGAGTTCCTCAAAAGACAAGAAATCCTTAACACCAACATCTTCAACAAGCACTATCAAGGAAGTATCACCCATACATTTTTTTAGCATGGACATATAGAACACGAGATGAATAAAACCCAAACTCGCAGGCAAGTCCAACTCACAAGAAATATTCCTAATTCTCTTCAAAATCTGGTATGGACTAATGTAACAGGGACAGAGCTTCCCCTTCTTACCAAACCTCCTCATTCCCTACATAGGAGACACCTTTCGAAATACCCAATCATTTACTTTGAACTCTAATTCTCTTTGCATCACATCCGCATAAGACTTTTGGAGACTTTGATAAGTCTTAAGCCTTTCTCTAATTACTTTTACCTTCTCCATGGCATGTGAACCAAGTTAGGACCAATCATGCAAGTCTCACCAACCCCAAACCATCCAATAGGAGACCTACATATCCTACCATAAAGAGCCTCAAAAGGATTCATCTGGATGCTCAAATGATACATATTATTGTACGCAAACTCAATAGGACGAAAATGGTAAACCCAAATTCTATTAAATTCAATCATATAGGCCTTTGGCGTATTCTCCAAAGTTTGAATAGTACGCTCTACTTTCCCATTCGTTTGAGGATGAAAAATGGAGATAAGGTTCATCTGCATACCCAAACCTTTCTGAAATAAATACCAAAAGTGAGATAAAAACTATGTACCTCAGTCTGAATTAATAGACACTGGCACACTATGCAGCTTCACAATCTCCTGAATGAACAACTTAGCCTAATCCTCTCCTGAGTAGTTCGTTCTCACAGGCAAAAAGTGAGAGGACTTAGTCATTTTATCCACAATAAACCAAATCGAATCATATTAATTGTGAGACTAAGAAAGACCCATAATAAAATCCATATTGATCATCTCCCACTTCTACACGAGTAACTCTATCTCTTGAGACATGCCACCAGGCCTCAAGTGCTCAACCTTAACTTGCTGACAAACTATATACTTAGCAACAAGATTATTTACGTCCCTCTTCATATTTTTCCGCCAATATATCTCCTTCAAGTCATGGTATATTTTGGTAGAACCTGGATGAACTATATATCTGGACTCATGAGCCTCAGTCAGAATCCTTTCCCACAACCCATCAGTATCTGGAACACACAACCTACCTTAGTACCTCAGGATACCATCTCCCCCAATCTCGAATGCCATAACCTTTTCTTGACCCACATCTTCCTTAATTTGGATAATTATGGGATCTAAAGCTTGCTTCTCCTTCACCTCAGCACCAAGAGATAATTTGACCACTTCAGGAACAGTAACTCTTCCATCTTCAGAGTCTAAAAGACGAACTCCTAAGTTATCCATTATGTGAATGTCCTTCACTAATCCTATTTTCTCCTTATCAGAATGTGATAAGCTCCCCCATAGATAACCTGCTAAGAGCATCAACAACAATATTAGCTTTACCTGGATGCTAGTGAAGACTCATATCATAATTCTTAAGCAATTCAAGCCTCCTCCACTGCCTGAGGTTTAATTCTTTCTGCGTGAACACATACTGTAAGTTTATATAATCCAGATAGATATCAACATGCACCCTATACAAATAATGGCGCCAAATCTTTAAAGCAAAACCCACAACCGCCAACTCTAAATTATAAATCAGATAGTTCTTTTTGTGAACCTTAAGTTACCTAGAAACATAGGCTACCACCTTACCATGTTGCATCAATGCATAACCCAATCCCACACGGGACGCTTCACAAAACACAACCAAACCATCGTTACCCTCGGGAAGGTCAAAACTAGCGTAGAGATCAACATATCATTCATCTTATCAAAGCTACACTCACAAGCATTAGACCATAAAAACTTTACCTTTTTCTACGTCAATTTTGTCAACGGAGCCATAATAGAAGAGAAACTCTTCATAAACCTCCTATAATACACAACCAAGACCAAGAAGCTCCTAATGTCGGTTGGAGTCGTAGGTCTAGGCCATTTTTTCATCTCCTCAACTTTTAGTGGATCCACCTTGATCCCTTCACTAGAAACTACATGACCAAGAAAAGCCACAATATTTAACCAAAACTCGCACTTAGAAAACTTAGCAAACAACTTCTGGTCCTTTAGGGTCTGCAACACAATTAGAAGGTGATTGGCATGAACCTTCTTATTCTTAGAATATACCAAGATATCATCAATAAACACTATCACAAATGAGTCTAAAAACTGCCTGAAAAATTGATTCATAAGATCCATAAATATTGTTGGAGCATTAGTCATCCCAAATGACATAACCAAAAACTCATAGTGACCATATCGGGTTTGAAAAATAGTCTTGGGAATATCAACTTCCCTAATTTTCAACTGATGATAACCTGAACAAAGATAAATCTTAGAGAAGCATCTAACACCCCAAAGCTAATTGAAAAGATCATTAATCCTAGGAAGAAGGTACTTATTCTTCACTGTCACCTTATTCAACTAATGGTAATTTATACATATCTGAAGAGATCCATCTTTTTTATGCACGAATAGAACAGGTGTGCCCCAGGGGGAAATACTAGGACAGATGAAACCCTTATTATAAAGATTTTTTAACTGCCTATGTAGCTCCTTCAACTCAGCCAGAGCCATTTTATAAGGAAGAATAGAAATAGGATGGGTATTCAGTAGAAGATCAATCCCAAAATCTATTTCCCTATTAGGAGGAAAGCCAGAAATATCCTCGAGAAACACTTTGGGGAAATCATTAACCACGGGGAAAGATTGCAACGAGGGACTTTTAGAGTTAGAATCTTTAACCCGGACTAGGTGACATAGATACCCTTTTAAATTCAATTTCTGAGCTCTAAGATAAGAGATGAACCTCTCTTTAGGCACTGTGGAACTCCCTTCTCACTCTAATGCCAGTTTTTATTTGAAAAGTGGAAACTAACCTTTCGGGTCTTACAATCAAGAGAAGCATAACATGAATGAAGCCAATCCATCTCGAAGATTACATCAAAGTCTACCATATCCAACTCTATCTAATTCACCAATGTCTCTACATGAAATATAGACACCACACAAGACCTATAGATCCTTCTAGCAACTACAGAATTACCCACCAGGGTAGATACAAAAAAGGGATTCAAAATACTCTTAGAACCAAAACCAAAATGCATAGCCACAAAAAGGTCACATAACAAAGGGTAGACCCAGATCAATCAAATAATACACGTCACATGAGAAGAGTTGTAATATGTCAGTAATAACATCTGGAGATGCCTCAGATTCCTAGCGAGTAACAAGTGCATAGAGGCAGTTTCAGCCAGTGCCGATTGAAAAAATAGTGCCCTTTGGCGCAGGAGATAAAGACATGGAAGCTAGAACTTTATTAGATCCAGTAGAAACCTTGACTGAAGGACAATCCCATTGTATGTGACCTAGATGGCCATAATTATAACACTGATTCCTCCTCTCCTTATAATAACCACAATAAAGCTGCCCATGAAATGACAAAGAGGATAAGGTGGGGCCAATTAAGCTCTACTAGCATGAGATTGGGAACCTTGTGCCTTAGAACCACCGTTAGCATAAAAGCGACGATCACCTAAAGGGTTAGGGTAGGGAGCACTTGCAGATGAATAATAATTGCCTTAGTTTTTCTTCTTGGTCCACTATTTATCATCTCTTCCACTATTCTGCTAACCCCCACCTAGCTCTGAATACCTGAACTTCTTACTCTGTCTTTCCCCAGTCTCTGCTTGTTTTTTTTTTCATCCCCAACCTACTATATATAAATCTCAAGCCTGGAGATATACATATCTTTGTTCAATATTACAACCTGACACTCCAATACCAAGTCTTGGGACAACCCAGAAGCAAAATTTCTCATCTTAGATCTCTGGTTCAAAACCAACTCAAGAGCATATCGAGCCAACTGCTGAAATTTCAGTACATACTCCTTCACACTCATCTTACCCTGGTCCAGATTAACAAAATCCTCAACCTTATATTTCCTCAACTCTTGAGGAAAGAATTGATCAAGAAAGGAACCCAAAAAATCATCCCATAATACCATCTTTACATCATCACCACTCAACTATTCCTACTTCTCATACCACTGACATGCTACATATTTTAGCAGATATGTAATAAATTCTACGCCTTCAAATTGGGAGCATACACTACTCTAAAAATCTTCCCTATCTCATCTACAAACCCTTGATAATACTTCTCAACCTTAGAGCCTGTAAAGGTTGGGGAATTCAACCTCATAAACTACTGCTCTGATTAAGTGCAGCCGAGAGTTGGCTCATCTGCTGCTGCAACTACTTGATAGAATTTGAGTGCAAATTTACTAGCTTGCTCATGGAAGATAAGTCACTCTTCATCATCGTCACCCCAACATTGGTTTCTTCAACTCCCTTTAATAATTTCTCTATTATATCCTCCATGGACATCTTGCCTAAACTGGAAGCCGCCTTATCCTAGTTTCCAGGAGGTACATATAGTCCACTCCTATCATTTTTGTTCTTCCAACTACCTTGGTACCTATCTTCATAACCAACTTTGTCGTAATAGTTTTGACCTTGATTCCCTTGGCTATTGCCTCAGAAACTGTAATGCCCTGAATCTGGTACCCAGAATGCTACACAGGGCTCATGACCCCGAAGGACAACAAGCTAACCCATGACTGATATCTGTACCTGTATACTGCATGATATACTATATAAATGTAGAAATAAATGTTGAAAGGCCATAAGGTTCAAAATTATAACATAACTGATAAAACATAACATTTTGATGGGGTATGAAGTACCCAATACAACAGAAATAACTATCTGAACATGCTAGTCTGAAAAGCCTCTAACTAACTGAACTATGTAAGTAAGGAGTTGATGGGAAATGTCCCCAACTAACTCCAACTAATGAATTAATTAATGAGATAAAAAATAATGGTCATGTCCTTGAAGGATAAGGACTCACTACTAACTCTGACTGCTGAGATTGGAATGCTACTGGTGCTCTAGAGCTCGTGCTTCTGAACCTATAGTATAAAACACAATAGCGCAAATGCGTCAGTACGTTTGAATGTACTGGCATACATGTGAGGTAGGCTGAATGCAAAAGGGTTCACATGCATGAATTACACTAACTGACTGGATAATATAAACATGAGAATACATGCATGAATACATAATAACTATAACTGAGTTCGTGATAACATGATTACTGACCCTGAGTACTGATAACATGAGATACTAATAACTGTATAACTGAAATAACTGCTACTGAGCGACTGTATCTAACAGTCTAGTTTCTGATGGAACTAGCTGAGTTTCGTACTATAGTGAGTTGACTGTATCTGACAGTCTTAAATCTGAAGAACTATTTGAGTTCTTTTAATGAGACTGAGACTGAGACTGAAACTGAAATTATGGGAGGTAATCATCTAACCGACATGCCCTAAAAATGAACTGGTGGGGTCCAACCTATAACCCCAGCTGGAAGGGTATCAATACCGTGCCATGGGTAAAGACTAGCTATGAGTATACCCTTTCTGATAGGGAGCTCTTCCGTCAACCCCTCCTGGTAGGTAACCCAAATGAGATGTATAAATCCCTAAATACATAGGGTGCATCTCAACCTATGCTGGCTACGTAGTTCTGGAATACAAGGATTGCTTCTAAGGATCACACCCTCCACTGAATAACAGGTGAGTCCCCATCCTTGGGTTCACTCGGTGCTGAATCCTACTCTCAACTGAATAGACACTAAACTGATTAACTGAACTGAACTGATACTAATGGTATTGTTTAATGGATCTAAACTGAGTTCACTGAGTTCCATTGACTGACAGAATGCTACTGAGATCTGAGGATTGATTGAGAGAACTAAGTTACTGAGATTTACTGGAAATACTGAGGTTACCGAGATTACTAAGTACTGAGATCACTGAGATTACTGAACTACTAACATTACTAAGATTTTTGGGTTTTCCTGAGTCACGTGATTGACTGGGTTCTATGAATCGTGGACTGACTGAGAGTATTGTAAAAACATGACACTGGCTCTAGGCACACAACTAAATGATCGGGAAAAAGTACCCCCAGGACTCGATGGAAAGAAATTGGCAAAATATGACTTTCTTGAATACATGACTAACATCAACAATCCATAATATAATAAGCTAGAGAATTCATGAAGTACAAGTTCTAAAGCACCACAATGACCACACATATATCCATAGTCCATTGACTAAGACATTTAATCAAACACTTAACATGCATGAACTTGCACATGAATGGAGATTACATATTATTATACTAGTATGGCACTTTTCCTTCATATAGGCATTTAATCAAACACATAGAGAGTACGCGGTGGTTATACAATCATCAACACATCTAATAATTATGGATACATTAATCAACTTGTAAATTGAAGGGGGTTTATCATGGTTATTATGCAAATCTTCATATACTAGGGTCAATTATTGGAATATGTAATTTAAAACATGAATCAAAACCACACAACACCATGAACATGAATTTCAATTCAATTTAAATCATGAAGATTCACAAATACTCAAATCTTGGATTTTGAAAAGAGATTCTTGAGCTTCTTGGGTGAAAGAGACCCATGAATCAACACATGACATACCTGGGTTGTGAGTTTCTTGAAGTTCTTGGACTTGAAGAACTAGAATCTCTTAGTTTCTTGAAGGAGGATTTGGATCTTGTTCTTAGAGATTATCTTTGAGAGAAAAACCTAGTTTGATGTTGTGAATGAATGATGAATTTATGACCCTTGGTCGGATATAATTAGGGGTTAAAACGGGTGGAAAAAGACCCAAATATCCTTTAAAAATGACTCAAAATTTGCTGAACGTCCCCTGCGACGGCTCTTGCAATTGTCCATCGCTGGATCGACTGTCCGTCGCTGGCTCGACGGTCCATCGCTGGCTCAAGGGTCCTTCATTTCAACTGTCGTACGTGGAACAAAAAAAAGACTCACTTCCTTATAGCAATGGCTTGGCCAACGGTCCGTCGCAAGTTTGACGGTCCGTCAACCTGTTTGTCGCACCTTATCCATAAGGTTGACTCACTTCTTTGGCTGCGATGGTCTAGGAGATGGTCCGTCGCTAGATCAATGGTCTGTCAACCTGGCCGTCGCACCTGGGTGATTCTGACAGATCTGAGTAAGACGTCCATAACTTTTTACTCCGATACCAGATTTGGATGAAATTGGTATCGTTGGAAAGCTAATTCAATTTCCCATATAATAAAAAGTGAAAATCTTAAAAATTCCACATATACAAAAATGGATTCATATTTCAAAGTAATTTTCTAACGTTCTTGGGATGATTTCAATCTTGGTAGAAGTACGGGGCATTTAGAAACCCCCTGATTATTTAGATAGTTGGCCTCCTCCTCAGAATCAGAATCAACTCTACCTTGTGACCCCATAACCGTCACCTTCTTAGTCTTCCCAGATAGCAGATGTTTAGTAAGCAGGTCCATATGGATTTTTATTTGTGCCATATCTTGGTCACGTTCCTTCTCTTTTTGACGTTGCTATGCCGACATACCACTAGATATAGTAGGGCTTGCTTCCAAAGAATACCTGTTATGCCAAGCTCTACTTATCTTAGTCAACCGCTCTAACATATCTACATCCTAATTAAACGTAAGATCCATGAATTCTCCTCTTGTTGCATTGTAAACTGTTGGTTTGGTTATAGAGTTCAAGGCTCTATAGAACGTCTCCATTAAATACTTGTCAGTTATCTTGTGGTTGGGACACTGTGTCAACTTTTTCTTAAATTGCATCCAAGTTTCATGTAGTGCCTCATTTGGTAATTATCTGAAGTTGCTTATTTTATCCCTCAACTGTAACATCTTGGAGGGTGGAAAGAACCTTTCTAGGAAAGCTTCTTTCAATTGCCTCCAGTTTGTTATAAAATCAGGGGCCAACTCATTCAACCACATTGTTGCTTCCCCAGATAGAGACAGTGAGAACAACCGAAGATGAATTGCATTTTGGTTAACACCAGGGTTATTAAAAGATTTGCAAATTTTGATGAAATTCACCAAGTGCATATTCGGTTCATCCCCTGGAAGTCCTCCAGACAACCCCTTGAGATTAAGCAGCTGTATCGTGGTGCTGGTCATGTTAAACTTTACCCCAGGTGCCAATGGAGGTGGAATAATTGCTCTTGTAGCACCAGCTTCGTCCAAGTCATCCTAATCCTCATTAATATGAAATTGCATAACAGGTTGGCGGTTTGCGTGGCCTCTAGCTGCCTGGTTTCTATTTACAGCCACCTCTACATTCTTCGCACGCCTCCAATTTTTTGGGTTGATCAAATCATCATCCCTCAAATCCTTCTCATAAGTATTAGGGTCACGAGCTAGTTGACCGTCATTCTGCCGATTAACCTATGCTTTAGCCAAGATGGCTAGTCTATCAGCTTCTTGTTGTTCTTCCATTCTACCAATTAGATGCAGTTCAGGATTGAAGGGTAATAGCGGTTCTCTTGAACTTTTGGTGCGTGGCATAAACAACAATGAGCCTGTAATGAACCAAAAACAACAAATAAAGGTAAAATTTGGGAAACTTGACCAAAGGTCAATTAACAATCACAAACTTAATTAACAACCGTATTCCCCTACAATGGCGCCAAAATTTGATACACCCAAATTACAACTCTCATTAGAAAGTGTAAATGGTCGCTGTCAAATATAGAACCCAACTAGGTTGGGGTCGAATCCCACAGGAAATATTGTGCAAACTAAGTGTTATGGTTGTTAACAGATTATTGATTGAAGGTTCCTGAGAAAGGGGGTTTTTGAATTTGTAACAGTGTTTAAATGGTAGTAACAAGTAGTGTTCCAACTAGTGAATTTTATTGCAAGTACCAATTCAATGAAATTAAACAAATTAGAGTTATGTTCATCAAGATGTTCAAACAGATGGGGTTCTGAATTCTCTTAAATTCTCAATTTACAACTTCAATTGCAAGATATATTGAATTCTAAACTTTACCTATTTGTTTCTCAACCTAAATGGGTAGTTTACCCTTTAATTCATTCAAACTCAAAGAATACATGAATTTATTCAATCAATCTCTCATGTGAGTCAATCCTTGTTAAGGCATCAACTCATAACCCAAAGGTTAAGGCCTTTAGACTTCATGTAAACTCCTTTTCCCAACATCTACTTTTCTTCTTAGATAAGTAATGTTCTTGGGCTCACTATTCAAGTTTGCAACCAAGAAGAGTCATTAAAGTGAAGAAGGTTTTATACAATCTCAATTATATATGGAAATTAAATATTCTCACAACCCCAATCAGTAATTCACACCAAGGCTCCCATAACCCTAGTTATGGGAATTTAGCCACACATCTCAAGAGAGGAAGAAGAGGAAATCATTGTGTTCTTCATAAATGGATTCAAAGAATTACTTACAAAGGTTACAATAATTGTTCTTCAATCTTCAATGAGAATCTAAATAAAGATAACTAGATTCACAATTCTTGCTTGAATTACAGAGAATAATACGTACAATGAGTTTTTCTAGCTAGAAAATATGATAAAAGATATATAAACAAAACCTAAACTGGGTATTTATATGTTCCCAGGTACAAAGGATTTAAAATTTAAACTCAGAAAAGCCGCATCCTAGTTGATGGTCACTTTGGCGGCCTGTCGGAAGCCTGGCGGTCCATCGCGTGGACCGTCGCGGAAGGTCCCGAAGTGCCCTATTCTATTTTAGGGTTGACAATCATATTGGCGGACCATCGCTGGCCAGGCGATCCATCGCATGGGCAATCGCTTGGTCCCCTAGAAGTTTAAGTTCTATTTCCTCCTGATGGCCAAGTTAGTGGTCCGTCGGGGATCCGACGGTCCGTCACTTGGACTATCTCAGGACTCACTCAGTTATTCCTTTCTGTTTGACTCTGACGGTCACCCTGACGGTCCGTCGCATGACTTACGGTCCGCCAGTTCGCCCGTCAATGGCCTTTTTTTGCTACTTTTCCAAGTTTCTTCTTCAGCTAACTCTTTGACTTGAAAACACTAAAATCTAGTATTAAATACAATATCAATTGCTTGAAAACATACAATTATCCCTTGAAAAAGATGTAAAATATTCCGTCAAAAGCCGGAACATCACCATTTCAAAAATATATATATAATGTGTGAACTATGCACACGGTCATTAAGACCTCCACGCCGACAAGCTTTGGTTTCCAGTATTGATCTCGTCAGGACCTCCACCTTTCACGATGAGCTACACAACCCCTTTTAAGTCCACATTAAAACCATTTACACACATTATTCCAACCATTAACCCAGAAGTCATTCATTAAGGCATTAACCACTTGGTATCGTCATACCAATACGTTTGCAAGCTAAATCACACATGCCAAATCAATTCACACAACCACATTGACTCTGCAAGTTCCATTAGAATCCAATTCATGGCCACCACGGCCTTTCGAAACCATTTAAAATAACCATTTATCCATTAATAAAATGTATTGAGTTTAAAAACAAGTTAAACTATTGAATTTTCCATAATTTAAATCAAATTCAGAAAGTGAGTTGAGGTTCATGCAATTCCAAGCCAAAATTCATTCAATTTGGGGAAACCCATGTTCCCTATTCCAACCATTTTATTAAAGTACCAATTTAGTCCCCAAAATACCAATTTAAAGCATGGATAGTCAATTCAAGTCATGAGAAAAGTAATTAAATCAGTAACAACCCAAAACCCTCAACCAAATCTCAGAACCCACAATTTAAATTACATTAAAATCCATCAAATAAATGACACAATGTAAAATTAAAGTTTGGGGAAGAGATACATGCCTTAAACACACAAGAATTCCCTGTCAATTTTAAGTTTGGAGCCCAAATTATGAAATCTCTAAGAAACCCTTGAGTTTTCTAGGGTTTTGAGTTTGAGAGTGGAAGAGAGTAATTTGATCTTTGAAAACTTAAGAAAATAAGCTTATTTTATGTGTAAGTGTCGTACGAGAATGAAAAGACCCAACAACCCCTCACCCCAAGTGAGAAAATAAAAAATTGTACAAAAATTATGCCTTGGCGTGGCACCAATATCGCAGAGACTATCCTTCATGCCACATCAATATCGCGGAGGGAGCCTCCGTGACACAGCAAAAACGTGGAGGTTAACCTCTGTGGCATGTTGATATCGCGGACCCCTTCTGCCTTAGGGTCCGAAAATGTCCTCAAACCCTCTTCAAAAATTTTGAAACTCTCCCAAATTACCCTTTTAGCATCCCTAAATTCAATTTAAGTCAAAAATTGATATTACGATAACGGGAAGGCCAAAAATAAATTGATCAAAATTTTTAGGGTCTTACATATATTAAAAGTATTTAATTCATATAAAATATTCAATTTAAATGGAAAAAGTATGTAAAGAGTGAATGAACCTTGTATTTGATTGATTATAAAATCATTCAAAACTTATATGTTACAAGATTGCAATTACATCACACTAATTTTACAAAGTCAAATACTTGATTGAAATATAAAAAAATTCAATAGATTAAATGATTTATTGACAATTCTACAAATTTTGCATCATTTATTTCAACTAATTCATGTTAACATTAATGGGAATTGGCTTAGGATTGTCAAAATTAATGGGTCAAAATCATGCATTGGACATAATTGTGCTGTGTCTTCCCTTGAAGTCATAATTTCTTAAAGATCTTGTTCGTCTGCCGGCTCCATGTCTATTCCTTGATTTATTTATTTCGCTCTAATCTAGTCTCTAAGGAAAACTAGAACATTCATGGGAATTTCTCTCAATGAATGTCGGTTTTCTCCAAGCAGCTATCGTCCTTGACTAAAAGTGCTCTCTGACGCAACAATTGACATTGGAACATATAATATATCTCTAGCTAATTTTGAAAGTACAAGATATTGTCTTTCATTATTCTTCCACCAATCTAGGCTGCCAAAGATAATACATAAACTTTTCCAACAAATGACTCTGTCTGCTGAAGACGACTGACATGACCCGAACTAGGGCCTAATCGTGTCGGGTGCCTCAGCCCAACAGGGCCTGGAGACCACCCCCAATACCCAACCATAACCACCGTACACCCAATGTTGGATGAACTTCGAATATATATATATATATAACATAACATAACATAACAAAATAAAACAATCACAAATCAAATACATTTAACCGGTATCATCAATAATACCAATAGAAATGCCAAGAAAGGCACCAATGCCAACACCACCCATACCAACCCATAGTAGTCCCACAAAGCTTCTATCTGAAAGTAAAACAATACCTGGTCGGGATATGCCCCCAACCATAGCCAAAACCAAAGTCTATGACATGACAAAAGTATGTAGAGAAATCCATAACATGAATTGGAGCATCCCGAAGTATGGAATCTCTCCACTTCAATCCAACATAAGTTGTCCCCGAATCCAATCACTAAGCAGGAGGAGTAGTATGGCCGGTTCCTGCATTGCGTGGGGATACAATGCCCAAAAATGAGTTAGCGGGTGAACGCTAAGCATGCACTCAAGATAAACGTAAAATAATGCCATCATTTAAAAATAAGTAAATAACCATATGCATTCATATCTATACATATTAATATAAAATCCATGCCGTGAAAGGGAACTAGGTCTAGCATGCATTTAAAACCATTAACCTAGGTTTGTGTAGCTTAACCATCCTAGAACCACCCACGGGCTATATGGGTCTATTGTTACCCTTGAACAGGCCCCACTCCGTGTAGCCGCATGTATCAGAGATATCATAGGGGCAGGGGATTCTCGTGTACCCTTCACCCTCCAGGATACATATATACAAGTATAACTTAGGGAATTTCCGTGTGCCCTACATGTATATGGTCGTCATGACCAATCTTTATGTTGGCAAACATGAGTTTTCAGTATCTGTCCATTGGACTCACACCTTCATGGTTAGATATCACAACTCTCCATTATTTCTCAATTAAAACCATTAGCACATAATGAAACCACCAATTCCATGTATTATTAACCAAGGCTATAAGAAGGGGTATCGTCATACCGACTATAGCTTGCAAGCAATGTCCTTAGTCAACACTTGGGGGATTCCCATGTACCCCGTAGGTTCCATTATTAGATTTACTTAGGGGATTCCCATGTACCCCACAAGGTTTTAAATCAAAGCCATGGCCGCCAAGGCCTTACCATTTAGCCATTAAAAATATTTAACCAATTTAGGTTCCATTACCATGTTATACCATGCAAGATTTTTAATTAAAGTCCAACTATGTAATAAAAGCATTCTCATAGGAATTTTAACAAACATGTTAAGGGCATATAGTTTCCAAAACCAAAACCAAGTACCAATTGACCATTCCCATGCAACTACATGTTTAAACCACCATTATAATATGAAAATCATAAGTAAAAACACGGGAAAACATAAATCAATCATTAATAACCAAAACCCCCAACAAATAATTCAAAACCCAAAACCATATCGTAATTATTCCATGAAAACCATTCATAAAACATGCCTTTAATTTAACTAACAACGAGGGAGGAGTAACATGCCTTAGTTACGAAGAAGACGGAGAGAAATCACCCTTTGAGAGCCTTAATTGTCCACCTTGATAAAACCCTAGCCTCTTCTTAACCCAAGAGCTTGAGAGAGATTTGAGAGTATTTTTGAGTGTTTAAGATTATAATAATTGAGTAAATAAAGTCCCAATAGTGTTTTAGGTCATGGGGTCATAATGGGTTAATAGGGGAAATGTCCAGAATATCCCCAACTTAAACTGTAAAAGAATTCCCACATGTGGGTACGACTACCCCACCCAAACCATAACCTAACATACGAGTGGTACCCATCACTCATTCCCTAGTCATCCACTTAGACCCCAAGAATGTCCAACATATGACCACCAAGACCAACTTGTACCCAAGCATACGACATGTATCCTTAACCCATACCCATAACCGAATCAAGAAAGGTTGGACACTATCTAGCATACGAGTTGAACTATGCCACTCTTACCCTACCCTTACGACTCATAGTGAGCCACTCATACTCAGATCCAAGTTAAGTTACCAAATTTCAGATTAAGTGAAGGATCAACCGACCGACCCGTCACTAACCATACATCCCGTACCCACCTAACCATAACTACACCAGAAAATCACCCACCAAACATTAGCCATCATATGAGATGGGTCACCTGACCCGTACACCCATGATACGACTCGTATAGTGAGACATATGATCAACATAAGTCTTAAAACCCAGGAAATTTCCATAGACCAAGACCCAGGGTGTTTTAATTCTCCCCCACTTGGATCATTCATCCCTGAATGATGGACAAAGCAGTACAAGTATGATTTAAACTTCCACACCCCTATTCCGAACTTTAAATAAATTAAAAAACAAAGATACAAGGAAGTCAATCTTTCCTTTACCTAATTTAGAAAACAAAGATGTGATAAAGAACACATACCTTCTGCACGAATTCTCGGAGAAGAAAATAGGAATGAATACTTGGACTTTATATCCTCTTCCGTTTCCCAAGTAGATTCTTTAACTTTATGGTTCCTCCATACAATCATAACTGAAGCTATATCCTCGGTCCACAATCGACAAACCTGCTGATCCAAGATCTTAATCTGGACCACCTAAAAAAATAAAGAGTCTGAGATACTAATATCTTTAATAGGTACGATTTGAGATGGATTACCCATACACTTCCTCAACATAGAAACATGGAATATCGGGTAATGGTGCTTAAACTAGAAGGCACCTCCAATTCATAGGCAACATTACCAACCCTTCTCAAGAACAAGTAAGGACCGACATACCAGAGACTAAGCTTCCTCTTCTTACTAAACTGCATTACTCCCTTCATGGGAGACACCTTTAAGAACACCCTATCCCCATTCTCAAACTCTAACTCTCCTCACCTTATATCTACATAGGACTTTTGGTGACTTTGGGCAGCCCTAAGCCTATCCAAAATCACCTTCACATTTTCCATAGCTTGGTGAACCAAATTTGAGCTGAACATCTCTGCCTCACCGACCTCAAACCACCTAATAGAAGATCTACATATTGTACCATACAAGGCTTCAAATGGAGCCATTCCAATGCTAGAATGATAGATATTATTATAAGCAAACTTTATAAGAGTTAAATGCTCAACCCAACTACTACCATAGTCAATCACACATGCACGAAACATATCCTCCAACATCTTAATAGTCCATTCTGCTTGCCCATCTGACTGCGGGTGGAAAGCAGTACTCAGACTAACCTTGGTCCCCAACCCTTTCTGAAATGACCGCAAAAAGGGAGACGTAAATTGCGTACCACAATCTGAGATGATAGAAACTGGTACCCCATGCAACTTCACAATCTCATGAAGATAGAACCTCGCATAATCCTCAGCCGAAAAGTTACTCCTCACAGGCAAAAAGTGAGTCAACTTTGTCATCTTATCCATGATGACCAAAACCAAATCAAATTGAATTTAAGACTGAGGAAGATCGGTAACGAAATCCATGTTGATCACTTCCTATTTCTATTCAAGCAATTCAATTTCTTGATACAATTCTCCGAGACTCATGTGCTCAACTTTCACTTGTTGACACACCATATATTTGGCCACAAAATCAGCCACATGCCTCTTCATACCATTCCACCAATATATCTCCTTAAGGTCATGATACATTGTCATTGAACCAGGATTAAAAACATAGCACAATTCATGCGCCTCAACTAAGATCCTCTCTCGCAAACCATCGACCTTGGGAACACATAACCTCCCTTGGTACTGCAAGGTACCATTACCATTAATCTCAAATACCATCGCCTTTTGCTTACCTACATCACCCTTGATTTTTATCAAGACAGGATCTAACATTTTCTTCTTCTTAATTTCAGTACCCAAAGACGATTGTGCCTCTTTCTAAACAAATAACCCACCATCCTCAGAGTCTAGGAGACGAACTCCGAGGTTAGAAAAATAGTGAATGTCCTTCACCAACTCCCGCTTCTTCTTATCCACATGAGCTAGACTCCCCATGGACAACCTGCTAAGAGAATCAACATAAATATTAGCTTTACCTAGATGGTAGTGAAGCTCATGTCATAGTCCTTGAGAAGCCTAAGCCACTTCCTCTGCCTGAGGTTAAGTTCTTTCTGAGTAAACATATATCACAGGCTTTTATAATAAAAAAAGATATCCACATACACTCCATACAAATAGTACCACTAGATGTTTAGCGTAAACACCATAGCTAACAACTCTAAATCATGAGTAGGATAATTCCTCCCATGCACCTTAAATTGCCTAAAAGCATAGGCTATCATTTTACTATGCTGCATCAAAACACAACCAAGTCCCACATGAGACGTATCACAGTAAACCACAAACCCATCAGTGACTTCAGGCAAAGTCAAAACTAGAGCCGAAGTTAGCTTATACTTTAGCTTGTCAAACTACCCTCACACGCATCAGACCACAAGAACTTTACCTTCTTCTGAGTCGACTTACTCAATGGGGCAACTATTGAAGAAAATTTTTCCACAAACCTCCTATTATAACCCACTAAACCCAAGAAGCTCTGAATATCGGTTGGAGTCATAGGTTTAGGCTACTTCTTAACCACAAAAATCTTTTGCGGATCCACCATGATCCCTTTACTATAAATAATATGACCCCAAAAAAGTGACAGTATTCATCCAAAACTCATATTTAAAGAATCAGGCATACAACTACTATTCTTTCAGAGTCTACAACATAACTCGGAGGTGATTGACATAATCCATCTCACTCTTAGAGTACACCAAAAAGTCATCTATGAATACAATGATAAATGAGTCCAGAAACTGATGGAAGACCCTATTCATCAAATCCATGAGTGTTGTCCGGGCATTAGTAAAACCAAATGATATCACCAAGAACTCGGATGCCCATACAGGGTACGAAAAGCTATGTTAGGGATATCCACCTCCCTAATCTTAAGTTGATGATACTCGGATCGAATATCAATCATGAAAAAGAATTTGGCACCCTTCAATTGATCAAATAAGTCATTTATCCTTAGAAGAGGGTACTTATTATTTACTGTTACCTTATTAAGCTACCGGTAATCAATACACATCCAAAGGGAACTATCCTTCTTACGCATGAATAACACAAGTACACCCCACGGGGACATACTAGGATGAATAAAAACCTTATCTAAAATATCCTTGAGTTTCTCCTTGAGCTCCTTCAACTCAGTCGGAGACATTCTATAAGAGAGAATAAAAATTAGACGAGTTCCCGAAACAAGATCAATCCCAAACTCAATCTCCCTATCCGAAGAAAAACCAGGAAGGACATTATGGAAAACATCAGGAAATTCATTCACCACCAGAACCAAATGCAAAAAAAGATCCTCTGAGTTAGAATCTTTAACCCAGACTAAGTGATAGAGACATCCCTTAGAGATCAATCTCTGAGCTCTAAGATATGACATAAAATTCCCCTTAGGATCTAGGGAACGACCTTCCTACTCAATAATAGGCTCATTAGCAAATTTAAATAAAACCTTATGGGTCCGACAATCTAAGGACGCATAGCGCGAGTGCAACCAATCCATTCCCAATATGACATCTAAGTCAACCATATCTAATTCAAACAAATCCACCGAAGTTTCTTTATTGCCAGCAAATACCACACACCCCCTATAGTCGCTTTTAGTAATCACAGAGTCACTTACTAGGGTAAAAATAGAAGAAAGGTCCAAAACACACTCTGGACAAAAAACAAAATGGACAACCATAAATAGAGTCACATAAGAGAGTGTAGACCCCGAATTAAGTAAATAATACACATCATAAGAAAAGAGTTGCAACATACCAGTCACAACATCAGGTGATGCCTTAGATTCCTGCTATGTAGTGAGTGCATAAAGACGGTTCTGACCAGTGCCGGAACTAGATGGTGTATCCTTTGGTGCTAGATCTAGAGATGAAGCAATCAAAACCTTGTTTGCCCCAGAGCCAACCTTACCAATAGGATAATTTCTAAGCACATGTACTGACTGACCACAATCGAAGAACCTATCCCTTACTTCATCACAGAAACCCTTATGCAGATGACCATAGAACCTTCCGAGAGGACATAATAAAGCCGTCTGAGCCCCAATAGCCTGAGATTGAGCACCTTGTTCCCTGAAGTTCTCGCCACCATAGAAACGCCTACTGCCCGAAGACTTTGGGTAAGGAGCACTAGCCATGAAGAAGGAACCAAAACTTCCCTACTTCTTGTTTGGCCACTTACCACCATCCCTACCAATCTATTATTAGCCACCACCCTACTCAGAGAACTTAAACTTCTTGCCTTTTCTCTCACTAAACTTAGCCTACTTTTTTTTTCCTCTACCTTCTACATTTACACAACCAACTTGGAGATATCCATGTCCTTGATTAATAAGGCAGCGTTACTTTCCAAGATCAACTCACGAGACAATTCTGAAACAAACTTCCTTATTTGGGCCCTCATATCAAACACCATTTCCAGAGCATACAGGGATAACTGGTGAAACTTCAAAAAATATACCTTGACTGGCATCTTCCCCTGCTTCATATTAACAAACTCCCCCATTTTTTTTCCTTCAACTCCTGAGGTAAGAAACGGTCCATAAATGCATTGGCAAAATCCTCCCACTATGATGACTCATCAGTGTCACCCCTTGCCTGATCCTATTCCTCATACCATTGGTATGCCATATCTTTCAGCTTATAGGCCAAAAACTCCACCCCTTCCACATTCGTGGCATGCATAACCTTAAAAATATTTTCCATCTTATCTAGAAAATCCTGAGGATTCTCCTCCACCTTAGCACCCATAAAGGTTTGAGGGTTCAACCTCATGAAATGGTTAACCCTTGTGGCCTTAAAAGATGGAGTAATAGGAACACCACACTTAGACTGAGTAGCTACCAACTGTGCCAACATATGAATAGACTGACAAAACTCAGCATTCATTACATCAACTTGAGGAGTTTGAGAAGGACTAGAGAAAACTGGTGGAACTCTAAAACAATCTAAAATTAGACCTCTAGACCGAGTATAGATCCCATGAGTAGAGCGTGTCCCATCAACATTGCCCCTAGTTGGGATAGAGGAGTTTACATGAACTGTAAATCTTTAAGGCATGATTTGAAAGGTGAACAAATGGGAATTAGAGAAGATTCCAGAATTAGACTCCAAAGCTTGAACATAGAACACAAGAAAGATAAACATTCATAGATGCCTTGTAGCCTCTCTCTTATGAGTGTGGCGTGCTACACACCCTTAAAAGAGACTCTTCTAGACACGGATTTGTGGACTCCCAATTGACTATGAACCTAGGGATCTGATACCAATATAACATAACCCAAACTAGGGCCTAGTTGTGTCGGGTGCCTCAAGCCTAACCGGGATGGAAGACCAGCCCAGTACCCAACCATAGCCACCCTATACATAATGTTGGATGAACTCTGACTATGTATATATAAATAACATAATAAAATAGAACAATCATAAATCAAATATAGTCAGCTGGTATCATCCATAATACCAATACCAATGCCAAGGCTTACACCAATGCTGACACTGCCCATACCAACCTATAGTAGTCTCATAAAGCCTCTATCTTAAAGTAAAACAATACCCGGTCGGGACATTCCCCTGACCATATCCAAAACCAAAGTCTATGACATGACAAAAACATGTAGAGAAATCCATAACATGAAATAGAGCCTTCTAAAGTATGAAAGCTCACTACTTTAATCCAACACAAGTTGTCCCCGAATCCAATCACTGAGCAGGAGGAGTAGTATGGCTAGTTCCTATATTGCGTGGGGATACAACACCCAAATATAGGTTAGCGGGTGAATGCTAACATGCACTCAAGTTACGGGTAAAATAATACCAACATTTAAAACCAAGTAAATAACTATATGTATTCACATCCATCCATATATATATATAATCCATGGGGGGAAAGGGAACCAAGTTTAGCATGCATTTCAAACCATTAACCTGGGTTTATGTAGTTTAACCGTCCTAGAACTACCCCCGGCTATATGGTTCCAGTGTTACCCCCCGAATGGGGCCTAATGCGTGTAGCCACACGTACCAAAGATATCATAGGGGCAAGGGATTCTCGTGTACCCTTAACCCTCCATGATATATATATATACAAGTATAGCTTAGGGGATTTCTGTCTACCCCATAAATATATGGTTTCCATGACCAATCCTCATGTCGGTAAATATGAGTTTTTAGTGTCCGTCCATAGGACTCACACCTTCACAGTTAGCTATCACAACCCACCATTATTGCCTAATTAAAACCATTAGGACACAACCAAACCACCAATTCCATGTATTATTAACCAAGGCTATACGAAGCGGTATCGTCATATCGACTATATCTTGAAAATAATGTCTTTAGCCAACACTTGAGGGATTCTCATGTACCCCATAGGTTTCATTATTAAATTCACTTGAGGGATTCCCGTGTACCCCACAAGGTTTTAAATTAAAGCCAAGGCCTCCAATGCCTTACCATTTATCTATTAAAACTATTTAACCAATTTGGGTTCCATTACCATATTAAACCATGCAAGATTTTCAATGAAAGTCCAACAATGTACTAAAAGCATTCTCATAGGCATTTTAACAAACATATTGAGGGCATATAGTTTCCAAAACCAAAACCAAGTACCAATTGACCATTCCCATTCAACCACATGTTCAAACCACCATTATAAAATGAAAACCATAAGTAAAAACATGGAAAAACATAAATCAACCATTAATAACAAAAAACCCCAACATATAATTTAAAACCTAAAACCATATCACAATTATTCCATGAAAACCATTCATAAAACATGCCTTTAATTGAACTAACAATGAGGGAGGAGTAACATGCCTTAGATTATGAAGAAGACGAAGATAAATAACTCTTTTAGAGCCTTAATTGACCACCTTGAAGGAAACCCTAGCCTCTTCTTAACCTAAGAACTTGAGAGATATTTAAGAGTGTTTTTGAGTGTTTAAGATTATAATAATAATGTAAATAAAGTCCTAATAGTGTCTTAGGTCGTGGGGTCATAATGGGTTAAGAGGGGAAATATCCATAATACCCCTAACTTAAACTATAAAAGAATTTCTGCAGGTAGGTACGACTACCCCACCCAAATCGTACCCTAACATACGAGTGGTACCCACCACTCATACCATAGGTAGACACTTGGACAATAATACTGTCAAACATATGACCACCAATACCAAATCGTACCCAAGCATACAACAAGTACCCTTTACCTATACCCATAATAGAATCAAGATGGGTTGGACACTGTCCAACATACGAGTTGAACTATAAAACTCATACCCTATCCTCATGACTCATGGTGAGCCACTCGTACTCAGATCTAAGTTAAGTTACCAAATTTTAGATTAATTTAAGGATCAACCAACTGACCCGTCACCAACCATACGACCCGTATCTACTAAAGTATAATCACACAAGTAACTCACCCACCAAACACTGGACATCACACAAGATAGATCAACTGACCTGTACCCTTACCATACAACTTGTATGGTTAGTCGTATGATCAACAAAAGCTCAAAACCCAGGAAACTTCCAAGGACCAGATACTATTTGCATGTTGTTTAAAAGATAACGGTGCCTCAGGAGGATGGGAAATGGGAGTTGGAGTAATACGTGCTGGTAAAGTATTATCAAGTAAATCAACATAATGATTGTATAATGCGACGATGTAATTGTTCGCATTACACATAACTGTAAACAAAGAAGGTTCTTCTTTAGATTATATATCAAAAGCATTATAAATAGTAGAAGTAAATTTGGACATAGTACTATATATTATACATGGATTTATTATAGAACCAACCAAGTAAATAGGGGAAAGCGGACAAAATTATTTTTAAAAATTTTCAATCATTGCAGCAATAACATCTTTGTAACCTAGTTTATTTTTATATTTGTTAAGAAAATAAGAAATGTCGACTAAATAAGCTAAAATATTACAACCATAAGGATAATAAGCAAAGGAAAATTCAAATCGTAGCTAGATAAATTTTTTTCAAAAATTTAACAATATCATCAATCATAGCCCAATCAGAATCATATAACATATACTCAGGAAAAGAATCAAAAAATTGATTAAAAGTCATAGTAATAGAAACTTTATAAATATGACAAGTTTTTAAAAAATCATAAATAGCATTCCATCTAGTATCTACTTCTTCAGGCATTATTATCGGTCTAAGTCCACTTTGATGATATTTTTTTTTAAATTCTACATGTCTTACTTTTCTATGATTTCCTTGAATAAAGCCAACCGCTTGCCTAACTTTTTCAATACCAAGCTTAAAAAAATTAAGACCATCTTTTACAATTAAATTATATATGTGAAATGCCCACTTAACATGAAATATTTTGGATAACGATGGAGAAAGTTCAATTTTTAATAATTCAACAACAACCTTGTTGTTGGATGCATTATAAAAAAATATACATAAAACTTTATTTTTAATTCCATAATATCTTGCAACTTTTGAAATAGATTCCGAAATAAATTTTGCAGTGTGTCTGCAGTGTTCATCATACAAAAATGCTAAAATACATTTTTGCATAAAAAATTACTATCTACCCAATGAAAAGTAATTATTAAATAATCATTTTATTAATAACAAGATCAAGATCAGAAGTTAGAGCAACTCTACATGGAAGATTTATTAATAATGCAGATAAATATTAAATATATTATGCATAGAGTCAAAAAATATTGGACCGCCAAGTACTTCTAGGAATACCTTCAAACATAGGATTATAAATTGCTTGAATATAATGAAAAGCTTCAGAAGAAGCAAAACAGAAAGGCAAACAACAAATAGCTATTATTTTGCTAATTCTTCACAATCCTACATTTTATTATAATTTTGAACTAATTTATTATTTTTGGTCCAATCTAGTTTGGGTTGGGCCCCTAACAGTCCCACCACCTTCTGCCGCAGCTAGCTCTATGGTTGCTTAGATTGTAAATGTCTTTTCAACTGACCGATACTACATTTATTACCTCCGATCTTATAATCATTTAAATCCTTACAGAGATCGCATTGGACCTTAGTAGTTCCTTCTACACGAGTATAAAATTTCACACAATATTAATTTTTTATGGGATTTTATAGGGGGCAGGGAAGAATATTAACCGATTCAGATTGAACATTAACATTGCTGACTTTGGGTGTATCACTAGTATCATTATCATCTTCATCTCAATCAACTGTGTCTAATTCATTATCTTTTTAAATAGCATAATTTTCTTGAACTTCTAAAAAATTCATATCGTGAGCACCTACACCTATTTTATTCTCAAAGGGTTCGCTAATTGGTACCGTAGGCGCACGAGTATATTGAGTACTTGAACTAACTCTACCGGAACTGGAACCAATTAATTTTTTACTACCACTACCACTTTCGGGACAAAAACGTCTAACATTTTTATCAACTTTTCTTAATTTATCCACATTATAAACTAAACTAACAAATATTCAAAAAAACAAAAAACAATAAACAAAAACAAGATAAATAAATATTCAACAAATAATATACTAATAAAAAATTAAAAGTAAGAGATGAAACGACAATACCAAAATTTTAAAGTATCCAAAAGTTGAGAGCTTTTGACAACTTTCACTAGATATTTGTAATTACAAAAGAGAAAAGACATAAAATAGCCATTGAAGTTGTCTCGAATTTGCTAAAAGACACCTTAACTTTGCGAGTGACCTATATTACCCCCTTATTATTTTTCAATATGCATTTGTCACCTGCTTATAAGCTTAGGTGGCATGTAGAGTGTGTTTCACTCTCTTATAGCAAGTGAACAAGCAAAATTAATTATTTTTTCTTTTTTTTTTCAGAATTTATTTAATTAAAAAATACCACTTTTTTTTTTGCTTAATGTATTTTCATTTCACTTTTTTTATTTCTTATTCTTCTGTATCTCCATCTTCTTCTTTGAGAAGATCCACAATTAGACACATATTCTTTTTCATTTTTCAAAACTGCTTCTCTTTTTATTATTTTTCCTCTTCTTCATTTCATCGAGATTTTTCTTAATCTTCTTTTTTTAATTAAACTGACCAAATAAAGAGGAAGAAATCCTAAATTACACTATGCAAAAGGCAAAGGTAGAGATAAAAGAAAAATTAAATGCCTAGCCAATAGCATAAAAGAGCGAATTTGAATGAATTGTGCGAGTTCAAAGAGCCTGCAAGTTACTCTACAAATTTCAGCAAACCTCTCCAATATCTCAAGCAAGACGGATTCATGTGATTGCGTGGAGTATACATAGATAGTTGCAGAACCTTCTTTCAGACGACTACCAAGCAAATGCATCTAGGCAAATAGTTCAGCATGCCTAATTTTCAGCCTTAATCGTCATGCTTTTCTCTTTATATTTTTTATTTTTATTTATTCCTTCAAGGTCTTTTTTTGAAAATTTCTGCTCTAATTTATAATTACTATCTTTGTTTTAACTGGGTAGGTTAATCATAACATTTTGATCTATTATTTTCAATTAATGAGTGGTAAAAACTTTACAATTAATTTTGTGTAGATTTTAATTTTTTTATTTTAATTTTTATTCGACTATATTTAATGATAGACATAAAGGAGATGGGGTTATAGAAACAATGGTGATGATAGCTACACCAGAGATAATTAGCGACAAAATTGAAGAAGAAATATAACGGAGGTGTAGCAAATAGTTGGGTGTATTAGCACACAATAGGATTGAAGAAGAAAGGAAGGAGTAAAGACAAAGAAAAAAAGTATAAAGAAATAAAATAAAAAAAATATAAGTAAAAATAAATATTAGGATATTAAATAAACGTGAAATGTGGCAAGCATTTATTGGTACGTGATTGACACTTTTTTCTTGCAGTTGAGATTGAACAAAAAATGTCATATTATACTACTTTAAAATTATTTAAGGGGGTAATAGGTCGTCCGCAAAGTTAAAGTATCTTTTGGAAAATCTCGAACAAGTTCAATGGTGACTTTATATGTTTTCTCATTACAAAATAATAAAATAAAATTAATCACTTTAGGAAATAATTAGAATAATTGAGAGATATTGAGAGAATGAGATTATAAGTTCTAGAAAAACTGGTTGAAAATAGCATGTATTTATAAAAAAAATTAAATTATTTTTTATTAAAAAAATATTACAACCAAAGGCTGTTTTAGCCATTGGGCCAACGACTACATAATCGTCAAAGCCTAATGGTCTAAAACAACCTTTTGGCTATTGGGCCATTTTAATAAAAAAAAATTAGCAATCGGATCGGTCCGATCTGGTGCATTGGTGGGTCTGGCTCAATCTCCAAACTAGGTCGATCTACCGAGCTCCATCGATCAGACGACCTAGCCTGATTAGCCGACCCAAAAATCTACCCCATTACTGGTTTCAGGTAAAATCAATTTCGATCTCTCTCTTGGGCCAGTCTAACCGGGCTAAAACCGGGTTGATTCGACCCATTTGACAGGTTTACTGAAAATAATCATATCCACTATTTTTCTAAGATGACGAAATAAGGAAAAAGATACACATATTTTGAGACATCTTTGGTTTTTACCCTTAGAAAATTTCTTGGAAATTCGTTCTTCGGACACAACACGACTCATGGGTACGAGCCGTATACTGGGGTACGATGGTATTGTCTTGTCGTATACTGATCAGTGTTAGTTGGTGGGATGGTTTTCGTCACTTGAATGGGTATGACTTAGAGGTGTGGTTTATAAGGGTTTGGTACGAGTCGTAGCAGGGACTCATATGGTGGGCAATGATTGATTCTCCTAGTATTTTATTCTGCCAGGGATACGGGTTATGGGTACGGATCTTATGCTGTGGTTACGACTTTATTGGATGAGTTGTATACTGGATAGTATTTGACCCAAGGGTTCAGGCTTGGATATGAGTGGTGGATATCGATTGTATAGGAGGGTATGACTCGTATGGGCAGTCATATCCTTGTGGCGCGTTTTAAAGGGATTTAAGTGGGGGTATTATGGATATTTTCCTACTTATCCTAACTAGTAACCAGGACTTCTAATACATTTAGGATGTTGTTTACACTATTATTCTATTCATTAACACTTATAAACTATTCCAAAACATCTCATAATTCTCTCAAGAGCTTTTGGGGCAAGAAGGCTAGGATTTCATCTTACAGATTGCTATGGGGCTTGTATTGGTGATTTTTTTTCCATCAATTCTTTTTTATAAGGCATGATTCTCTTCCCATATTGTAATTTAAACTAAAGGCATAGTTTATATGATTGATTTTATGGTTTTACTATTTCATAATTATGGTTTCCAACTATTATTTGGGGCTTTTGATATTGAATACTTGGTTATGGTTTCCTATAGTTTTAATTATTATTTTATATGTATTAATGGTGGTTTTGGACATTTGTATTGCATGGTAATGGATTAATGGTCTTTAGAATTGGTTCTAGTTATATTATGCCCCCAAGGTGTTTGATAAAATGCTTATAAAGATATGTTCATTGCATTGACTTCTTTTAATGGAACTCTTGCATGTTTTAAACTGGATAAAGTATTTATACATGGCTTAAATGGTTTGAAATATCTAAAGTCTAAATGGTTATGCTTATGGAGAACATGGAAGTCTCCCAAGTGAATTTAATATGGTAATTGGAAGGGCACCTAAGGTCCCCTTAACCTAAATGGCTTGGCTATGGATATTACTTGCAAGTAAGGGGTGGTATGATGATACCATCAATATTGTCTTTGTTTAATAAATGGTAAATGGATTGTTTGGACATGGTTTTAACTGGGCATTAATGACGGGGTGTGTAGCTAAGCTGTAATGCCCTGTGATTTTTCTAGCTTAAACTCGTCCCGAAAATGTCAAGGATTAGTTATTAGAATAAATGATATTTATTTTGTGTGGAATTCTTTTAATTTGAAATTTCTATGGAGTAGGAAATTGAATAAGCTTTCTAACTATATAATATTCGCTTAAATCTGATAAACGAGTAAGAAGTTATGGCTATTTTAAGTTCAAATGGTAAAACATCATCATTTGGACCCTTAGCGCATCACGGAGTAGTGTAAAATCCCAATTGTTATTTTCCAGCGGATTTATGCGATAACACCGCATCGCAGAGATGGATAATTTTCCATTCGTCAATTTCCAGTGGCACGACGCGATGTTGGCGCGTCGCACCAATGTCTAAAATGACAAAATTTTAGGGCGTCACGATGGTGGCGCGTCACGGATTGAGCCCAGTTTCCACTCATCCTTTTCCAATGAGCCACCGTGATAGTGGCGATCACGGTGACCTAGTAAATTGGGATTTTTGGTCATTTTTCCAGTTTCATCTAAGATTTTAAAAAGGGTATTTGGTAAATTACCCAACCCCCAATCCGTCCAAACACAAGATTTAAGCCTCTTAGATGCATTATATGCTATTATTCATTAAAATTTCTCTCATCCAAAATCCTAGGCTTCTATATTCATCTTCAAGAAATCCCAAGATTCCACCATTACTTTTCCAAATTGATTCAAGATTCAAGATTCCTAGACCAAGAACTTTAAGAGTCTACATTCAAGAACACGAATAGAGTCTCAAAAGCAAGTTGTTCGTCTAAGTTCATCATCCAAGGTATGTGGGGATTGAACAAGGATATTTCTTTCATCCTTGTTCCCAAAACTTTGTTTTAATTACAAATTTTCTGAATTATATGTGATTTTCCATGAATTTCAAGTTAGGGTTTATACCCATTATCATTATTTGCAAGATTGTGAGATTTTCCATGATTTAGAAGTTGAATTACATGATTATGTTTATGTTTCCATGTATATTGCTTAAATTTTTAGATTTTGAGTTGATTTATCAATAATCATATTATCAAGCATGAACATTTTTATGATTTAACCTAAGATTGATGTATGGATTATTTATCCCAAGATTGAATATGGTTACTTCAAGAAAGATGATACGTTAAGCATCTTGTGAACATATTATTTTTAGATTTTCAGGAAATCTTTGATCTTTGATCATCAGGTTAGCTATGGAAACCACTTTACAAAGATTAGATCATCTTTATTTACAGATTTAAAAAGATAAATGCATATTTGGTTTTAGATAAACCCTTATGCTAGTTTAAAAAGTGGATTTCTAACAGAATAAGCATAGTAAATAATAAGGGAGTAGTATTTAGCACTGAGCGGGAAGTGTGGGTTTAGCACATTCTACTTCCACAAAACTACGTAGCCAACGTAGGTATAGATTACCAGATTATTCCCACTTTTATGTGGATGAAAGTTACAGATGTGATCACTTAGCTCAGGTTATACTCCTTGGAAAGAGTGTGACACCTCTCCCCAATGTGAGGTTTCTTTCTTAGGAGGACGAGACGTTGGACTCCATGTTAGCTCACATGGTTTACGTCGGTTTAGAGAACCTCTCTTCAGATAAACTAATTTCTTTAAAGCCCTAAGATGAAGTATTTTCCAGATTTTAGAAACCAAGTGTAAAGGCTCACAAACTTATTCAGACATTAGTTTACTTAAGATTTTAGTTACAGAATTACAGCTTTTAATTCTCAGACATAAAAGGTGAGCCCTTTTTCACTTAGCCTATATGGTTTGAGAATAAGAACAAAATACTAATTTCAGAACTAAGTGTAATGGCTCACAAGATTTAGATTACATGTTTTATTATTCATGATTTGACTTTCAGTTTTCAGATTACTCAAGCTTACGTGAGTCATTTACATTTAGCATGCATGATGTTTTGTATAAACTTTGGTGATATTATTTTCTTATTGCATGCACCCCCATATATTCAGTACATCATCAAAGTACTGATCCACATATACATCTATGTGCTACGTTGGCACATAATGTAGATTCAGGTGCTCAGTCTCAGTAGTGAGAGTGATTTTTGAGCATCTCATCTACATCCCTACAGTTGGTGAGTCCTCATAGTTCGGGGACTTGGTTATTCATACTTTTAGTTTATTAGTAGATGTTCTTTTGTTCATTTCAAACATTTGAGTCAGCTGGGGCCTATCCCAGTAACTCTCTAGATTCAGTTAGTAGAGGCTTGTTAGACTACTAGATTCAGTCTTAGATTTCAGATATCGTATTTAGATCGTTCAGTATTTGTTTTATCAGATTGATGTGATCAGTATTTTTTAGATATAGTCAGACTTTTCAGATGGTTTTACGCATTTTTCAGTATCATATATTTATATTTTTCCTATTTTGAGTTTCATAGTTAATAGAAGGCAGCCAGGGTTAGCTCAGGACTATTTGTAGTTCAGAGCACCGTGTGGTATCCCGAGAACCAGATTTTGTGGCATTTCAAACTTGGTATCAGAGCCTAAGGTTTAGAGAGTCCTAGGGAGTCGGACAAGCTATGTTACATAGAGTCTTGATAATCGGTGTGAAGCACGCCACATCTATAAGCAAGAGGCTATGAAGCATTTTAGGAAACCATCTCCTCTTTCATAATCCATCGTGCTTACAGCTATCTCTATCTTGTTTTAACTCATGATCTTTTATGATATACTATGCCTCCTCATAGAGCTAATTCCCGTAGAAATGATAACCAGCCACTTTAGCCCGCAGATCCTTTGAATGAAAATGTGTCACATGCAGAGTTTTGGGCTGCCTTTCAGGCGCTAGCCCAAGCAGTGACAATAATTGTTCAGGGTAACCGTTAGGATGCATCTCCACCTCAGTAAGACGGGGACTTAGACACTGCTATAATTTGAGACTTTATGAGAATAAACCCACTAGAATTCTTTGGGTCGAAGGCAGGTGAGAATCCACAACTTTATCTAGATAAGGTGAAGAAGATCACCCGAATTATGCATGTTCTGAAGAAGAGAGTGTATAATTAGCATCCTATAGACTGAAGGATGTTTCTTATGATTGGGTAGTGATGTGGAAGAAGAGTAGAGGGGAGAATGCAACTTCCATGACTTGGCAGATGTTACAGGATGCGTTCTTAGACAAGTTCTTCCCACTTGAGATAAGGAAAGCTAAGATAGAAGTGTTTATGAACCTGAGGCAGGGCTCTATGACATTGAAAGAGTATTGCCTCAAGTTCAACCAGCTGTCTAAGTATGCCCCTGATCAGATGGCTGACTCTAGATCAAGCTTGAGTAAGTTTGTGATCGATATGTCTGGGTTGGTGGTTAAGGAGTGTAGGAATGCTATGCTCAATAGGGACTTGGACCTTCCTAGATTGATATTGCACGCTTAATAGATTGAGATAGATAAGGTAAAGTAAAGATAAAGAGTAAATAAGAGAGCTAGAATAGGCTAGTTTGATTATGGTCAGAATAGGTTTGGAAGAGGAAATCGTTCGCAGTTTCAGAATCATTCATCTATTCCTGCAGCTTGTTTAGCCAGTGTGCTCGCACCCAGAAATAGACATAAATAGTAGGGTAACTCTTCTATGTGCAGATCTCAGAGTAGTGTGGGTGTTAGGCCCAGTTATCCTTAGTGTGCTAAGTGTGGTAACAATCATCCTGGTGAGTTTTTGGCTGGTCAAAAAGGTTGTTTTAGGTATGGTAAGTTGGGCCACAACATTCGATATTATCCGCATGCTAGACAGGGAAATAGGGATGCACGTCCCCAGACTTAGGCTAATAGTGCACAAGCTCCTCTAGGTTGCCTAGCCCCTCCTTAGGGCGCTTTATCCAGTACCAGTAGTGGTTAGCGCCAGAATCAGTTCTATGCTTTACCATCCCGCCAGGAGCAGGAGAATTCTCCAAATATTGTTACCAGTATGCTTCGTGTCTTTTATTTTGATGTTTATGTGTTGTTAGACCTTGGGTCGAGTTTCTCTTATGTGACCCCATTAGTTACTGTGAATTTTGAGATAAGTTCTGAAAAGATCCCTGATCTTTTCTTGGTGTCTACTCCAGTAGGTGAGTCAGTTGTTGCCAAATAGATTTATAAAAAGTATCCTATCACTATTTTTCATAAAGTCATATTAGAAGACTTGATAGAGTTAGACATGGTTGATTTTGATCTTATTCTGGGTATGGATTGGCTTTATTCCTGTTATGCTTCTATAGATTGTCGCACCCGAGTCGTGAAGTTTCAGCTTCTAGATGAGCCAGTCTTTGAGTGGTCAGGAAATTCAGTGTCTCCCAAGAGTCATTTCATATCTTATCTTAAGGCCAGAAAGTTGATATCCAAAGGTTTCTTTTATCATCTAGTTCAAGTTAAAGACACTAAGTCTGGGACTCCAACAATTCAATCCGTCCAAGTGGTTAATGAGTTTCCTGATATTTTTCCAGAAAATATCCCAGGGGTACCTCCCAATAGGGAAATAGAATTCGGTATTGACCTTCTCCTAGATACTCAGCCTATTTCTATTTCTCCTTATCGTATGGCTCTTACAGATCCTAAAGAGTTAAAAGAGAAACTCAAAGATCTTCTAGATAAAGGTGTTATAGGCCTAGTATTTCTCCATCGGGTGCTCCCGTCCTATTCGTGCGAAAGAAAGATGGTTCTTTGCATATGTGCATTGACTATCATCGGCTGAATAAAGTTACAGTCAAGAACAAATATCCTCTTCCTAGAATTGATGACATGTTTGACCAATTGCAAGGTGCAAGTTATTTCTCAAAGATAGACCTTAGATCTGTCTATCATCAGCTTAAAGTAAGGGAATGTAATATTCCAAAGACAGCTTTCAGAACCCGTTATGGTCATTTTGAGTTTCTAGTCATGTCTTTTGGGCTAACCAATGCTCCAACAACTTTCATGGACCTCATGAATCAATTGTTCAAGCAGTATCTAGATATATTTGTCATAGTATTCATAGATGATATCCTCATATACTCCCGTAGTGAGGATGACCATACAGACTATCTTAGAATTGTCTTGCAAACTCTTAGAGATCATCAATTGTTTGCCAAATTCAGTAAGTGTGAATTCTGGCTAAGGTTGGTAGCCTTTCTCGGTTATATTATTTCGGCCGATGGCATTAGCGTTGATCCCTAAAAGATAAAAATCATAAAAAATTAGCCTAGACCTATCTCTCCATCAGACATTAGGAGTTTCTTGGGTTTAGCCGGCTATTACCACCATTTTGTTGAAGGTTTCTCATCTATTGCATCTCCTATGTCTAGATTGACCCAAAAGAAAGTTAAGTTCCTATGGTCAGATTCCTGCGAGAAGAGTTTTCAGGAGTTAAAGACTCGACTCACTTCAGCCCCAGTGTTAGTGTTACCTGATGGTACTGATGATTTTATGGTGTATTGTGATGCCTCTAGAGTTGGTTTGGGTTGTGTGTTGATGCAGAGAGGTAAGGTCATAGCCTATGCCTCTAGACAATGGAAGCCTCATGAAAAGAATTACCCAACCCATGATCTAGAATTAGCTGCTATGGTATTTGCTCTAAAAATCTAGAGACACTATCTGTATGGTGTTCAAATTGATGCGTTCACAGACCATAAAAGCTTACAGTATCTGTTTACTCAGAGGAAGTTGAATCACTGTCTAAGAAGATGGTTAGAGTTATTGAAGGATTATGACATGAGTGTGTTGTACCATTTGGGAAAGGCTAATGTAGTGGTAGACTCCCTTAGCAGGTTGTCTATTAGAAGTGTTGCTCATGTGGAGAATGGTAAGTAAGAGTTAGTTTGAGAAGTTCATCGTTTGGCTAGATTGGGTGTCATGTTGGTTGATTCAGCTGAAGGGAATGTTTGGGTTCAGAGTAGTTCCGAATCTTCCCTAGTTTAGGTAGTGAAGGAGAAACAAGACATGGATCTTAGTTTGGTCAAACTGAAGGAGTCGGTTAAATACCAAAAGGTAGAGTTTTTCTCCCAAGAAGGAGATGGCGTGTTGAGATAACAGGGTAAATTGTGTGCCTTATATATATGATTTGAGATAGAGAATTATGGCTGAAGCGCATGGCACGCGTTATTCTATTCATCTAGGCGATACCAAGATGTACCGTGATTTACGGGAAATCTATTAGTGGATTGGTATGAAGAAAGATATAGAAGAGTTTGTATCAAAGTATGCAACTTGTCAATAGATTAAGGTAGAGCACCAAAGACCTATTGGTATATTACAAGAGTTTGGTATTCCCACTTGGAAGTGGGAAGAGGTGAATATGGATTTTGTGACTAGTTTACCCCAATCGCGTCCTTATCATATTCGATTTGGGTTATTGTAGACAGATTGACTAAGTCAATGCATTTCCTGCCAGTCCACATGCCCTATACGACTGAAGACTATGCTAAGCTGTACATCCGAGAGTTAGTCGAATTGCATGAAGTTCCCTTGTCTATCATCTCGGATAGGGGTACTCAGTTCACTTCCTAGTTTTGGAAAGCCTTTCAGAAGGGTTTTGGTACCCAAGTCCACCTTAGGTCAACTTTTCACCCTTAGACAGATGGTCAAGCTGAGAAAACCACCCAAACTCTAAAGGATATGTTGAGGGCGTGTGCTCTTCATTTAAAAGGTAGTTGGGATGAGCATTTGCCATTGATTGAGTTTGCTTATAATAACAGTTACCATTCTAGCATTCGGATGGTCCCATTTGAGGCTCTCTATGGGAGGAGATGTAGGTCACCCATAGGTTGGTTTGAAGTGGGTAAGGCCACTTTTCTTGGGCCTGATGCAGTGTTTGAGGTCATGGAGAAAGTCAAGTTGATTAGAGCAAGATTAAAAATAGCCTAAAGTCATTAGAAATCGCATGCGGATGTGGGAATGAGAGATATTGAGTTTGAAGTTGAAGATTTAGTGGAATTGAAGATTTCACCCATGAAAGGGGTGAAGAGATTTGGAAAGAAGGGGAAGCTTAGTCCCCAATACATTGACCCTTTCAGAATTATGAGTCATGTTGGGAAAGTAGCTTATGGGATTGATTTGACTGCAGATTTTTCAGCTGTTCATCCTGTATTCCACGTCTCTATGCTTAAGAAGTGCATCGGTGACTCCACCATTGTAGTTCCTTTAGAAAGCTCAGATATTTAGAACAGGATTTTGTACGAAGAGATTCCAGTTGAGATTTTAGACCATTAGATCCATAGACTAAGGAACAAAGAAGTTCCCTTGGTCAAAGTTCTTTAGTGGAATAAGTCGGTTGAGCGTGCCACTTGGGAAGAAGAGGCAGATATGTGAACCAAGTACCCTCACCTCTTTACCGCAACCTCAAATTTAGCCGAAGGTAATACTCTTCCTTAATTCAGTCCTTTTCTAATCACAGATTCAACTATATAATCGTCTTCATGTAAGTGCATACACTCACAGAATTACTCAGAAGCTCAGAATTATTAGATTTAGATATTCAGTTCATTTCAGTTGTTCATGATATCTTATACTCCCAGATTACTGAGAAACTTCAGCTTAGCTAGCCACATTTGAGGACGAATGTTCCCAAAGGGGAGATATTGTAATACCCCGCAATTTTCCTAGATTAAATTTATCCCAAAAATGTCAAGGGTTAGCTCTTAGAATGATTTATGTTTATTTTGTATGTAATTATTTAGATTTGAACTTTCCATGGCGTAGGAAATTGAATAAGCTTTCCAACGATATAAGTTTCTCTTAAATCCAATAACGGAGTAAGAAGTTATGGCCATTTTATGTTCGAATCGTAAAACACCATCATTTGGACCCTTAGCGCATCGTGGAGCAGTGTAAAATCCCAATGGTTATTTTCCAGTGTCTCTACGCGATAACACCGCATCGCGGAGATGGCCAATTTTCCATTCGTTAATTTCTAGTGGCCCGACACGATGTTGGAGCGTCGCGCTAATGTCCAAAATGACAAAACTTTAGGGCATCATTATGGTGGCGCATCGTGGAGTGATAGTGGCGAATTGCGGTGGCCTAGCAAATCAGGATTTTTGGTCATTTTTCCAGTTTCGTCTAAGATTTTAAAAGGGTATTTTGGTAAAATTACCCAACCCTCAATCCGTCCAAACACAAGATTTAAGCTTCTTAGATGCATTATATGCTATTATTCATCAAAATTTCTCTCATCCAAAACCCTAGGCTTCAACATTCATCTTCATGAAATCCCAAGATTCCACCATTACTTTTCCAAATTGATTCAAGATTCAAGATTCCTAGACCAAAAACTTCAAGAGTCTACATTCAAGAACACGAATAGAGTCTCAAAAGAATTTGTTCATCTAAGTTCATCATCCATGGTATGTGGGGTTTGAACAAGGATAATTCTTTCATCCTTGTGCCCGAAACTTTGTTTTAATTACAAACTTTCTGAATTATATGTGATTTTCCATGAATTTCAAGTTAGGGTTTATACTCATTATCATTATTTGCAAGATTGTGATATTTTCCATGATTTAGAAGTTGAATTACATGATTATGTTTATGTTTCCATGTACATTGCTTAAATTTTCAGATTTTGAGTTGATTTATCAAGAATCATATTATCAAGCATGAACATTTTTATGATTTAACCTAAGATTGATGCATGGGTTATTTAGTCCAAGATTGAATATGGTTACTTCAATAAAGATGATGCTTTAAGCATCTTGTGAACATATTATTTTTAGATTTTCAAGAAAGCTTTGATCTTTGATCATCAGGTTAACTATGGAAACCACTTTACAAAGATTAGATCATCTTTATTTACAGATTTAAAAAGATAAATGCATATTTGGTTTTAGATAAACCCTTATGCTAGTTTTAAAATTTGATTTCTAACGGAATAAGCATAGTAAATAATAAGGGAGTGGTATTTATCACCAAGCGGGAAGTATGGGTTTAGCACATCCCACTTTCACAGAACTATGTAGCTAACGTAAGTACAGATTACCAGATTATTCCCACTTCTATGTGGATGGCAGTTACAGATGTGATCACTTAGCTCAGGTTATACTCCTTGGCAAGAGAATGACATCTCTCCCCAATGTGAGGTTTCTTCCTTAGGAGGATGAGACGTTGGACTCCATATTAGCTCACATGGTTTATGTCATTTAAAAGAACCTCCCTTCAGATAAACGAATTTCTTTAAAGCCCTAAGATGAAGTATTTTCCAAATTTTTGAAACCAAGTGTAAAGGCTCACAAACTTATTCAGAAATTTTTTTACTTAAGATTTCAGTTACAGAATTACAGCTTTTAATTCTCAGACATAAAAGATGAGCCCTTTTTCACTTAGTCTATATGGTTTGAGAATAAGAACAAAATACTAATTTCAGAACTAAGTGTAATGGATCACAACATTTAGATTACATGTTTTATTATTCATGATTTGACTTTTAGTTTTCAGATTACTCAAGCTTACGTGAGTCATTTACATTTAGCATGCATGATGTTTTGTATAAACTTTGATGATATTGTTTACTTATTGCATGCACCCCTATATACTCAGTACATCATCAAAGTACTGATCCACATATACGTCTATGTGCTACATTGTCTCATAATGTAGGTTCAGGTGCTCAATATCAGCAGCGAGAGTGATTTTTGAGAATCTCATCTACATCCCTGTAGTTGGTGAGTCCTCATAGTTCGGGGACTTAGTTATTCATACTTCTAGTTTATTAGCAGATGCTTTTTTTTATTTCAGACAGTTTGAGTCAGCTGGGGCCTGTCCCAGTAACTCCTTATATTCAGTTAGTATAGGTTTGTCGGACTACTAGATTCATTCTTAGATTTTAGATGTTGTATTTAGATCATTCAGTATTTGTTTTATCAGATTGATGTGATCAACATTTTCAGATATAGTCAGACTTTTTTGATGGTTTTTCGTATTTGTCAGTATCATAAATTCATTTTTTCACTATTTTGAGATTCATAGTTAATAGAAGGAAGCCAGGGTTAGCTCAGGACTACTTGTAGTTCAGAGCATCGTATGGCATCCCGATAACTAGATTTTGGGGCGTTACATAAGCTGTTGAAGGCGGCGGTCCGGGGGGGCCAAAACCAAAAACTCATATTTGCTGATATAAGGGGTCTTGTTGGCAATGTACGAGTGTCACATTTTATATTAGGCGATGTATTAGTCATCCCATGGGACATTCCCTAGTCGTGCAGTTACACGCACTAGGGCTTTTCAGCAGGGAGAGTTGAACCCATATGGCTCGTGGATGGTTAGGACGGCAAAGCTACACAATACAGGTAAAGGTTTTAAGTGCATGCTAAACCATGTTCCTTTTCCCTACACTTATATATGTATGGTTGTATGCATCATGGATGGTTTTACCTTATTTTATGACTGGCATTATTTTATCCTTATCATGAGATTCATGCTAGCGGTCACTCGCTAACCCCGTCTACCGGCGGTTTTATACCCATGATATGCAGGAACCGTCTATTCTACTCCTCCTATCTAGCACGTGGATTCAATATCAATATTTGGGATGAAGTGGAGAGCTTTCATCTTTTCGGAAGGCATCATTTTATGTTATGTATTTCTTTAGACACTTTTCATTTATTTCGGATATTAGTTTTGTCCATGGTTGGGGGCATGTCCCAACCGTATTAGTTTACTCTTTTAAATAGAGGCTTTATGGTACTTTTAGGGGTTGGTATGAGTGGGATCAGTAAAGGTGTTGGCTTAGCATTGGTATTGATATTGAGGCTGGCATCATCGGACATGATTTCTCATCGTTCCATCTATTATATTTTGGGATTAATTTTCATATTATGTTTTTGGTATTCCCTTTGGTTTATGGTCTATCTTGTTATATGTTCAAAATTCAACCCATCTAAGGTTGGACATAAGTGGTTGGGTTGGGTAATAGGGGCATTCCCTGATCCTGGTTGGACTTGGGATGCCCATTACGAAAAGGCCCGGGGTTGGGTCATATTAAGTTGGTATTAGAGCCTATATTCATGGTCAACTGGGAAGTCCATAAAGTCGTGTCGAGTAGAGTCTTTTTAGGGGTGTGAAGAACGCCACACTCATAAGATAAAGTCTAAAAGAAATTTAGAAATATTTCACTTTCTTGGTATTCTATCTTCAAACTTGAGTTCTCAGTCTTGGAATATCCTCTAATCCTTGTTTGTTCATCTTCCAGATCATGCCTTCTAGATCTGGAACACAAGGAAATTCTTCTGTCCCATCTGGGGATAATGTTGAAGGGGTACGTCCTACATCTGCAGTTCCTCCTATTCTGGCTATTTCTCCTCAGGTCCCTCATGTCAACGTGATGAATGTGAAATTTCGCCAGTTTATTGATGATAGGCGAATTTACGCGCCTATATCAATATATTTTGCCCATATTTTAGCCTAGTTTTGAGAACAAATTATATATTTCATGCACTTTTAGTCCTTTTTCCTGTAAATGAGATAACGAACATGATTAGTAAAGTTTCAGGTATAAATGATGCAGAATTCAGCATTTTATGGCTTACTTGATGCAAAAGAAAGCTCACGAAGGAAGGGAAGGGAGTTCACACGCCTAAGGACCAAAACTGCTGCATGGAAAATCTGTCCCGGGCTAAAACAACAATTCTGAAGACTTTGGGGACTTACAGACAAAAAGCTGGATTTTGACAATGATACATTAACCTAGTACAATTAGGTTATGTATTTCATTATTTTAAGTGGATTATGATAATGTTACCTTAACCTAGTACATATGGGTTAAGGATTTCATTAGTCTAGTAGGATTTGGTTATTTATTTCATTAGCTTAGTAGGATTAGGATATGGGTATTATAAATACCCTATCATGCTAGAGATTTCAAAGCATCTTCTACTCCTCTATTATTCTACACTACAAACAATTCTACAACTCTTCTAATCTTTCTATTAATTCTAGTTTTTTTCTATTCATCTATTCTTAATTTCCGCAACAAGAGAATCGTTACTTTGCTAAGGAATTCACGCCTCACACCTACCACTTACGCTACACAAAATTAATCAATCTTGTGGTATAACAACAATGTCAAGCGTGATCTCCTTCGCATTCATGGGTAACTAAACTTCTCTGTTGGGGTTATGGAAGCCGAATGAGTTACTATCTATTGCTGTGAGTTTGTGAGTTCGAGGCACGTATATTGCTTATATCATTATTCTCTTCATCTTAATCTACATTCTTTGCGGTTGCAAACGCAAGAATACGCCAGTCTAACATTTAACTTGTTCGAGAGAAAAGTTATTTGTCTGGAAAAGAGATAATGTCAAGGTAGTAGGACACCCTTTCCTATTAAAAAGCTAGTGCCGTAACTGGACTAACCTCTTGGAGAATTCATACCGTTAGATACGCTTTAAGCTCGAGAGAGTTAAAGTGAAATAGTCCTTGTTTAGGTCGAGAGACGCTTGGATTTACCATCGACTACAATCCTTTATAAGCAATTGCATGTCAGAATTCTACACACTCATAGCCAATAGAGACGTAGACCTCAGAAGGTGGACATAACCCCAACTTCTCAATTCTCATTGTTTACATCTCACTAAAACATTCTTTCTCTTTTTACTTTGCTATTGCCGTTTTTAGATCTTATTTTGGTTACATTATTTGCACGACAAGACTCCCTCCTTTTTACGAGACTTGCACTAAAAGTCTAGTAATCTTTACTTACTTGTTGACCAAGATATTCCCTGTGGGATCGATACCCAACCCAGTTGGGTTCTATATTTGCTAACGACCGCTTTACACTCCTACGAGAGCTGTAGATTGAGCGTTATAAAAAATTGGCGCCGTTGCCGGGGAATACAAGTGTCAATTAAGTTCGTGAAAATTACTAGACCCTTTGGTCAAAGATTCTCGTACTTTTACTTTTAGTTTTTGTTTTTGTCTACTGCAGGTTTTTATTTTAGTGCATGCCCCATACTCGAAGTTCTGGTCAACCGTTATTACCAATCAATCCTGAACCACAACGCATTGGTAGAATGGAAGCACAAGCTGAAATCGCAAGGATGGCTGCTCAACAGGAACAAGCAAGATTGGCTGCCCTTGCCGCAGCCCAGGTTCAATAGCAGAACATTGATAACCCTGTACGAGCACCAAATCCTGATGATGAGGATTTAGGTGATGACGAGTTACTAAACCCTAGGCGTGATGCTGAAATCATAACACGGTATAGACATGATCACCAACCTATGCAGCCAACTTTCAACGATGATGATGATGATCTTGATGGTGCCGGAGCCACTGGAGCTATAATTCCACCACCATTAGCGCCCGAAGCCAAGTTCAACATCACAAGCACCATGATTCAGTTATTGCAACTCAAGGGATTGTTTGGTGGACTAGCAGGCGATGATCCGAATATGCATCTCATCAACTTTATTTCTACATGCAAGTCTTTTGACAATCCTGGTGTTGGTCAGAATGCAATTCGATTACGTCTATTTCCATTGTCTCTGTCTGGGGAGGCAACACTATGGTTGAATGGGCTGACTCCTGATTCAATTACAAATTGGAGGCAATTGAGAGACGCTTTCCTAGAAAGATTCTTTCCGCCTTCCAAAAGGGCACAATTGAGAGATGAAATCAGCAACTTTCGTCAGCTTCCCACTGAAGCTCTTCATGAAACATGGGAGAGGTTCAAGACAAAGCTAGCGAGATGCCCAAACCATCACATGACTAATGTTCACCTCATGGAGATATTGTATAGAGCCTTGAATTCAATAACTAAGCCAGTGGTGGATAATGCAGCTGGAGGATCTTTTATGGACCTCACCTTTGGTCAAGCAAGCAATATGCTAGATCACATGACGAAACAAAGTAGAGCTTGGCATACCAGGGATTCTGAGGTAGCAAGCCCCACTTTATCGATAGGCATGACTGCAGACCAAAAAAAAAGACAAGAAGAACGTGATCAAGATTTAGCGCACATGAAAACGCAAGTGGATCTTCTGACAAAGCATTTATTATCAGGGAAGACCGAAAAAGTGAAAGCTGTGGCGCTAAAAGGAAGAGACGAATCTGATTCGAAAGAGGAGGCAAACTACGTGAACAATCAGGGGGGTTTCCGAGGCAATACCCAAGGAAACCAAGGTCGGAACTATTATGGTAAATCTGGAAACATGGAACAAGGTAGTTGGAAGAACAAGAATGAAAAGAGTGGTTTGTACGTTCCCCCTGGTAGACGTGATACCACCACATCTAGTTCTGGAAGTATGGAAGACATGATGGCTAAATTATTGAAAGGAGTGGAAGCAACAAGCGCGGGAGTTACTGAGGTAATTAATGATTTGTCCTCCATGAAACAACTAGTTGATTCTCATTCCACTTCAATCAAGCAAATAGAGCAGCAATTGAGCCAACTTTCAGCAGCACTCAATCAAAGAAAGGCTGGTACTTTACCTAGCGATACTGTGCAAAACCCAAGGAATGATGGGTCATGCATGACCATCACTACCAGAAGTGGTAAGGTGCTGGAACCTTCAGCAAAAGGCAAGCAAGTGGTTGACGAAGTTGCGGACATGGATGGTAACGCAAAAGGAGAAGATGCCGCAACAACCAGTCCTGACGTCAAGGACGTCACGCCCAGTGATGTGCATCCTGAAAAAATGGAAAAACGGAAGGAAGAGGAGAAGAAAGCCATAGAGAGAACACTTCCATACCCACCACCACCTTTTCCCCAAAGATTGAAGAAGGTGGCTGAGGAAACGAAGTTCAGCAAATTCATGACTATGTTAAAGCAGCTGACCATTAATGTTCCATTGGTGGAGGCACTAGAACAAATGCCTGGGTATGCGAAGTTTATGAAAGATCTTTTGACTAAGAAGAGGGCAGCAAGTTATGAGCTGAAGGATGATGTGCATCATTGTAGTGCAATTGTTACCCGATCGATAGTTCAGAAGAAGGCCGACCCCGGAGCTTTCACTATTCCTTGCACTGTCGGATCTTTGAACTTTGCCAAAGCATTATGTGACCTAGGAGCCAGCATCAACTTGATGCCATTATCGATCTACAAGAAGTTGGGGTTAGGAGATCCTACACCAACTAACATGAGGCTTGTTATGGCAGATAGGTCGGTAAAACGACCGGTTGGTATTCTATGTGATGTCTTGGTAAAGGTTTCTTCATTTATCTTTCCAGAAGAATTTGTCATCTTGGATTGTGAAGCAGATTCAGAGGTTCCCATAATCTTGGGACGCCCTTTCCTTGCTACAGGAAGTGTGCTCATTGATTTGAGAGCTAATGAACTTTCATTCCGAATAAATGACGAAGTGGTTCGATTTGATGTTTGCAAATCAATGAAGCAACCCAAAGATCTGAGTGTATTTTCTGTGGATGATGTTGTCTTTGACGATGAGAAAGAACGACTTGAAGAAGAGCAAATTCTTGATGATCCTTTGGAGGTTTTGCTCATGAAAGGAGAGAATGAGGATGCTGAAATTTCTGAAGAAGCTGTTTGTGCGCTATCGGGATTAGGGACATATCGCTATACTCCCAAGAAGCTGGATCTTGATCTCAAGAATCGACCCACACCACCAGCCAAGCCATCTATTGAAGAACCACCCACACTAGAATTGAAGGAGCTGCCAAGTCATCTGAAGTACGCATTCTTAGGAAGCGGAAACACACTTCCAGTCATAGTGGCAGCCGATTTGGGTGAGCAACAAGTTGCAGCTCTTATTTCGATCTTACGCAAGTATATTAGAGCCATTGGATGGACCATTGCGGATATTATTGGTATTCCACCTGGGATTTGCACACATAAAATTCAGCTTCAAGAAAAGTGCACACCCACCATTGAACATCAAAGGCGTTTAAACCCACCTATGCAAGAAGTGGTGAAGAAGGAGATTATAAAGTGGTTAGACGCAGGAGTTGTATATCCTATCTTTGATAGTACGTGGGTAAGTCCTGTACAATGTGTTCCCAAGAAAGGAGGAATGACGGTGGTCGCAAATGCAAAGAATAAACTTATTCCACTCAGGCCCGTTACTGGATGGAGAGTATGCATGGACTACCGCAAGATGAATTCTTGGACACTCAAGGATCACTTCCCCATGCCATTTATGGACCAAATGCTAGATCGATTAGCGGGGAAAGGATGGTTTTGCTTCTTGGATGGTTATTCAGGTTATAATCAGATTTGTATTGCTCCCGAAGACCAAGAGAAGACAATGTTCACATGCCCATATGGTACGTTTGCCTTCAAACGCATGCCATTCGGGTTGTGTAATGCACCAGCCACCTTTCAACGTTGTATGATGTCTATTTTCTCTGATATGGTTGAAGACACTTTGGAGGTATTTATGGACGACTTTTCAGTTGTCGGTGAGTCTTTTGAAGCATGTTTGGCAAACTTGAGCATGGCATTGCAAAGATGTGTAGAGTTCAACCTTGTGCTGAATTGGGAGAAGTGCCACTTCATGGTAAAAGAAGGAATCGTTCTTGGGCACAAGATCTCTGAAAGAGGAATAGAGGTTGATCGAGCAAAAATAGAGGTAATTGAGAAGCTACCGCCTCCAATTTCGGTGAAGGGAGTCCGTAGTTTTCTTGGCCATGCTGGTTTCTATCGTAGATTCATCAAAGACTTTTCCAAAATTTCTAGTCCATTGTGCAAACTACTGGAGAAAGATGCGAAGTTTGACTTTAATGACAATTGCTTAAAGTCATTCGAATGCCTTAAAGGAAAACTCATTAAAGCCCCTATCATGGTAGCACCAGATTGGACGCTCCCATTTGAGGTCATGTGCGATGCTAGTGGTGTAGCCGTTGGTGCTGTTCTTGGACAAAGAAAGGAGAAATTATTTCATCCTATCTACTATGCGAGTAAGGTCCTAAATGAAGCCCAAAGTAACTACACTGTTACTGAACAAGAGCTCCTAGCGGTTGTATATGCGTTTGAGAAGTTTCGTGCCTATCTATTGGGTACCAATGTGATCGTCCATACAGACCATGCAGCTCTTAAGTAGCTAATGACGAAGAAGGATGCCAAACCAAGGTTGATTCGATGGGTACTGCTGCTGCAAGAGTTTGATTTCGAAGTCAAAGATAGAAGAGGTTGCGAGAACCAAGTGGCTGATCACCTATCTAGACTTGAGAATGAACATGTGGCGCAACCTGAGATTCAGATTGATGATACATTCCCTGACGAGGAGATATTAGCGACAAAAATGGAGAAAGTACCATGGTATGCCGACTTTGCAAATTTCGTAGAAAGTAATGTGATACCTGCCAACTTATCTTACCACCAAAGGAGGAAGTTTATGTATGACGTTCAGCACTACTATTGGGATGAACCTTATTTGTTTCGAAGATGCGCGGATGGGATCATTCGACGATGTATATCCCATGAAGAAGTACCTGCTATATTGGAAGCATGCCACACTTCGCAAGTTGGAGGACATCATGCAGGGAATCGAACGGGAAGAAAAGTATTGCAAAGTGGTTATTATTGGCCTTCGATATTCAGAGATGCATACGACTATGTTAGAAGGTGTGACCAATGCCAACGTCAAGGCGCTATTTCAAAACACCATGAAATGCCCATGTCCAAAATTATGGAGGTAGAACTTTTTGATGTGTGGGGTATTGATTTCATGGGTCCATTCGTGAATTCGTTTGGAATGAAGTACATCTTGGTTGCTGTGGATTATGTTTCGAAATGGGTTGAAGCTGTAGCATTGGCCGACAACGAAGGAAAGCGTGTTGTAGCGTTCTTAAAGAAGAATATCTTCTCTCGCTTTGGGGTACCTCGTACTATCATAAGTGATGGAGGATCTCACTTTTGCAACAAGCTATTCAAATCTGTATTGGCCAAGTATGGTGTCAAGCAACACAAGGTAGCTACGCCTTATCATCCCCAAACTAGTGGACAAGTAGAGGTTTCCAATCGCGAGATTAAGCAAATCCTTGCAAAGACGGTTAATGCAAATAGGAAGGATTGGTCTCGAAAGCTAGATGATGCACTATGGGCATATAGGACTGCATTCAAGACACCCATTGGCATGTCTCCTTATCAACTAGTTTATGGGAAGGCTTGTCATCTACCCATCGAGCTTGAATACAAGGCATTGTGGGCATTGAAGCACTTGAATCTGAATTGGGATGATGTGAAGAATCTGAGGTTGGAGCAGCTGAACGAATTAGATGAGTTCCGTCTCCATGCATATGAAAGATCGGATTTATACAAGGAGCGGATGAAGAAGTATCATGATCAGCGGATTGTTCGACGAAACTTCCAAAAGGGTGATATGGTACTACTCTTCAACTCCAGATTTAAGCTCTTCCCAGGTAAGTTAAAATCTAAGTGGTCTGGTCCATTTAAAGTTATCCAAGTCTACTCGTCTGGAGTAGTCGAATTGGAAGGCAATAAGGGTGTTGTCTTCAAAGTGAATGGCCAACGTGTTAAGCCGTATATCGGTCCTCTTGACTCGACGAATGACATGGCCATCACTTATCTCGACGAAGTCTAAGTACTCGAGATAACCATGTCGTGCCACGACAATAAATAAGGCGCTAGATGGGAGGCAACCCATCGTTTATCGTTTTTTCATTTATCGTTTATCGTTTTCTTTCATTCTAGTACTTGATTTGTTTTTAATTAATAAAAATCCAAAAATAAGAGTCGTGCCACGACCAAAACTAAGGCGCTTGGTGGGAGGCAACCCATCGTACTAATCGTTTTCATTTGTTTGAGCGAATATAGGTGCAAGAAGTAGTCAACGAGGAGATTGATTTCAATTGACGATTTGGACGCATTGTATGGTAAAGTTGGTAAATTAGGAAGGGTGATGCATAAGGCTATGGATTGAGCCTTTCCCACGCCAAAATAGGCTTCGAGGAAGGCTAGTCCTTGGTAAAACTAGGCCACGAACGATGCACAACCTATCCTATAGCCTAAGATCTCGGAATCTAGTGTGCTATACACTATGCGCCGCCTATTCCTAGGTATGCTTTTGACTATGCGCCGTCTATGCTATGGAATTTGGTCTCAGTATCTCATATTCCATAGACTATGCGGCGCATATGTCCCATTATGCCATAGACAATGCGCCGCATATGTCTACAAATGCCATAGACTATGCGGCGCATATGTCCCATTATGCCATAGACAATGCGCCGCATATGTAGGATTTTTGTCTCCAAAACCGATTGTAAATGGGGCATAACCCGACCCATACTCTTCCTATATAAAGGGGACTTAGTCTTATAACACAACCACAATAGAAAATACCCTAAAGGCGCCGCATACTCTTCCAAATCTTCTAAAAATTTTCTTCTTTTGCTCTTCCAATTCACAAAACCATCTCCACAAGCTTCAAGCAAGTAAGTGCTCTCTTATTCTTCATTTATTTCTCGTAAGTACTACGTTGCCATGGCTATTATTAATTGCTAAATTATATAAGATTGTTGGTAATGTTCATGTGTTTGGATTGTTGTTGCAAAATCATGTGAGTGAACATATACGTAGGAAAATCTTGACTTGTTTTCGACTTGAATTTGGTTTCAATAGCATTGTTATGATATTTGCGGAATTGCTATGACTATGAATATTTCTTAAGATTGTTGTTTGGATACTTACATGTTAGACTATCCCGGCCATCGGGATAAGACTTATAGTGCCTACCGACTTAGGAGGTTGTGATTGTTGAAAGAATAACGATTCAATGTGGTAACCCCTATGTAGTAGTGTTGCTATATCTACCATGAAAGTAGTCCAATGGCTGCAAGTAAGTGATGCATTGCTGATTTTCTTGTCGGAATACAATCCTAAAACGTATCTCGATAAAATCTGAGTAAATCGACTACTTTCACCTCACTGATTTGTGTTAACAAAACTAAGTGTGGGGTGGTACCCCTAATGCTTGCTTATAGATTGTATCAAGCGAGACTGCGCTGCAACTAACACTATTTCTAGTCTCAGGTACAATGGCACCTAAAGCGAGGCAAGGCAAGGAGAAGGCGACCACTTCCCAAAAGGGCAAGAAGAGAAGTCGAAAAGACCAAGGAGAATCATCCTCAGCACAACCACCACGCAGAATGTTCGGAATAAAATGGGTTCTTGAGGAAGAAGCCAAAGCATGGTACAGAAGCAACAAAGAAAGAAAATATGTGCACGTCGACTTGATCAACAAGGATACCTTAGCAAAGAAGGAGCCGCGTATGTTGGCAAAAATAATGGCTTTGAAGTTGGATTTCATTTTCCGCGACATGGGAGAGTGTAATCTTGATCTAAAAAGAGAGTTTTATGCCAACTGGTCGCCAAACACAACAGCCAGGTGTTACAGCTCACCACGGACTGGATCAACTCTTTTCTTAGCTTACCTTCAATCGACGCAGCACCATTCAAAGAGCTGTACATCAGGCCTCCTTATAGAGCAATAAGACACACGCTTTGTGGAAGCAAATCAATGGCAAGGTGGGGCAGACATAAAGAAACCGGCCGACACAACACCTTCCCCTATGCTCCACTAAATAGGGAAGCAAGAATCTGGATGCGCATTGTCAACTCATGTCTTATTCCTGGGACTCAATACACCAAGATATCGAGAGATAGAGTGTGTTTGGTCTATGCTTTAATGACGAATGTCCCAATCAACTTTGGGGCAATCATTCGATCCACCATGAGGAAGGCCAGACTACACAAAAGGTCCCATTTCACATTTGGCAATTTGTTGACAGCAATCTTGCGGAAGGAGGATATCGAAGAGGAACCAGCTGATCATAAACTCCCACACAATCCGAAGAAGGTTGACCTCACAAAGGTCAAAGATGCTGAATCAACACATGGCATCAACCTTACTACGGCAGAGAGACATGCTTGGGATGAGAGTTTCTCCCGCCATATGTACGGCATGATGAGGTTTACAATGATGAGAGGAGGTCGTGTTCCAACTGCTGCAGAGCTCCAACAGTTGGACCACGACTATCCCATGAACATTCATGCACGGGAGATGTGTGGAGTGGGTGTATACTTTGAGGAACCTCTAGATGATGATGTGCCGACTGATGATGATCGACGCTTGCCAGACTCTGACGAGGAGGAGAACTCTGACGACGACTCTTATGATGATTCCGACGAAGGGGGTATGACCCCCGACAATGAGGAAGAGTCCGACTAACCAGGTTCCTCGTATTTATTTTCCACTGAGGGCAGTGTCCCGTTTAAGTGTGGGGTGGCGGTATCGTATGCTATACTTCTCTATTGCATCTATGTTTGCTTGCTTTGTTTTTGTTTTATTAGGAGTAAATTTTTTTTTCTAGCTTCGCATGAAATTATTTTGATAGGCAGCATGAGATTATAACAAGAGTAAGTGCTACAATTGTGACTATTGAGACGTTTAGGCTCTAGTTGTGACTCATTATGTGATATTGTGTGGTTCAATTCCTTCACTTGTTGGGTCGAGAGTCTATATTACTTCCAAGCAAGTCGACCATGTGCCTTGTGTGTGTGAGATAATCGTATATTCTATGTGTGTGGCTGATGCTAGAACTTGCCTGGTATGTATGCAAAGCGAAAATAAGGAGTGTAAGTTTAGGATATGATTTAGGCATTTCTTTGGCAACCTATATTTGTTTACCTTCAGTTTTACCTACCCATGGACATCATCCTAGTTAAACCCTTTTGAGCCTTTAGCCTATTTTCTTTGACAAGCTTGTATGTAAGCCTAATCCATTTCTTTCAAGACCGTAATTTGATCCAAACTCCTAAGTGCTTTAAAGTGAAAAAGTCATGTGACAACATAAGAGGAAATTGGGTGAGTATGATGTTATAAATTGTAATGGTGCTTGAATGTGTTATGAAAAAGAAAGTGCTATCATAAGAGGTATGTTGTTAAAAGAAAAAGGAAAAGAAAGCTGAAAAGCGAGTTGTGCTTAAAATTGAAAAACAAAAGAGGAGAACAAGGGTGGTAGAATAAAAGAAAGAAAGGTTGTTTGAAAGAAAAGTGTTAATAATACAAAGTGATGTATTAAAGCGCTTAGGAACTTAGTCACTATTCCTGGCCAAAATAGTCCTACCCGTCCCTTAGCCTACATTACAACCATCAAAAGACCTACTTGATCCTAATCTTAACATTCCAACATTTAGTAGAGTATTACATTAAGGGCAAGCCTATGGTCATCAGTCGCTAGATATGAATTCTTTGTGAGAGTGAGAGCAAGGACATTTTGATACCCATGTTTGAAAAATATGCTATATTTGTGAGTGATTATGGGTACTATAGTGTGAGACACACATGGTTGATGAGTTTTGGGTAGTCATATATAATTCCTTGTACCTTAACGTTTGCATGCGAGTTGATCATCATCACGAGTCTATGCTAGAGGTTAAACTGTTTCTACTTATAATCGAAAAGATACTCTTTGTTGATAATTGTTGTGCTTGTCTTGACGAATATTTTGTGTTGTTGCTGTAAAACCCTAAGTTGACGTTTAGAAGGACATGATAGTTTGTTCGAGGATGAACAAAGCTCTAAGTGTGGGGTGTTGATGATAGGCGAATTTACGCGCCTATATCAATATATTTTGCCCATATTTTAGCCTAGTTTTGAGAACAAATTATATATTTCATGCACTTTTAGTCCTTTTTCCTGTAAATGAGCTAACGAACATGATTAGTAAAGTTTCAGGTATAAATGATGCAGAATTCAGCATTTTATGGCTTACTTGACGCAAAAGAAAGCTCACGAAGGAAGGGAAGGGAGTTCACACGCCTAAGGACCAAAACTGCTGCATGGAAAATCTGTCCCGGGCTAAAACAACAATTCTGAAGACTTTGGGGACTTACAGACAAAAATCTGGATTTTGACAATGATACATTAACCTAGTACAATTAGGTTATGTATTTCATTATTTTAAGTGGATTATGATAATGTTACCTTAACCTAGTACATATGGGTTAAGGATTTCATTAGTCTAGTAGGATTTGGTTATTTATTTCATTAGCTTAGTAGGATTAGGATATGGGTATTATAAATACCCTATCATGCTAGAGATTTCAAAGCATCTTCTACTCCTCTATTATTCTACACTACAAACAATTCTACAACTCTTCTAATCTTTATATTAATTCTAGTTTTTTTCTATTCATCTATTCTTAATTTCCGCAACAAGAGAATCGTTACTTTGCTAAGGAATTCACGCCTCACACCTACCACTTATGCTACACAAAATTAATCAATCTTGTGGTATAACAACAATGTCAAGCGTGATCTCCTTCGCATTCATGGGTAACTAAACTTCTCTGTTGGGGTTATGGAAGCCGAATGAGTTACTATCTATTGCTGTGAGTTTGTGAGTTTGAGGCACGTATATTGCTTATATCATTATTCTCTTCATCTTAATCTACATTCTTTGCGGTTGCAAACGCAAGAATACGCCAGTCTAACATTTAACTTGTTCGAGAGAAAAGTTATTTGTCTGGAAAAGAGATAATGTCAAGGTAGTAGGACACCCTTTCCTATTAAAAAGCTAGTGCCGTAACTGGACTAACCTCTTGGAGAATTCATACCGTTAGATACGCTTTAAGCTCGAGAGAGTTAAAGTGAAATAGTCCTTGTTTAGGTCGAGAGACGCTTGGATTTACCATCGACTACAATCCTCTATAAGCAATTGCATGTCAGAATTCTACACACTCATAGCCAATAGAGACGTAGACCTCAGAAGGTGGACATAACCCCAACTTCTCAATTCTCATTGTTTACATCTCACTAAAACATTCTTTCTCTTTTTACTTTGCTATTGCCGTTTTTAGATCTTATTTTGGTTACATTATTTGCACGACAAGACTCCCCCCTTTTTGCGAGACTTGCACTAAAAGTCTAGTAATCTTTACTTACTTGTTGACCAAGCTATTCCCTGTGGGATCGATACCCAACCCAGTTGGGTTCTATATTTGCTAACGACCGCTTTACACTCCTACGAGAGCTGTAGATTGAGCGTTATCATTTATTCATATCATTGACCAATTGGTTGCTGCTCAGGCTGAGTGGGGTGCGACTAGTGCTTTGTCTACTGAGGCTACAAGGGTTGGTCAATTTATGAAGATGGGTCATCTAACTTTTACCGGGTGAAGGTGGAAGAGGATCTACAGGGCTTCTTGGATAAGATGGAAAAAAACTTTTAGGTGATACAGGATACTAATATAGAGGGAGTTAACATTGCAGATTATCAACTTAAGGATGTTTCTTATCAGTAGTATGAGGAGTGGGACATGGATAGAGGTAATATGAAAGAAGAAGGGTTGTGGGAGGTCTTTTCTAATGCCTTCTTGGATCGGTTATTTCCTCAAGAGTTAAGGGAAGAAAAGATGGAGAAATTTGTGAACCTCAGGCAGGGGAGGATGTTTGTAGAGAACTATGCTTTGAAGTTCCATTAGTTATCAATGTATTCTCCTAATTTGGTGGTTGATATGAGGTCAAAAATAAGGAAGTTTTCTTCTGGGTTGAATAGAGATTTGATTTTGGAGAGAAAGAATGCCTTGCTGATTAAAAATATAGATATCTTGAGGTTGACTATTCATATACAGCAGGTTGAGGATGAGAAGGGGAAACAGACGGAGTTTGGGGACAGGCAATGAAAGAGGAGTAGGTCTTATAAATAGGGAGGTGCTCAGTCTTAGCGTGGTAGGGATGGTGGAAAGTGGTAAAAAAAGTGGGGGAGTTCGAGATCCTTTTCTACTAGTGCTCCTTATCAGCCGAGAGATATGTGTTATCAAGGTGGTGATAATTCTTGAGCACTGGTTGCCTAATCTCAGGCTAGCGGAGGTCAGTAAGTTTCTTTATATCCTCCTTGTCGATTCTGTGGTTGTCCTCATTGAGTTTATTGCGAGTAAGAAAAGTAAAAGTGCTTCAAGTGTGGCTAGTTAGGCCATCAACTCCGGGATTGTTCGGTCAATAAGGTTGCTACGGGGGAGAATAAGATTCCTATGGTTTCATATTCTGCTTCTGCACCTGGTAGGGTGAAATCTACTTCTATTACTTCTCCTGGTTCTAGTGTTGGTCGGAATAGGTTGTATGCTTTGGTGTCCAGACAGGAATCTGGGGCATCCCTGATGTTGTTACTGATACATTACAACTTTTCTATCGTGACTTATATTATTTGCTTGACTCGGGTTCCACTTTTTCTTATGTGACTCCATATGTGGCTGTGTTTTTTACTTTCAATCCAAAAGTTATCTCGAATTCTTTTTCTATTTCTATCCCGGTAGGTGACTCAGTTATTGCTAAGAGAGTCTATAGGGGGTGTGTGGTAGCTGTTGGTGTCAAAAAGACCTTGGTGGATCTTTTTGAGTTGGATATAGAAGATTTTGATGTAATTCTAGGTATGGATTTGTTGCATTTTTGTTATGTGTCTGTGGATTTTTGGACTAGTAAGGTTATTTTAAAGTTTTCTAGTGAACCGGTTATAGAATAGAAAGGTAGTTCCTTTGCTCCTAGGGGGAGGTTTATTTCTTATCTTAGAGCTTCGAGGTTAATCTCTAAGGGCTATATTTATCACTTGGTCCGTGTTAAAGATTCTAACTCAAAAGGTCCTTCTTTGTCTTCGGTCCCTGTGGTTAATGAGTTTCCAGAAGTCTTTCCAGATGATCTTCCTGGTGTTCCTCAGGATAGGGAAATAGAGTTTGGTATTGATTTTTTTCGGGATACTCGTCCAATTTCTATTCCTCCATATAGAATGGCTCTGGTTGAGTTGAGAGAACTCAAGGAGCAACTTAAGAATATTCTGGGTAAGGGGTTTATTCATCCTTGTATTTCTCCATGGGGTGCACCGGTGTTATTTGTGCATAAGAAGGATTGTTCCCTTCGGATGTGCATTAACTACAGGTAGTTGAACAAGGTGATGGTCAAGAACAAGTATCCTCTTCCCCGAATAGATGATTTGTTTGACCAGTTACAGGGTTCCAAGTTCTTTTCTAAGATAGATCTTTAGTCTCGGTACCATCAACTTAAGATTAGGGAGGTGAATATTCCTAAGACGGCTTTTCATACTTTATATAGGCATTTTGAGTTCTTGGTGATGTCGTTTGGGTTGACTAATGTTTTCTCACTATTTATGGACTTGATGAATAGGGTGTTCATGCAGTATTTGGATCTCTTCATCATTATGTTTATTGATGACATTCTGGTTTATTCAAAGAGTGAGGTGGATCATATTAATTACCTCCATGTGGTGTTGCAGACCTTAGAGAAACAATAGTTGTACGCGAAGTCCTCTAAGTGTGGTTTCTGGATGAACGCTGTGACTTTCTTGGGTCATGTTATTTCTAGTGAAGGGATCACGGTGGATCCGCAGAAGGTTGTTGTGGTGAAGAGGTGGCCTAAGCCTACGACTCCATTCGATATTTGGAGCTTCTTCGGTTTAGCCAGGTATTATAGGCGGTTTATGGAAAGCTTTTCTTTGATAGCTGCTCCTTTGACTAAGTTGACTCAGAAGAAGGTTAAGTTTTCTTGGTCGGATGGTTGTGAAGGGAGTTTTGAGAAGTTAAAGGATAAGTTGACTTCGGCTCCAATCCTCACCTTGTCGTAAGGTAATAATAGGTTTGTGGTTTGTTGTGATGCATCTCGGGTAGGTCTTAGTTGTATTTTGATACAACATAGAAAGGTAATTGCCTATGCTTCCAGGCAGTTGAAGGTACATAAGAGGAATTATCCTACTCATGATTTGGAGTTGTTGGCAGTTGTGTTTGCTTTGAAAATATGGAGGCATTATTTGTATGGTGTCCACGTGAATATCTTTTCTGATCAAAAGATTCTTCAGTATATGTTCACTCAGAAAGAGCTTAATCTTAGGCAGAAGAGGTGGCTTGAGCTTCTTAAGGATTATGATATGAGTCTTCACTACCACCTAGGTAAGGCTAATGTGGTTGCTGATGCTCTTAGTTGGTTATCCGATCCATGGGTAGTTTGGCTCACATGGAGGAAGGCAGAAGAAAATTGGTGAAGGATATTCACCACTTGGCTAATCTTGGAGTTCATCTCTTAGACTCTAAGGATAGTGGTATGATGGTGCAAGAAGTGGTTCAGTTATCTCTTGGTGCAGAGATTAAGGAAAAACAAGTGTTAGATCCTGTCTTAATAAAAATCAAGAGTGACGTTGGTGGGAAAAATGTTGTGGTGTTTGAGATCAGTGTTGATGGTACTTTACGATACCTAGAGAGGTTGTGTGTTCCTGATGTCGATGGGCTGCAACAAAGGGTTTTGGCTGAGGCATATGAGTCACGCTATGTTGTTCATCCCGGCTCAACTAAGATGTATCATGATCTCAAGAAGACCTACTGGTGGAATGGCATGAAGAGGGATGTGGCTGATTACGTGGCCAAGTGCATGGTGTGTCAACAGGTTAATGTTGAGAAAATAAGGCCAATAGAGTTGTATCAAGAAATTAATTCACCTGAATGGAAGTGGGAAGTGATCAATATAGACTTTATTACCGGTCTTCCTTGGTCTCGAAATCAGTATGATTTGATTTGGGTCATAGTGGATAGGATGACCAAGTCTGCACTTTTCTTGCCAGTACGGACTACCTTTTCGCCGGAGGATTATGTGCGGTTGTATCTTCAAGAGATTGTGAAGCTGCATGGGGTACCTATTTCAATTATCTCTGATCATGGTACGCGGTTTATGTATCATTTCTAATGTTTTTTTCCAGAAAGGGTTGGGGACTAAGGTTAGTCTGAGTACTATTTTTCATACACAGTTGGATGGGCAAGCAGAGAGAACTATTCACACATTAGAAGATATGCTTCGGGCATATATGATTGGCGATGGTGGAAATTGGGTTGAGCATCTACCTTTGGTGGAGTTTGCTTACAACAATAACTATCATTCGAGTATTAGTATGGCTCCTTTTAAGGCATTGTATGGTAGGAGGTGTAGATCTCCTATTGGGTGGTTTAAGCTTGGAGAAGCAGACATGTTTGGTCTGAATTTGGCTTATCAGGCGATGAAAAAGGTTAAGGTGATTCAGGATAGAATTAAAGTTGCCCAAAGTTGCCAAAAGTCCTATGCGAATGTTAGGCATAGAGACTTGGAGTTTGAGGTCAGGGATAGGGTGTTCATCAAGGTGTCTCCCATGAAGGGAGTGGTGCGGTTTGGCAAACAGGGGAAACTCAGTCCTCAGTTCATTGTTCCTTATGTGATTTTGCAGAGAGTTGTCAATGTTGCTTATGAGTTGGAGTTGTCATATAGCTTAAATTTGGTTCATCCATTCTTTCATGTTTCTATGTCGAGGAAGTGTCTTGGTGATCCTTCTTCAATTGTTATTTTGGAAGGATTGGGTATTTTGGATTCTCTGTCTTATGAAGAGGTCCCGGTTGAGATATTAGATAGGCAAGTTCATCGGTTACGGACTAAGGATGTGGATTCAGTTAAGGTTCTATGGCAAGACCATAAGGTGGAAGAAGCTACTTGGGAAGAGGTAGAGGACATGAAGTTCATGTATCCGCATTTGTTTTCTGCTCTAAGGATTCGTGCTGAAGGTATGTGTCTTGAACACATCTTTATTTTCTGAGTTTGTTAAAGGAAAGATTAACATCTTTGCCTCATTGTTTTCAAACTTTGTTGAAGGCATGTTTGATAATGCAAATGACTCTATAGATGGTTACCCCTACCTTGTCCGGAATTCGGAGATAAATGTTCCTAGTGGGGGAGACTGAAACATCCTGTGCTTTGACCCTTAGAAAATTTCTTGGAAATCTATTTTTTGGACCCAATACGACTCATAGGTACAAGCCGTATTCTGGGGTATGAGTGGTATGGTCCTGTCGTATGCTGACCAGTGTTAGTTGATGAGATGGTTTTGATCATTGGAATAGGTATGACTTAGAGGTGTAAGTCGTAAGGGTTTGGTACAAGTCATAGCAGGGACTCGTATGGTAGGCAGTGTTTGGTTTTCTTGGTATTTTATTCTGCCAGGGATATAAGTTATGGGTACGGATCATATGCTGTGGTTACGACTTGGTTGGATGAGTCATATACTAGACAGTGTTTGACCCAAGGGTTCAGGCTTGGATACGAGTGGTGGATATCGATCGTATAGGAGGGTACAACTCGTATCGGTCAGTCATATCCCTGTGACGGGTTTTTAAGAGATTTAAGTGGGGGTATTCTGGATATTTCCCTACTTACCCTAACTAGGAACCACGACTTCTAATACACTTCAGAGGTTATTTAACCTATTATTCTATTCATTAACACTTCAAAACTTTTCCAATACATCTCATGATTCTCTCAAGAGCTTTTGGGGCAAGAAGGCTGGGGTTTCATCTTATGGATTGCTTTGTGGCTTGTCTTGGTGATTTATTTTCATCAATTCTTCGGTATAAGGCATGATTCTCTCCCCTCATTGTAATTTCAACTCAAGGAATGGTTTATATGATTGATTTCATGGTTTTACTATTTCATAATTATGGTTTCCAACTATTATTTGGGGTTTTGATATTGAATGCTTGGTTATGATTTCCTATGATTTTAATTATGCTTTTATATGCATTAATGGTGGTTTTGGACAATTGAATTGCATGGTAATGGCTTAATGGTCTTTGGAATTGGTTTTGGTTATATTATGCCCCCAAGGTGTTTGATAAAATGCTTATAAAGATATGTTCATTGCATTGACTTCTTTTAATAGAACTCTTTCATGTTTTAAACTGGACAAAGGATTTATTTATGGCTTAAATGGTTTGAAAAGGCTAAATGGTTATGCTTGTGGAGAACATGAAAAACTCCCAAGTGGATTTAATATGGTAATTGGAAGGGCACCTAAGGTCCCCTTAATCCAAATAGTTTGGCTATGGATATTACTTGCAAGTAAAGGGTGGTATGACAATACCATCAATACTGACCTTGGTTAAAAAATGGTAAATAAATTATTTGGACATGGTTTTAATTGGACATTAATGGCGGGGTGTGTAGCTAAGTCGTTGAAGGTGGTGGCTCGGGAGGACCAAAATTGAAAACTCATATTTGCCGATATGAGGGGTCTTGATGACCATATGCGAGTGTCACATTTTATATTAGGGGATGTACTAGTCATCCCATGGGATATTTCCTGGTCATGCGGCTACACGCACTAGATCCCTTTCAGCAGGGGGAGCTGAACCCATATGGCCCGTAGATGGTTAGGACGACAAAGTTACACAACCCAGGTAAAAGTTTTAAGTGCATACTAAACCCGGCCCCCTTTCCCGACACTTATATATGTATGGTTGTTTGCATTAAAGATGGTTTACTTGGTTTAATGACTGAGATTATTTTATCCTTATCATGAGATTCATGCTAGCGGTCACTCACTTACCCCGTCTACTAGCGGTTGTATATCCACGCTATACAGGAGCCGTTCATTCTACTCCTCATGTCTAGCACGCGGATTTGATATCAGCATTTGGACTGAAGTGGTGAGCTTTCATACTTTCGGAAGGCATCATTTCATGTTATGGATTTCTTTAGACATTTTTCTTTTATTTTGGATATTGGTTTTGTCCATGGTTGGGGGCATGTCCCAACCAATTTTATTTACTCTTTTGGATAGAGGCTTTGTGGTACTTTTGGGGGTTGGTATGGGCGGGATCGGTCGAGGTGTCATCTTTAGCATTGGTATTTATATTGAGGCTAGCATCATTGGACATGATTTCTCACCGTTCCATCCTATTACATTTTGGAATGATTTTCATAATATGTTTTTGGTATTCCATTTGGTTTATGGTCTAGGGTTTGGTTTGGTATGGTTGAGCGGTTGGTGCGGTACGGTTGGACTCGATTGGGTCGGTCACGGTTGTGGCCCCATTCCAGAGTCTTAATGAGAACAATAACTCTATCTTGTTATATGTTTGAAATTCAGCCCATCTAACGCTGGACATAGGTGGTTGGGTCGGGTAACAAGGGGCAGTCCCCAGTCCTGGTTGGACTTGGGATGCCTATTACGACAAGGACCAGGGTCGTGTCGTGTCATATATTTAATTGAACAACTTAAAAATTTTACCTTTGAATGTGCACAAGTCCAAAACTTATGACAGGAATTTCTTGAAGTCCTTGATGTTTTCACTTTACAATATTGATTGCATTTACATTCACCCGGTTCAATTGAATATAAAGACATTTTGGATTGTTGAGACAAAATTATCAATTCTCAAAGTCCAAAAGAGATGGTATTTGTAGAATAATATGATAGATGAATAAGTTAAAAAAGAGTGAACAACAACACATATTTATTAGTGAAAAAATTATACCATTTCTAAAAGATTGAAGTGACAAAACATTCACATAAATAAGAATCTTTTCAGGAATATTAACAATGTGATGTTTAGTCAATTATCAGTCAAATCGCTCAGTGAAAAAATCATAGTTTGTCCAAATAAAAGTAGTCTTCTCACAAATGGGCAAACTATTAAAAAAAGATTTATGAAAATTTGGTTTGCCCATTTATGGGCAAACCCTATTAATATTTTTTTTCTTTCATCAAATGTTTGCCATAGTTATAGTCTGCCCATTTTTGAGCAAACTGTCCATTTTGTTACATAAAAATGGACTGTCCGTTCTGACTCCTAAACTTGAAAAACTATCCCGTTTAGCTCCAGTCTTTGCCAATGACATGAAACATAAAAAATGAAATATTCATTTTGACTCCTAAACTTAAAAAACTATTCCTTTTAGCTCCGGGCTCGGCCAATGACATGGAGACTATGGAATTAAAAATTGAGGTATCAATTTAATTAAATACCTGCAAGTTGTGAGGGCTTGATTATGTATTTGTGTAAGAACTTACATATATCATGTGAATTCTTTTACTTCCTTCGTTTTATAAAGAACTAGTATAGTTCCCACGCGATGCGCGGTTATAATATGATTGTCGTATCTTATTTATAAAATTAAATTCAATTTATTTACTTCAATATTTAAATTTATATTTTTGTTGAGATTAATATTAATATTAACCTACACGGAATAAATTTAAGAAAATTAATATAGTGATTATAAATTGATTTGCAAATTAATATTATCACATTCATATTTGTTCACTTGTGAAATACTTGATACAATTGTAGGTCTGCAATTTGTTTTTTTACTTTTACTAACTTGTGCTTTAATTTTGCACAATTAAAAAGAACAATCTTAATAAATCATAAATTTTTGTATGAACATAATTTCTAAATAAAATAAACAAAATATTTAAATCTATGCATAATAAGTGTTAATATACATTTAAATAGTTGTTGCCAGGTGTTATGGTGCAATGTTATATTTAATGTAGCAAGCTAGGAATACAAAGAGATGCATGCTGGTAAGATTTTGCATGTTGAGTTTTTAGAGCATAAAATACAAATGGTCATTAGAGAAAAGATAGGCAAGTATATATAGAGATTCTAAAGAGGCTAGGAATTGTTCTATGTTTGTTGGTGGCATTTGTACTTAGATGGAATGAGGCTTAGGGTAGTTAATTCCATGATTAAATTACAACTAAGTGCTTTTTAGGTGTATTAAAATTTATTGATAGTTTAATATTTATGTTTTATTAAAAAAAATGTCATTTATATTTGCATAAAAGCCACAAATGATCTTTAAAGTAGTTGTCACAAATGTACTCTTAATATCAATATAACTATTACAAAATTCTAATTATGTGGTATTGTACATCAACGTGTTCGGATATTTAATTTTCGTAAACAAACACAATAAATATGAGATTTACTATATAATAACTTTACATTAAAAATGAATCTTTAGAAACAAAAGATGAAAAATGAACAGGTCAAACAACTTGAATGTCAAGTGTAAAGTTTTCTCTTTTTTTTCTAGTTGATAAAAATTTAAAGTGTTTTATACATATTTTTTTTTCATAAAAGAAATACGACTAACTTATGTTGTTGATATTTGATGTGTGATAATTCAAGCGTGATAAAAGATTACTACCCTAATTGTAACATGATGGACGATAAGTTGATAATGATTATTCTGACTATAAAATAAAATTTTATAGCAAATTACTCTATCATTCTAAACATAATACTATGTAGCATGAGTAGTGAACATAAAGATGAGTTCGGTTTTCCTAAACTTGTTGAAAGCAAATTATATTCTGCAAAATTATATTTCAAAATTCAGAAAGTAGAAAAAATAGAAAAAGAAGCAAACCTTTGCCCACCAACATATCCAAATCAAAACAATATATAAATTAGAGAAGATATACAACAAAAAGAATAAGCAATTGCTGGCAATGCCCCTGCTGCTGCTTATAATATATAACGATCTAAAAATTTGATGAAATATGTGAAATCTATGATTTTATATGATTTGACTATTTTACCCCTCTCTGTAGTTGCATTATGATATTTCTAGAGTGTGGAAGTGATTGGCATAATTTTTTATGCATTTTGGTATCATTTATGCAATATTGTGATTTTTTTTATGGCTTCGAGAACATTATTTTAGACTTATGTGGATATCTTTTGATCCGTATGATTGATGGCCAAATGGACTGCACCAGTAGCTCCGAAATATCGATTTTAGGCTAGGTAAACCTTTGATTCGGGTCCCGGTACACCCAAGCTCATTTCGACCTATTGATCGGAAAGTTGGAAAATTGAAAATATGGGTGTGGGACCCACATTTGATCGAAATGACCTCGGATAGAAAATTTGACTTTGCCAGCAGATCCAGAATATCGATTTTAGTGTCTTAGCATATTTGGTATGATTTTACGGGTTTTAAATCTCATTTCGACCCTCGATTTGGAAAATTATAATTTCGGGTTTCGGGGGGTCAACTTTATGAAAACGACATTTTTTGGAAAATATAATATCTCCAACGCGTACGGAGCATCAAAATTAGTATGGTTTCATAGTTCGTTTGCATGTATCGGATTCCGAACGAATCCCGGGCACCCCGTTGAAGTCCTAATTGAGTTTTAAAAAAAAACAGTTTTTTGACAGCAGTGCAGAAAAATCTGCACTGTAAATATTTTTTTTTAACCTATTTTGCTCATTTTTTATCTTGACTCTTGTGAGTTAAACCTTAAATAGCTTGGGAGCTTAAAGGTGAAGTTTGTGGGAGCTTGAAAAGCTAAATTAGCACTCAATTCTTGGTTTTATTACGGATTTAAGGTAAGAATTTATCCCCTTTCTTAGTAATTTCTTGATAAATTCCTCAAAACCCCAAAAAAATCTTAAGGCATGATTTAAACCAAAATTTCACTTTTTTCACTTGAATAATATTTTTATCTCATAATTACTAGTTTTTCATCAATTTAACCTTCAAAACAACTTCGATTCTTGATTGTAACCTGGATTTCAAAGATTTTACCTGGTAAAGCTCAAAAATAGTTTTTCTTCGATTTGAACCCCATTTTTGACTCGATTTAACTTGGGTTTTCAGATGTAGGTTCCTAAAAATATGGAGAACATATTTTTGACGTGAAGTTTCAATTTTACTCTTCTTTTTTAAAAACTCATTTTGGGGGTTCGTTTTGACCCCGAATCAAAAGTAGTCAATATGGATGTCGTTGGTTTTGTATTGATGCGTAGATTTCATATTTGATATTTTTAGTGGAGTTTGGAATTATTCGTGAAAAGTAAGGTTATGGGTTCAAGCGTAGCAAACCGATTTTGGCTTCGAGGTAGGTTATGACTTAACTCTTTCAAACTGGGTTAGGTAGTAAATAATGATACAAAATGCATGTTAAGGGTGAGAACTAATCATGAAAAATAACTATCTATGTGTTGTGTCCGTGTGGAGTCCTATATATGATGTAATTGTCGAAATTGTGATATTATGTGATATGTTTGACCGTGTAGGGTCCTATGTGATATTGATAGGCTTGAGTATATGTAAATAATTGTATTGGATTTTTTAATGTGGTACCATTGGTGTATTGTGATTATATTCATACTTTATTGGCATATGAGACATGTGGAAATTCATGGATGAAACGAAAATAATAAGTGGATATTGGCTCATGTGGTTTTGGAAATGTATCATTGTGGATGGTTGTGGAAATATATCATGTGATTGGTTGTGGAAATACTCATTGTGATTGATTGTGAGGAGGATCAACAAGAGTTTTTGGATTGTGTGCAGAATGTGATAGATATTATGGGTGTCACTTCCAGCGAAAGTGCTGACTTAGATGCTTACCAGTTGCAAGGGGTAACTCATACTTAGGTTAAGAAGTGGAAGGAGGACAGAAGTGTCGATGCAGGTCTTGTAGAGTGGAATGAATTTGCTAGTGCTTTTCTGGATACGTTCTCTCCACTCAGGTTGAGAGAGGCCAATGTGCAAGAGTTCATCAATTTGAAGCAGAGTAACACAAACGTGAAGGAGAACTCTCTCAAGTTTACTCAGTTGGCGAGTTGTGATTCGACTACGATGGTTGATCCCAAGTCTTGAATAAGTAAGTTTATGTCAGGAGTTTCTAAAGAGGTAGTCAAAGAGTGTAGAACAACTATATTTATTAAGAAAATGGATCTCTCTAGGGTGATGGTTCATGCTCACCAGATTAAGAAAGAAAAGCTCAAAGAAAATTAAAGGAAGAATAAGAGAGATAGAATCGGTAGTTTTAAACTCTCTCAGCAGAAGTCAGATGGCTAAAATTGTTCTCAATTTTGCTAGAAAGTTTTAGCTCCCATCCCCATTTTCTTCTAGTGCTTCCGTGCCTAAGTACAGATAGGACAGTCAGGATAGAGAACCAGGATCTAAATCCCAAGGTAGTGTTAGTAGTGGCTGAACCAACCTAGTGTGCAGAAGATATGGTAAGAACCATAAGGGTGTAACGGCTCGAAAGTACACCCTGGACCCCATGCGATGCTTATGATCATGAGTGACCACAAGGTAACCCATGAGATCGTACCTGTTGTAATCCCTGAATAATAATAACAAAATACACAAGTGTGGAATAACTGAATTCGCCATAAGGTTTTAAATACTAAAAAATTTCTGAATCATATGTTTGAGAACAACTAGCAGAAAACAACTGTATGAAAACTGATAAAAGTAATGACAAACTGACTGACTATCTAAAGTGTCTGAAAGCCTCTAAAACTAACTAAATAAGAGTTTATGGGACTGGCCCCAACTAACTCTAACTGATTACAGAACTGAAAACACTAAAATTAACTAATCGGTCCTCGAAATATGAGGACTCACCACTATTGCTGCTGCTGATACGCTAGAATGTCTAAGTGCGGTTGGGAACCTCAGCGTCCGAACCTTTGATATGATATATCATAGCGCAAGAAACGAGTATGCGGTCAGTACTTTGATTGTACTGGTATGCTAGATGAGGTTACGCGGTTATGCATGGTTATGTGCATGAGTAATAACTGAATCAATGAGTAGCATGAGGTAACTAAATAATTGATATGCATGCGTGAATGCTGTAAAATCTAAGAATGCATGACCAAGCATATAACATGATTCTCAAATAGTTTGTAAACTAAAATATTGAAATCTAATAACTAAATAACTAATAAACTGTATGCTATGGTCGAGCAAAACTAAACTGAGTTCTTGACTGAATACTGAAACTTAAACTGTGGAAGGAATCATCTTACCGACATGCCCTAAATCTGAGCTGATAGGGGTCCAACCTGTGACCTCAATTGGAAGGGTGCTAGTACCGTGCCACGGGTACTAATAATGGTCGTGTAAATCCTAAACTAGCAGGAAGACACCTTGTCAACCCTAGACTAACTGGAAGACTCATGAGATATGTTTCAACCCTAAAATATAAGAAAGACATCTCAAACTTACGCTGGCTACGTAGTTCTGTAACTCATGGATTTGTACTAAGGGTTAAAACCAATACTAACAGAAATGCCCCCATCCATGGGTTTGCTTAGTGCTGAATCCTACTCCCAACAAAACTGGCACTGATTATGGGATTGAACTAAGTTTAACTGAAGAAGGAACAGACTCGGATTACTGAAATGATCTAAGTTTGACTGACATAAAAACTGACTGAACTGATAATGTTAATACGTGTTTGAAACCATTGTGAAAATACCGAGACTACGTAAACAACAAAATTTTAGGTATTCATAACCCCCAGGACTCGATAACAATAACAACAGAGACACATGAAAGCTTTGAAACCATGGGAGGAAATCATTTTTCACAATTATTCACTTAAACATTTCATCAAACACATAGGGGTCAAGACTTTAACATGAGAGTGATTTTAAACATGATAAGATAGAACGATCACATGAACAAATCACAAACTGAGGGTTTTATTCGAAATTTGCTTGAACATGATATGGAAATCACAATATTTAAAACATACTATAAAGCATTCCACGTGAAAACAATTGAAATCATAACTTGAAACCAAATTACCAAGGTGTAGATAAACATACTTCAACTTTCAAACGTGTAAGGGATCTTTTATCAAACTCTTGAAAACATAATACATGATCGAAATTCATAAGAGTTTCATGGAGGTAATTCATTGTAAACATGTAATAAGTAGTCATTGTTCAAAGCCTAATAATTTAGGTATTTCATCAAACACATGGGTTTCAAGAGTTAAAGTTTGAGAATAGTTAAACATGAGATACTAACATAATTTCACTACTAAAATTCATGGGTTAAGGATATGACATGTAAAAATCACCCTTCGAACATGTTATGGACAAATTCCATCAAAAATAATTTGTAAGCATGATATAGTGTCGAGATTCATGGAAGTTCATGGATATAATTCTTAATAACATGTAAAGATCAAAACATTAAACTTGAAAATGGATTCTTGGACTCCATGGGTGAAAAGGACCCATGGATGAACATCTAACATATCTTAACGATGGAGAAATTGTAGAAAGATTGAACCTTTGAGCTTGATTATGCAAACCCTAGTTATTTTTCTCCTATGTTTTTTTAGATGATAAACTGATGATGTTATTAGGGTTAGGATCTATAAATCTCATGTATTTATGTTTAGGGTTGTTTAAGAGGTGTCAAATGACTTAGTTGCCCTTAGAATAACTTAAAAATGAAATGTCTAGGTCGTTGTGCCATGAGTTTTGCGTCACACAAGATATGACAAACTTTAAGGTTTGCGTCACACACTCTATGGAGAAATTTAAGGTTTGCATCGCACACCCTATGGAAAACCCTTTCCAGTGAACATTTGAGATTGTTAGGGGATGCACACCCCTTTACAAAGTCGTAAATATTCGCTTGGGTGTCGGATTAAGGAAAAATTGGTATTGTTAGAAAGATAATTCGATTATATACAATTTGGTGGTTTTTATTCTGCCAAATTCCACATATACATAAAGTTATACTCATTAAAAGATGACCCTTGTGAAATCGAACACCAAAAATTATCTGAATTAAGGTCTCTTAGCTCACTTTGCTCTAAGTGACACTTATGAATATATTTCCCACCTCATAATCTATCATCACACTTGGTTAATGATCATGAAACATGGATCCAAGTATGAATCATGGGACTAGAGTTTATAATCATAGGAACGAAGGTTTGATTTCTAGCTTAGAAGCATACGGGGTATTATAATATCTACCCCTTAGAAAAATTCATCCTCAAATGAGGTTGGTTATGTTGATAATACTGAAGAATCTGAGATTATATACTGAACATGCATGAATGGGAACATGAGAACATAACTGGGTCTAAAACATGCTACATGAATTGAATATCATGAACTAAACTAATTTTTTTGGATACATGCCATGACATGAGAATGGTTATAAGGTTGGGATTTGAACGAGAGATTAAACTTATGGGTATCCATTACTTTATGCGGGATCTTGTTATGTGAATAGAAGATGGAAGGTTTAGGACATGAAAGCTCAGGAGATTATAGAGCATCTCCACCTTGGGATATTATGTCACCCAAAAGATACTAACATGGCTGAAATAATGAGGAAAGACTGAGATGATGTATGAAACACTTATGGACTGAATCATGACTGAATATCTGGAATGTGACATTGAGGTCTGAGGAATAGAGGGTCAATGATGTGAATTCATCAAAGAGGTTTGATCTAAGGACTTGCATGACATAAATCTAAATTTTGCTGTTCATTAAGAGTGTAGAATGAGTACTAGAAATGAACATACTGTAAAGCATGAGTACATGCGTCATGAGTTGCATGACCTAAATTTGGAGTTCATAAAGTTATGGAACATGATCCGTACCGCTGAGCAAACTAGAGATCCTTATACTAGGAACTGGGAGAATATATGATTTATGATAAGATACACGAATATGAGATATGATCATAGAGATGACATATAAGGCATGATTATATATCATGATAACTAAAGAACAAATACTAAAATAAGAATGGGTCGGGCATCTTCCTCTCTACAAATTTTCCACACATACTGGCATCATTAAGAGGATTTGATAGCTTGACTTGGTTACTCATTATACCATCTCCTCCTTAGATTAAAGCCATTATTCTAAGTCTATTGTACTAGACACTAACAAGGGCTCTACTAGAGTTTCGGGGTTGACACCGAATTTAACCACTATTTAAAGGGTTACAAAAAGAAAGTGAAGTTACGGGGTCTACTAGAACATACACAAGACTATGAAAGGCTTGTAACGTACCTGTAATTGCATCAGGAGAACTTTCCTAATTGTGTCAGGATTGGAGTGCATAAAGTCTGTTCTGGCATTGACCACTGATGGCACTGAAAGTGGCACCCTGCTGAGTCGGGAAACCTACTGAAGCTGAGGGAAGACTGTGATGACTCTGTGGACCAACCTTAGGACATTCTTTAACTCTGTGGTCTGGATCTCCACATCCAAAACACATATCACAGCCAGCTCTACACACACCTTTATGATTCCTACCATACTCACCGCAAAATGGATGGGTACAACTATTGTTCCACTACTATAGATCTTGGAGCCTGGTGCCCCATATCGACTATCATTCCTGAACTTTGGTACTGGAGCAATAGCTAAAGACGGAGTTAGGGCTAAAATCTTTTGATGGAAGTGAGAATGGTTACCACCCTTTGACCATGGCTGAGCAAACTAAAACTACCTGTACTAGCCCTCTTACTCTCTCTTTCTCCTACTCCTTATCCTTCTCAATCTACTGAGCATGGACCATAAGCCTAGACAAGTCCATTTTCTTAATCAACATAGCATTCCAACACTCTTTGACTACACTCTTAGCTATACTAGAAACAAACTTACTCATTCTAGACCTGTTACCAGACACCTCATTAAGAGCATACCTCACTAACTGAGTGAACTTAAGTGAATACTCCTTTACACTCATACTATTCTATTTCAGATTAATAAACTTCAGCACCTTAGTTTCCCTTAACTCTAAAGGAAAGAACCTATCTAAAAAGGTCATGGCAAACTTCTCCTACTCTACAGGCCTTGTATCTGCGCCTCTATCCTCCTTTTACTGCTTATACCAGGTGTGAGCTACAACCTACAACTGGTACATATCCAACTCTACACTTTCACTAGACGAGACACCCATAATATTAGTCACCTTCAGAACCATGTCAAAAAACTCCTGTGGATCCTTATTCGACTTAGTTCCCAAAAATAAAGAAGGATTCATCAGAGTGAAATCCCAAATTCTAGATGCAGCGGTGTTACCCACTGTATTGGTTGGGATAACAACCTTCTGGTTGTTCTGAGTTGCTACTGAGTGGGCTAAAGTGGTGAATGAAGATCTAAACTCATCATGGGAAATATGCTCATTCCGAGGATTTTCCTGAATGGTGGAGGTGCGGGCTGATTTCTGTTTCTTCTTTCGTTAGTCTTTCTGGGAGGCATATTTTGTAAACGGGAAGGATATTGAATTAGAAAGAGAGTTTAAATTAAGCTCATGCTCATTCGCACGAAATAAACACTGAAAGAAGGGAAACTTTTCATAAAAAGTTTTGTAGCCTCTTGTCAATAAGTATGGCACGGTTCACACTCATGCATAAAACTCTACTCAATGTGGCTTTTAGACTCCCTAGGATACTTTAAAACCTTAGGCTCTGATACCAAGTTTGTAACGCCTCGGGAGTACACCCTGGGGCCACACAGTGCTTACGGTCATGAGTGACCACAAGCTAACCCATGAGATGGTGCCTGTTGTGAGCCCTGAATAATAATAACAAAATACACATGTATGGAATAACTGAATTCTCTATAACGTTTTAAATAATAAAATATTTTTGAATCATAAGTCTGAAAACAACTATCAGAAAATAACTGTTTGAAAATTGATAAAAGTAATGACAAAATGACTGACTGTCTGAAGTGTTCGAAAACCTCTAAACACTGACTAAATAAGAGTTTATGGGAAAGGCCCCAACTAACTCCAACTGACTATAGAACTAAAACACTGAAATAAGCATAATTGGTCCTCAAAATATGAGGACTAACCAATGTTGCTGCTGATGTGCTGGAATGTCTAAGTACGGTTAGGAAATTGAGCATCCGAACCTTTGATATGAGACATTATAGCGTAAGAAATGATTATGCGGTTAGTACCATGAATGTACTGGTATGCTATATGAGGTTAGGTGGTTATGCATGGGTTATATGCATGAGTAATAAATGACTGAATGAGTAGCATGAGGTAACTGAATAATTGATATGTATGCGTGAATGCTGTAAAATCTGAGAATGTATGACCAAGTATCTAACATGATTCTAAAATAGTATGTAAATTAAATACTTAAATCTGATAACTAAAAAATTGATAAATTGATAAACTGTATGCTATGGTCGAGCAAAATTGAACTGAGTTCTGGACTGAATACTGAAATTGTTACTATAGGAGGTATCATCTAACCGACATGCCCCAAATTTGAGTTGATAGGGGTCCAACCCATGACCCCAGTTTGAAGTGTGATAGTACCGTGCCACGGATACTAACAATGGCCGTGTCAACCCTAAACTAGTAGGAAGACACCCTGTCAACACTAAACTAACAGAAAGACTCATGAGATAAGTGTCAACCTTAAACTAGTAGAAATACATCTCAAACCTACACTGGATAGGTAGTTCTGGAACTCAAGGATTGCTACTAAGGGTCAAACCCTATACTAATAGGAATGACCCCATCCCTAGGTTTGCTCGGTGCTGAATCCTACTCCCAACTGAACCGACACTGATTATGGGACTAAACTAAGTTTAACTGAAGAAGGAACTGACTTGGATTACTGAACTGATCTAAGTTTGGCTGACATGATAACTGACTGAACTGATAATGCTCATACGTGTCTGAAACCATTCTAAAAATATTTAGACTAAGTAAATAGCTAAATTTTGAGTATTCAAAACCCTCAAGACTCGATAACAATAACGACAGGGACACACGGAATCTTTGAAACCATGAGAGAAAATTATTTTTCACAATTATTCACTTAAGCATTTCATAAAACACATAGGGGTCAAGACTTTAACATGGGGGTTCTTTTAAACATGATATGATAGCACGATCACATGACCAAATCATAAACTAAGGGTTTTATTCTGAATTTTCATGAACATGATATGAAAATCACAATATTTAAAACATACTATAATGCATTCCACGCGAAAACAATTGAAATCATAACTTGAAACCAAATTACCAAGGTATAGATAAACAAACTTCAACTTTCAAATGTGTAAGGGTATTTCTATAAAACTCTTGAAAATGTAATACATGATCAAAATTCATAAGAGTTTCATGGAGGTAATTCATTGTAAATATGTAATAAGTAGTCATTGTTCAAAACCCAATCATTTAGGTATTTCATAAAACACATGGGGTTCAAGAGTTAAAGCATGAGAATAGTTAAACATGAGATAATAACATAATTTCACTACTAAAATTCACGGGTTAAGGATATGACCTGTAAAAATCACCCTTCAAATGTGTTATGGACAAATTCCATCAAAAACAATTTGTAAGCCTGATATATTATCAAGATTCATGGAATTTCATGGATATAATTCTTAATAACATGTAAATATCAAAACATTAAACTTGAAAATGTATTCTTGGACTCTATGTGTGAAAAGGACCCATGGATGAACATCTAACATACCTTAACGACGGAGAAATTGCAAAAAGATTGAACCTTTGAGCTTGATAGTGTAAACCCTAGTTGTTTTTCTCCTCTTGTGTTTTAGGTGATAAAATGATGATGTTATTAGGGTTAAAATGTGTTTAGGATCTATAAATCTCCTGTAGTTATGTGTAGGGACGTTTATGAGGTGTCAAATGACTTAGTTGCCCTTGAAATAACTTAAAAATGAAATGTCTAGGTCATTGTGCCATGGATTTTGCGTTGCACAAGATACGGAAAACTTTAAGTTTTACATCGCACACCCTATGGAAAACTTTATGGTTTGAATTGCACACCCTATGGCAAACCCTTTCCAGTGAACATTTGCGATTGTTAGGCGATGCACACCTCTTTGCAAAGCCATAACTTTTCGCTCGAGTATTGGATTAAGGAAAAATTGGTATCGTTGGAAAGATAATTTGATTAGATATAGTTTGGTGGATTTTATTCTTCCATATTCCGTATATACATAAAGTTATACTCATTCAAAGATGACCATTATGAAATCGAACACCAAAAATTAGCCAAATCTAGGGCTCTTATCTCACTTTACTCTAAGTGATACTTATGAATATATTTCCCACCTCATAATCATTATTCACTCTAGGTTAATGATCATGAAACATGGATCCAAGTATGAATCATGGGACTAGAGTTTACAATCGTAGGAATGAAGGTTCGATTTCTAACTTAGAAGCATACGGGGAATTACAAATGGTAAGTGCATGGCCTATAGTGATGTGTGTTTTGGGTATAGGAAGTTAGGTCACAGAATTAGAGAGTGTCCAATAGCTGGCCAGAAGGGGTAAGATTTTGGTCAAGGGGGTCAGTCTAATTTCTCTTCATCTCTTGTAGGTCGCCCAACTCAGTAGTGTGCCACTCCAGTGCCACTAGTGGGCAATGTCATAATCGAATCTATGCCCTCCAAAATTGATAGGATTAGGAAAGTTCTCCCGATGTGGTTACTGGTACGTTACAAGTCTTTCCCATTAATATTTATGCATTATTAGACCCTGAAGCTTCATTTTTCTTCGTGACTCCTTATATTGCCATAGATTTTGGTATCAATCCTTACATATTAGCATAACACTTCTCAATGTCTACGCCAATGGGTAGTTTCATTATAGCCAGGCAGGTATAGAGAAATTGTTCAGTTATAGTGTCCCAGAAAGTTTCCTCAATATATCTTATAGAGTTAGAGATGACTGATTTTGATGTCATTCTCGGCATGGATTGACTTTATTCCTATTATGCCTCAGTTGATTGTAGAAATAGAACCATCCAGTTTTAATTTCCTGATGAGCCAGTGCTTGAATGGAGGGATAGTACCTCAACACCTATAGGTCAATTTGTATCCTACCTTAAGGTGAGGAAAATAATTTCTAAGGGTTGTATTAACCATCTTGTCTGATTCAAGGACTCAAGTTCTGAAACTCTGTGTCTTGAGTCAGTTTCAGTAGTAAATGAGTTTCCAGATGTGTTTCCTGAAGATCTTCCTAGAGTTCCTCCCGAAAGGGAAATCGACCTCAGAATAAATCTCCTCTAAGATACCTAGCCTATTCCAATTCCACCTTATTAAATGGCTCCAGCTGAGCCTAAGGAATTGAAAGAACCGTTGAAAGATATCTTACATAAGGGTTTCATCAAGCCTAGTGTCTCTCTATAGGGCGCTCCAGTTCTCTTCGTATGTAAGAAAGATAATTCTCTCAGAATGTACATCAACTATCGTCAGTTGAAAAAAGTCACAAACAAGAATAAGTATCCACTCCCGAATATTTATGACTTGTTCAACCAACTTCAGAGCGCAAACTATTTATCTCAGATCGACCTTAGATCTGGCTATCATCAACTCAGAGTTAGAGAATGTGACATTTCGAAGACAACCTTTATAACTCAGTATGGTCAATTTGAATTTGTAGTTATATCTTTTGGACTAACGAATGTTCCTGTAGCTTTTATGGACTTGTTGAATAGGGTGTTCAAGTAGTACCTGGACATGTTTGTCATAGTTTTCATAGTTGACATTCTTATCTACTCCCGTGGTGAGGGTGATCATGTGGACCATTTGATGATTGTTTTGCAAACCCTTAAAGACCACCAACTATTCACTAAGTTTAACAAGTATGAATTCTGGTTGAGATCAATAACTTTTCTCAGTCACATTATTTCTCGTGATGGTATTTGAGTGGATTCTCAAAAGACTGAAGCAGTAAGAAATTGACCTAGACCCATCTCTCCATTAGGTATTAGGAGTTTCTTAGTTTTAGCCAATTACTACAAACGGTTTGTTGAGGGATTTTTTTCCATTTCCTCTCCCATGTCTAGGCTAACTCAGAATAAAGTCAAGTTTTAGGGGTTAGATTCTTGCGAGAAGAGTTTTTAGGAGTAGAAGACTCAACTCACTTCTTCTTTGGTATTAAATCTACCAAAGGGTTCAGATGGATTTGTAGTTTATTGTGATGCTTCTAGAGTTGGTCTTGGTTGTGTATTGATGCAGCGAGGTAAGGTCATATCCTATGCCTCTAGGCAACTTAATCTCCATGAAAAGAATTTCCCAAATCATGATATCGAGTTAGCAGTTGTTTTTGCCTTAAAAATTTAGAGGCATTACCTTTACGGGTTTCATGTTGACGTGTTCACAAATTATAAAAGTTTGCAGTATGTGTTCACATAGAAAGATTTAAATTTTTTTTCGAGATGGTGGCTGGAATTATTGAAAGATTATGATATGAGTGTATTGTATTACCCGGGTAAAGCAAATATTATGGAAGATTCCCTAAGCAGGTTGTCTATGGGAAGTGTTTCCTATATTGAGGATGTTAAGGAGTTAGTTCGTCAGGTTCATCAGCTTTCTAGATTGGGTGTTTAGTTGGTTGATTCAACCAAGGTAGTATATGGGTTCAAAATAGTTTAGAGTCCTCTTTGGTTCCAGAGGTAGAGGATAATCGAGACGGAGATCCTACTTTGGATAAGTTTAAAGAGGCAGTTTGGGAGCAGAAAATTAAAGTTTTCTCCCAAGGGGGAGATGGTGTGCTTCATTGTTAGGGCATTTTATGCGTTCTAAATATGGATGATTTGAGGCAGTGAATATTAGTAGAAGTGTACGATTTGTAATATTCTATTTACCCTGGAGCCACTAAGATGTACCGTGATTTACAAGAAGCTTATTAGTGGATTGGTATGAAGAAGGATATTAAAGAATTCATGGTTGTGTCCAAATTATTGGTATATCAAGGTTGAGCACCAGAGACCTGGTGGTATGCTTTAGGAGTTCAGCATTCCCACTTACAAGTGAGAGGTGGTGAATATGGATTTTTTTATAGGGTTACCTCATACAAGTCATTAGCATTAATCTATTTGGTTCATTGTGGATAGAATGACCAATTCAGCCCATTTATTACCATATCATACTTTATATTCAGCCAAGGATTATGCTAGACTCTATCTTAAGGAGTTACTAAAGTTATATAGGGTTCCTTTGATGATTATTTCAGATAGAGGTACTCTGCTTACCTCTCATTTTTAGAAGGCTTTTCAGAAGGGTCTTGGTACCCAACTTCATCTCAGTACAACTTTTAATCCACGGATGGATGGTCAAGTAGATAGGAACATTCAAACCTTAGAGGATATATTCAGATCTTGTGTTATTGACTTCAACGGTATTTGGGATGATCAATTACCTTTGATTGAGTTTTACTACAATAACATCTATCACTCCAGTATCTAGATGGCTCGATTTGAGGCTCTCTAGGGTAGCAGGTGTAGATCTCCTGTTGGTTGGTTTAAAGTTAGTGAGGCCGCTTTGATATGGCCAGATTTAGTACATGAAGCAATGGAGAAACTCCAGCTGATTTAAGAAAGGCTGAAGGCAACCCAAAGTCGTCAGAAATACTATGCAGATGTGAGGAGAAAAGATATTCAATTTGATGTTGGAGATTTTGTGTATCTAAAATTTTCACCCATGAAAGGGGTAAAGAGGTTTGCTAAGAAGGAGAAGCTCAGTCCCCGCTATGTCAGCCTATACAGGATTTTAAGCTATTTTGGAAGGGTAGATTACGAGTTAGCATTGCCTGCAGAGTTAGCACCAGTGCATCCAGTGTTTCATGTCTCTTTAATGAAGAAATGGATTGGTGACCCAACTTCAGTAGTTTCTTTGGAAAGTGTGAGTGTAGAAGATAGCCTCTCCTATAAAGAAGTCCTAGTTGAGATCTTTGACCATCAGATTCATAGGTTAAGGAATAAAGAAGTTGCCTTAGTTAAGGTTCTATAGAGGAATTATTCCATTGAGGGATCTACTTAGGAAGCAGAAGCCGATATGAAAACCAAGTACCCTAATCTCTTCTATGCGAATTCAGATTCAACTTGAGGTAATGGTTCTTTAGATTAATTCCCTCATTTTCTATCCCAGCTATCTAATCATCCTCATGTTATAACATGCATTCATGAAATTCAGTTAACTCCATGCATCATGTTTTCATATTTAGACATTTAATCAAGATTCATCTCATAAGTATTTAGTGCCTGATCTCTTCTTTCTAGTACTCTATCTCAGCTAGTTTCCTTTGAGTACGAATGATCCCAAAAGGGAGATATTGCATAGCCCAAGTTCTTATGTCTTAAACCTCCCAATAAATTGGTCGCCAAGTTAGCTTTCCAATGCATCAAGTCTCACCATAATCCAATGTGATGGTAAAGAGTAGTGAAAGGTTTCCCATAGCGACTTCGTACACTACCATGGCCACGATTCAGAAATGAGTCATAACCACTCGTGATGAGTCATCCCGAGTGAGTCGTACTCATTCCAGTGGAGGCCCTAAGTTCCAGCCTAGTGACCACAAATCCACTCCATGATTCATAATCAGACATTATGACTCATTGGGTGGGACTCATAGTCATAACAGGGTTCAGCCAAAAATCAAGCTTCAGACTACGATTTCACCCAATGAGTAATTGTCAGACATAACGAGTCATTAGGTGGCAAGTCGTAGTCATACCAGAATGTATCCATAATCTCAAGATCCCTGGTTGGGACTCCGACCACGACTCGTAACTAGCCGTAAAGAGTCGTGAGGTGAGTCATAATAACTGGGAATGTGTTTTACTGCATGATTTTTCTAGTGGCCTTTATGTCTTTTCCCACTCCCTTAAAATTGAAACCCATGTCATTTGGTCTTTCCAAGAGGTGGTATAAAAGACCCAAAGCCCCAAATTCATGAAATTATTATCAATATCACTCAAGTAAATAAAGAGAGGTGATTTTCCTTCTCCCTCAAGAGCAAGTTACGGTTCTCAAAGAACAAGACCAATCCCAAGGATTTCATCCAAGATTTTACTTCAGGCATATGGGATATTTATCATTAGGTCCCATCTACCCATTGAGTCCCAAGAATTTCCTATTTTTACAAGTATAAACCCTTTTTCCCTAATTGGTGAAATTTTATGAGGATTATGAATTTTATAAATTTTCCCTCAATTGTCTTGATTTTAAACCATGAAAATATATTCCCTCACTATAATTGTGTTTCCATATGTTTGATAATGCAAATGCTCACTTCATGATGTGTTATTGAAATACAAGGTGTTACTCAGGACTTTCCCATACCATAAATTGTTCAATAAGTTCCAAGAGTAATTTTTACAATAGATAATGTTGGCGACTTATGAACACGCAATATCTATATAGTCATGCATATTCCAAGGTAAAAGTCATCCAGATCATGTGTGTGTTGTTATATTTAGATTATTAGCACGTTGAGCATTTATCAGTTTGAATCATATCAAACCTTTGTTAGTATCAATATCTGTTCAGTTAGGAGTAGGACTTAGCACTGAGCGAACCTAGGGATGAAGGCTTACTAGCCAGATTAGGGTGAGACCTTTTGTAGCAGTTCCTAAGTTCTAGAACTACGTAGCCAGTGTAGGTTATGCGTATTCTTCCTACCAGTATAAGGTTGATACTCTCTCAAGGGAACTTCCCAGATTAGGGTGACTCCCTAGTCTTTTAGGACATCAGTGTAGTGGATCTACATAGACAGTGTTAGTACCCATGCAAGGTACTGACACCCTTTAAATTGGGGTTATAGGTTGGACCCTTATTAGCTCTTATTGGGGCATATCGGTTAAATGTTAGCTCCTAGAGTCTCAGTTCAGTATTCAAATGATATTCGATACTGATTGCATGACCAAGAGTTTCGTTTATCAGTTTTACAAATTATTTTAGCACATGCTTTCTTGGTCTGTATTTGTTTTACATGTTCATGCATTCATGCTCAATATCCACATAAATTTTGTTAGTCCCTATCTCATGTACCAATACATTCAAAGACTGACTGCATACTCTTTTTTTCACTATATTAATTTCACAATATAGGTTTGGATGCCCAATTCCCCGACCATACCTAGACAGTTCGTGTGCCACTCAGCAACAATTGTGGTGAGTCCTCATCCTTCGAGGACAAGTTATTCGTAGTTACTTTCAGTATATTTTTATTTCAGTCAGAAGAAGTTAGTTGGGAGTTTGTCCCATCAACTCCTTATGTTTTAGAGGCTTTCGGATAATCAAACTTATTTTTGTTTTTTATCAGATGTTCAGACACGTTGAATATTATATCTTATGAGAGTTTTCCTCAGTTTATCTTCCGCATTTGATGTTTTATTATTATCTTATTCTACGCTCACAATAGATACCAGATCATGGGTTAGCTTGGGGTCACTTGTGGCCTTAAGCATTATGTTACGACTAGGGAGTAGCCTTGGGTCGTGACTACTAAAGGTGTAATTTAGCTACAATATGCATGCGTGTATTTTAATACACTAAAACTTGATGGACAATATCAAAATAAAATTAATTAACAAAGTATAAATTATTATTTGGACGAATCAAAACTTGTCAAGTAGCACTATCTAATTAGTTACTATTTTTGTATTTTTCTTATAAAGAAAGATTAAATAAAATAGAAGGTGTTTTTTATATAATTTTCTCCCCTTTTTCAACAAAAATAAAATATCATCCTAAGATACAATTATTTTTTATAATTATTAATTTTCAAATAAAAAATATTAAAAATAATATAAAACACAAAAATGACAAGATTATATTGAATCAAGAAAAATATTTAAGATGACAATATTGAGAACTGTTTAGGAGAGTAAAAAATCATGTGTTTACAATTGCCCCTCTTTGTTTGGAAACACAAAGTGCTTTCAGACAAACAAGAAGACAACAAGGCAAGTTTTAATATTATCATTATTTGAATGGAAATGGAAAAAGAAAAGAAATGCTATTGAGTCCTGATTTTGGACAGTCTAATTATATGAGAATTAACTCATGTGTAATTCAAGAGAACAAAAGGTCAAATAAGAATATACCGAGATAGATAATTGAGTGAGGTCCTATTGAGGGTCGTGGTTCTGTTATTACATCAAAGTAAGAGTTAAAAAAAATTTAAGTACAAGATCCTATCTATGCAGCTTCTCTTGAATTTTAACTTGAATTTTAATTGAACTTTGAGCTTCAGATATCATTTTACTTTTGGTAAATGCCTTAATCTAGAAGTTGAGATTTGATACTTGAGCTTGAGTAACACTTTTAAACTTTCAAATGATCCCTTGAGGATATTCTTGAATGTTTGTTCTTGTAATCTATGTCTGGATAGAAATAGATGTCCAAGTTCTATGCCACTACCTACTAACTCTGACTATCACTGAGATTGTATTTCCAAAAGTGAGAATCAAACTGGTTTTGCGGGTAAAACTTTTAAGACATCACAGACAATTTTTTTTATCCAGTTTGCACTGATAATATTTGATGAGTTATTAGCATTTCCGAACTTCAAAATAGAATTCAGACTAGGAAATATTTATCTTAGGAGAAGAAAGAAATAAAGATCTTAGACTGAAAAGTTTATTTTAGGAGGAATAAAACAGAAAAGTTTTAGACTATGAAATTTAATTCTAGGAGAAAATAATCTGCTACTAGGAATGTTCATCCTAGGAGACGAATGCAAGATAATTGTCTATTACTAGGAATGTTAATCCTAGGTGATGAATGTAAGATGACTATTTGCTACTAGGAACGTCCATCCTAGAAGAAAAAAGTAGGATTATTATCTACTACTAGGAAATGTCATCCTAGAGACACATGCAAGTTACTGTCTGCTACTAGGAAATGTCATCCTAGGAGACAAGTGCAAGATAACTATCTGCTGCTAGGAATGTTCATCCTAGAAGACAAATACAAGATAATTGTGTGCTACTAGGAGAGTTCATCCTAGGAGACAAATGTTAGATACTTGTCTTCTATTAGGAATATTAATCCTAGTAGATGAGTGTAAGATAACTATCTATCACTAAGAGTGTTCATCCTAGGAGACGAATGTAAGATAACTGTCTGCTCTTGGAAATATTCATCACATGAGCCGAATGCGAGATGACTTTCCTCTACTAGGAATGTTCACCTAGGAGATGAATCCAAGATGGATATCTATTATTAAGAGTGTTCATCCTAGGAAATGAATGAAAGATGATTGTTTGCTACTAGCAATGTTCATCCTAAGAGATGAATATAGGATAACTTTCCGTTACTAAGAATGTTCATCCTAAAAGGTGAATGAAAGGTGGTTGTCTGGTAATAGGAATATTCATCCTAGAATACGAATATAAAATGATTGTCTGCTACTAGAAATGTTTATCCTAGAAGATAAATGCAAGATAATTGATCTGCTACTGCAAAATGTCATCCTAGGAGACACATCCAAGATAACTATATGCTACTAGAAAATGTCATCTTAGGAGACGCATACAAGATAAATGTCTTCTACTAGGAAATTTCATCCTAGGAGATGAATGTGAAATGCCTGTCTCAAACAAGAAAATATTATTCTAGGAGAAAATAAAAAGTGATCATCTCAGACTAGAAAATATCATCCTGCTAGAAACTGTAGAGCAATTGTCTCAGACTAAGAAATGTCCTCCTATAAGGTAATGAAAATTGTTGGCTACATGCATGAAACAGAGAAAAGTGAGAATTTTTAATATAATCCAATTTATAAGATTGAACCTCTGGAATTGCCTTTATTTCATAAAATTTATCCCTATTTAGGAAAAGAATGAAAGATTGCGAGTTTCAAAATGGTGATCAGTTTGTGGCCTTGTCTTTGAATGTAATAATTTCTTTTATTTCATGTTTGACTTTGAACTTAACTTCAGTAGATTATTATTGTTGTGAGGACAACCTTATTATAAAACCACTAATTGAAAATTTTAAGTTTTCATATCCGTTATACTAGTCTCATCCGATAAATATTGAACTTTCTATGCATTTTCAACTTGTCAACCACAACAAATTATGATGATTTTCATTTCTTATTGAATCATGCGATGTTGGATGTGCTAGTAAGACTCTGATATTTGAAATTGAAAATTTGGTAGCAAATTTTAATTTTTTTCTCTTATTTACTTTAATAAAGACCGAATCAGAGATAAAAGAGAACAACACCATAAGAAGAAAAAGTATTTGATGACAGAGATCCTTCTTGAAAAAAGAAGAAAGATAAGACTCTTTAATTATGGTAGTTGACTTTAATTATAATGATATACATTTGGATCAAATGACCTGATCTGTCAAATAAGTTTTAACTTGAGTCTTGTAAAACTTATAGACTTTGAAGTCAGGATTTACAATTGAGACTTTTGCATTAACTTGGAAATCTTATTCGACAAGTAGTTTAATAAAGTGAGAATATAACATCTATTTGACTTGAACATATATGTCACTTTTCTTACATGATTTCACACTGGAAATCTTCATTTAGGCAATATCGTTTCACAAAAGATGATATATGTCGATTTAGATCAAACTTTTCAAGTCAGCCTTTTTCAACATCAAAGGTATTTCACCTTATTGAACCACTTTGAATTTCTATTATTCCAAATGTTCAAGTCCTCTATATTTTATTAAATTTCTTTCTCCTTTATTTTTGACTTTTTTGGTGTGTTCATTTCATGACTAGATAGGATATCAAGATGTAGCCAAAATTTTTGCATGCATATCATATCATTAAAACTAAAATAAAAAGAAATATATACAAAGAGAGTTAAGAAAAATGAATCAAAATGACTCAAAACAGAAAATTAAATTTCACTAAAAAATGATAGAAGTGTTTGAAAACATGACAAATAAATAAAACTCTAGGTTACAACTCTAAAATAACCCAAACAACCAAACTATGACAAGACTCGACTAAATAATCAAAATAAATGGATAGGAGTGTTTGACCCGATAAACAAACCAAATAAAAATATGAATTGTATAAAAAATGACAACAAAATAAACTATCAATACACTCCTTTCTGAAGAAGAAAGGAATGACTTTTTAATCACTAAGCTTGACATCTTACCCACTAGGTTGAATATCAATATTAATGGAGCTTTCAACAATTTTAGTTATTTTTTTAAAAATTGCTATATTCCTTATCATCACATATCATCTCAATAAAGTGTACATCAATATTTGTTGGCAGATAATTCTCATCATGTTTGGGGAATTGTTGTTTTACCCTACAATTGTCTTTTCTTGAATTATTTTTTTCACTTCCCTTTTCAAAGATCAATATTCTTCGATACTGTGACCTGTAGCGTCAGAATGGTACTCACAACGTATGGTAAGATTGAAACCTTTTGAATTTTAATCTGCATGATTCCGGGGGATAGTTCCATCATGTTCAAACTATTCAAGTTCATGAACAAACCTGTGTAAGACTCTCTAATTGGTATGAAATAATACCTAGGTTTCGAATTTCATCTATATTTCTGCCTTAGAAGAGGGTTATAATGTGCTTGGACATTCTGATAATAAAAAGAAGGACTTTGATGAGTTAGAGCTCAACATTGGGGATAACTTTGTTGTTCAGATATATGATTGTGCATTGTAGACTTCATATTGAGGTTTGGAAATAGAGTATTGAGAGTGTCGCATGACCATTGCAATATCATCTTTTTTTTTCTTGACTCTAAATTTCCTTCCCCATTCTGAATTACTTGTGTAGTTGTCTTTAGAGCCAATTTTTTTAACTTTTCCTAACTTAATTTTATCTTCTACTACTTCACCTATTTTCAGGACACCATTGAATGATCTACCCATACTTGAAATTATGTTCTAAAGTAAGTAGAATCTTAAACCTGAAGATAATAAAAAAGTAGAATCTTAAACCTGAAGAAAATAATTAATGATCTCACTTTCCTCCATAGGTGGACTGACTCGAGCAACTTGCTCTCTCCTTCTTATTCCATACTCAAGAAAGCTTTTATCAGACTTTTTTATTATTTTAATCAAAGAGACACGGTTAGGACAATGTCTATGTTGTACAAAACTGACAGACAAAATCTTAGGCCATTTCATCCCATATTTATCACTTGCTAGCATCCTGGTGAATGTACTATTCATAGACCGACCAACTCAAACTTTGACTAACGTAAGTCGTCAATAACTCATTTTTCTACCAGCCCCTCTCATCTTGGTGTAATAACTTCTCAAATAGGAAATAGGATCTCATGTCTATTGTATAACTAAATCTACAACATTTTGAAACCTGTCAGTAATTGAATATCAAGAAATAGGCACAATTCTTTATAAGACACATTTATTGTTCCACCTACGCCTTATATATTCCGCAGGGCTTTTTCCAGACTTTTAAATTTCCTAGATATCTCATTCTACTCTACCATCATATTAAGCTTCTTAATTTGCATTGATAAATCATAGTAAGGGCAATGGTTATATGGGCCAGTAGCTCCAAAGATTATTTCTGGGGAGTAATAATGATTATCGAAAGTAGTAGGATAAGTCTCGTTAATAGACCTAGGCATGAAAGTGGTTGTGGAATTTTACAGGTGAAAACAGCAAGCACGACAAGAGAAGTGCTTCTGTGAGGTACGATTTAAGGTTATACCATTGAAATTCCTAAAATAGTAGAAAGATTATATGTTGGGATAAAACCTGGAGGATAAAGCGGATCTGTTATCCTAGTAAATAGAGATTGTGTGGAGATTGATATGATAGGAGAACTCTCAGAAAGACATTGGGGTGACATAGGTAGACATTGGTGTAATGATCCAAGGCTATCCCCTGGATATCAGATGGTACTTAAGACTACAAGTAGCTCCAAATCTAACCCATGTTATCTACTCAGCACTGAACCATGAATAATATATTTAAAACATAAATGAAAACTGGAATTAATAATTTGATATAAAAAAAAGCAAATAATCTTAACTAAACACTATGAACTGAAATTCATTTGAAATTTATAAAGATCTGAAGGAAAAGCCAATCAACCGAATAGTCTTGACAAGCCTTTAAGTCTACTGAAGAGCCACTGGGATAGATCCCAGCCTACCCAAACTAAAAATATAAAGTCTGAACTGATTGTAGTTGAACATCTGAAAGTAGTCATAGATTTGGCCCTCAAACCATAAGGACTCACCAACTGAAGGGATATAGAAGGTGGTGATCATGGATAATTGTACAGCTGAGGACAAACACCATAACCTACATTACGGTCAACACTTATGGAATGTACTAAGTATATAGGGGTGGATGCAATAAGTAAAATCTAATATGTGTCATAAACAGAAAACATGCATGCTAAGTGTAAATAGATTCACCATGATTATGAAAGAAACTGAAAGATGAAATATTATAAAGCATAAATAATAAATAATAATATGATAAGCCTAGTGATTTATTACACTTAGTTTCAGAATCATTACTTCTGTGGAAGATTCTTATAACCGGCATAAATCATGTAAGCTAGCATGGATTCCAATATTTGACCAACGTTGAGGAAGGCAGTCCCATACCTTTAATTTAGTATAAAACCTAAACTGAAGTTATCACTAACTGAGCCTATGACCCGACCCGACCAGGGGACTTATCGTAATATGCATACCAACTCCAACCAGGACTGGGGCCACCCCTAATACCCAACCCAACCATCCAATAGATACCCAGGTCAGATAAATTCTAAACATATAAAAATATAGTGTATAACTATCCAAATCTAGAATCTGGGATAGGTCTATAATCTTAATCGACCCAAACGAGTCCAACCATCCCTAAACCAACTGATAGCTATAACCAAATTGTAAACCAAAACAAAAAACAATAACCAAACAAAGTTCCATTATATAACATAAAAGGATGGAACAGTGAGAAATTTTGTCCAATGGTATCAACCCCAATACCAATGCCAATACTAAGGCTGACACCGATACCAATCCCATCCATGCCAATTCATAGGAGTTCCACAAAATCCTCTAACTAAAAGAAATTTCAAGGAATATTCCTTAACTGACATTTTCCCTTGAATTAGATTGACGAATTCCTTTGCCTTCGCTTCCCTCAGCTCCTGAGGAAAGAAACAGTCCAAAAAAGCATTTGAGAAAGTATCCTATAAGGACAACTCCTCAACATCACCTCTATCCCTATCCCACTCATTGTACTACTGGTATGCAATATCCTTAAACTGGTAAACAACAAAATTCACCCTTTCCATGTTTGTTGCCTGCATCACCCTAACAATCTTCTCCATTTAATCCAAGAAACCTTATGGATCCTCCTCCATTTTTACACTATTAAAAGTAAGAGGATTTATCTTCATAAACTAGCCAACCCTTGGGTCTGCAACAGATGAAACACCAAATGCATCCCGCCCATACTGATCAACAACTAACTCAACAATAGTATGAATCAATTGATAAAATTCTGCATTCATCACCCCACCCTAAAAAGGACTAGCAACAACTGATGGAACTCCAGGAATATCAAGGACTGGACCCTTAGACCGAGTATGTATCCCCTGTGCCCTTTCCATATTATCCCCAGATGGGACAGAAGAGTTTCCTTGTGTTCCAAATTGTCGAAGCGTGATCTGATAAGCAAAAAAACTAGGATTAGAAAGGACCTTAGATCTTACAGCTTGAAACAGAATACCAAGAAAGTGAAACATTTCTAAATGCCTTGTAGTCTCTCACTTATGAGTGGGGCTTGCTATACACCCCTAATAGAGACTCTACTCGATACGGCTTTGTGAACTCCCAATTGAACATGAACATAAAACACTAATACCAACTTGACTCGACCCGACCACGGGCCTTGTTGTAATAGGTATCCCAATACCAACCAGGATCGGGGACCACCCCGAACACCTAACCCAACCGTCCAATGCATACCCATGTCGAATGAATTCTGAACATATAACAAAATAGTGTATAACTAACCAAATCTAGACTCTATAATAGATATTAACCGTGACCAACCCAAATGAGCCCAACCGTCCCCAAAAAAACCGATAGCCATAACCAAACCGTAAACCAAAACAAAAAACAATAATTAAAACAAGGTCTATTACATAGCATAAAAGGATGGAACAGTAAGAAATTTCATCCAACGGTATCATCCCCAATACCAATGCCAATACAAAGGCTGACACCAATACCAATCCATCCCATGCCAACCCATAGTAGTTTCACAAAAACCTCTAGCCAAAAGAAAACCAATATTCAGTTGGGACAGGCCCCAAACCATAGCCAAAACATATAATACCCTGTATCCTTTCTAGTTTAATTCAGCTCAAAAGACGCACACTAGAGATTTAGGACCAGAAATTTTAGCTAAGTGTTAGAAACTTAGTCTCATTTTTGGATTCTAAATTTGATGATTTTATTCTTGACCTTTCCGACGTTGGAATGTCAATTTCTAAGTTATTTCATGATCAGGGTAGTCTATAGTATCTCCGGGGTGAGTTTCAAAATTTTTGTAGAAGGTTTGGGGCATGTTTGGTTTGCCAAAATAGAAAATTGATGCAATGTAGATGCACCGCATCGGTGGCCGCGTTGGGTCGGCAACGTGACACATTGCTAATTGTGTCGAAGTGAGCGATGCAATGCGTCACTAATCGCGTTAGTACCCAATTTTTGTGTTGTTAAATAACAGGTTTATGGGGGCAATTGAGTCATTTATCCTAACCCAAATCCGCCCAAAACACACAATTTTATCCCCAAATAGCATAAATGATTCATTATTCTTCTTTTTCTTCTCCAAGAACACAACCCTAGCTCCAAGAATCAAGAACAAGTCCATAACTCCTACTCCAAGAAAGCCTACAATCAAAAGTTTCGGGTTCAAGAACTTCAAGAAGAAGCTTTAAGAACACCATTAGAGATTCAAAAGTTCAAGATTTTACATTCAATTCATCAAGCAAGGTATGTGGGGTTATGATCAAGGATACTTTTTTCATCATTGTGCCCAAAACTAGTTTTTAGTATTGAATTTACATGAAATTATATGATTTACAGTTAGGGTTCATACCCAATTATCATTATTTGAAGATGTTAAAATTACAAGTGATTAGATGTTGAATTGCATCTCTACTTTTGCATGTTTATGCGTGTGAAGTGAATTTATATACATTGAGAGTTGAATTTCGCTATCTTGACTAGAATTATGAAGGAATTTCTAGATTTTGATTATTGAGCAAGAACTTTGTGATGATATGATATGAGTTTAAAGCATGGATTTTAATCCCTAAGTTTTGATATTTGAGAAGATTTTGCTTTTAAGCACCCAATGACTAGCTTATATTAAGATTTTGAGAAAGATTTAATATTTTGATCCTTAGCTTAGATATGAAATCTACATTACAGTTTTATTATAGTTTACAAAAAATAGAATAGTTTTGCTTGCAGTTTAAAACAAACAGATCCATAACTGGTTTTCATTACAAACCCTTATGCTAGCTTTTAAAATGGATTTCCTACAGAATAAGCATACAGATTTAATGGGAGTAGTATTTAACACCGAGTTGGGTATGTTTACATGCCCTAGATCTAGGAGCCAACGTAGGTACAGATTATTCCCGTTTCTATATGGATGACAGTTACAGATGTGATCACTTAGATTAGGTTATACTCCTTGGCAAGAGTATGACACCTCTCCCCAACATGAGGTTTTCCTATAATGAAACTAGACATTGGACACTATGATAGCTCACATAGTGTATGCCTGTTAGAAAAACCTCCCAACAGAAAAAAACAACCCTAACAGAAAAGATTAACAGAAAAGATTTTAGAAACTAAGTGTAAAGGCTCACGATTTTATTTAGATATTGTTTTACATAAGTCATTAGCCATGATATTTCAACTTTTAGTTTACAGATACAAAGGTGAGTCCTTTTACACTTAGCTTGCATAAATTTAAAACAAATTTCAAGTACAACTTTTAGAACTAAATGTTATGATCACAAGATTTATAAAGTATTCTTTATTATTCATGACTTATGATTTTCTATTTTCAATTATTCAAGCTAATGTGAGCCATTTACATTAGCATGCATTATTTTATGAGTATATGTAAATGTTGAGATATTGTTTTATTTATGCATTCACCCTTACATGCGCAGTACATTCCAAAAGTACTGACCCACATATATGTCTATTTGCTACTTTGTATCATAATGTATGTTCAGGTGCTCAGTTCCAACAATGTGATTGACCTAGAGCATCCCTATCTACATTCCAATAATTGGTGAATCCTCATAGTTTGGGGACCCAGTTATTTAGATTTCTAGTTTTTCAGATTTGTTTATCTAGTTATGTCAGACGGTTCAAGTTAGCTAGTGGTCCATCCCAGTGACTCTCTAGTAGTAGTATTAGAGTCTTGTCCAGCTATTAGATACATTTCAGTTCTTTAGTGTTGGTTGCTTAAGATTTCCTACTTAAGTATTTCCAGACATTATGTTTAGTTGAACACAGTCCAGTTCAGATAGTATTTCAGTATTTTTAGCATACCGCATATTTATATTATTTTTACTTGGGTCTTCAGAATGAGTAATATGATTTCAGGGTTAGATCAGGACACCTTGTAGTTTGGAGCACCGTGTAATGTCTCGAGACCTATTTTCAGTGTATTTTAAACTTGGTATTAGAGCCAAAGGTTTAAAGAGTCCTAGGGTGTCAGACAAGCCACGTTACGTAGAGTCTTGATCATGGATGTGAAGCGCGCCATATTTATGAGCGAGAGGCTATGGGACATTTTAGGAAATCATCCTTTTCTTTCATGATCTATCATGTTTATAGTGTCACTATCTGCTTTTAACTTGTTCTCTTATGTGATAGTTGAATATGCCTCCTCATCGAGCTAATGCATGCAAAAATGATAACCAGCCACCCCAGCCTACCGCACCTCTGAATAAGAATATATCCCATGCTGAATTTTGGGCTACCTTTCAGGCATTGGCCTAAGTTGTGACTACCAATGTTCAGGGCAACCATTAGGCAGTAGTACCACTTCAGCAGAATAGTGATTTTGCAGCAGCTAGAATTTATGAGAATAAATCCACCTGAGTTCTTTGAGTTGAAAGCAGATGAGGACCCACAACTTTATTTAGATGAGGTGAGAAAGATCACCCAAATTATGCATGTCATTGAGGAGGAGAGTGTAGAGTCGGTATCCTATAGGCTTAAGGATGTGGTGTTTGACTGAGTGGTTATGTGGTAGAATGGTAGAGTTGAGAATGCAGGTCCTATGAGTTGGCAGGTATTTCAGGATGCATTTCTAAACAAGTTCTTTCTGCATGAATTGAGAGAAGTTAAGGTATAGGAGTTTGTGAACCTGAGGCAGGGCTCGATGACACTGAACGAGTACTTCCTTAAGTTCAATCAGTTGTCTAAGTAAGCCCTTGACACGATGGCTGACCCTAGGTCGAGTATGAGTAAGTTTGTTACTGGAGTATCTAGTTTGGTAGTCAAGAAGTATAGGACTACCATGATTATTGGGGATATAGATCTTGATAGGATGATGATTCATGCTTAATAGATTAAGGCAGAAAAGTTGAAGGAGAGAAAGAAGGGAAATAAGAAGCCTAGAACTGGGCAATTTGAATATGGCTAGACAAAGTTTGGAGGGGGAAATCATTCATAGTTTCAGGGTCGCTCGTTTATTCTCGTTCCATCTTCAGCCAGTTTTCTAGCCCCCAGAGCTATACAGGAGCAATGGGGTAAAACTTCTATGTCCCGATCGTAGAATAGTGTGAGTGAAAAAAACAATTATCCTTCATATGCTAAGTGTGGTAAGAATCATCTTGGTGATTGTTTATTGGGATAAAAAGGTTATTATGGTTATGGTAAGCTGTGTCATAGAATCAAAGAGTGCCTGAATGCTAAGTAGGGAAATAGGGATGTTTGTCCCTAGACTCAAGCTACTAGCGCACTAGCTTCTTTGGGTCATCCAGTCCCTCCCCAGGATCTATCATCCAAACCCGATGGTGGTCAGTGACAGAATCAGTATTATGCTTTACCATCCCTTCAGGAGCAGAAGAGTTCACCAGATATTTTTACTGGTATACTTCGTGTCTTTCATCTTGATGTTTATGTGTTATTAGACCCTAGGCCAAATCTCTCTTATGTGACCTCGTTAGTTGTAGTAAATTTTGAAGTACATCCTGAAAACCTCCCTAATCCTTTCTTTGTTTCTACCCCAGCGGGTGAGTCAATTATTGTCAAACAGATCTATAGAAAGTGTCCTATCATTGTCATTCATAAGATCATATTAGCAGACTTAATAGAGTTAGACATGGTCGATTTCAACATTATTCTTGGTATGGATTGGCTTCATTACTGTTCTACATCTATAGATTGTCGCACTCGAGTAGTGAAGTTTTAATTTCCTGATGAGCCAGCCTTTGAGTGACAGGGTAATTCAGTGTCTCCCAAGAGTGATTTTATATCCTATCTCAAATCCAAAAAGTTGATATCAAATGGGTGAATCTATCATCTAGTTCGAGTCAAAGACACTCAGTCTGAAGCTCCAATAGTTTAGTCATTCAGAGTAGTCAATGAGTTTCCTGAAGTTTTTGCCAAAGATTTGCCAGGGGTACCTCCCGATAAGAAAATTGAATTCGGTATTGACCTTCTTCGAGATACTCAGCCCATTTCAATTCCTCCATATCATATTTCTCCAGCCGAGCTTAAGGATTTAAAAGAGCAACTTAAAGACCGCTTAGATAAAGGTTTCATAAGGCTAATATTTCACCATTGGGTGCTCCCTTCCAGTTCGTACGAAAGAAAGATGGTTCTTAGCGAATGTTCATTGACTATCGTCAGTTGAATAAAGTCACGGTAAAAAATAGATGTCTTCTCCCCATAATGGATGACTTATTCAACCAACTCCATCGTTCAAGTTACTTCTCCAAGATAGACCTTAGATCCGATTATCATCAGCTTAGAGTAAGGGAATGTGATATTCCCAACACAGCCTTCAGAACCCGCTATGGTCATTTTGAATTCCTAGTCATGTTCTTCGGGTTGAAAAATGACCAATAGCCTTTATGTATTTGATGAACCGAGTGTTCAAACTGTACCTGAACATGTTTGTCACAATCTTTAACGATGATATTCTTGTCTATCTCGTAGTGAGGATGACCATGCAAACCATCTTAGAATTGTGTTGCAAACTCTTAGAGACTGCCAGTTGTTTGCCAAATTTAGCAAGTGTGAAATTTGGCTAAGGTCAGTGGCTTTCCACGGTCATATCATTTCTCATGATAGCATTAGAGTTGATTCTCAAAAGACCAAAGCAGTGAGAAATTGGCCTAGACCCATCTCTCAATCAGACATCAGGAGTTTCTTGGGTTTAGCTAGCTATTACAGATGGTTTGTTGAGGGGTTTTCATCTATTGCATCCCCAATATCCATATTAACCCAGAATAAAGTTAAGTTTCAGTGGTCAGATTCTTGTGAGAAGATTTTTCAAGAGTTGAAGGCTCGACTCACTTCAGCCCTAATATTACCGTTACCTAATGGTGCAGATGGATTCATTGTCTATTGTGATGCTTCTAAAGGTTGTCTGGGTTGTGTTTTGATGCAGAGAGGTAGATTCATAGCCTATGCCTCTAGACAGCCGAAGCTTTATGAAATGAACTATCCGACTCCTGATCTTGAATTAGCTGTCAATGGGTAGTGTTGCTCAAGTGGAGAATGATAAAAAAAATTAGCTCGAGAAGTTCACCGACTAGCTAGACTGGGTGTAAGGTTGGTTGACTCAGTTTACAAGAATGTTTGGGTTTAGAGTAGTTCAGAATATTCTCTAGTTTCCGTAGTGAAAGAGAAGCAGGATAAGGACTCTAGTTTGGTCAAACTAAAGGGGTCAGTTAAAGAACAAAAGGTAGATATTTTCTCCCAAGGGGGAGATGGTGTGTTGAGGTACCAGAGTAGATTGTGTGTGCCATACGTTGATGATTTGAGACAGTAAATTATGGCAGAATTGCATGGTGCGCGTTACTCCATTCACCCAGGAGCCACCAAGATGTACCGCGATTTGCGGGAAGACTATTGGTGGAAGGGGTGAAAAGAGACATCACAGAATTTGTGGAAAAGTGTACAACTTGTCAATAGGTTAAGGTAGAGCACCAAAGACCTGGTGGCTCTTTGCAGTAATTAGGTATACCCACTTGGAAGTGGGAAGAGGTGAACATGGACTTTGTGATAGGATTAGCCCATTCACGTCGACAACATAATTTGATTAGGGTTATTATAGAGAGATTGACCAAATCAGCCCATTTTTTGACAGTTAATACGTCCTTCATAGATGAGGATTATGCTAAGTTGTATATCAGAGAGTTGGTTAGATTAAATGGAGTTCCCTTGTCCATTATCTCAGATAGGGGTACTCAGTTTACCTCTCAGTTTTGGAAAGCCTTTCAAAAGGGTCTTGGTACCCAAGTTCATCTCATTTTAGCTTTTCACCCATAGACAGATGGTTAGGGAGAGAGGAAAATTCATACCTTAGAGGATATGTCGAGGGCATATGTTCTAGACTTCAAAGGAAGTTGGGATGACCATTTTTCATTGATCGAGTTTGCGTACAATAACAATTACCATTCTAGTATTTAGATGACCCCGTTTGAGGATCTTTATGGGAGAAGATAAAGGTCACCTATCGGTTGGTTTGAAGTGGGTGAGGCCTCTTTGATAGTGTCAGATATGGTGTTTGAAGCGATGGAGAAAGTTCAGCTTATTCAAGATAGATTGAAGGCTGCTTAGAGTCAACAAAAATCTTATGCAAACGTCAGAAAGAGAGATCTTGAATTTGAAGTCGATGATTTTGTTTACTTAAAGGTTTCACCCATAAAGGGGGTGGAGAGATTTGGCAAAAATAGGACGCTTAGTCCCCGATATGTGGATCCCTACAAGATATTGAGTCGTGTGGGGATGGTAGCGTATGAGCTTGAGCTACCTGGAGACTTGTCATTAGTTCACCCAGTGTTTCATGTGTCTTTATTGAAGAAGTGTATGGACGATTCAGTTGTTGTAGTCCCTCTAGAAAGCACAGATATTCAGAATAACCTTTCGTACGAAGAAATCCAATTGAGATTCTTGATCACCAGATCCATAGACTAAGGAACAAAGAAGTTCCCTTGGTCAAACTTCTATGGAGAAATCAGTCTGTTAAGGGTACCACTTGGGAAATAGAAATAGACATCTAAACCAAGTACCCTCACCTCTTCTCCACAAACTCAGATCCAACCTAAGGTAACAGTCTTCCTTAACTCAGTTCTTTTTCTAGTCTCAGTTTCAGCCATATAGTTATCTTTATGTATATTCATGCACTCACAAATTAGTTCAGTCGCTCATTAATTTTTAGATTCAGTCATGCAATTTTGTTTCAGTTGTGCATGACAATACATAGTCTCATTTCCTAAGTATCCTCAGTTTAACTAGTCTCATTCGAGGATAAATGTTCTCAAGGGAAAGATATTGTTATACATCGTATCCTTTCTAGTTCAATTCATCTCAAAAGAGGCACACCAGAGACTTAGGACCAAAACTTTTAGCAAAGTGTTGGAGACTTAGTTTCATTTTTGGCCTCTAAACTTTGATGATTTTATTCTCGGCTTTCCCGAACTTGGAATGTCAATTTCTAAGTTGTTTCATGATAAGGGTAGTCCATAGTATCTCCAGGGTGAGTTTCAAAAGTTTTCGAGAAGGTTTGGGGTATGTTTGGTTGGACAAAATAGAACATCCACACTGTGTAGACGTGCCACATCGGTGGCCACATCGGGTAGGCAGTGCGATGAGTCGCTAATCGCGTCGAAGTGAGCACTGCGATGCGTTGCTGATTGCATCGGTACCCAGTTTTTGTGTTGTTAAATAACGGGTTTATGGGTTTAATTAAGTCATTTTCCCTTACCCAAATCCTCCCAAAACACACAATTTTATCCCCAAATAGCATAGATGCTTCATTATTCTTCTTTTTCTTCTCCAAGAACACAACCCTAGCTCCAAGAATCAAGAACAAATCCATAACTCCTACTCCAAGAAAGCCTACAATCAAAAGTTTTGGGTTCAAGAACTTCAAGAAGAAGCTTTAAGAACACTATTAGAGATTCAAAAGTTCAAGCTTTTACATTCAATTCATCAAGCAAGGTATGTGGGTTTATGAGCAAGGATACTTCTTTCATCCTTGTGCCCAAAACTAGTTTTTAAAGTTGAATTTACATGAAATTATATGATTTACAGTCTTGGGTTCATACCCAATTATCATTATTTGAAGATGATAATGTTACAAGTGATTAAATGTTGAATTACATATCTACTTTTGTATTTTTATGCGTGTGATGGATTTTATAAACATTGAGAGTTGAATTTCACTATCTTGACTAGAATTACGCAAAAATTTCAATATTTTGATTATTGAGCATGAACTTTATGATGATTTGATATGAGTTTAAAGCATAGGTTTTAAGCCCCAAGTTAAGTATAGATATTTGAGAAGATTTTGCTTTTAAGCACCCTATGACTAGCTTATATTCAGATTTTGAGAAAGATTTGATCTTTTGACCCTCAACTTTGATATGAAATCCAAATTACAGTTATATTATAGTTTACAGAAAATAGATTAGTTTTGGTTGCAGTTTAAAATAGATAGATGTATAACTAGTTTTCATTACAAACCCTTATGCTAGCTTATAAAGTGCATTTCCTACAGAATGAGCATACAAATTTAAAAGGGAGTAGTATTTAGCATCGAGTTGGGTATGTTTACATACCTAGAACTACGAGCCAATGTAGATACAGATTATATAGATTATTCCCATTTCTATATGGATGACAGTTACAGATGTGATCACTTAGATTAGGTTATACTCCTTGGCAAGAGTATGACACCTCTTCCCAACATGAGGTTTTCCTATAAGGGAACTAGATGTTGGATACTATAATATCTCACATAGTGTATGCTTGTTAGAAGAACCTCCTAATAGAAAAGAGTAACCCTAATAGAAAAGAATAACATAAAAGCTTTTAGAAACTAAGTGTAAAGGCTCACGATTTCATTCAAATATTATTTTATTTAAGTCATTAGCCATGAGATTTCAACTTTAGTTTACAGATGCGAAGGTGAGTTCTTTTACACTTAGCTTGCATAAATTGAAAATAAATTTCAATTACAGCTTTTAGAACTAAATGTTATGGCTCACAAGATTTATAAAGTGTTCTTTATTGTTTATGATTTATGATTTTTAGTTTTCAGTTATTCAAGCTAATATGAGCTATTTACATTTAGCGTACATTATTTTATGAGTATATGTAAATATTGAGATATTGTTCTACTTATGCATTCACCCCCACTTTCTCAGTACATTCCAAAAGTACTAACCTACATATATGTCTATGTGGTACATTATCTCATAATGTAGGTTCAGTTGCTCAGTTCCAGCAGCATGATTGATCTAGAGAATCCCTATCTACATCCTGATAGTTGGTGAGTCCTCATAGTTCGGGCACCCAGTTATTTAGATTTCCAGCTTTTTAGATTTGTTTATCTAGTTATGTCAAACGATTCGAGTCAGCTGGGGGTCTATCCCAATGACTCTCTAGTAGTAGTATTAGAGGCTTGTCCAACTATTAGATTCATTTAAGTTCTTCAGTGTTGGTTGTTTAGATTTCCTAGTTAAGTATTTCTATACATCATGTTTCGTTAAACTCAATTCAGTTCAGGCAGTATTTTAATAGTTTAAGCATACTGCATTCTTATATTATTTTTACTTGTGTCTTCAGATTAAGTAACAGGATTTCAAGGTTTGCTCAGAACTACTTGTAGTTTGGAGCACCGTGTAAAATCTCGGGACCCTTTTTTGGGGGATTACAAACATGGTATAAGAACCTAAGGTTTAAAAAGTCCTAGGGCATCAGACAAGTCGCGTTACGTAGAGTCTTGATCATGGATGGGAAGTGCACTAATTTATGAGTGAGAGGCTAGGGGACATTTTAGGAAATCATCCTTTTCTTTCATGATCTATCTTGGTTACAGTGTCTCTTTCTAGTTTTAACTTATGCTCTTACATGACAGTTGAATATGCCTCCTCACCGAGCTAATGCATACAAAAATGATAACCATCCACCCCAGTCTACTGACCCTCTGAATGAGAATATATCCCATGCTGAATTTTGAGATACCTTTCAGGCGTTTGCCCAAGATGTGACCACCAATATTCAGGGCAACCATCAAGTGGTAGTCCCACTTTAGCAGAATGGTGATTTTGCAGTAGCAAGAATTCATGACTTCATGAGAATGAATCCTCTTGAGTTCTTTGGGTCAAAAGCTGGTGAGGACCCACAGCTTTACTTAGATGAGGTGAGAAAAATCACCCAGATTATGCATGTCACTAAGGAGAAGAGTGTAAAGTTTGCATCCCATAGGCTGAAGGATGTGGTATATGACTCGGTGGTTATGTGGAAGAATGGTAGAGGAGAGAATACAGGTCCTATGAGTTGGCAGGTGTTTCAGGACGGATTTCTAGAGAAGTTCTTTCCGCGTGAATTGAGAGAAATTAAGGTAGAGGATTTTGTGAACCTGAAACAGGGCTCGATAACAGTGAAAGAGTACTGCCTTAAGTTCAATCATTTGTCTATGTATGTCCCTGACATAATAGCTAACCCTAGGTAGAGTATGAGTAAGTTTGTTACTGGAGTATTTGGTTTGGTAGTCAAGGAGTGTAGGACTGCCATGCTTAATAGAGATATGGATCTTGATAAGCTGATGATTCATACTTAACAGATTAAGTCTGAAAAGTTAAAGGGGATAGAGAGGGGAAATAAGAAGGCTAAAACCGAGCAATTTGAATATGGCTAAAAAAAGTTTAGAGAGGGAAATCATTCATAGTTTTAGGGTTGCTTGTCTATGCTAGCGCCATCTTCAGCTAGTTCTCCAGCCTCCAGATCTAGACAGGAGCAGTAGGGTAAAACTTCTATGTCCAGGTCTCAGAATAGTGTGAGTGGAAAATCCAATTATCCTTGATGTGCTAAGTGTGGTAAGAATCATCTTGGTGAGTGCTTGTTGGGACAAAAAAGCTGTTATGGTTGTGGTAAGTTGGATCATGGAATCAAAGAGTGCCCGCATGCTAATAAGGGAAATGGGGATGCTCGTCCCTAGACTCAGGCTACTAGCGCACTAGCTCCTTTAGGTCGCCCAGTCCCTCCTCAGGGTGCATCATCTAGTATCTGTGGCAGTCAACGTTAGAATCGATTTTATGATTTACCATCCCATCAAGAGCAGGAGAGTTCACCAGATGTTATTACTGGTATACTTCATGTCTTTCATTTTTATGTTTATATCTTGTTAGAACCTGGGTCTAATCTCTCTTATATAACCCCGTTAGTTGCAGTAAATTTTGAAGTAGGTCCTGAAAAACTCCCTAAGCCCTTCTTAGTTTCTACCCCAATGGGTGAGTTAGTTGTTGCCAAATATATCTTTAGAAAGTGTCCTATCCCTATCCTTCATAAGATCATATTAGTAGACTTAAAAGAGTTAGACATGTTCGATTTCAACATTATTCTTGGTATGGATTGGCTTCAGTCCTGTTCTGCATGTATAGATTGTCGCACTCGAGTAGTGAAGTTTTAGTTTCCTGATGAGCCAGCCTTTGAGTGGGAGGGTAATTCAGTGTCTCCCAAGAGTCATTTTATATCCTATCTCAAAGCCAAAAAGTTGATATCAAATGGGTGCATCTATCACCTAGTTCAAGTCAAAGACACTCAGTCTGAGCTCCAACAGTTCAGTTTGTCTGAGTAGTCAATGAGTTTCCTGAAGTTTTTGCCAAAGATTTGCCAGGGTTACCTCCCGATAGGGAAATTGAATTCGGTATTGACCTTCTTCGAGATACTCATCCCATTTTAATTCCTCCATATCATATTGCTTCAGCCGAGCTTAAGGAGTTAAAAGAGAAACTTAAAGACCGCTTAGAGTGTTTGGGGAATCTAAATTGAGCTTAAAATGAGCTTATGTGGTTCATAGATTGAACATAGGATGCCCCAGGATAGATTCTAATGCATTGGGGAAAATTGGGCATGGAAAATAGGTTGTATGTCATTAGAGGGCTGATTAGTGATGGCCCCATGCCGCAAGGGGTCACTGCCTCGCCTCTGTGCCAGGCATCACACCATAGAGGGTCAATTCTTCATTGGGCCTCTCATCACGATGCCAAATCTCTGTAATGGGGTCCGCTCCACAACCCCCTCCCTTTTCAGTGTTAGGTCAATGTTTTTATATGTTTTGAGGATACTTGGGTCCTTTCACACCCTATAAACTATCCCACCCTTACGTAACCCATTGTTAATTGTTAAAACATACATAGTTACTTGAAAGGGATTATTCTTCTCTTTAAAATTCACCCTGAGAGTTTTAAGGCTGGGGTTCAATCTTGGAGGCTAGAGGAAGTTAATATTATTACCCCCATGAAGAAATATCTTTGAAAAAAGTTAGTACTTTTTTTATTTAGTTTATCAGGGAGAGTCTAGCGTTCATGTGTATAGTGATACCCATATTGTGTCGAGTGTTGTACTTATAGATTTAATGAGAGGATACATCTGTATTTCTAGAATTGTGACTTTGATCTAAGGTAGAGATGACAAACTAAGGTAGATCTTGAATTTTTTCATAGTTGTAAGTTTAAGGTAGGAGTCATTATAAATCTATTCCTATTCTAGCTAACTCCTCTAACTTAAATTTAAGAGGACATTCTACCAATGTCTTATGTAATAAAGTCATGCATATGCCTAAGGTTTGAGTTCTGTATGTAACTTATGCCCATGTTTTGACCTCCAAGAAGCAATAATGTCTCTCATCAATCTAAGCTTCCATGTATTCAAGCTCTATGTTACGACGCCCATGATTTATAAAACCATTTCTCACTTAACGCTTAGTTCTAAGAAACTACACTCTCCACATATTGTCAGCTCATTTATTTTATGTCTTATCCCAAAGTGATACTATCTATGCAAACTCATGACCATTCTCAACTCTTAAAATGAGAAACAATAACTTTAAGCAACAATCCTTGTCATATTTCTTGAATATATGAATCCCAACTTTATGTTATTCAACTCATGATATATGCACTTATATTTCTCATCATGCCCAGTCCTATGAACTCATATTGTATTATGTTTATGACTGAACAACCCTCTATTTATTATTTAGATATTTGATATATGAAGAACTTCGTGCCTATTGTATTGTATCTTACATCTTAGGCCCCACCTTGAGTAGTGCAATAAATATAAGTTATAATTGAATAGTGTCACTCCCCTTTCCTGTTGCTTGTACTCTAGTCTCTCAATTACCCTCTTTATGTCAAGATGATAGTGGCTATGGAAGCAAAGTAATGGTTTAGATAAAAGATTAGATGTTCTTTATTGTGAAAATTTTGGTGTGACTACTTTGAGCTAAGGTTATAGATGAAGAGGGAGGAGGGAGATGAACTTTCGTTATGTGAAATATCTAGGAAGGGGATATGTGGAAAACATCTGTGTGAGAGTGATTGAAGTTGCTGGTTTTTAGTGGGGAGATCCATAAAGTGGGTGTAGTAAAGATAGGCTTGAATATTGTGATTGATAGATGCACAAACCCTTGTGCTATGTGGTTAGTACTCCTTGATTAAAACCCGAGGTTGTTTGATTATAGTAATAAGATGGATTATTATTCTTAAAGGGACGTAGATTATAGGTTCCCATAGCTCAAGCTAGCACCTTTTAACTCCAGGTTAGGCTTCCACATAAAAGCACTATGTAGTATGACTCAGACTCTTGTAGTTAGGTGTGTTGTAGGGAAATTGTATGTTGTAAATGATGAAGTGTGATATTTATTGTATATATCATTGTTGATTAGTGTCACTAAATTTAAGGTATATTCATCGTATCATGTAAGGTAGAGAATGCCTTTACTCCTATGTCCCACAAAGCCTTATTACATGTCTAGTATCAATATGAACCGGGACATATGATCACCAAATAAACTCATGCCTTATGTTGTGATGATTATGATCCATAGAAATCATGTGCAAGGTCATATTTATGTCAATTCTCATTATCTCATGCCTCGTGCTTAGATGAATCACTTGATGATGTCATGAAACTCTTCTTGATGCCTATGTATGTTTTGTTGAGGGAAAATTCATAATGTGAAGTTACATCCTTTATTTGGTACTTCTAGAGCTTCCACAAGTTCATATCCATTATTCGAGGATGAATGATCCCAATAGAGAGATAATATAACACCCTACATTTTCGAGCTAGAACTTGAATCGTACTTCCTGCATAAATAGATTTGAACTCAATAATTTTTATTTATATAAGTGTGAATAACAATTATTTATTTTGAGAACATCTTTGGATATGAGTATAAGTCATAAAAATCTCTTAGCTCAAAGTTAAGTTGAGCACCTTCCTACAGATTGAATTTTAGTTGACGTTTTTACTTGGGTCAATTTCCAATGACTATTACTCCTAGAATATAACGAGTTATGTTACCTTATAAATATCAAATTAAATCCCTTTGAGTCTTGTTTCCAACACAACTGACTGTTCGTCAATCATATTTTGTAGTCAAAAGTTATAGGCGTTTTAGTGAGGCACTGTCTAGGGTGCAGGACGGTCCGCACTGGGTAAGGCTCTTGTTGCATGATTGGGGTCGCGGGGCATAGCTAGAGCTATGTGATTGGACCCGTGGTGTGACCCTCCTTTCTCAGACGTTAAAATATATTTTTTTTTCCTCATTTAATGAAGGGTAAAATGGTTTCACCACCTACAACTTCCCCAATCCATTTTATAACCCTAAAGTTATCCAAAACTAGTGGAAAAGACCCCAAAGCCCTCATTTTCTTCCTCCCAAGAACGTAAACAAAGATTACTCAATTCTAAAGATCCAAAGTTTCACACTCAAGGGTTTTCTTCAATTTTCTCCATCAAAAAGGTATGTAGAACTATCTTAACTATCACGGGCATAAGTATGATGCTTTAATAATCTTTAAATTGAATATGTATCTATATATCATGGGATTTCAGATTGTTTGAAGAGCATGCATTATGAACCCCATTTTGATAAAAGCTTGTATTTACAATGGTGTTTTTCCATAAACATTGAGTTATATTCATATGTATCTATGTTATGAGTTTAGTGAAATTATTTAAGAGCATGATGTATGAAATTCCCTCTCTCATGATAAAATCTATTTGTATTAACATGTTATGGGTTGTTCAATCGAATGATTAAAAGCTTAAGTTTTAATGCTTTACTATCATTTATTGATTGACATTATTTTATGTTCCAATGAGAGGGTGTTTTCTTGTTTTCTAAATGCTTTTTTGTTTTAATGGAAGATTTTATGTGATTTGTTCAAGAGATGACCATCATATGTTAAAGTATTGAAAAAATAATGTTTTCCATAAGTTTTCATATACTATTTGAAATAAGAACTCTCGTGTGGTGTTTAACCCTATTGGTGGTCGTTATCACTATTTTGAATGACAGGGTCTATGGATATGATTTGATATAATACAAATTGAAAGTCTAGGTATGACAGTACCTAATATGGAATGCCCTTAACATGGAAGAAGTAAAGGTTTTTAATTATGAAACGTGGTTTTAAAAGAATAAAATCAGTTTTAATTAAAGAGAACTAGATGATTACCCAAAGAAAGCATTGAGTGAAAGGGCTCATTGCTGGAAATCATATTTTGCCGATGCGGGAATTATGATATATTATCCTGAAAGAGGGATAATTTAGGTCTTCTGAAAGAGGGATGCCTGTGGAGTGCCTGAAAAGAGGTATACCATCACATAGAAACTTCGATCCTTGCGGCAAACTTTGATTGGGGGCTTGGCCGACGAGTTAATTGTGGATTTCATATAGTCCGTGGGATTGCAGACATGTAGGGTATACCATCTAGCTCAGAATTAAAGAAAAGAGTTGGGTGTATGATTTACAAGATTGATTGCAGTTTCTTAACTATGCCCATGTGTTTTGATCTCTATTAACTTAAACTATTTTCATAATGCTCTTGATTATTTTATATGAAATATATGTTTTCTTATATTTTTTGTGCATACCAATACATTCCAAGCATTGATCGTCCTCGGGCGTCTACATTGTCTTATAATGTAGATTTTGAGGCTTGATCCTGTGGTCCATCACATCATTAGAACATTTGGACATGTCAGAGCTGGTAAACCATCCATCTTCCGGAAGACATTTTATTCATATGTTTATTTATTTCAGTTTATGGTCCAACCGGGGACCTTGTCCCGACCTAGACAGTTAATTTTCAGTAGAGGATTCATAGACGAGATTTGGTTATTATTTTGTCATGACTTTATTGTAATAGTCTGGTTATATGTTCTCCCTTCAATTTCATTACATCTTCTGCACTTTTATTTCATATGATTTATAATAATGATAGTATGCTAAGGGGTCTCTAGGGCCTTCGTGGTTTGGGAGGCAGGTTGTAGGCAAGGCCTCGGCTTGGATAGTGACACATTTATAAACAATCTTCTAATCAGCTATTAACTAGTCAACAATAACCAACCAATAATAACAAACATCGAGCGGAATATTAACGACCTAATATAATAAAATTATTAGTATGAATAAGATTAAAGGAATTGGAACTCAAAACTTTTTTAGAAAATAAATCTTCTACAATTAATACAATAGCATAAATATGTAATAATCCACCCCAATCAGCATCTCAGATCAAATTTTGATGTGCATCTCAACTGGAGACCTAAATCAAAACACTCGAACAAAACTCAATTCTCCAAAACCCCGATCAAAGATTTGTTTTGCACCATTCTGTGTCGAACTCAAATCTGTCGTGGTTGTTTGGTATGGGTTTGCTAGAATTGGGTGGTGGCTTAGTAATATTGTGTGACCAGTAAGAAAATTAGTCAGCGGGTTGATTGGTGGACGGAGTTTGACAGAGCTCACCGATGTTATTTTGGAGGTGAAATTGATGTGTTTGATGGCTAATTACAGTAGCGAATTGTGGATGAAAAATGGTTGCTATGTGTAGGTGTATTCTTAGATGAATTGAACGGAGGAGGTAGTGTTAGTGTGTTGGCTGGAAAATGGAGAAGCTGTTGTTGTTAGTCGCTGGTATTGGGTTGTTATTGGTGGAGTTTCAGGTTTGAAGGAGTGGTTCGGTAGTGTTGTTGTTATTCAAGGGAGTTGATTAATATTTGAGGAGGGTGAGAATTCTTGATTAAATAGTGTATGTGCGTGAATTTTTTTTTTCAATTGAAAAATGGTTGTGGCCCATATATAGTGGTGGTGTGTGAAGATGATAATGGTCCTCTCTGTCTATTATGCTTTGCTAGGGTTGTATATATGTCACCTCGTGTGATTCCTCATCCCAAAAATATGGAATTTTGGGTGGTATCTGTGCAGATGTTTTGGGCATTTTGTTAGTAAATGTGTAAAAAAATTTGAGGTGTAGTTGTTCTATTTTGTATTTTTGTGTGAGAGAATATTACGGTGTAGGTGAGAGTCTATGATAAGAGGTGATGAATGGAATGAATTAATAGTGCAATTTAGCTATGATGTACATGCATGTATAGTAATATATCAAAACTTGATGAACAAGATAAAAGTAAATCAAATAATAAATTATAAAATATTATTTAAAGAATGAAAACTTGTCAAGTGACACTATCTAATTAGTTACTACTTTTATATTTTCATTATAAAAAAAGACTAAATAAAATGAAAAGTATTTTTTGTAATTTTCTTTTCTTTTTAATAAAAATAAAATATTATCCTAAGATACAATTATTTTTTTATAATTTTTAATTTTTAAATAAAACATGTTAGAATAGTATAAAACTCAAAAATGACAAGATTATGCCGAATCAAGAAAATTTTTAAGGTTACGATGTTGTAAAAGATTTAGGAAGGGTTAAAACCCACGTGTCTATAATAGTTACCAAGTCGAAGTGTTGCAAGTTATATTTCATGATCTCCATGCTGAAGGTAAAATTTCATTTAATATCTTTGTTAAACATTTTAAGAATCTCCTAAATATTCACTTAACCTTGGCTGTAGTTTTGGTTGTGAATGATGCATTTCAAGTGGCTATGATAATCGAGAAGTTACCACCTTTATGGAAGAACTTCAAAAACTACTTGAAGAATAAACGCAAGGAGATGTCTGTTGAAGATCTCATTGTGAGTTTGAGGATTGAAGAGAATAATAAGGCAACAGAAAAGAGGTCTCCTGAAAATTCAACTGTGAATAGAGCACATATTGTGGAAGATGATCCCATTAATTCAAAGAAGAGAAAGAAATCATCAGGACAACAAGACAAAACTCCTAAGAAGAAATTTAAGGAAAATTGCTTCAATTGTGGCAAAGTTGGCCACAAGTCTATTGATTGTCGGGTTTTGAAGAAATGCAAGAAAATGGATCAAGCAAAAATAGCTGAATCTAAAGAAGAAATGAACAATCTTTGTGCTATGCTTTCGAAGTGCAATCTAGTTAAATTCTAAAGAGTGTTGTATTAATTTTGGTGCCTCCTGCCGTGTGTGTGCCAATAAAAAACTATTTGCATCTCATACTTCTACTCAAGCTGATGAAAAGATATTCATGGCGCACTCTGCTACTACAATAGTTGAAGGAACAACTAAAATTTACTTGAAGATCATCTGGCAAGATGGTTAAACTACACAATGTCCTACATGCTCTGTAGTTGCAAAAGAACTTAGTTTCTACTTCACTTCTGACTAAGAATTGATTTAAATGTGTATTTATTTTTGACAAAGTTATAATAAGTAAGGGTGAAGTATATGTAGGTAAAGGTTAAAGTTATAATAAGTAAGGGTGAAGTATATGTAGGTAAAGGTTAAAGTTATAATAAGTAAGGGTGAAGTATATGTAGGTAAAGGTTACCTCACTGATAGCCTTTTATGTATCAATATAATGACTATGGATATAGATAAAAGTTCTGGTACTTCTTACGTACTTGGGTTAAAATATTTATGGCATGGACGTTTAGGACATGTCAATTATAAACCTTACAAAAAATGATTAGTTTGAAAGTGCAGGGGTGGATCTAGAAGGTTCAGTGGGGGTTCCCGGAAAACCAAAAACACTCATGATAATCTTGTATTTACATTTAGAAATCTATTAAATATATAAGAATTATAAGTTGGGAACCCATAAACAAAGGTTGTTGTTGGTTTAGTGGAGTATATGGACTTGTAAAAGTTTTATTGTCTTCTTGGTTGTGTGTTCAAATTCCATTAGAAGCTCTTTGATTTTATTTTTATCTAATATGGGGAACCCACAAACTTTAAATCCTAGATCCAACTTGTGGAAGTGTTGCCTAACTTTGACTAAAGTAAATCAAAGTGTCAAACATGTGTTGAATCTAAATATCTAAGCATCCGTGTAAGTCTAATGAAAGGAATCCAATCTCTTAGACTTAATTCACACAAATATTTGTGATACAAAGTCAATACCATCTCATGGCAAAAAAAATTTTTTATAACTTTTATTGACAATTCCACTAGATATTGTTAAGTTTATTCACTGAATAATAAGAATGAAGCAATAGAAGCATATAATCAATATAAAACTAAAGTTGTAAGTAAGTTAGATAAAATAATTAAAATAATGAGAAGTGATAGAGTGGAGAGTATGAAACTCTTTTTGCAGAGATATGTTAGGAAAATGAAATTGTCCACCAAAATACTATTATGTATTCAGTTCAATTGAATGAAATTGCACAAAAGAGAAATCAAACATCGAATGAAATAATGAATGTCTTACTTATAAGTTTAGGTTTATCGCAAAACTTATGGAGAGAAGCTATTCTTACAGCAAACTGCATACTAAATATAGTGACCCATAGCAAGACACAATCAAATTGATATGAGAAATGAAAAGGAATAAAACTCTATCTGAAATATTTCAAAGTGTGGGGGTGTCTAGCCAAAGTTCAAGTCCCTATACCAAAAAAAAAGAAAAAATAAAGCAAAAGACCGTACTGTATTTTCATCCGATATGCTACAAATAGTAAATCATGTTAATTTTAGGTTCGTAAATCTTAACATCCAGATATCCATGATAATATGATATTTCTTTAAAAATATTTATTCGAACAAAACTAGATATGAGTTGTCTAATGAAGGGTCCAAACGAATTAGGGATGAACCAAAACAGAATGTAATTGATGAAGAAAATTCAAGGCATAGTAAATGTCAAAAGATGTCAAATTCCTTCGAATAAAATTTTGCAACATTCCTTCTCGAAAATTAGCCTCAATCACTCAAAGAAGTGATGCCCTTTGCGGACTCATCTTTTGGAAAGAGGTAGTCAATAGTGACACTGAATCAATTATGAGCACTCATACATAATAGTTTGTTGATTTTTATCTAGAAGATAAACCTTTAAGTTCAAAATGAATCTTTAAAAGGAAAATAATAGTTGATGGTACTATTGACTAATACAAGACATGACTTATTGTCAAAGTCTTTAAACATAAAAAGGGCTTTGATTATTTTTTACCCATACTCACCAATAGCAAGGATATGATCTATTCGGATATTGATTGTGTTAGATACGACATTTGATATTAAAATCTACCAAATGAATATGAAAAAAACTTTCTTAAATGGAGAATTAGAGAAATAAATTTACATGGAACAAGTAGAGGGTTTTGTGGTTCCTGGTGAAAAAAGGAAAGTATGTAAACTTGTTAAGTCACTTTATGGATTAAAGAAAACATCCTAACAGTGACATGAAAGTTTTACCAAATCATGTTGGCAAACTAATTCTAGATAAATAGATGTGATAAATATTTTTACATTAAAGACACTCCAAATCACAAAGTCATTATTTATTTATATGTGGATGACATATTAATCATCAGTTGGATATTTCAGACATAAATAATACTAAGAAAATGTTAAAAAGCAAATTTGATATGAAAGACCTTGAAGTTGCTGATTTAATCTTAGAGATAAGAATTCATTGGACTCCACAAGGTTTGCCATTGTCACAGTATCATTACATTGAAAAATTACTTGACATGTTTAAATAATTGGATTCAAATATTTCCAAGACACCATTAGATGTTAGCTTTGCACTTCAAAAGAATAAAGGTGAAAATGACTCACAATTAAAATATGCAAAAGTGTTGAGAAGTTTGATGTATATCATGAATTGTATGAGATCAGATATAACATGTCTTACTAGTAAATTGAGTTGACACAAGAGTAATCCCTATCAAACTCATTATATAGCAGTGAATAGAGTTTTAGGGTTTCTAAAACATATTCAAGACTATTCTTTTCATTATAATAAATATCTTGTGGTAATTCAAGGATATAGTGATACAAATTAGATCAACAGATCAAATGAAGTAAAATTCGTGAGTTACATGTGTTTACGTTGGGTGGAGGATTAATCTCTTGAAAATCATTTAAAAAGGCATGTATTATCTGCTTTACAATGAAATCTTAATTTAATACGTTAGATAAAGTTAGTGAAAAAGCTGAATGACTTCAGAATTTCTTGAAAGATATTACTTATTATCCCAAACCATTGGCACAAGTATGCATACATCGTGATAGTCAAGCAAAAATATGCAGGGTAGGGAGCATGATATATAACGGTAAATCTCGTTATAAGATATAAATATAATACCGTTAGGAAATTACTCTCTAGTAAAATTATCAGGACGGACTATGTGAACTCAAAGGATAATATGTTGTATACACTTATAAAGGGCCTAACTAGACAGAGAGCTGAGAGATCATCGAAGTAAATGGGTTTATAGCCTAGAACAAGTCATCATGGTGGTAGCTCTACCTCGTGAACTGAATATTCCAAGATATAAATTAAAGGAGATATAATAAAGTTGTGACTGATGGTTTAATATTGTCAATTAACCCACCCATTCTCATAATAAAGACAATGTTCAGGAAATAAGGATAAGACTTATGGTTTGAAGCTTTTTAATAATTTTAAAGTTTGGTAGGTTTGACCAAATAATTTGATCTATAGGATAAACATTTAGAAAACATAAATATGAGGGTGAAGTGAAAGCCGCTTAAAGGAAAATGATAGTAAAAGCCTATTCTCTAAGCTATCATGAAATCATAAAGTGTTTATGACTGAAATGGATAAAATTGTGAGAATCATAAATGATAAAAGGTTGGTTATGTGACTTGTATTGTATAGATATACACAAAAGTTTGAGGGTTCAAAGATATTGCATTTACCGATTGATCGAGTACATCCGATGCAAATTAAGTATGAAAATTTTAATGGAAAATCTACTTATCCAGGTGCAATTAGTCTTTCCTTATAGATAACACACTTTTTCGTATATTTTTTTGATAAAATAGACATTCTCTATTCATGTGAGGGATTGTTGGATTCTAAGTTATGATAGTGAATGGAAAATGAAGGGAAGAGAAATTGAGGGAAAAGTGAAAATGTGAGTTCACTTTATAGATGAGTGTTTCCCCCATTTTTATGGGTGAAAGGAATATTCTTGTATTTAAATTAAGAATCATTCCTTCACGTGGATAGTGAGGCAAGAAGAAAACAAGTCTCACGTCATTGTCGTTATCGTCGTCGTCGCTCACTCAGCTTGGCTTCGACTTTGAATTTGAATTTGAATTTGTCAAATGATAAATCAAGTGATTATCTTTTTGGAAAAAATTCATTTGAAACTTGAGAGTTGATGATTTTTTAATCTAAAAATCTGATAGAAAAATTTCTCCATTTGTAGATGCACACAAGCATGTATGGACACATGCCACAATGCACCACGAAGGCATGTAACCCTTCGAGGCATTATTTGACAACGGATACAGTACCTACGCGTGCACTTGTCCATCTGTAGATGCATATGCAGCTCACAATGCAGATCAGCCAAACCACATTATTTTGTGCAAAGGCTAACTTGCGGCCACATGTAATACATCTTCAGCCGCAGATTGGGTCCTCAGGTTGGCGATGATCTAAAAGAGTGTTATCGGTTATGAACCATTGTTTTCTTTTTGAAGCAACACATTTTGGATATAAATACTTGATTTTTTTCCTCAGATAAACGTATGAAATTTTAAAGTAAAAACATTATTTTTTTCTTTAAAAACTCAAGTCTGATTTTCAAATCATTGAGTGAGTTCGTAGTTTGGAAAATTGGAGATACCACTATTTGTTAAAGTGAATCATTTTATCTTGGGAGGATATTTTCCATTAACCTCGGGTACTTGAGAGGAATAAATTTCTAAAAGACAACCGTGAATTCGGTGGACTTGTTCTTTCTTTCTTCATCTTTTTTCTTATATTTTTTTTAATTTTTTCAGAAAATAGTTTTTGAACTTCTTTGTTATTCCTGAAGTTGTTATTGAGCATGTTGTTGAAGTTCATGTTGTAAATTCAAATTGTACCCCAAAAACAACAATTTGACTCGGTATGTGATTGAGAAAAAAAGAAAGACACTTAAAACTTGTAATTTAAAATAAGTCATAAATACTCGTATTACTATAAATCATTTCTCTTAGGGTAAAGCACCGGCTGCTTATTGATGACTTTCAATCATAAGTGACATGTGGCTCTACAACACTATCCCTCTCATTTTTCAAAGACAAAATATCCAGGGAAATTTGCATCTACTTCGAGCTCTACCACGAGTCTAGCAAAGTTTAGCTTCGTTTTCTCTTTTCAATGTGTTTGTCCACCATTAATAGTTTATCCCTTAGTCTTCCAATCTTACTTATGCCCCGGGCACTTCAATATTTGATAATTTGAGGTCTAAACTTGGTAATTTGATCCAAATTGGAACTCTATTTCACTATCTCATGCTTCCACAATAAATGACTCTGGATATGACTTTTTTTCTTCTGTACAGGGTTTAAGATCAAGTAGATTCTCTTTCCCTTGCAATTTTATCGTTAATGTTGAAGTTCTATCTACATATATATCGTTTTTAGTATAGGTTTAGTTTCAAACTTCCAATATTCATAGTATTTTACATATATCGGACATTGAAAATACATCCCTAGAAGGAGAAGGGAATGTGTAATATATTCTTCAAACACAATGTTATTTATTTCACAAACTAGCTAGCTAGTTAGAACTAGCTACCCAGTATCACACAACCCCACACATATATAAGTGTGTGTACATAAATACATACATTGAATAGCATTTATGTTCTATTACTTGAGAAGGTGACCCTCAATATCTTTTGTCACATGAAGGACAAAACCCAAGAGAACGAGAGGCTCTGGTATGTCTTCAGTTTTCTTCTCGTACACAAAAGTCCATGTAGTCCATTGGTGGTCACATGATGTGATAATAGTGAAGGAATTGTACAGCTCTAACAGATCACCAGCAATCACTTTCCAAGTGATTGATTTAGTTTGAGGATCAACGGCTTCAATCACTTGCTTTGCAACCTTATCTTTTCCATCTACAAAGTCGAAAACATAAGAGATGTTAATAGGCTACTTCAGCTTTCAAACCCTCATAAAAGATATAAACATTCATAATTACATATTTCAGGTCACTTCTTGAGGATTTTCTTTGTTTTTCATTTTCTCCAATGAAACTGTAAAATGATTGTACAGTGCCTTACGGTGTTTGATTGGCGAGGGAAACATATTTTATGGAAAGTATATCTTAAAGTTAAATCGTATTTCAGAAAATTGGAGAGGGTTATCTCTAAGATACTTATATGACAATGACTTTCCTCACAAATGAAATCATTTTCCCTTTTTAGTGTAAATGTTTACTCTATGTAACCATAAACACCATCAAATAACTTTTTTTATGAAAAATATTCTCTTGGAAATTGACTTTCTCTGTAGCATCAAACAAACCCAAATGTAAAAAAAAGTTGGATTCAAATGTACAGAGAGGGAAAATGTGTAGTATTTACCGTCGTTATATTTCCAGTTGACAACCGAACCAACCTTTACGGTTTCACCTTCATGAATCTCAAAATGTTGGATCTTGCTGGGGCTTATGTTGGCTATATGATGAGTTTTTTTGTGAAAAATGTCATGAACCGAGTGTCCTCCACACTTCACCTCTACTGAAGCAATTAACTTGCCTTTCACACCCATATTTTCTTCTTGTGTATAGGAAAAAGTTTTGAAATTAAAGAAAGTTGTGATAAAATGGTTAGAAAGGGTAGTCTTTATATAGAATTAGATCTGTACTAAATGTTGTTGTATAAAACATGATTCACGAGGACCACGTCATATCCTGGAAAATCATTGTTAGGTTATTATAAGATAGCTCATTAAGTGTATAATATTGTTTTATCAAGTTAATATGTTGTAATTCAATGTGAAACTTCAACCACTCAACTTATTTTAAAAAAAAAAATGCTGAAAATAAAGTTTACAGCTTATAAGGATACATTTTAAGTAACTGATATGTTTCAAAGGAAAAAATTTCTAGAAAATGTAATGGCGTAATTTTTTTTTTTTTAACATGTACTACCTCCACTTTAAAATAGTTGATCCTTGTTGATTTGACACTTTCCTAAGAAAAAATTTAATAGAGGTTAATTTTACTAAATTAGCCTTATTAATTATGCTTTGAAAATATAAATTAGGGTCTATACACTTTGTTTAGTCATATAGTGATAAGGGTATTATTGGAATATCATATTAATATTCTTTTGATTTCATAAAAGGGGCAACTAAATTGAAAAAAATTATTTTTAAAAAGAGGACCAACTATTTTGAAACGGGGGAGTACCAAAGAGCTGATTTGAATATGCTGATGCTATGTCACGACTTGAACTGGGGCCCTGACCGTGACAGGCATCCCAAACCAACCAAGTCCTGAGATGACCTCTTAGTCTTACCTCATGAGCAAAGTAATAATAAGAATTTCTTGAAGCTAACCAATGGAATAAAAGAAATTTAATAACCAAAAGAGTAAGTTTGTAAATTAAAACCGAATCAACAATGTAACAACCCAGCACTGTCTACAAAACCTCTAACCACAGAATACCAACCAAGTGGGGACATGACCCCGACTATGCCAGAAGAAAATCAAAAGTACTGAAATAGTAAAAAGACTAAAAGGAAACAAGACTTTCCGAATGATGGAGGGATCACCACTTCACCAGTTGTCCAACAGGAATACTGAACCATCTAAGTTGCACAGGGTCACAGAAAAGACTTTCGAACCTACATCATGAAATGATGTAGTGTGCAGAGACGGTCATTACGGCGAGTACTGGCATGCAATCCAGAAAAAGGGATAGAATATACATTTACAAAAAACAAGCCATAAAATATATACTCCACAACCACCAAGATAATAGAATGTCGAGCTAGGGGACGAAGAACATGCAGACATCACCATTTAAAATTTAATCCTTAACTATGTAGTTTATACCAACTTTCAGACACCCACGGATTATATGGGTCCGGTTCCTCCTACCAGAAGGGCTTTAATCTATGTTAGCCACATGGAACGAGGATTAGGCTAAAGTCATCAATAGACAATGACCTCATAATAAAATAACAGTGTACTATTATGCGAAGCAAGCACACAACGGTCATCCATATTTCAGGACAAGACATCCCAATATCGGCAAACGTGATTTCAAGTGTTGGTCCATTCGGGACCACACTATCTTGGTGAAGCTACATAATTCTCCTTAAGCCCAGTGAAAATATTTTTTTCACATATCATTAACCATAGAGTCTTTTATTAAGGCACTTCTAAATTGGTATCGTCATATCAAGACTTGCAAGCCATTTCAATTATGTCATACTGTATTCATTTAACCATTTAGACTCCAATTTCTATTTTATTTACCCCCAAGGGAGTTTCAAAACCTTTTTACCTTTTCACTAGCTAATATTATGCAATTTTCCAAAGAAAAGTTTAGACACTATGAAAGCCTTGTTTAAAAACTAAATTTTGATATGAGTTGAGGTTCATGTAATTATCATGCAGAAATCTGTAACATTATTACCCCATAATACCTATTCCATCATTTTACATGACCCAGTTCAGTTTTAAAACCCGATGTTCACACATATAAACCATCCGCACAAGAAGAAATTAGTTTAAAGTTTCCACAATAAAATTACCTCAATCCTAGTTTAAATCAAACATGCAAGAACACATAAATACCGAGTAAATTAATGTAACTATAATTAAAATAGGGAGTGTCCAACATGCCTTTTTGAAGAGAAATTTCCTTGGAGATAACAAGAAGAGAAACCCTTATCTTAAACCCTAACTTTATTACCTTTCAACCTAGCTTTTTGTTCACTTTTTAGGATGAAGAGGAGAAAAAAGGTGTAAAATCTCATAACTAATTAGTAAATAGGTTTATATAGAGAATAAAGTCGTTTAATAGGGTAAAAGATCAAAAAGCCCTTGTCCCAAACTAAAAAAACTAAAAAGTAACATTTTTTGCCCTTGGGCATGGAACGCCCTTATCCCTCCATCCCAAGAGAGTGGCACACTCTTATCATAGCATGCCTAGGGCATGACACGCTGTTATCATGGACCCTCACTGATTGGAGTCCTGAAATAATCCCAAACGCTTTTAGAAAATTTTTAAACTCTCCCTAATGGTCTTGTTACCATTTATTATCATGATTCAAGTAAAAATTATCGTTAAACACAAGGGAGGTTCAAAATAAAATCATCACAATTTTTGGGTTCTTACATTATCCCCCATCCTAGGATCATTCATCCCCGAATGAGAGTTTAGAACACCCTTAGCATGATAATAGAAAAAACAAAGAGAGATTCAAGAACAAATTCAAAATACAATAGGATATAAATTAATATTTGTACCTTAATCACTTTCGTCCAACCCTGGAAATATGGGTATTTAGTGTAACACCCCTCATTTTCGAGCTAGAAATCGAACCGTCATTCCTATGTGTGTAAAATTTAATCCCATAATTTATATTTAAATTCATGTGTCATGAACCTTACCCTAGTATATTAAGTGATAATGAGGTGAAAAATATTCACAGAAATCACTTACAACAAAGTCGAGCTAGGAATCTTTGATTTATCCAAAGTTTGGTATTCGATTCTACAAGGTTTAACTTTAAACATGTATAACTTTTTATGTATCAGGAATTTTTAAATATAATACCCACCAAATTGTAGATAATTAAGTCAGCTTTCCAATTATACCAATTTTTCCTTAATCCAATACCTGAGCAAAAAGTTATGATCATTTCCGCTAGAACCAGTAGCCCACCGCGATAATGGAGTGTCGCGATGAGTTCCAAAATCGGGTTTCAGTCATGAATTTTAACTTTGAGGGACAGTGTTCTTTTCCCTACAATCCCTAGTCGTGATAACTGAATATTTAAGCGTTATTAGTGCATTATATTCCCAAAAATACTCAAATATTCTCTCCTAAAACAAACCCTAACTCCTTCCCAAATATCAAGAATCCAGCTTTATGTTCAAGATTTCCAAGAAGCAAATCAAGATTCGGGTCCTATTCCTCGAACTAAGTAATCTAAGGTACGTGGGGTTTTCCTAAACTACATGGGCATGGTGAAATTATTTTAGTAAGTTTAAGGTTTAGAAATCATATATTCATTATGAGTTTTGAGAACAATTTAAAGAATATGCATTATGAATCCTTTTCAATGATATAATGTTTTGGTTCTGAGGCCTTTCCCTGAAATTTTGATTTTATCGTGTATATGTATATATGTATTTTTCAGTTTTGAAACATGAATTTAGAGCATGAATAATGATTTTTCCCTCTCTCATTGTGTTACTTCTTGATTTACAAGTCATGGTTTACTAAATGGCATGTCTTAAAGTATGAGTCAAGAGCTTTACAATATTATATGAACTTTATGTTGGTTGTGAAATGGAGAGAGGGATAAATTTTTTTTGTTAAATGCCAAATGTGATAATCGAAGGAATTGCATGATTGTTTTGAGAAATTGACCACCGTTTGTTGAAATGTTGAAAAGAGAGAATCTTTGCATGGTTTGACATATATTTTGAAATATGAATCATCTTATACTATTTGAATGTTTTGGTGGTCTGAACATTGTTTTGAATGAAAGAGTTGTACATGATATTTTATGGCTTAGAAGATATGACTTGCAAGTCTTGGTATGACGATACCAACGAGATGAATTCCATAACAGAGTAAGATTTTTAGATTTTAATTTTAGAGAATGCATGTCTTAAAGAGTTAAAAATAGGCTTAAAGAGAGTTAGGTGGTTACCCGAAGAAGGCATTTGAGTTTAAGAGCTCATTACTGAAAATCATGTTTTGCCGATACGGGTTTATTATTCCCCAAGAGGGACCATACGCTGGACTAGTTCCCTTTGGCGTATTAGAGATAGAGACTCTAGTCCTTGCGGCAAACTCGAGTTGAGGGCTTGGACACCGAGTTAAGGGCCGATCCATATAGCTCGTGGGATTGTAGAGTTATAGGGTGTACCACCTAGCTTAGAAGTAAGATAAAGAGTGAGTTGTGATTTCAATGAAATATTTTAAAGTCTTTCAAGAATGCCTATGCATTTTTCTATATCGTATGTAAACTGTTTTATAAATTAGTATCGCTTATGTTGTATAAAAGTACATTATTTTGTATTGATATGCGTACCAGTATATCTGTACCCCTTATATTTCATGATCTGATACACAGTCCTGGGTCCCGCTAAGTAGTAGATTGTTTGGCTGAAGTTTGATGTTGGTGAGCCTCCCTTATTTCGGAAGCCCTTAGTTATTGGACATTGTTATTTTATTTTTGCTTCATGTTCTGACTAGGGGACCTTGACCCAGTATTTAGAGAGATGTTGGTTTTTGTATTGCTAGAGATTTCGCAGACTAGTTCTCATGTGGTTTCGAATGTCTATGAACTAAATTCTGTATTGTTCAGTTGAACCTAGAAAATGACCATGATTCTGTATATCTATTTTTTTCTGCTTTTACTAATTGTATGAATGTTGTGTGTGATTGCCAGATAGAAATGGGTGCTTGGGCCTTCATAGTTTGGGATGCTAATCGCATCGAAGGCCTCGGTTTGGGTCATGACAAACTTAGTATCAGAGCACGGTTCATAGTCCCAGGGTGTCCGCGAAATCGCATCAGGTAGATATAATACCCCATACTTTTCCTAGCTTAAATTCATTCCTAGAATGTCAAGGAATAGCTTTTGAAAATGAATACCTTTTATTTCATATTAAATTTTCTAGATTTAGACCCTTTTATAGTTTGGGAAATTGATTAAGCTTTCCTTCGATATCAAATTTGCCTAAATTCAATACTCAGTTGAGAAGTTATGGCAATTTTAGTAAAGTAGTGTGCCACCTGGGCACTCACCGCATCGCGGATATGATTAAAATCCCAATTGTAAATTCCAGTGGACCTCCGTGATAGCCCTGCGCCGCGGAGAAGACCAATTTCCCAGTTGTCACATTCCAGTAGACCAACGCGATCTTACCGTATCACGTTGGTGGCTAAAATGGCATTCCAATAGAGTACCGCGATGGTAGTGCGTCGCGGAGAACTTTTGGTTCCCACTCGTCATTTTCCAGTGAGCCACCGTGATAGTGGTACATCACGGTGGCCTACAAAATGGGGAAAATCCTTTAATTTCTAGACTAATTTAAAGTTTAAAAGGGGTATATTGGTCAATTCCCAAGCCCCCCAATTCATCCAAAACATAAGATTAAACCTATTCTAAGCCTATTATAAGAATAGGTTTTACACCATTGTTTCTCCAAGAAAGTTCCAAATTGAGGATTCCCAAGACAAGATAATTAAGAAATCATCTTCAAGAACTCAAATAGGAATCCAAAATTCAAGATTCTTCATTTAATCATCAATTAAGGTATGTGGGGTATATGAACAAGGATCTTCTTTTATCCTTGTTTCCCAAACCAAGTTTTTATTTCAAATCTACATGATTTTGAATGATTATACATGAATTTTAAATTAGGGTTTATACCCATTATAGCTATTTGAAAGATTATGAGTTTTTGAGAGATTTTGAAGATGAATTGCATGTTTATTTTCATATTTTAATGCCTATTGCAGTAAATTCCAGATCTTGAGATGAATTATTATTATTTTTATTATCAACCATGATTATTATGACGTTTTAACCTAAACTTGATGCATGGGTTATTAAGCCCTAGATTATATGTTGATATTTCAAAAAAAAAAAGATGCTTTAAGCATCTTATGAGCAGATTATTTTTAATTTTTCAATAAAACATTGATCTTTCAATCTTCAGATAAGTTTTGGAATCCACTTTATAGATTTATTACAGATTACAGAAATCAAAATAGCTTTATTTACATATTGAATCAGATAAATGCATAACTGGTTTTATAATAACCCTTATGCTAGTTTTAAAGTAGATTTCTAACAGAATGAGCACAGCTTAAAGGGAGTAGTATTTAGCACCAGCTTAAAGGGGGAAGTGTGGGATTAGCGTGCCCTATCTTCCACAGAACTACGTAGACAACGTAGGTACAGATTATGAGATTATTCCCATTCTAATATGGGTGATAGTTATAGATGTGATCACTTAGCTTAGGTTATACTCCTTGGAAAGAGTATGACACCTCTCCTCATCGTGAGGTTTTCCCCTTAGGGGAATGAGACGTTGTACTCCATGTTAGCTTACATAGTTTATGTCAGTTAAGAGAAACTCCCTACTAGTTAAAGTAAAAGATTAACAGAAAAGCTTTTAGAAAACTAAGTGTAAAGGCTCACAGTTTTATTCAGAATATGCTTTACAGAAAGATAATAGTTATAGATTTCAGACATAGAAGTGAGTCTTTTCTACACTTAGACAGTATGATTTAAAGACAGTATTATCACAACTTTTAGAACTAAATGTTATGACTTACTAGATTTACAAAGTATAATTTGTTATTCATCAATATAGATTTCAGTATTTCAGATATTTCAGCTTCTGTGGGTCATTTACATTTAGCATGCATCGTTTTACAAATTATGATGATGAGATAATATCTTACTTATGCATTCACCCCCATATACTCAGTACATCATCAAAGTACTAATCTACATATACGTCTATGTGTTCATTATCTCATAATGTAGGTCAGGTGCTCAGAATCAACAGCGTGAATAGTTTGAGCATCTTCATCTATATCCGACAGTTGGTGAGTCCTCATAGTTCAGGGACTTATTCATTCAGATATGGAAGCTTATTAGTTTATATGCTTCAGTATTTCTTTTTAGACAGTTTTGAGTTAGCTGGGGGTTTGTCTCAGTGACTCTCTAGTTATTAGTAGTAGAGGCTTGTTAGACTGCTAGATTTGATTCAGACTTACAGTATTGATTTTTAGACATTACATTCAGATTATTCTCACTTATCTCAGACATTCTTTTTTCATTTAGTATGACTTTTATGTCTATATTTCCTTTATTATGAGATTCAAATTTAGTAAAAGGCATACAGGGTTAGCTTAAGGCTACTCGTAGTCTTAAGCACCGTGTGAAATCTCGGGATTAAATTTTGGGGTGTTACAAACTTGGTATCAGAGCCTAAGGTTTATAAGAGTCCTAGGAAGTCAGAAAAGCCACGTTATGTAGAGTCTTGATCATGGGTGTAAAGCATGCCACATTTATGAGCAAGAGGCTATGGGTCATTCTTAGGAAATCATCATTTTTTTCATGATATATTATGCTTACATTATCTCTATCTACTTTTAACTCGTCCACTTACATGAAAGTTGAATATGCCTCCTTGTCGAGCTAATGCCCGCAGAAATGATAACCAGCCACCCCAGCCTGCAGACCTTCTGAATGAGAACGTATCCCATGCTGAGTTTACGGCTGCCTTTTAGGCGTTGGTCCAGGTAGTGACTGCCAATATTCAGGGCAACCATGAGGATGCAGTACTACTTCAGTAGAATGGCAATTTAGCAACAACCAAAATTAGAGATTTTATGAGAATAAATTCACCAGAGTTCTTTGGGTCGAAGGCAGGTGAGGACCCACAACTTTATTTAGATGAGGTGAAGAAGATCACCCAGATTATGCATGTTTCTGAAGAAGAGAGTTTAGAGTTAGCAACCTATAGGTTAAAAGATGTAGCATATGATTGGGTAGTTATGTGGAAGAATTGTAGAGGTGAGAATGCAACTCTTATGAGTTGGCAAGTATTTTGAGATGCTTTTCTAGACAAGTTCTTTTCACATGAAATAAGAGAGACTAAGATAGAGGAGATTGTAAACCTGAGGCAGGGTTCAATGATAGTGAAAGAGTACTACCTTAAGTTCAACCAGTTGTCTAAGTATGACCCAGATATGATGGCTGGTCCTAGGGCAAGTATGAGTAAATTTGTTAATGGAGTATTTAACTTGGTAGTCAAAAAGTATAGGACTTCCATGCTTATTGGAGATATAAATCTTGCTAGGTTCATGATTCACGCTCAGCAGATTGAGGCAGAGAAGTTGAAGGGAATATATAGAAGTAATAAGAGGGATAAAATAGGTCAGTTTGAGTATGGCCAGACTAAGTCAGGAGGGGGAAATTATTCACAGTTTTAGACTCATTCATCTATGCCTGATCCATCTTTATCTAGTTCTCCCGCTCCCAGAGCTAGACAGGAGCAGTAAGATAAGTCTTCTATATCCAAATCTCAGAATAGTGTGAGTGGAAGGCCCAGTTATCCTACATATGCTAAGTGTGGTAAAAATCATTCTGGAGAGTGCTTGGCTAGAAAGGTAGGTTGTTATGGTTGTAGTAAGTTAGGTCATGGAATTAGAGAGTTTCCGCATGCTAAGCAGAGAAACAAAGATGTTCTTCCCTAGACTCAGGCTACTAGTGCACCAACTCCTGTAGGTCGCCAGTACCTCACCAAGGCACATCATTCAGTACCAGTGGCAATCAACGCCAGAATTAATTTTATGCTTTACCATCCCATCAGGAGCAATAGGATTCACCAGATGTTGTTACTGGTATGCTTCGTGTTTTTTATCTTGATGTTTATGTGTTGTTAGACCCTGGGTCGAGTTTCTCTTATGTAACCCTATTAGTTGTAGTAAATTTTGAAATATGTCCTGAAAAGATCCCTGATCCATTCTTGGTTTCTACCCTAGTGGGTGAGTCAGTTGTTGCCAAATAGATCTATAGAAAGTGTTATATCAGTGTCCTTCATAAAATAATGTTAGCAGACTTAATAGAGCTAGATATGGTTGACTTTGACCTTATTCTTGGTATGGATTGGCTCCATTACTGTAATGTATCTATAGATTATCGCACCCAAATGGTGAAGTTTCAGTTTGCCAGTCCTTGAGTGGGAAGGAAGTTCAGTGTCTCCTAAGATCCATTTCATATCTTATCTTAAAGCTAGAAGGTTGATTTCCAAAAGGTGCATCTATCATCTAGTTCGAGTCAAATACACCAACTTTGAGACTCTAATAGTTCAGTCAGTCAGTGTAGTCAATGATTTTCCTGATGTTTTTCTCAAAGATTTGCCAGGGGCACCTCCTGATAGGGAAATAGAATTTGGTATAGACCTTCAGCTAGATACTTAACCTATTTCTATTCCTCCTTATCATATGGCTCCAGCTGAGCTTAAGGAGTTAAAAGAGAAGCTCAAAGATCTTTTATATAAAGGTTTCAATAGGCCTAGTATTTCTCCATGGGGCGCTTCTGTCCTATTCGTGCAAAAGAAAGATGATTCTTTGCGTATATGCATTGACTATCATCAGCTGAATAAAGATACAGTAAAAACCAAATATCCTCTTCCTAGAATTGATAACTTATTTGATTATCTCCAAGGCGCAAGTTATTTCTCAAAGATATTCCTTAGATATGGCTATCATCAACTTAGAGTAAGGGAATGTGATATTCCAAAGATAGCTTTCAAAACCTGTTATGGTCATTTTGAGTTTCTAGTTATGTCTTTCGGGCTAACAAATTCCCCAGTAGCCTTCATGGACTTGATGAACAGAGTGTTCAAATAGTACCTAGACATATTTGTCACAGTCTTTATTGATGATATTCTTATTTACTCTCGTAGTGAGAGTGACCATGCAGACCATCTTAGAATTGTGTTGCAAACTCTTAGAGATCACCAGTTGTTTGCCAAATTCAGTAAATGTGAATTTTGTCTAAGGTCAGTAGCTTTCCTTGGTAATATTATTTCCAGTGAGGGTATTAGAGTTGATCCCCAAAAGACAGAAGCCATAAGAAATTAGCCTAGACCTATCTCTCCGTTAGACATTAGGAGTTTCTAGGGTTTAGCTAGCTATTACAGATGTTTTGTTAAGGGTTTCTCATCTATTGCATCTCTTATGTCTAGATTGACCCAAAATAAAGTTAAGTTTCAGTGGTCAGATTCCTGCGAGAAGAGTTTTCAGGAGTTGAAGACTCGACTCACTTCAGCCCTAGTTTTAGCATTACCTAATGGTACAGATGGTTTCATTGTGTATTGTGATACCTCTAGAATTTGTTTGGGTTCTATTTTGATGCAGAGAGGTAAGGTCATAGCCTATGCCTCTAGATAGCTTAAGTCTCATGAAAAGAACTACCCGACCCATGATCTTGAGTTAGCTGATGTAGTGTTTGCTTTGAAAATCTGGAGACATTATTTGTATGGGGTGCATATTGATGTGTTCACGGATCACAAAAGCTTGCAGTATGTGTTCACTCAGAGAGAGTTGAATCTTCGGTAAAGAAGGTGGTTGGAATTGGTGAAAGATTATTATATGTGTGTTGTATCATCCGGGCATGGCCAATGTAGTAGTGGATGCCCTTAGTAGATTATCCATAGGCAGTGTTGCTCATGTGGAGAATGATAAGAAGGAGCTAGTTTGAGAAGTTCATTGATTAGCTAGATTCGGTGTTGATTGGTTGATTCAGCTGAGGGAAATGTTTGGGTTCAGAGTAGTTCCAAATCTTTTCTAGTTTCGAAAGTGAAAGAGAAGAGAGATAAGGGTGCTAGTTTGGTCAAACTGAAGAAGTCAGTTAAAGTCCAAAAGGTAGAGGTTTTCTCCCAAGGGGTAGATGGTGTGTTGAGATACCAGAGTAGATTGTGTGTGCCTTGTGTTGATGATTTGAGGTGACGGATTACAGTGAAAGTGCATGGTGCGCGTTATATAATTCATCCAGGAGCCACCAATATGTACCGCGACTTGTAAGAAATCTATTGGTGGAATGGTATGAAGAGAGATATAGAAGAGTTTGTAGCCAAGTGTGCAACTTGTCAATAGGTTAAAATAGAGAACCAAAGACCTAGTGGTATGTTGCAAGAGTTTGGTATCCCCACTTGGAAGTGGGAAGAGGTGAATATGGATTTTTTAACTGGTTTACCCCATTCGCACCGTCAGCATGATTTGATTTAGGTCATTGCAGATAAATTGACTAAGTCAGCACATTTCTTGCCAGTTCACACGTCCTACACAGCTGAAGATTATGCTAAGTTGTACATCAGAGAATTAGTTATATTGCATGGTGTTCATTTGTCCATTATCTCAAATAGGGGTACTCAGTTTACCTCTCAATTTTGGAGAGCCTTTCAGAAGGGTCTTGGTACCCAAGTTTATCTTAGTTTAACCTTTCATCCACAGACAGATGGTCAGGAAGAAAGGACCATTCAGACTCTAGAGGATATGTTGAATGCCTGTGTTCTTAATTTCAAAGGTAGTTGGGATGAGCATTTTCCGTTGATTGAGTTCGCTTATAATAACAGTTACCATGCTAGTATTCAGATAGCCCCATTTGAAGTTCTTTACGAGTGGAGATGTAGATCGCCAATTGGTTGGTTCGAAGTGGGTGAGGCCTCTTTGATTGGGCCAGACATGGTGTTTGAAGCCATGGAGAAAGTTTAGTTGATTTAAGAGAGATTGAAAGTAGCCCATAGTCATCAGAAATCTTATACAGACGTAAGAAGAAGAGATCTTGAGTTTGAGGTTGATGATCTTGTGTATTTGAAAGTTTCACCCATGAAAGAGGTGAAGAGATTTGGCAAAAAGGGAAAACTTAGTCTCCGGTATGTAGGCCCCTTCTGGATTTTGAGTCATGTTAGGAAGGTGGCGTATTAACTTGATCTACCCACAAACTTATCCTCAGTTCATCCACTATTCCATGTGTTCTTCTTGAAGAAGTTCATGGATGATTCAGCCGTTATAGTTACTCTAGAAAGTACAGATATTCAGAACAGTCTTTCATATGAAGAGCTCCTAGTAGAGATTCTTGATCATCAAATACGTAGACTAAGGAATAAAGAAGTTCCCTTGGTCAAAGTTGTGTGGTGAAATCAGTCCGTTGAGGGTTCTACTTGGGAAGCAAAAGAAGACATACGTACCAAGTATCCCCATCTCTTTTCCATGAACTTAGATTCAGTTTAAGGTAATAGTTTTCCTTCATTCAGTTCTTTTCCTGTCTCAGATTCAGCTATATAGTTATTTTATGCCACCTCATGCACTCACAGATCAGTTCACAAGCTTAGTATGCTTTAGATTCAGTCATTCAGTTTATTTTAGTTGTGCATGATAGCTTATAGCTTTAGATTCCTCATTATTTTCAACTTAACTAGCCACATTCGAGGACGAATGTTCCCAAGGGGGAGATATTGTAATACCCCATACGTTTCCTAGATTAATTTCATTTCTAGAATGTCAAGGAATAGCTTTTGAAAATGAATAACTTTTATTTCATGTGAAATTTTCCCGACTTAAACCCTCTCTTGTGTGGAAAATTGAATAAGCTTTTCGTTGATATTAAATTCGTCTAAATCCGATACTCGGATGAGAAGTTATGGCGATTTTAGTAAAACAGTGTGCCACCTGGGTACTCACCATAATGCGGAGATGGTTAAAATTCCAATTGTCAAATTTCAGTGGACCTCCGCGATAGCCCCGTATCGTGGAGAAGTCCAATTTCCTCGTTGTCACATTGTAGTAGACCAACGCGTTGGTGGACAAAATGGCATTCCAATAGAGTACCGCGATGGTGGCGAGTCGTGGAGAACTTTTAGTTACCACTCGTCATTTTTCAGTGAGCCACCACGATAGTGGCGCATCGTGGTAGCCTACAAAATGGGAAAATCATCTAATTTCCAGTGTGATTTAAAGTTGAAAAGGGGTATATTGGTCAATTCCCAAGCCCCCCCAATCTGTCCAAAACATAAGATTAAACTCATTCTAAGCCTATTATACTCATAATTCATCAATTTTCTCTAAAAAGAAACCCTAGAACTCAAAGGCTTCTTCTCCAAGAAATCAAATTCCACCATTGTTTCTCCAAGAAAGCTGCAAATTGAGGATTCCCAAGACTAGATAATCAAGAACTCATAGAACTCAAATAGGAATCCAAAATTCAAGATTCTTTATTTAATCATCATGGTATGTGGGGTTTATGAACAAGGATATTCTTTCATCCTTGTACCCAAAACCAAGTTTTTATTTCAAATCTATAAGATTTTGAATGATTATACATGAATTTTAAATTAGGGTTCATACTCATTATTTCCATTTGTAAGATTATGAGTTTTTGATAGATTTTGAAGATGAATTTCATATATATTTTCATATTTTCATGCCTATTGCAGTAAATTCCAGATCTTGAGATGAATTATCATTGTTTTCATTATCAAGCATGATTATTATGATGTTTTGACCTGAACATGATGCATGGGTTATTAAGCCACAGATTATATGTTGACATTTCAAGAAAGATGATGCTTTAAGCATCTTATGAGCAGATTATTTTTACTTTTTCAATAAAACTTTGATCTTTCGATCTTCAGATAAGTTTTTGAATCCATTTGTAATACCTCGGATTATCTTTAAGAAGAATAAGGGCTTCCTTCCCAAGTGAGAAATATTTTAAACCGTGTATAATTTCCCTAATATCGACCTTTTGTCATATAGATAATTGAATTAGCTTTCCAACAATACCAATTTCATCCAAATCTGGTATCGGGGTGAGAAATTATGGCCATTTAACTGAGAGTTGTCGGAACCACCCAGGTGCAACGGACAGGTTGATGGACTATCGAGTTTACGACGGACCATCGCCCATACCATCGCAACCAACGTAGTGACTCCCTCTTCTGGCCCAAGTGTGACGACCAAGACGATGGACCATCAAGCTAGCGACGGACCGTCGCTAGGACCGTCGCAACTAAGGCAGACCATCAGACGACCAACGTGCAACAGACGATCTGACAGACCATCAGACTAGCGATGGACCGTCACTTCGGCCATCGCAAATCCCATTCATTATTATTAAGGCATTTTAAAAGGACTTTTTGGCCTTTTTCCCCTTTTAACACTTAAATATATTCAAAACGAAGCATATGATTTCATTATCTCCCAAAATATCCAAAGGCTAGGGTTTCTTCCTCAAGAACTAACCCAAAACCCTTCTCCAAAAAATTCAAGAACTCACCATAGATTCTACAAATTGAGTTGATTTTTGAGTTCCCCAAGTCCAAGACTTCAAGAACCCTCTCTCAAAGAGTAATAAAAAGAGTTTCAAGCTAGCTTGTTCATCTAGTTTCACAATCTAAGGTATGCGGGTTTGAACAAGGACAATTCTTTCGTCCTTGTGCCCAAAACTTGTTTTAAATTACAAAGATATATGACTTTATGAGTTCTCTTATGAATTTGAAGTGTGGGTTCATACCCAATATTACTATGCATGAGATTTTGAGATTTGCCAATGTTCTAGAAATTGAAGTACATGAGTATGCTGAGATTTTAAGACAAATTGTTGAACATTCCAGATTTCTATATGATTTGTGTATCCATATGATATCTAGTATGCATTTTGATGAGTCTTAACTTGAGATTTGATTATGGGTAATTAAACCGTACTTGAGATTTCGGTTTTTATGAACTTTTGTGCTATAAGCACCCATGATTAGTGTATTTTGAGATCATTGAGAAGATTTTGACCTTAATGGTCATAGTATCTTTGAAATCCACTTTACCAAATGAGACTACAGATTTTATAGTTGGGTTCTTATGAACCATCAGATTATTTTAAAGTGGATTTCCCTGAGATAAGCGTAGCTAACTAAAGGGAGTAGTATTTAGCACCGAGTTGGGTAAGTTACTATGGTTTCATACCCCAGAACTATGTGCCACCGTAGGATTGATATTTATGGGCCCGAGGCTGAGATAAGTAATCACTGAGTTAAGGTTATACTCCCTGGCAAGAGTATGACGCCTCTCCCCAACATGAAGTTTCTTCCTTTCGAGGACAAGACGTTGGACTCCATGTAGCTCGCATGGTTTATGTCGGTTAACAGAACCTCCCTTAAGATAGAATATTTTCCCTAAAGATTTGAGATAAGTGATTTTCCCTAATAATAAGATTTTCAAAATAGATTCTTGAATTAAAATTTTCCCAAGAAGAAAGTATTTTTCCCTACTAGTAAGAGTTATAGAATTCTGAGTTCCAAGTGTCTTGAGTTTAAAAGAGTTTTAAGTTCTTCAATATTAAAGAAGGTTTACTCTCCATGAGATATATGCATGAGTTGGAAAGTATTGTTTAAAGCTTTCTTTAGTCTTTAAGTAATGAGAATAAGAGAAGAGTTTAGATTTTAAAGCTAAAGTATAATGACTCACGAGATTTCTGTTACATGCTTCATTCTAGAAGATTTATGAGTTTATTATATTAGACTTATTCAAGCTATGTGAGTCATTTATATTTCCATGCATGATTTGATTAAAGAGCATGGATATTGTTTTATGTACATGCATGCACCCCAATATACTCAGTACATTCCCAAGTGTTGATCCACATATACGTCTATGTGCTATATTCTATTATAATGTAGGTTCAGGTGCTCAGTCCCAGCCTCGTCAGTGGTTTTTGAGTACCTTTGTCTACATCTCTATAGTGATGAGTCCTCATAGTTCGAGGACCTATCTTCAGACATTTCAGTATTGTTAGTGGACATATTATTGCTTTCAGTTCAGTTTGAGTCAGTTGGGGACCTCTACCAATGGCTCTCTAGTAGACTTGAGTAGCAGAAGGTTTGTCAGATTAGTTATCAGATTGTTAGTATGTTGATATTTCCAATTTTGTGGTCGTTTTGGACCGAGTATTTTCTTCGTATTTCCTATCATTTGTTATACAGTACCAGTGTTTTGTTTATTTCATCTCGACTTAAGTTATTATTTGTAGTAACAGGATCAAAGGGTTAACTTGGGGCTACTTGTAGCCTTAAGCACCGTGTGACGTTCCGAGAGGATATTTTGGGGCGTTACAAACTTGGTATCAGATCCTAAGGTTTAAGGATTCCTAGGGAGTCTGACAAGCCACGTTAAGTAGAGTCTTGATCATTGGTATGTAGTGCGCCACATCTATGATAAAGAGGCTACAAGAAATTTTAGGAAAAAGTTGTTTCTTTCTTTCAGATTTTATCGTGCTACAATTGTCCCTCTAAACTAATAATTCATGCTCTCCTATTTCAGATAATGTCTCCCCGAAGATCAAACGCCTACATAAATGATAATGAGCAACCCCAGCCTGTTGATCTCTTGAATGAGACAGTCTTATGTTGAGTTTTGGGTGGCCTTTTAGGTGTTATCCCAACCAGTCACCGCTAATGTTTAGGCCAATAACCAGGTCGCAGTTGTAAATTAGTAGGGAGGTGATTTAGCTACTGCTAGGATTCGTGATTTCATATGGATGAATCCGCCAGAGTTTTATGGGTCTAAGGTAGGTGAGGACCCACAGTTATACCTTGAGGAGGTGAAAAAGATCACATAGGTGATGCATGTTTTTTACGAAGAAAGTGTTGAGCTGGCATCATACAGGTTGAAGAATATTACTTATGACTAGGTGGTAGCGAGGAAGAAGGGTAGAGGTGAGGGTATTGCTCCTATGACTTGGCAGGTGTTCTAAGATTCATTCTTGGACAAATTCTTTCCGCTTGAGATGAGGGAAGAGAAGATTGAGGAGTTTATGAACTTAAGACAGGGCTCCATGACTGTTAAGGAGTACTTCTTGAAGTTCAACCAGTTTGCTAAGTATGCTCCTGATTTGATTTCTGACACTCGAGATAGTATGAGCAAGTTTGTGATAGGTGTTTTTGGTTTGGAACTGAAAGAGTGTAGGACGGCGATGCTGAATAGAGATACAGATCTAGCTAGATTGATGATGCATGCTCAGTAGATAGAGGCGGATAAGATAAGGGAGAGCGATAAAGTAAGGGTTAAAAAGAGGACTAGATCCGAGCAGTAGGAGTATAGTCAGGCTAGGTCCCATGGAGGGAAACACCCACAATTCCAGATCCATTCGTCTATGCCAGGACTTTCATCATCTAGTGCTCCCGCACCTAGAGGAAGGTAGGAGCAAGGTAATAGGTATTCTATGTCTAGATCGCAGAATAGTGTAAGTAACAGACCTCGCTATCCTTCTTGTGCTAAGTGAGGTAGAGATCATTTCGGTGAGTGTTTAGCAGATCAGATGGGTTGTTTTGGTTGTGGCAGGCTGGGCCACGAACTTAGTGATTGTCCATATGCTAGGTAGAGGAACAGAGATTCTCGACCTTAGGCACTGACTACTAGTGCACCAGCTCCTGTACCTCATCCTGCCCCTATTCAGGGCGCTTCATCTAGCACTACTGGCAGTCAGAGCCAGAGAAGATTCTATGCTTTACCATCCCATCAGGAGCAGGAGAACTCTCCCAATGTTGTTACTGGTATGCTCCATGTTTTTTTCTTAGATGTTAATGTGTTCTTGGATCCCGGGTCAATTTTATCTTATGTGACACCATTAGTCGCTGTGAATTTTGAAATAAATCCTGAAAAAATTCCTAAGCCTTTCCTAGTTTCCACACCAGTAGGGGAGTCAATTGTTGCTAAACAAGTGTATAAATATTATTCTGTTACTGTTCTTCATAGAGTCATATTTGTTGACTTGATAGAGTTAGACATGGTGGATTTTGACCTTATTCTGGGTATGTATTGGCTTCATTCTTGGTATGCATCTATAGACTGTCGTACCCATGTGGTCAAGTTTTAGTTCCCTGATGAACCAGTTCTTAAGTGGTCCAGGAGTTCGGTATCACCCAAGATCCATTTTAATTCCTACCTCAAAGCCAAAAAGCTAATATCTAAAGGTTGCATTTATCACCTAGTTAGAGTCAAAGACTCTAAGTCTGAGGCTCCAACTATTCAGTAAGCTAGCATTGTTCATGAGTTTCCTAATGTATTTTTGGAAGATCTCCTAGGGGTACCTCCCGATAGAGAAATAGAATTCGGGATTGACCTTCTTCCCGACACTCAGCTTATTTCTATCCCACCTTATCCTATTACACCTGCAGTGCTTAAAGAGTTGAAAGATCAACTCAAAGATATTTTAGACAAAGGTTTCATAAGGTCGAGTTTTTCTCTTTGGGGCGTACCTTTTCTATTCGTGTGAAAGAAAGATGGTTCATTCCATATATGCATTGAGTATCGTCAGCTTAACAAGGTCACGGTAAAAAATAAGTATCCTCTTCTAAAAATTGATGACCTGTTTGATCAGTTGCAAGGTGCAAGTTATTTCTCCAAGATAGACCTTATATCCGGCTATCATCAGATTAAAGTGAGGGAATATGATATTCCAAAGACTGCCTTCCGAATCCGCTATAGTCACTTTGAGTTTCTAGTCATGTCTTTTGGGATAACCAATGCCCCAACAGCCTTTATGGACATCATAAATCGAGTGTTCAAGCAATATCTTGATAGGTTTGTCATTGTTTTCATAGATGACATCCTTATGTACTCCCGTACTGAGAACGACCATGCAGTTCACCTTAGAATTGTCTTGCAAACTCTTAGAGATCACCAGTTGTTCGTAAAATTCAGTAAGTGTGAATTTTGGCTAAGATCAGTAACTTTTTAGGGCTATATTATTTCAGCCGAAGGCATTAAATATGATTCCTAAAAGACAGAAGCTGTAAGAAATTTGCCTAGACCTATTTCCTCATATGACATTAGAAGTTTCTTGGTTCTAGCTGGCTATTACCACCATTTTGTTGAAGGTTTCTCTTCTATTGAGTTTCCCATGACTCGGTTGACCCAAAAGAAAGTTAAGTTCCAGTGGTTAGATTCCTGTGAGAAGAGTTTTTAGGAGTTGAAGACTCGACTAACTTCAGCCCCTGTGTTGACTTTGCATGATGGTACAGATGGTTTTGTGGTGTATTGCGATACCTATAGAGTTGTTTTGGGTTGTGTTGATGAAAAGAGGTAAGGTTATAGCCTATGCTTGTAAGCAGTTGAAGCTACATGAAAAGAACAACCCAACCCATGATCTTAAATTAGTTGTTGTGGCCTTTGCTTTGAAATTCTGGAGACACTATCTTTATGGTGTCCATGTTGTTGTGTTTATTGATCATAAAAGCCTGCAGTATGTGTTTACCCAGAGGGAGTTGAATCTTAGGCAGAGAAGGTGGTTAGAGTTGTTAAAAGACTATGATATGAGTATGTTGTATCACCCGCGCATAGACAATGTAGTGGCAGATGCCCTTAGCAGGTTGTGTATGGGTAGTGTTGCTCATGTAGATAAAGGTAAGAAAGAATTAGATCGTGATGTGCATTATCTGGCTAGATTGGGTGTTAGGTTTCTTAATTCAGTTGAGGGAAGTACTTTGGTGCAGAGTAGTTCTGAATCCTCTTTAGTTTTGAAAGTGAAGGAGAAGCAAGACCGAGATCCTAGTTTGGTCAGACTGAAGGAGTCAGTTAAGGACCAAAAGTTAGAGGTTTTCTCCCAAGGGGGAGATGGCGTGTTGAGATTTCAGGGTAGGTTGTGTGTTCCGTGTGTTGATGATCTGAGGTAGAGGATTATGGCTGAAGCGAATGGTGCACGGAATTCTATCCATCCTGGAGCCACCAAGATGAATCACGACTTGCGGGAAATCTATTGGTGGAGTGGTATGAAGAAGAATATAGCTGAGTTTTTAGCAAAGTGTTCAACATGCCAACAGGTTAAGGCAGAACACCAAAGACCTGATGGTGTGATACAAGAGTATGGTATACCCACTTGGAAGTGGGAAGAGGTGAATATGGACTTCATGACTGGTTTACCTCTTTCGCATCATCATTATGATTCTATTTGGGTTGTTGTAGATAGGCTAACTAAGTCCGTGCATTTCATGCTCATGCATACATCTTATACAACTGAGGATTATGCTAGATTGTATATTTGGGAGCTAGTCAGGCTGCATGGAGTTCCTTTGTCTATCATTTTAGATAGGGGGTACTCAGTTCACTTCTCAGTTTTTGAGAGCATTTTAGCAGGGTCTTGGTGCCCAAGTTCATTTGAGTTTCGCTTTTCATTCGCAAACAGATGGTCAGGATGAGAGTACCATTCAGACTCTAGAAGATATGTTGATGGCATGTTCTCTTGATTTCAAAGGTAGTTGGGATGAGCATTTGCCATTGATAGAGTTTCTTTATAACAATAGTTGCAATGCTCGAATCGAGATGGCACCATTTGAGGCTTTGTATGGTAGAAGATGTAGATCACCCATAGGTTGGTTTGAAGTGGGTGAAGCTGCAGTGATTGGACCTGATGCGGTATTTGAGGCTATGGAAAAGGTGAAGTTGATTAGAGAAAGGTTGAAAATAGCTCAGAGTCATCAAAAGTCATATGCCGATGTGAGGAGAAGGGATCTTGAGTTTGAGGTGGATGATTTGGTGTACTTAAAGATTTCACCCATGAAAGGGGTAAAGAGGTTTGGTAAAAAGGGGAATCTTAGTCCCCGTTATGTAGGCCCCTATAGAGTCTTGAGTCGTGTTGTTAAAGTAGCCTATGAAGTTGAGTTTCCCGCAGAGCTATCAGTCGTTCATCCTATTTTTCATGTCTCCATGCTTATGAAGAATATTGGTGATTCCATTATAGTGGATCCTTTGGAGAGTGCTGATACTCAGAACAGTCTTTCATTCGATGAGATTCCTATTGAGATCCTAGATTTTCAGATCCGTAGACTGAGGAACAAAGAGGTTTCCTTGATCAAAGTTTAATGGCGGAACCACTCAGTTGAGGGCACTACTTGGAAGGCAGAAGCAGACATACGAGCCAAGTACCCGCACCTCTTTTCCGTTAGTTCAGATCAAGCCAAAGGTATTATTCTTCCTTACTTCAGCCCTTCTAAATCTAAAGTTCAGCTATATATCTATTCTTGAATGAGTTCTTGCAATTTCTGAAGTATTCAAGGGTTTAGAAAGATTTTGAGCCGTTTAGAAAATTGTTTCATCCATGTGTACTTTGTTTTTACTGTGTTCTTGGTCTAACAAGCGACATTCGAGGACGAGTGTTCCCAATGGGGAGATATTGTAATAACCCAGATTTTCTTTAAGTCGAGTTTTATCTTTAAGAAGAGTAAGGGCTTCCTTCCCAAGTGAGAAATATTTTTAATACGTGTAGAATTTCCCTAGAATCAACTTTTGGTCATGTAGAGAATTGAATTAGCTTTCCAACGATACCAATTTATTCCAAATACGATATCGGGGTGACATGTTATTGCCATTTTACTGAGAGTTGTCAGAACCGCCCAGGTGCGACGGACAGGTTGATGGACCGTCGAGTTTGCGATGGACCATCGCCCGAACCATCATAACCAAGGAAATGACTCCCTCTTCTGGCCAAAGTGAGACATCCAAGACGACGGACCGTAAAGCTAGAGACGGACCATCGCTAGGACCGTCGCAACTAAGGCAGTGTGGCCTTTTTCTGATCAACGTCCGACGGACTGCCAGACTAGCGACGAACTGTCACTCTGACCGTCGCAAATCCCGTTCATTATTTTAAGTAGTTTTAAAAGGACTTTTTTGCCTTTTTCCCCTTTTAACACTTAGATATATTCAAAACTAAGCATATGACTTCATTATCTCCCAAAACGTCCAAAGGATAGGGTTTCTTCCTCAAGAACAAACCCAAAACACTTTTCCAAGAAATTCAAGAACTCACCATAGATTCTACAAATTGAGTTGAGATTCGAGCTCCCCAAGTCCAAGGCTTCAAGAACCCTCTCTCAAAGAGTAAGAAAAAGAGTTTCAAGCTAGCTTGTTCATCTAGTTTCACATTCTAAGGTATGCGGGGTTTGAACAAGGACAATTCTTTCGTCCTTGTGCCCAAAACTTATTTTAAATTTTAAATATATATGACTTTATGAGTTCTCCTATGAATTTGAAGTATGGGTTCATACCCAATATTACTATGCATGAGATTTTGAGATTTGCCAATGTTCTAGAAATTGAAGTACAAGAGTATGTTGAGATTTTAAGACAAATTGTTGAACATTCCAGATTTCTATATGATTTGTGTATCCATATGATAACTAGTATGCATTTTGATAAGTCTTAACTTGATATTTGACTACGGGTCATTAAACCCTACTTGAGATTACAGTTTTTATGAACTTTTGTGCTATAAACACCTATGATTTAAGTATTTTGAGATCATTGAGAAGATTTTTACCTTATTGGTCATAGTAGCTTTTAAATCTACTTTACTAAATGAGACTACAGATTTTATAGTTGGGTTCTTATGAACCATGAGATTATTTTAAAGTGAATTTCCCTGATATGAGCGTAGCTAACTAAAGGGAGTAGTATTTAGCACTGAGTTGGGTAAGTTACTACAGTTTCATACCCCAGAACTATGTGCCACATCAGGATTAAGATTTATGAGCCCGAGGCCGAGATAAGTGATCACTGAGTTGAGGTTATACTCCCTGGAAAGAGTATAATGCCTCTCCTCAACTTGATGTTTCTTCCTTAGGAGGACAAGACGTTGGACTCCATGTAGCTTGCATGGTTTATGTCGGTTAAGAGAACCTCCCTTGAGATAGAATATTTTCCCTAAAGCTTTCAGATAAGTGATTTTCCCTAATAGTAAGATTTTCAAAATAGTTTCTTGAAGTAAAATTTTCCCAAGAAGAAAGTAGTTTTCTCTACTAGTAAGAGTTATAGAATTCTGAGTTCCAAGTGTCTTGAGTTTAAAAGAGTTCTTAGTTCTTCAACATTAAAGAAGGTTTACTCTCCATGAGATATATGCATGAGTTGTAAAGTATTGTTTAAAGCTTTCTTTAGTCTTCAAGTAATGAGAATAAGAGAAGAGTTCAAATTTTAAAGCTAAAGTATAATGACTCACAAGATTTATGTTACATTCTTCATTCTACATGATTTATGAGCTTATTATATTAGACTTTTTCAAGCTATGTGAGTCATTCATATTTCCATGCATGATTTAATTAAAGAGCACGGATATTGTTTTATGTACATGCATACACCCCCATATACTCAGTACATTCCCAAGTGCTGATCCACATATATGTCTATGTGCTATATTGTATTATAATGTTGGTTCAGGTTCTCAGTCCCAGCCTCGTCAGTGATTTTGGAGTACCTTTGTCTACATCTCTACAGTGGTGAGTCCTCATGGTTCGAGGACCTATCTTCAAACATTTCAAGATTGTTAGTGGACATATTATTGCTTTCAGTTCAGTTTGAGTCAGTTGGGGACTTGTACCAATGGCTCTCTAGTAGACTTGAGTAGTAGAGGCTTTGTCAGATTAGTTATCAGATTGTTCGTATGTTGAGATTTCTAGTTTTGTGGTCATTTTGGACCGAGTATTTTCTTCGTACTTCCTATCATTTGATATACAGTACTAGTGTTTTGTTTATTTCATCTCAAATTGAGTTTATTATACGTAGTAACAAGCTCAAAGGGTTAACTTGGGGCTACTTGTAGCCTTAAGCATCGTGTGACGTTCCGGGAGGATATTTCGGAGCGTTACAAACTTGGTATCAGAGCCTAAGGTTTAAGAAGTCCTAGGGAGTCTTATAAGCCACATTGAGTAGAGTCTTGATCATCGGTATGTAGCATGCCACATCTATGAGCAAGAGGCTACAAGACGTTTTAGGAAAAAGTTGTTTCTTTCTTTCAGATTCTATCGTGCCTACAATTGTCCCTCTCATCTAATAATTTGTGCTCTCCTATTTTATAAAAGCCTCCCCGAAAATCAAACGCCTATAGAAACGATAATGAGCAACCTCATCCTGTTGATTTCTTGAATGAGACAGTGTCTTATGCTGAGTTTCGGGTGACCTTTCAGGTGTTAGCCCAAGCAGTCACCGCTAATGTTCTGGCCAATAACCAGGTCGCAGTTGCAAATCGGCAGGGAGGTGATTTAGCTACTGCTAAGATTCATGATTTCATGTGGAAGAATCCGCCAGAGTTTTATGGGTCTAAGGTAGGTGATGACCCACAGTTATACCTTGAGGAGGTGAGAAAGATCACACAGGTGATGCATGTTTTTGACGAAGAAAGTTTTGAGCTGGGATCATACAGGTTTAAGGATATTACTTTTGACTGGGTAGTAGCGTGGAAAAAGGGTAGAGGTGAGGGTATTGCTCCTATGACCTAGCAGGTATTCCAAGATGCATTCTTGGACATGTTCTTTCCACTTGAGATGATGGAAGCGAAGATTGAGGATTTTATGAACTCAAGGCAAGGCTCCATGACTGTTAAGGAGTACTTCTTGAAGTTTAACCAGTTGGATAAGTATGCTCCTGATTTGATTTCTGACACTCGAGCTAGTATGAGCAAGTTTGTGACATGTGTTTCTAGTTTGGTACTGAAAGAGTGTAAGACGGCGATGCTGAATAAGGATATGGATCTAGCAAGGTTGATGATGCATGCACAGTAGATAGAGGCGGATAACATAAGAGAGATCGATAAAGTGAAAGGTAACAAGAGGACTAAATCCAAGCAGCATAGGTATAGTCAGGCTAGGTCCCATGGAGGGAACCACCCATAATTCTAGATCCATTCGTCTATGCCAACACCTTCATCAGCTAGTGCTCCCACGCCTAGAGGCAGGTAGGATCATAGGAATAGGTCTTCTATGTCTAGGTCGTAGAATAGTGTAAGTAACAGACCTCGCTATCCTCCTTGTGCTGAGTGTGGTAGAGATCATCCCGATGAGTATTTAGCAGATTAGAGGGGTTGTTTTGGTTGTGGAAGGCTGGGCCATGGACTTAGAAATTGTCCATATTCTAGGCAGGGGAATAGAGATTCTCGACCTCAGGCACTGACTACTAGTGCACCAGCTCCTGTACCTCATCCCACCCCTGTTCAGGGCGCTTCATCTAGCACTACTGGCAGTCAGCGCCAGAATAAATTCTATGCTTTACCATCCTGTCAGGAGCAGGAGAACTCTCCCAATGTTGTTACTGGTATGCTCCGTGTCTTTTTCTTCGATGTTTATGTGTTCTTGGATCCCGGGTCAAGTTTCTCTTATGTGACCCCATTAGTCACTGTGAATTTTGAAATAAATCCTAAAAAAATTCCTGAGCCTTTCCTAGTTTCCACACCAGTAGGGGAGTCAATTGTTGCTAAACAAGTGTATAAATATTATCATGTTACTGTTCTTCATAGAGTCATATTTGTTGACTTGATAGAGTTAGACATGGTGGATGTTGACCTTATTCTGGGTATGGATTGGCTTCATTCTTGTTATGCATCTATAGACTATCGTACCCATGTGGTCAAGTTTCAGTTCCCTGATGAACCAGTTCTTGAGTGGTCCAGGAGTTCGGTATCACCCAAGATCCATTTTAATTCCTACCTCAACCAAAAAGATAATATCCAAAGGTTGCATTTATCACCTAGTTAGAGTCAAAGACACTAAGTCTGAGGCTCCAACTATTCTGTAAGTTAGCATTGTTCATGAGTTTCCTGATGTTTTTCTTGAAGATCTCCCAAGGGTACCTCCCGATAGAGAGATAGAATTCGGGATTGACCTTCTTCCTGACACTCAGCCTATTTCTATCCCACCTTATCGTATGGAACCTACAGAGCTTAAGGAGTTGAAAGAGCAACTTAAATATCTTTTAGACAAAGGTTTCATAAGGTCGAGTGTTTCTCCTTGGGGGGCACCTGTTCTATTCGTGCGAAAGAAATATGGTTTATTGCGTATATGCATTGACTATCGTCATCTTAACAAGGTCATGGTAAAAAATAAGTATCCTCTTCTGAGAATTGATGACCTGTTTGATCAGTTTCAAGGTACAAGTTATTTCTCCAAGATAGACCTTAGATCCGACTATCATCAGCTTAAATGAGGTTATATGATATTCCATAGACTCCCTTCCGAACCCGCTATTGTCACTTTGAGTTTCTAGTCATGTCTTTCGGGCTAACCAATGCCCCAGCAGCCTTTATGGACCTCATGAATTGAGTGTTCAAGAAATATCTCTATATATTTGTCATTATTTTCATAGATGACATCCTTGTGTACTCCCGTACTGAGAATGACCATGCAAATAACCTTAGAATTGTCTTGCAAACTCTTAGAGATCACCAGTTGTTCGCAAAATTCAGTAAGTGTGAATTTTGGCTAAGATCAGTAGCTTTTTAGGGTTATATTATTTCAGTCGAAGGCATTAGAGATGATCCCTAAAAGACAGAAGCTGTAAGAAATTGGCCTAAACCTATTTCCCTATCTGACATTAGAAGTTTCTTGGGTCTAGCTAGCTATTTCCACCAATTTGTTGAAGGTTTCTCTTCTATTAAGTTTCCCATGACTCGGATGATCGAAAACAAAGTTAAGCTCCAGTGGTTAGATTCCTGTGAGAAGAGTTTTCAGAAGTTGAAGACTCGACTTACTTCATCCCATGTGTTGACTTTGCCTAATGGTACAGATGGTTTTGTGGTGTATTGTGATGCCTCTAGAGTTGGTTTGGGTTATTTTGATATAAAGAGGTAAGGTTATAGCCTATGCCGCTAAACAGTTGAAGCTGTATGAAAAGAACAACCCAACCCATGATCTTGAATTAGCTGTTGTGGTCTTTGCTTTAAAAATATGGAGACACTATCTTTATGGTGTCCATGTTGTTGTGTTTACTGATCATAAGAGCCTGCAGTATGTGTTTACCCAGAGGGAGTTGAATCTTAGAAAGAGAAGGTGGTTAGAGTTGTTAAAAGACTATGATATGAGTATGTTGTATCACCCGCACAAGGCCAATGTATTGGCAGATGCCCTTAGCAGGTTTTCTATGGGTAGTATTGCTTATGTAGAGAAAGGTAAGAAAGAGTTAGCTCGTGATGTGCATTGTCTGGCTAGATTGGGTGCTAGGTTACTTGAATCAGTTGAGGGATGTACTTTGGTGCAGAGTAGTTCCGAATCCTCTTTAGTTTCGGAAGTGAGGGAGAAGCAAGACCGAGATTCTAGTTTGGTCAGACTGAAGGAGTCAGTTAAGGACCAAAAGTTAAAGGTTTTCTCCCAAGGGGGAGATGGCGTGTTAAGATTGCAGGGTAGGTTGTGTGTTTCGTATGTTGATGATCTGAGGCAGAGGATTATGGATGAAGCGCATGGCGCGCGGTATTCTATCCATCCCGGCGCTACCAAGATAAACCACGACTTGCGGAAAATCTATTGGTGGAGTGGTATGAAGAAGAATATAGTTGAGTTTTTAGCAAAGTGTTCAACGTGCCAACAGGTTAAGGCAGAACACCAAAGACCTAATGGTGTGATGCAAGAGTATGGTTTACCCACTTGGAAGTGGGAAGAGGTGAATATGGACTTCGTGACTGGTTTACCTCTTTCGCGTCATCATTATGATTCTATTTAGGTTGTTGTAGATAGGCTGACTAAGTCCGCGCATTTCCTTCCCATGCATACATCTTATACAGCTGAGGATTATACTAGATTGTATATTTGGGAGCTATTCAGGCTGCATGGAATTCCTTTGTCTATCATTTCGGATAGGGGTACTTAGTTCACTTCTCAGTTTTGGAGAGAGTTTCAGCAGGGTCTTGGTACCCAAGTTCATTTGAGTTTCATTTTTTATCGGCAAACAGATGGTTAGGCTGAGAGGACCATTCAGACTCTAGAAGATATGTTGAGGGCATGTGCTCTTGATTTCAAAGGTAGTTGGGATGAGCATTTGCCATTGATAGAGTTTCCTTATAATAATAGTTACAATGCTAGAATTGAGATGGCACCATTTGAGGCTTTGTATGGTGGAAGATGTAGATCACCCATAAGTTGGTTTGAAGTGGGTAAAGCAGCAGTGATTGGACCTGATGCGGTATTCGAGGCAATGGAAAAGGTGAACTTTATTAGAGAAAAGTTGAAGATAGCTCAGAGTCATCAAAAGTCATATGCCGATGTGAGGAGAAGGGATCTTGAGTTTGAGGTGGGTGATTTGGTGTACTTAAATATTTCACCCATGAAAGGAGTAAAGAGGTTTGGTAAAAAGGGGAAGCTTAGTCCCCGTTATGTGGGCCCCTATAGAGTCTTCAATCGTGTTGTTAAAGTAGCCTATGAAGTTGAGTTACCCGTACAGCTATCAGCCGTCCATCCTATTTTTCATATCTCCATGATTAAGAATCATATTGGCGATTCCAATGTAGTGGATCCTTTGGAGAGTGCTGATACTAAGAACAGTCTTTCATTCGATGAGATTCCTGTTCAGATCCGTAGACTGAGGAACAAAGAGGTTCCCTTGGTCAAAGTTTTATGGCGGAACCAGTCAGTTGAGGGCACTACTTGGAAGGCAGAAGCAGTCATGCGAGCCAAGTACCCGAACCTCTTTTCCGCGAGTTCAGATCAAGCCGAAGGTATTATTCTTCTTTACTTCAGCCCTTCTAAATCTAAAGTTCAGCTATATATCTATTCTTGAATGAGTTCTTGCAATTTCTGAAGTATTCAAGGGTTTACAAAGATTTTGATCCGATTAGCAAATTGCTTCAGCTATGTGTACTTTTTTTTTCCTGTGTTCTTGGTCTAACAAGCGACATTCGAGGATGAGTGTTCCAAAGGGGGAGATATTGTAATACCCCAGATTTTCTTTAAGTCGAGTTTCATCTTTAAGAAGAGTAAGGGTTGCCTTCCCAAGTAAGAAATATTTTTAATCTGTGTAGAATTTCCCTAGAATCAACTTTTTTTCATGTAGAGAATTGAATTAGCTTTCCAACGATATCAAATTCATCCAAATCCGATATCGGGGTGAGATGTTATGGCCGTTTTACTGAGTGTTGTCGGAACCGCCCAGGTGCGACAGATAGGTTGATGGACCATCGAGTTTGCGATGAACCATCGCCCGGACCATCACAACCACGGTAGTGACTCCCTCTTCTGGCCAAAGTGCGACGGTCAAGACGACGGACCGTTAAGCTAGTGACGGACCGTCGCAACTAAGGCAGTGTGGACTTTTTCTGATCAACGTGCGACGGACAATCCGACGGACCGTCAGACTAGCGACGAACTGTCACTCCGACCGTCGCAAATCCCTTTCATTATTTATAAGTAGTTTTAACAAGACTTTTTGGCCTTTTTCCCCTTTTAACACTTAGATATATTCGAAATGAAGCATATGACTTCATTATCTCCCAAAATATCCAAAGGCTAGGGTTTCTTCCTTGAGAACAAACTCAAAACCCTTCTCCAAGAAATTCAAGAACTCACCATAGATTCTACAAATTGAGTTAATTTTTGAGTTCCCCAAGTCCAAGGCTTCAAGAACCCTCTCTCAAAGTGTAAGAAATAGAGTTTCCAGCTAGCTTGTTCATCTAGTTTCACATTCTAAGGTATGCGGGGTTTGAACAAGGACAATTCTTTCGTCCTTGTGCCCAAAACTTGTTCTAAATTACAAAGATATATGACTTTATGAGGTCTCCTATGAATTTGAAGTATGGGTTCATACCCAATATTACTATGCATGAGATTTTGAGATTTGCCAATGTTCTAGAAATTGAAGTACAAGAGTATGTTGAGATTTTAAGACAAATTGTTGAACATTCCAGATTTCTATATGATTTGTGTATCCATATGATATCTAGTATGCATTTTGATGAGTCTTAACTTGAGATTTCACTATGGGTCATTAAACCCTATTTGAGATTTCAGTTTTTATGAACTTTTTTGTTATAAGCACCCATGATTTGAGTATTTTGAGATCATTGAGAAGATTTTTACCTTAATGGCCATAGTAGCTTTGAAATCTACTTTACCAAATGAGACTACTGATTTTATAGTTGGGTTCTTATGAACGATGAGATTATTTTAAAGTAGATTTCCTTGAGATGAGCATAGCTAACTAAAGGGAGTAGTATTTAGCACTGGGTTGGGTAAGTTACTATGGTTTCATACCCTAGACCTATGTGCCACATTAGGATTGAGATTTATAATCCCGAGGCCGAGATAAGTGATCACTGAGTTGAGGTTATACTCCCTTGAAAGAGTGTGATGCCTCTCCCCAACGTGAGGTTTATTTCTTAGAAGGACAAGACGTTGGACTCCATGTTGCTCGCATGGTTTATGCCGGTTAGGAGAACCTCCCTTGAGATAGAATATTTTCCCTAAAGCTTTGAGATAAGTGATTTTCCCTAATAGTAAGATTTTCAAAATAGTTTCTTGAAGTAAAATTTTCCCAAGAAGAAAGTAGTTTTCTCTACTAGTAAGAGTTATAGAATTCTGAGTTCCAAGTGTCTTGAGTTTAAAAGAGTTCTAAGCTCTTCAACATTAAAGAAGGTTTACTCTCTATGAGATATATGCATGAGTTGTAAAGTATTGTTTAAAGCTTTCTTTAGTCTTCAAGTAATGAGAATAAGAGAAGAGTTCAGATTTTAAAGCTAAAGTATAATGACTCGCGAGATTTGTGTTACATGCTTCATTCTACATGATTTATGAGCTTATTATGTTAGACTTATTCAATCTATGTGAGTCATTCATATTTCCATGCATGATTTGATTAAAGATCATGGATATTGTTTTATGTACATGCATACACCCACATATACTCAGTACATTCCCAGGTGTTGATCCACAGATACGCCTATGTGTTATATTGTATTAAAATGTAGGTTCAGGTGCTCAGTCCCAGCCTCGTCAGTGATTTTCGAGTACCTTTGTCTACATCTCTACAGTGGTGAGTCCTCATGGTTCAAGGACCTATCTTCAGATATTTCAGTATTGTTAATGGACATATTATTTTTTTCAGTTCAGGTTGAGTTAGTTGGGGACCTGTACTAATAGCTCTCTAGTATACTTGAGTAGTAGAGGCTTCATCAGATTAGTTATCAGATTATTAGTATGTTGAGATTTCCAGTTTTGTGGTCATTTTGGACCGAGTATTTTCTTCGTATTTCATATCATTTGATATACAGTAGCAGTATTTTGTTTATTTCATCTCTAAATAAGTTATTATATGTAGTAACTGGCTCAAAGGGTTAGCTTGGCGCTACTTGTAGCCTTAAAAACTGTGTGACGTTCTGGGAGGAGATTTCGTGGGGTTACACCACTTTATAGATTTATTAAAGATTACAAAAATCAAAATAGCTTTATTTATAGATTGAATTAGATAAATACATAATTGGTTTTATAATAACCCTTATTCTAGTTTTAAAGTGGATTTCTAATAGAATGAGCAAAACTTAAAGCGAGTAGTATTTAGCACCAACTAGGAAGTGTGGGATTAGCGTGCCCTATCTTCCACAGAACTACGTAGCCAACATAGGTATATATTATGAGATTATTCCCATTCCAATATAGGTGATAGTTACAGATGTGATCACTTAGCTTAGGTTATACTCATTAGAAAGAGTATGACACCTCTCCCCATCGTGAGGTTTTCCCCTTAGGAGAACAAGACGTTAGACCCCATGTTAGCTCACATGGTTTATGTCAGTTAAGAGAACCTCCCTACTAGTTAAAGTAAAAGATTAACAGAAAAACTTTTACAAAACTAAGTGTAAAGGCTCACAGTTTTATTCAGAATATGCTTTACAGAAAGATAATACTTACAGATTTCAGCTTTCATATTTCAGACATAGAAGTGAGTCCTTTCTACACTTAGACAGTATAATTTAAAGACAGAATTAGCACAGTTTTTGAACTAAATGTTATTACTCACTAGTTTTACAAAGTATGATTTGTTATTCATCATTACAGATTTCAATATTTCAGATATTCCAGCTTATGTGGGTCATTTACATTTAGCATGCATTGTTTTACAAATTATGATGATGATATAATGTCTTACTTTTGCATTTACCCCCATATACTCAGTACATCATCAAAGTACTGATCCATATATATGTCTATGTGCTATATTATCTCATAATGTAGGTTTAGGTGCTCAGTATCAGCGGCGTGAGTAGTTCAAGCATCTTCATCTATATCTGACAGTTTGTGAGTCCTCATAGTTTTGGAACTTATTCATTCGGATTTGGTAGCTTATTAGTTTATATGATTCAATACTTTTTTTTAGATAGTTTCGAGTTAGCTGGGGTTTTGTCCCAGTGACTCTCTAGTTATTATTAGTAGAGGCTTGTCAGACTGCTAGATTTGATTCAGACTTACTGTCTTGATTTTTAGACATTATATTCAAGATTATACTCAGCTATCTCAGACAGTTTTTCCATATTTAGTATGACTTTTATGTCTATATTTTCTTTATTGTGAGATTCAAATTTAGTAGAAGGTAGACAAGGTTAGCTTAAGGCTACTCGTAGTCTTGAACATCGTGTAACGTCTCGAGATTATATTTTGGGGTGTTACAGTAGAGTCTTTCTTATGGGTGTGTAGCGTGCCACACTTATAAGTAGAAAACTACTGGGCGTTTTGGAATGTTTCACTTTTATTCATGTTCTTGATCATGACATTGTGTTGTCTATGTGGGAGTTATCTAGATTCCTTATTTATCCTGACTTTTTTAACCATGTCTCATTGTCGAGTCGGTTCAAGTGTAGAATCTTAGAGTCTAAATGAGGTGGTCTCTTCTAATTGAGTCATAAAAGAATATGAAATTGCACAAGGACTTGAGAGGAGTCCATAAGTGCTTTAAAGTTCATTGATTTAAGCTTATACCCCTATTTAAATCAATCGTGCATTTGAGCCTGAGGTATGAAGTGTATTTAATTCCCTTTCAAAAATTTTGTTGCAGATGTCATGCTCAAGGGTAGTGATATATGTTAGAATGTTGGAATAATATTTCCACCTAAGTAGTAGTATGTGCTAAGATCTCACACCCTATTGGTAGTAAGATGATCTCGAAGTTAGTGATATAATGTCACAAGCTTAGAATTCTGAATGAGGGTGACTTTTGCATAAGGAAGCTATTGTATGATCATTGATCGAGGGATGGGTTGCCATTTGATAGTGATAGACTAATGTGGTAGCAATATTTGTAGATTGTATGGTAGTCCATGGAGGAAATGATTGGTTAGGATTATTATATATTCATAATAGGGAAGGAGCCTAGAGTGGATAGTTATGATGATTATAGAAATCCCTTATAGGCTGTGAATGGAAACGGTTAGATTAGCAATAAGTTATAGGTCTACACTCATTGTTGTATATGCAATTTTGAAGGTAGTTTTGATGTATGTGTGGGTAAGTAACTATGATGTGAGAAAGTGGAATATGTTGATAAGATCGTAATGGGTTATATTATAAGATTAAGATCCACTATCTTTAGTATGTGACTTTACCTCCCTTGATTATCTTTTTCTAGTAGTTGTAAACAAGTACTACACGGGAGAAGGTAGGTAGTAGATTTTTGAGGTGTAGTAGTAATTTCATGGAAAGGATGAACTTATGGGCCATAGTTAAGTGAAATAAGAGACTTAGGTTGATATTTCTATTCTGACGTAACTCTTTGTTGCATGCATGGGATGTATAGGATGTGAAAATTTTTCGTGTTAGGAGACTTGGGCATATTTTAAGCCTCTTAACTTCAAAGATCTTTAAATTGGTCTTCCCAAACCTGAGGCATAGAATTTTGAGTTTATTCATGTTCAGAGGTATAAGGAGCATGTCTCCGGGAAGTTTTAGATTTTTCAGATGAGGATTGGGTCATCTTTGGATTTTGATTCTAGAACCTCACCACCATAGTGGCGCATCGCGGTGGCAATAATGGTGAGACCTTTATCGCGTTGTGGTGACCTTGTCATCGACATTCCAATCGCGAATTTAATTACCAGAAGGTCAATGTAGTCTTTTCTCTCATTCCAATTCATAAATGAATGAAGTATATCATCAGTTAGGACAAATATTACCCATTAGTATAATATATGGCGTGCTTCATATAATTGGTATTGCTAGACTATAGACTTGAACTGTAGATGGGGATTGTGGTGATAAGAATAGTAACTTAAGTTTTATGATGCATGTTTTGAGGGAGTAAGTAGTAGGCTTGATATGATGTGTGCAATAGCCTAGATTTGGAAACTTCTAAATTAATGAGTGGACAATTGTGATGTATATGCATACGTGAGAACAATGGTAAAACGATGAATTGTGGTTGGATAATTAAGTGGATAAGAGCGTGAGTATATAATGATAAGTTGAACCCCCAGTTAGCATATTGTTAGATAATGTTTATATATGTATAAGTGTCATGTGTACTTAGTTCACATTCTTGAATTTTGTATTAAGGAAATGTAACGCCCCGAAATTTCTTCTCGGAACATCACACGGTGCTTAAGGCTACAAGTAGCCCCAAACTAAACATTTGAGCCTATTACTACACATAACAACTCAATTCGAGATGAAATAAACAAAACACTGGTACTGTCTTATCAAATGATAGGAAATACGAAGAAAATACTCGGTCCAAACGACCACAAAACTAGAAATCTCAACATACTAACAATCTGATAACTAGTCTGACAAAGCCTCTACTACTCAAGTCTACTAGAGAGACATTGGGACAGGTCCCCAACTAACTCAAACTAAACTGAAAGCAATAATATGTCTACTAAAACACTGAAATATTTGAAGATAGGTCCTCGAACCATGAGGACTCACCACTGTGGAGATGTAAACAAAGGTACTCAGAAATTACTGATGAGGCTGGGATTGAGCACCTGAACCTACATTATAAGACAATGTAGTACATAGACGTATATGTGGATCATTACTTGGGAATATACTGAGTATATGAGGGTGTATGCATGTACATAAAATAATATCCATGCTCTTTAATCAAATCATGCATGCAAATATGAATGACTCACGTAGCTTGAATAAGTCTAATATAATAATCTCATAAATCATATAGAATAAAGCATGTAACATAATCTCATGATCATTATACTTTAGCTTTAACATCTGAACTCTTCTCTTATTCTCATTACTCGAAGACTAAAGAAAGCTTTAAACAATACTTTCCAACTCATGCATATATCTCATGGAGAGTAAAACTTCTATAATGCTCAAGAACTTAGAACTCTTTTAAACTCAAGACACTTGGAACTCAGAATTCTATAACTCTTACTAGTAGAGGAAACTACTTTTTTCTTGGGAAAATTTTTACTTCAAGAAACTATTTTGAAAATCTTACTATTAGGGACAATCACTTATCTCAAAGCTTTAGGGAAAATATTCTATCTCAAGGGAGGTTTTCTTAACCGACATAAACCATGCGAGCTACATGAAGTCCAACGTCTCGTCCTCCTAAGGAAGAAACCTCACGTTGGGGAGAGGCATCATACTCTTGCCAGGGAGTATAACCTCAACTAAGTGATCACCTATCTTGGCATCGGGCCCATAAATCTCAATCCTATGGTGGCACGTAGTTCTGGGGTATGAAACCATAGTAACTTACCCAACTCGGTGCTAAATACTACTCTCTTTAGTTAGCTACGCTCATCTCAGGGAAATTCACTTTAAAATAATCTCATGGTTCATAAGAACCCAACTATAAAATCTTTAGTTTTATTTGGTAAAGTGGATTTCAAAGTTACTATGACCATTAAGGTCAAAAATTTCTCAATGATCTCAAAATACTCAAATCATCGGTGCTTATAGCACAAAAGTTCATAAAAACTGAAATCTCAAGTAGGGTTTAATGACCCATAATCAAATCTCAAGTTAAGACTCATCAAAATGCATACTAGATGTCATAAGGATACACAAATCTTATAGAAATCTGGAATATTCAGCAATTTGTCTTAAAATCTCAACATACTCATGTACTTCAATTTTTAGAACATTGGCAAAGCTCAAAATCTCATGCATAGTAATATTGGGTATGAACCCACACTTCAAATTCATAGGAGAACTCATAAAGTCATATATCTTTGTAATTTAAAACAAGTTTTGGGCACAAGGATGAAAGAATTATCCTTGTTCAAACCCCACATACCTTAGATTGTGAAACTAGATGAACAAGCTTGCTTGAAACTCTTTTTCTTACTCTTTGAGAGAGGGTTCTTTACGCCTTGGACTTGGGGAACTCGAATCTCAACTCAATTTGTAGAATATATGGTGAGTTATTGAATTTCTTGGAGAAGAGTTTTGGGTTTATTCTTGAGGAAGAAACTCTAGCCTTTGGATGTTTTGGGAGATAATGAAGTCATATTCTTTGTTTTGAACATATCTAAGTGTTAAAAGGGAAAAAAGGCCAAAATGTCCTTTTAAAATGACTTAAAAATAATGAATGGTATTTGCGAAGGTCAAAGTGATGCTCCGTCACTAGTCTGACGGTCCATCAGATCGTCCATCGCACGTTGGTAAGAAAAAGGCCACACTTCCTTAGTTGTGATGGTCCTAGCGACGGTCCGTCGCTAGCTTAACGGTCTGTCATCTTGGTCGTCGCACTTTGTCCAAAATAGGGCGTCATTTCCTTGGTTACGATGGTCCGGGCGATGGTCCATCGCAAACTCGACGATCCGTCAACCAGTTCATCGCACCTGGGTGGTTCCAACAACTCTCAGTAAAATGGCCATAACATCTCACTCTGATACTAGATTTGGACGAAATTGGTAGTGTTGTAAAGCTAATTCAATCTTCCATTCGATAGAAAGTCATTTTTAGGAAAATTCAATTAAGGTTAAAACACCAATCATTTGGGAAGTCACTTCTCAATCTTTTAGGTCCGAAATTACACTTCACTTGACACGCTCTAAGGCTCAAACTACGAGGGAAATTTTGCGGGTTCTTATTGGAGAAGTCTAGGGGGTTGTTGTATGGTGATCTTTAGAGTTGAATTAAGGAAATATAGGTAGGCAATATGTTCTTTTTGTATTGTTTTACAAATTTTGTTAAAATTGTAAGGATGTGAGTTGAGGTCTCGTGTTGGCATGTAAAGTAGTGAAGAATTATTTATTATGTGATAAGGAGTGTGGATGTGTTTTCTCATGAAAGTGGGAGTGATAGTGTAATAGCTATAGAGTCTAGCGAAAGTTATGGGTAGCATTTTTGGGAAGCATCGCCTTCAAAGTATAGTTTATCAGTGGGAGTTTAGAAGTTAAATGTATGGCAATACCCCATTGTGTTGAATATTTAGCTTATACCAACCTCTAGGCACCCACGGGCCATATGGGTTCGGTTCTCCCTGCCGGAAGAGCCCTAATCCATGTTAGCTGCATAGATCAAGGTTTAGGCTAAAGTCACTAATAGACAATTACCTCCCAATAAAATAATGGTGTACTACTGCATGAAGCAATCACACAATGATCAGCCAAAATTTAGGACAAGACCTTCCAACTTCGGCAAACGTAGTTTCAAGTGTTGGTCTCCCGGGACCATACTATCTCGATGAAGCTATACAATTTTATTTAAGCCTAATTAAAATATCTTTACACATACCATTAACCATGGAGTCTTTTATTGTAATACCCCGTATTATTTCTAGCTTGATCCAGCTCTTAGTTGCTTTCTTAAGAGGCTTAAGGCTTGAAATTTTCACTAAGTGTTGAGGACTTAGTCATTTTCAAGGCCCCTAAACTTCAAGGACTTTCATTTTGATTTTCCCAACCCTGAGATGTTAGTTATTGAGTTAATTCATGATAAGGGATGTAAGAAGTATGTCTTGGGGGAGTTTTGGATTTTTTGTACAAGGTTTGGGTCACATTTAGATCACGAATCTAGCAAGCCACCGCGATAGGGCCGCGTCGCAGTGACATTTCCTTTGGCATGTACATTGCATCGTGGTGAAGGTGTTTTTATCTAGTTCTTGGTTTATAATTTGAATGCATGTGTCTTAATCTTTATCCTAGTGCGTGAAGTGCTTATGAGGTGAAAAATCTTCATTGAAATCACTTAGAACAAAGTTGATCTAAGAGTTTTTGATTCGTCTAAAGTTTAGTGTTTGATCCTGCAAGGATCAACTATGAACGCGTATAGCTTTTGATATACGTGGATTGTTTCAGCTAAAGACCCACCAAATTGTAGATAATTGAATTATCCTTACAATGATACAAATTTCTCTTTAGTCTGATACCTTAGAGAAAAGTTATGATTATTTTTGTCAGAACCAGTATGCCACATCGATAAGACCATGTCGCGATGAGCCTTTAATCCGCATTCTAGTTACTAATTTTTGGTTTAAATGATTGAGGGACAATTGGGTCTTTTCCCACCTCAATCCAATCATTCAAAACACGATTTGGGCACCAGTTAGTGTATTATTTTCCCATTTTCTCCAATTTTCCTCTCAAGAAAACCCTACTCATCCCCCAAAGAACAAATTCAATTCTTTTTTCGCCAAGTAAACTAAGAATTCAAGTTCCCAAGTTCACGAACCTTCAAGAAAGCTTCAAGAATGGTGATTCCTTCCCAAGATTAAGGGTTTAAGGTATGTAGGAGTTCATCCATGGGTCCCCTTTCACCCATGGAGCCCAAAAACCCTTTTCTTTCAATTAAAGAATGAATTTTCTATCATTATGGTATTTTGTATGCTAAAAAAAGATTGAATTTCATGTTTTATGGTGATTTAAATTAAATTAAGCCCATATATGATCCTATGTAAGATTTGATTTCCTCATGCTATGAATTTTAGTTTCCCATGTCCTAGTTCAAGTGAATTTCATGTTAAATCCCCAATACATGATTTTAGTCATGTGATCATGCTAATTCCTCATGTTTAAAGCATTCTTATGTTCAAGTTCATGATTCCTAATTGTTTGATGAAATGTATATGCTTTTGGGTTTTTGAACCATAATCACTTATTCCAGTGTTTCAAGGTTGATATCGTATTTTGTACTCATTCAGTGTTGGGGTTATGAATATCCGAAACTTAGTTGTTTACATAGTTTTGGTATTTGCAGAATAGTTTCATATAAACCATGAGCATTGTCATTCAGTCAGTTATTAAGATTAGTTGTTTGTTCAGTTAAACTTAGTTCAGTTCAGTAATCAGTGTCAGTTCAGTTGAGAGTAGGATTTAGTCCTGAGCGATTGCAGGACGGCAGCTTCCCCATGAGTTTAGGATTGATTTCCTCTGAGGAGTCATCCATCAGTTAGGCGGAGTCATTAGTAGTAGTCCCTATATTCCAGAACTACGTAGCCAACGTGGGATATGAGGAATCACCCGTCAGTCTAGGCTTGACTTCCTCCCAGGGGTCACCCATCAGTTTAGGCTTGACTCCGCCCAGGGGTCACCCATCAGCTTAGGCTTGACACCCTGGTTCTTCAGGGCACCAGTTAGTGGATCCACACAACCATTGTTAGTACCCGTGGCATGGTACTAACACCCTTTCAACTAGGGTTACAGGTTGGACCCCAATCAGCTCAGAGTAGGGTATGTCGGTTACATGATACCTCCTATAGTCTTTGTACAGTATTCAGTGTAGTTTCAGTTTAGATTTGCTTGACCAAAGCATACAGATTCTCAGTTATTCAGTTATCAGATTTCAGTCTTTTAGTTCACAGATTATTTTAGAAATATGCTTATGCTTGGTCTTCCATTCTCAGATTTTACAATTTTCATGCTTTTATGCTCTGTTATCTCTTATTGTTCAGTAGTCCATTTTTATATATCATTTACTCAGTATATATAGACGTTAGTTATCCCTGTTTTTAGATTTCAATTATTCTGTCACCCAGGCATCAGTTATTCCGTTAATCAGATCATCTCACTACATGTATCTTTGTTTTTGTATATTCATGTTTTTATGTTTTACCGTATCTCAGCTTCAGTTCTACTTATTCTGCAAAAGTAAGATTTTAAGAAACTAAGTGTAGTGATTCACCAGCTTATCAGATTATGTTTGTTACTCTTATTTTAAGCTACTTCTGATTTTAGTTTATTTCAGTCTGTTGGTGAGTCTACTTACACTTAGCATGCATATTTTAAGATTACGTATGAAATCAGTTTTTATTTATTGTATTCACCCCCGCTTACTCAGTACATTCCAAAAGTACTGATCCACATATACGTCTGTGTGGCTACATTATTTCATAATGTAGGTACCAGTTGTAGTCCACATATCATGATCAGACAGTTGCAATTTCCAGCCAGCAAGTGATTAGTTATCCTATTTCGGGGACTTCAGTTAGATGTTGCTCATGTACTTTGCTTTATTACTTATATGTATTGATTAATGGTAGTTGGAGGCATGTCCCAGCTATCTATAGTTAGTATAGTAGAGGCTTCATAGATGTCTGTCAGAGTCAATTATGTAATTTCAATTCTCTCTTCAGTTTTATCAGATTGTAAATTATATCAGTATTATAATTCTTCCCAAATTTTGTCATAATTACATTTTCGCACAGAAGAACCAGTTATTTAATATATTATAAATTAGTTGCTTAATAGTATGTCAGTTCATGGGTTAGCTTGAGATCACTTGTGGTTCCAAGCACCATGTTACAACTAGGGGATAGTCTCGGGTCGTGTCATACCAAGACTTGCAAGCTATTATAATTATGTCATTCCATATCCATTTAACCATTTAGACTTCATTTTTTATTTTAAAATCTGTAACCATGGGACCCAAGGGAATTTTCAAATTTTTTTACCTTTTCACCAGTTAATGTTATGCAATTTTCTAAAGAATAGTTTAGACACTATGAAATCCTTAGTTAAAAACCAAATTTTGATATGGGTTGAGGTTTATGTCATTATCATGTAGAAATCCGTAACATTGTTACTCCATAATACCAATTCCATCATATTTACATGACCCAATTCAATTTCAAAATCCAATGTTCACACATATAATCCATTTGTATAAGAAGAAATCAGTTTTGAAGTTTTCACAATAAAATTACCTCAAACCTAGTTTAAATCAACAAGAACACATATATATCAATTAAATTGATGCAATATAACCATAATTAAAATAGAAAATGTTCAACATACCTTTCTGAAGAGAAATTTCCCCAGAGATAGCAATCGTAAAAACCCTTATCTTGAACCCTAACTTTATAACCCTTCAACCTAGCATTTTGTTCACTTTAGAGGATAGAAAAAAGAAAGAACGTGTTAAATTTCATAACTGATGAGTAAATAGGTTTATATCGGGACTAAAGTCATTTAATAGGGTAAAAGACCAAAAAATAACATCTCAAACTTAAAAAAATAAAAATTCACATTTTGTGCCATTGGGCGTGGTACGCCCTTATAACACCAGCCTAAGGGCATTGCATGCTCTTATCGCGGCGTGCCTAGGGCGTGGGCACGCCGCTATCACAGATCTTTACTGGTTTAGGGTCCAAAATCACCCCGAACACTTTCTGAAAGTTCCAAAACTCTTTCTAATGGCCCAGTTACTATTTCTTATCATGATTCAAGTCAAAAATCATTGTTAAACATGAGGAACGGTTCAAAATAAAATTGTTAAAATTTTTGGGGTCTTACATGAGAAGCATGAAGTATTGATAAGCATGTTTCTCTATAAATTTATCAGTAAAAATAATCTTGTGCCAAGGAAATTAAACACATTTAAATTGAGTAAATAATATAATTGATGCCTCCTCTACTATTTAACCTATATGAGGATCAACAAATTAGCTATTAGTTCTTCTAAACATGTTCACAAGGATATTTTCAATGCGAGGTTTCTAATAAGATTTCATTGAACCACATTCTTTAGTGCATGAACATATCAAAGTGAAAGTGATATCAATATTTTTCTAATTGTTAATGTCCAATTGCATTCCTTTCTCCGATATTTTCATGTTCATTAGTTCTAGAATATTTTTTTTTGGTATAAATAACCATTTGATGTATTCGAAAATCAGTGAGCTGACTAATTCAAAATGGCTTGTATTTTTGGGGCTTAAACTCTGAGTCAATTATATAAGGATAAATGGATCAGATTGATCTCATCAATCCATAGGTGGTATAATTATTTTTCTTCTTCCTCTTGTTCTTTTTCATTTCTTATGTGATATCCAATATCCATTTTAGGATCCTAGTAATTTGAATTCACGTCTAAAAGTCTCTCTTTAAAGGATAAAGCAGTTAAAGCAATTCCTTAATCCAAGACTCCGCCCCGATACCTCCATAACACTCAATGACAACCTTTGGTGATAGTATTGCATAGCTTCGATACCAATAACACACTCATGTTGTTCCTCTTTTCATCAATGTATAGGTTTATGACAGCAACACCCTTTTGTCTACAATTATTAGAGGCATTGGAATATATTTATCTTATAAGGACTGCTAAACGTCCAAATAAATCATGTCTATATTGTCCAAAGAGGGGTATTTTTGTTATTTTTTAAACTTATTTTGAATGTTCCTCTAAAGCTAAATGACTTTTACACCCTTTTTTTAAAAAAAATATTTATAATATTCTCTCTCTACCGTACTTGTTATAATTGTAGAAAACTAGGACATTTAGCTAGATATTGTAAAATGCCTAAAAACCCAAAAAGAAAACAAATATTAGAAATAAAATAGAAAATACAGAATATATGCAGATAGATTATATAGATTATGAATTAGAAAGTGAAAATAGTATATATGAAATTTTGAAGAATGAAACAGATAATGAAATGGATAGTGATTTAGATGAATCAAATGACTGAAGAAATAAAAATAAACCAAATAACTGAGGAAGATATAAAAATAATAACAAAGGAAGAATATTTAAATGAAGAAGAAACAGATCAAAAAATAATATTTGATAATAATATATTTGACGAAATGAAAGGAAAAGAGTTAGACCTAAGTGTAAAAAAAATATTTAAAATACCAACAATAAAAAATATATTTAGTTGAAAAAAGGAAGAATACTACGTAGTAAGCCAAAAAGAGCATGTAATAGACTGTAGATATGCAAAAGGTAGAGCTAGTATACCACTAGTAACAAAAAGAATAATTAATAAAGAAATAAACGATATAAAAACTAAAGACCCAATAAAATATGTACACCTTGGAGGAACAGAGATATTGATAAAAGCATGTTTTAGAGAAGGAATAGATACACCACTAGAATTATATTTAGCAGATGATAGAATTATAAAACCTATAGAAAAAAGTATAATAACTGCCATAAAAGGAAATTTAATATACCAAAAATTTAAATTTATAATAAGTGTGAATTATTCAGTAGCAATAACAGATAAAAATATAGATAAATCATTTGTGTTATATTGGAAAATATCAGGAATACAACTAACCCCAGGAAGTAAAATATTTACAGCAAGATGTAAAAATCAATACGTATTAACAACAAAACATAAAATAACAGGAAAAAATAAAATTAATAAAACACAAATAGAAAGTCCTTTTGAACAATTCGTAAAAACAATTGATAATAATGATTATAGTTACAAAGACATAGATATAGAAGAAGATTTAGAAATAATAAATGATAGAATAAGTACAACAAAAAGAATACCTAATGAAAAAGCAGAATCAACAAGCTCATAAAAAAGAACAAGTTCTGAAACAACTTCAACAGTTAATTTAAATTAATATTACATAACAGGAACAATAAATGAAAAAGAATATTTAATACTCTTAAACAAGGGACAAGAAGAAAATTATATAATAAAATATCTAGTAAAAAGTGAAGAAATAAAATCTAATAGTAATATATGCCCAGATCTACCAAGGAGTCTAATAAACATTAAGGATACAGCTGAAAAGGAAATAATAATAGGAGTTAGAAAAATAAAAATAGAATTTGAAATAAAGGAAGAAATACAAAAAGCAGACATAATAGTAGGAATAAAATGGTTAGAACAAGTAAAACCATACAATATAGAACATACACAATTATCTATAACATATAATAAAGAAAAATTATTCATAAAAAGAGCTTTAACATGATATGAAAATATATGTACTTGTAAAAATAATAGTAAAAGGATATTATAATAGGTATTATACACCTATGATAGATACAAGAGCAGAAGAAAATTTATGTAGATACAACTGTTTACCAGAAAGTAAATGGGATAAATTAAAAACACCAATAGTAGTCAAAGGATTTAATAATGAAGGAAGTTTAATTACATATAAAGCTAAAAATGTAAAAATACAGATATGGGATAAAATAATAACGATAGAAGAAATCTATAATTATGAACTAACATCAAAAGATATGCTTTTAGGAATGCCATTTTTAGATAAATTATACCCACATATAATAACTAAAACAGACTAATGGTATACAACACCATATAAACAAAAAGTAAGAGCAAAAAGAGAAAACTGATTGGATAAAAGGAAGTGAAAAAATTACACAAAAGTTAGAAAATATAAAAAATACAGAAGACACAGTAGAATTAGTTGTATTTTCGATAAATAAAAAAGAAATAACTATATGTTCAATAGATAAGGTAGAAATAATAAAGAAAAGATTAAGACAATTATATAGTGAAGATCCATTAAAAGGATGGGAAAAACATAAAACTACTATAACAATTGAATTAATAGATAAAAATAACATAATAACTCAAAAACCATTAACATATAATTTTGACGAATTAAAAAAATTTAAAATGCATATAGATGAATTATTAGAAAAACAGTATATACAAAGAAGCAATAGTAAACATAATAGCCCAGCGTTTATGGTAAATAAACATAGTGAACAAAAAAGAGGAAAAAGTAGAATGATGATTGACTATAGAAATTTAAATGCAAAACCTATGACATACAATTATCCAATACCAAATAAGATATTAAAAATAAGACAAATACAAGGATATAACTACTTTAGTAAATTTGATTGTAAATCAGAATTTTACCACTTAAAGTTAGATGAAAATTCTAAGGAATTAACCGCATTTACGGTACCACAAAGATTTTATGAATGGAATGTATTACCATTTGGATATAAAAATGCACCAGGTAGATACCAACACTTTATGGATAGTTATTTTAACCTAATTGTATAGTATACGTAGATGATATACTACTATATACAAAAACTAAAGAGGAACATTTAAAATTATTAGAACAATTTACAGATATAATAGAAAAATCGGAAATAAGTTTAAGTGAAAAGAAAGCCGAAATTATGAAAAACCAAATAGAGTTTTTAGGAATACAAATAGATAAAAGTGGAGTAAAAATGCAACAACATATAGTACAAAAAATAATAAATTCAAAAGAAGAATTAGATACAAAAAAAAAATTACAATCATTTTTGGGATTAGTAAACCAAGTAAGAGAATATATACCAAAATTAGTAGAAAACCTAAAGTCATTACAGAAAAAATTTAGAAAGGATATAGAATATAATTACAACGAAGAAGATAAAAAACAAGTTCAGAAAATAAAAATACTTTGTAAAGAGTTACCAAAATTACAATTTACAGACGAAAATAAAAAATTAAATATATAGTAGAAGCAGATGCTAGTGAATATAGTTATGGAGGAGTACTTAAATATAGATATGGAGAAGAAAAATTAGAACATCATTGTAGATACTACTTAGGTATGTTTAATGAAACATAAATAAAATGGGAAATAAATAGAAAAAATTATGTTCATTATATAAATGTTTATTAGCATTTGAGTCATATATTGTATATAACAAGTTTATTGTACAAACAGATAATACACAGGTACGCTGGTGGTTAACAAAGAAAATACAAAATTCAGTTACAACGAAAGAGATTCGGAGACTAGTATTAAATATATTAAATTTTACATTTACAATTGAAGTAATTAGTACTAACAAAAATGTTATTGCAGATTACATATCAAGACAAATCTACACAGACTGATATAATAGAAGATGATGCTTTAGAAAAAATACTCAAAACCCTAACTACGCTTTCCATGAAAGTGGACAGTATGGGTAATGAAATAGAAAACCTAAAGACTAATGAAGTTAAACTGAAGTCTAAAGCTATGAATCAGCTAACTCAGCAGTGTGCAGAGCTATGTCGATCGGAAGACATCAAAATTCCAGAGCTAAAAGGAGACGTTGGGACACTTCATAAAACCCATAACGTTTATCAATCTACAATTGCAGGTACAAGCAAAGGAGTTAGTGGACAAAGATATCAGAACATGAACATGAATAAGATATTTGAAAAACTATTTATACCAAAAACACAAAAAGACCCCTTGTACATACCCCCACAAATTACCACATATCGAGAAAGTTTGAACCAAGATAAAAAATCTTATAACTACATAACCCGAGCATACATAGAAAATATCCACAAAATACAGACTTATCTAAATCTTAAACCCAGAGCCACAAATATCCAAGAACCAAACACAAACTATAGAACTCAAAAATTACAAGGTTACAAAAAGTTAATCGCACTATCGAAGACCAACCCAAGCTTAGTTAAAACTTGTTTCAGTTATGGATTATTAATTACCGTATATAACCATGAAGGAAATAAACTAACAAATATACCAGAATTATATAGAGCATTCACCACTTATAAAAGAATAACAAAAGAAAATTTATTTTTTATAAAGTTTTATACTGCACCAACAGAGATATTATATGACGAGATCAAACCAGTTATACAAATTATAAAAATAGGATTAACCAGAGATATGATTATACCGGAAGATATTGTCCAACAGCCAGAGATACCTAAAATCGAGATACCTAATTTTTATGCAAATAAACTGTCACGCCCCAAAATCCCATCGGGCCGGACTGGCACCCGAAGCCGAGAAGGCCCGAGAGAACCCGTTCAAATACCTGTACTTTCACTTACATGTCACCAAAAATTTGGACAGCACTTTGTTGCATATAGAAGAATCTAATTATCTGTATCAGCACAACACGCACAAATATATATATATATATATAACACTTGGCCGTCGGGGCCACCACATATACAAATATAACATGACTATATAAACTTCCATGACTTTACCCTTGCTTATGTCTACAAAGCCTCTAGGATATACATGACATAACTAGGGTCGGGACAAACCCCCGCCCACACACGACTTCTGTACAATGAAAAAACATAAGGAACCGACTCGGAAATCTCTGAAGCAAACTGGAGCTCACCAACAATAGCTGTATGACCTGGCTCCTATCTATGCTGTGAGTGAGCTGAAGCACCTGTGCCTGCAGCATGAAATGCAGGTCCCCCGTGAGGGACGTCAGTACGAAATATGTACTGAGTATGTAAAGCTGTAAATAATCATATGTGATATGGGGGATCAAGAAAATCAGACGCAAGTGAATAAATCATAATAGAAGTGAACCACACTTCATAAACACTTTTAGGATCATGTACATTATCATTAATCTGAATTGGGTTCTTGAATTCAAACACATTTGTGGAACGGTATACATTCGTTCATTTCATTCTTTACAATTATCATTCGCCATTACCTCCTCCTCCCGAACCTCCAACCACCTAACAATAATCAATAATGTACCGTACTGTGACCATTAGGCTGCCTCCAGTACATATCAACTGGGATCGACCCATGCTAGGCTTATGCCCCTGGGATACCACCCATAAACACAAATAGGGATCGACCCATGCTAGGCTTATGCCCCTGGGATACCACCCACACGTATATCAAGTAACACACATAAGAGATCTTTCCAATAACTTAGTTCAAAAGCTTTTGAGATTATTACATTAGTGTTCATGCCAATATAGTACCTTTGGAACAATGATACATCAATAGGAATCAAGTAATAGACCTTCTATACAATAACGATGTTATAAAGACTCATTGGTACATCAACAATGTGTTTCAGAATCATCAATATCACAACAATGAAATAGGAGCCTTTTGGTATATCAATGAAACATTTTTACACTTTATAGAATGGAAACAACTTCGTTGGTAATGTAGAACAATACATGTTTTTGGACAACCTCGGAATCTTATTTGATGGAACATTGGTGTTTTCATGCCAAAGAACATTGTTAGAGTATGCTTTACATACCTCGTTGTAGATTCGGATACCAATTCAACACAACTTCCCGCCTTTACAAATCACTTATCTACAATGAAATGTTTGGCATCTAGTATTAGCAACCCAACACCACAATTCTCTTCCATAATTCCATGCAACCAATATTTGCAAAACATTCCAAAAACCAACTTGAACAATAGGTTTATGTGTATATATATATATATATATATAATCATCATTTCAATACCACATCATCAATACCAAATCCCTTCACAATTCAACATAATCCAACCATGCACAAGAATAATCCAACATCATTTCCCAATCATCTTTCAACAACAATCAAATAACATACTTCTTATGCTCACATGCATATATATATATATATATACATATCCATATAAATAACACCAACATAATTTACATCCTTACCATAAAATGGCCCTTTTTGTTTCGAAGTCCTGTTGGCACAAATAAGGGGCGCTTCTCGAAGCCCTCGAGACGGTGAACACAACTACGGAATCAATTTGGATTTTTTACGGTTGAATCACAAGATAATTGGAGTTGAAATTAGGCTAGGGTTTCTTATTTTCAATAATTTGATGATAATTGATGGATATGAGACTAATTATATGTATATAATGACCAATTTTCGTCCATGAGGTGATGGAAAATGACCATATTGCCCTTAAAAATTTAAGCAAATCCGAATTTGTCCATGGTGGACTGTTTTGACAGGCTAAAGTAAATCGGCCATAACTCTTTGCTCCGATATCGGATTTGGGTGAAATTGGTATCGTTGGATAGATAATTCAAAGGTATTTCATTTCATATAAATTAGGCCACCCAGTTCGTCCTGTACAAGGAGTTATGATCGTTTGAAGTTGACCCTAAAAAACTGTTTTGAGAGGCTGAAGTAAAACGAGTATAACTCCTTACTTAGACGTTGGATTTGGATGAAACCAATTGCATTGGAAAGAAGACTCAAAGATATTTCTGTTGATATGTGGTATCTCTCCCAATTCATTATATTAAGGGAGTTATGATCGTTCAAAGTCGACCCAAAAAACTGGCAGGCCTCAGTAGTTTGTGTGCAGGAAATTTTCCTGCACATTTACTATTCACCATATCCCGGCCACCGTTTTATATTTTCGAACGTGCTCGATTATATCCGAAACTTATCCGTTTTTGGAAATCTTTATATCGTTGGAAAGCTTATTCAATAACCTTCGTATGGAACCATCGACGGGCAAATTTCGGTATAAATAAAATAAAAAATTAATTCCATATAAATAAGACCAATCACGTAGTTGAATACGCCAATACATGTACTTGAATACGGGTACTTGAATACGCCAATACATGTACTTGAATACGGGGTGTTACATCCTTCCCCCCTTAAGGACATTCGTCCTCGAATGTGAAATGTAGTTATTTAGCCGAAACAAGTTCAAATTCATAATTGATATTCACGCCATCATATAGATATTATGCATATGTAAAAACTTACTTGTTAGTGTCCCAGTTCCACTCCTTGCACTTCTTTTTCACCTTTGAAAAAATAAGGGTATTTTGATTTCATTGCTTCCTCAGCTTCCCATGTAATCTCTTCCCTTTGTTGATTTCTCCAAAGTACTTTCACCGATACTACTTCTTTATTTCTCATCTTCTTAACTTGACGATCTAATATAGCAATAGACATCTCCTCATAGGTAAGATCTTCTGTTACTTGCACATCTTCAGTAGAAGTAATAAGGGACGGATCTCCGATGCACTTTCGAAGCATCGATACATGAAATACTGGATGCACTGATGAGAGTTCCTGGGGTAGCTCTAATTCATAAGCAACTTGCCCACGTCTTCGAATAATCTTATACGGGCCTATATATCGTGGACTCAACTTTCCTTTCTTGTCAAATCTCATCACTCCTTTCATTGGCGATACCTTCAAAAATACCCAATCGCCTAACGAAAACTCTAGCTCTCTTCTTCTACTATCCGCATATGACTTGTGTCGACTTTGAGCTGTTTTCAACCGTTGCTGAATCACCTTGACTTTTTCTATGGCTTGATACACAAGATCCGGTCCGAACATAAGAGTTTTACCCGCTTCAAACCATCCTATTGGTGATCTACACTTCCTCCCATATAAAGCTTCATATGGTGCCATTTGGATACTTGAATGATAGCTATTATTGTAGGCAAACTCAATAAGAGGTAAATGATCATCCCAGCTGCCTTTAAAATCTATAACACATGCTCGTAGCATATCTTCAAGTGTTTGAATGGTGCGCTCTGCTTGTCCATCCGTCTGAGGGTGAAAAGTTGTACTCAGATTCACTTGTGTTCCCAAACTCCGTTGGAAAGACTTCCAAAAGTTTGCGGTAAATTGAGTTCCCCGATCCGATATAATAGAAGTTGGAACTCCATGTAATCAGACTATTTCTTTAACATACAGCTTCGAATATTCTTCAACTGTGTAAGTGGTCTTAACGGGTAAGAAATGTGCGGATTTAGTAAGCCTATCCACAATCACCCATATAGAATCAAATTTTCGAGCTGTACGAGGCAAACCTGTAACAAAATCCATGTTGATCATGTCCCACTTCCAAATTGGAAGATCTATGCATTGCATATAGCCTCCGGGTTTTTGGTTCTCAATTTTAACTCTTTGACAATTTGGACATTCAGCTACAAATTCTGCAATGCTCTTCTTCATGTCATTCCACCAATACATATCTTTCAAATCTTGATACATTTTGGTTGATCCTGGATGAATGGAATACCTTGAAAAATGTGCCTCTGTCATAATCTTCTTTCTTAGCCCGTCTACATCCGGCACACACAATCGGTTTTGGCACTGAAGTACTCCTTCTCGCGTAAGCTCAAATGCCTTGGTCGCACCACTCTGAACGTTCTCCTTAAGCTGTAATAAAATAGGATCTGCATATTGCTTCTCTTTCACTTCAGCTACTAATGAAGATTCCGCAGCATTATGTACGATAAGCTCTTTATTCGGAGTTTCAAGAAGGCGAACTCCCAAACTAGATAACTGGTGAAGATCTTTAACCATCCCTTGCCTTTCTATAGGCGCCATCATAGCCTTACGACTTAACGCATCAGCTACCACATTTACTTTCCCTGGATGGTACAAGATATCAACACCGTAGTCCTTTAATAGTTCAAGCCATCTCCACTGCCTTAAATTTAGATCTTTCTGATTAAAAATATATTGCAAGCTCTTATGGTCAGTATATATATCAACATGAACCCCATATAAGTAGTGGGGCCATATCTTTAAAGAAAAAATAACTGCTGCCAGCTCAAGATCGTGTGTAGGATAATTTTTCTCATGTGGCCGCAATTGTCTAGAAGCATATGCTATTACCTTACCATGATGCATCAATACACATCCTAAACCAATTTTGGAAGCATCACAATACACTGTATACCCTTCGGTGCCTTCTGGAAGTACCAACACGGGTGTAGAAATCAATTTGTTCTTTAAATCTTGAAAACTCTTCTCACATGCATCATTCCATTGGAATTTAGATGCTTTATGGGTTAGCTTGGTTAAGGGAGCTGAAATGGAAGAAAAGTCTTTAACAAACCTCCTATAATAACCGGCCAACCCGAGAAAACTACGAATCTCCGTCGGCGTTGTGGGCCTTGGCCAGTTCTTCACAGCTTCTATCTTTTGAGCATCAACCTTTATCCCTTCACTAGATACAATATGACCCAAAAATGCCACCGACTTTAACCAAAACTCACATTTAGAGAACTTTGCATAAAGCTTACAATCACGAAGAGTCTGCAATGTCTGTCGTAAGTGATTGGCATGGTCCTCTTCTGATCTAGAATAAAATAGAATATCATCTAAAAAAACTATCACAAATACATCCAGGAATGGCTTAAACACCCTATTCATCAAATCCATAAAAGCTACAGGTGCATTTGTTAGCCCAAATGACATAACTAGAAACTCATAATGACCATACCTTGTTCGGAAAGCTGTTTTGGGTATATCTTTTTCTTTGACCCTCACTTGGTGGTAACCTGACCTCAAATCAATCTTAGAAAAGCACTTGGCGCCCTGTAACTGATCAAATAAATCATCAATTCTTGGGAGAGGATATTTATTCTTAATAGTCACCTTATTCAATTGCCGATAATCAATAGACATCCTCAGCGAGCCATCCTTTTTGCGTACAAATAACACTGGTGCTCCCCAAGGGGAAATACTAGGCCTAATGAACCCCTTTTCTAGCAAATCTTTCAATTGCTCTTTCAATTCTCGTAATTATGCTGGGGCCATTCTATACGGAGGAATGGAGATTGGTTGGGTGCCTGGTATTACATCAATACCAAACTCTACTTCTCGTTCAGGAGGCAAACCTGGAAGATCTTCAGGAAATTCATTTACCACCGGAACAGCGTGAAGAGTTGGTGGCTCCGCTTCTGTATCCCTTACTCTAACTAAATGATATATGTATCCCTTGGAAATCATTCTTCTTGCCTTAAAATAAGAAATAAATCTACCTCTTGGCGCGCTAATTTCACCTTTCCATTCAAGGACTGATTCATTTGGAAAATGGAAATATACCTTTTTCGTGCAGCAATCAATTGTGGCATAACAAGACGCCAACCAGTCCATACCCATTATAACATCAAAATCTACCATTTCTAACTCTACAAGATCAGCCATCGTATCACGACCACAAACAGTTACTATGCAGTTTCGATAAACCCTTCTAGCTATAATAGATTCCCCGACCGGTGTGGACACTTCAAATGGCTTAACTAACAGTTCGGGTATTCTTTTGAAATTTCCAGCAACCAATGGAGTAACATAAGATAATGTAGAACCGGGATCAATTAAGGCATATAAATCGAATGAAAATATAGACAACGTACCCGTAACCACATCTGGGGAAGCCTCTAAATTCTGTCGATCCGCTAGAGCATACGTACGATTATGAGCCCCGCTAGAACTCGTGGCTCCTATATCACCTCTAACACGACCCATTGGCTGTGCACCCCTTCCTGAATAAGGCATCGATGATGATGATACAACAAATGACCCCGTAGGTCGTGCCATACCCCCTATGTCCCTTCGTGGACATTCCCTCATCATATGCCCCGACATACCGCACGAAAAGCAAACATTGGTCCCCATCCGACATGCTCCCAAATGATACCTTCCACATTTATTGCATGGCTCTCGAGGAGGTCTCGATTGGCTCATATTCCCTTGCCCTTGGTAACCCACTGATCGCGAACTATGACCCTCACTTCTTTGCCCAAATTGACTGCCTCTGAACCCCTGATGCTGTGGTGGAGCACTAGCTGCAGAATAAGAAAATAATGGCCTAGGTGGTCTAGCAGAAAATTGAGGTCTAAAACCTCCCTGTGGCGCCATAAACTGTCCTGTAGATCTGGCCCTCTTAGAAGATCCGCTTTCAAATTCCTGTGTTCTTCTTCTTTGCCTCTGATCTTCCATTTTTTGTGCAAATGCTTGGATCCTAGCTATATCCATGTCTTTATTCAGTGCAGCAATAGTACAATCCCTAACCAAATACGGATCCAATCCATTCACATACCGATGAACTCTATCATTCATAGTAGCTATAACATTAGGAGCATATCTGGACAAGGAATTAAATCGAAGACTATACTCCCTCACATTTGTATGACCCTGTCTAAGATTTAAGAACTGATCTACACGGGCCTGACGAGTCTCATATGGAAGATAATGATCAATAAATGCCTCTTTGAACTCTTTCCAAGTAGCTGGGGGTGCATCAATGCCCCTTGAACGTTTCCAGTCTTCATACCAATATATAGCCTCACCTTTGAATCTATACGCGGCTAACTCCACTGTCTCTCTGCCCGATACATGCATCACCTCTAGGGCCCTTTGGATCTGATCAATAAAGTCCTGCGGATCTTCGTTAAGATCGGATCCGGTAAAAGTAGGCGGATCCATCTTAAGAAAATCCTGTGTTCGAATACTAGCCGCCCTATCTATACCACTAGGACCTGCAGTAGGAATAGCTTGCCCTTGAGCTTGCCCAGCAACTATACGAGTCAAAAGTTGCACTGCATTTCTAAGATCTTGATCAACAGCATTAATAGGTGGCTCTGGGGATATAGTTCTCCTCCCCCTTATTTCTTCCGGACTAGGGGAAGTTTCTGATACATGCTAAGCTGGAGCCTCACTTTGATTAGCTGGTATAGTGGGTGGACTTACTAGTCCCCTCTCCGGCAGCCATATCTACTTGCTTACCGGTATTCTTGCTTCTGGTAACCGACATCATTACTATAATAAGATAAACAAACTGATTCAGTGGTCAACTATGACTTTATATACAATATAAGCTCTATCGCACGATCTAAGACATGAAGAAAAGAAACAATTCCTAAATGTCCATAGCCTCCTGTTTATAGATGTGGTGCACAACACACCGATAAACAAGACTCTACGTAGACACGGCTTTGTAGACTCACTAGGACGAACCACTCTGATACCACTTTTGTCACGCCCCAAAATCCCATCGGGCCGGACTGGCACCCGAACCCGAGAAGGCCCGGGAGAACCCGTTCAAATACCTGTACTTTCACTTACATGTCACCAAAAATTTGGACAGCACTTCGTTGCATATAGAAGAATCTAATTACCTGTATCAGCACAACACGCACAAATATATATATATATACATATATATAACACTTGGCCGTCGGGGCCACCACATATACAAATATAACATGACTATATAAACTTCCATGACTTTACCCTTGCTTATGTCTACAAAGCCTCTAGGATATACATGACATAACTAGGGTCGGGACAAACCCCCGCCCACACACGACTCCTGTACAATGACAAAACATAAGGAACCGACTCGGAAAGCTCCGAAGCAAACTGGAGCTCACCAACAATAGCTGTATGACCTGGCTCCTATCTATGCTGTGAGTGAGCTGAAGCACCTGTGCCTGCAGCATGAAATACAGGTCCCCCGTGAGGGACGTCAGTACGAAATATGTACTGAGTAAGTAAAGCTGTAAATAATCATATGTGATATGGGGGATCAAGAAAATCAGACGCAAGTGAATAAATCATAATAGAAGTGAACCACACTTCATAAACACTTTTAGGATCATGTACATTATCATTAATCTGAATTGGGTTCTTGAATTCAAACACATTTGTGGAACGGTATACATTCGTTCATTTCATTCTTTACAATTATCATTCGCCATTACCTCCTCCTCCCGAACCTCCAACCACCTAACAATAATCAATAATGTACCGTACTGTGACCATTAGGCTGCCTCCAGTACATATCAACTGGGATCGACCCATGCTAGGATTATGCCCCTGGGATACCACCCATAAACACATAAATAGGGATCGACCCATGCTAGGCTTATGCCCCTGGGATACCACCCACACGTATATCAAGTAACACACATAAGAGATCTTTCCAATAACTTAGTTCAAAAGCTTTTGAGATTATTACATTAGTGTTCATGCCAATATAGTACCTTTGGAACAATGATACATCAATAGGAATCAAGTAATAGACCTTCTATACAATAACGATGTTATAAAGACTCATTGGTACATCAACAATGTGTTTCAGAATCATCAATATCACAACAATGAAATAGGAGCCTTTTGGTATATCAATGAAACATTTTTACACTTTATAGAATGGAAACAACTTCGTTGGTAATGTAGAACAATACATGTTTTTGGACAACCTCGGAATCTTATTTGATGGAACATTGGTGTTTTCATGCCAAAGAACATTGTTAGAGTATGCTTTACATACCTCGTTGTAGATTCGGATACCAATTCAACACAACTTCCCGCCTTTACAAATCACTTATCTACAATGAAATGTTTGGCATCTAGTATTAGCAACCCAACACCACAATTCTCTTCCATAATTCCATGCAACCAATATTTGCAAAACATTCAAAAAACCAACTTGAACAATAGGTTTATGTGTATATATATATATATATAATCATCATTTCAATACCACATCATCAATACCAAATCCCTTCACAATTCAACATAATCCAACCATGCACAAGAATAATCCAACATCATTTCCCAATCATCTTTCAACAACAATCAAATAACATACTTCTTATGCTCACATGCATATATATATATATATATACATATCCATATAAATAACACCAACATAATTTACATCCTTACCATAAAATGGCCCTTTTGGTTTCGAAGTCCTGTTGGCACAAATAAGGGGCGCTTCTCGAAGCCCTCGAGACGGTGAACACAACTACGGAATCAATTTGGATTTTCTACGGTTGAATCACAAGATAATTGGAGTTGAAATTAGGCTAGGGTTTCTTATTTTCAATAATTTGATGATAATTGATGGATATGAGACTAATTATATGTATATAATGACCAATTTTCGTCCATGAGGTGATGGAAAATGACCATATTGCCCTTAAAAATTTAAGCAAATCCGAATTTGTCCATGGTGGACTGTTTTGACAGGCTAAAGTAAATCGGCCATAACTCTTTGCTCCGATATCGGATTTGGGTGAAATTGGTATCGTTGGATAGATAATTCAAAGGTATTTCATTTCATATAAATTAGGCCACCCAGTTCGTCCTGTACAAGGAGTTATGATCGTTTGAAGTTGACCCTAAAAAACTGTTTTGAGAGGCTGAAGTAAAACGAGTATAACTCCTTACTTAGACGTTGGATTTGGATGAAACCAATTGCATTGGAAAGAAGACTCAAAGATATTTCTGTTGATATGTGGTATCTCTCCCAATTCATTATATTAAGGGAGTTATGATCGTTCAAAGTCGACCCAAAAAACTGGCAGGCCTCAGTAGTTTGTGTGCAGGAAATTTTCCTGCACATTTACTATTCACCATATCCCGGCCACCGTTTTATATTTTCGAACGTGCTCGATTATATCCGAAACTTATCCGTTTTTGGAAATCTTTATATCGTTGGAAAGCTTATTCAATAACCTTCGTATGGAACCATCGACGGGCAAATTTCGGTATAAATAAAATAAAAAATTAATTCCATATAAATAAGACCAATCACGTAGTTGAATACGCCAATACATGTACTTGAATACGGGTACTTGAATACGCCAATACATGTACTTGAATACGGGGTGTTACATCCTTCCCCCCTTAAGGACATTCGTCCTCGAATGTGAAATGTAGTTATTTAGCCGAAACAAGTTCAAATTCATAATTGATATTCACGCCATCATATAGATATTATGCATATGTAAAAACTTACTTGTTAGTGTCCCAGTTCCACTCCTTGCACTTCTTTTTCACCTTTGAAAAAATAAGGGTATTTTGATTTCATTGCTTCCTCAGCTTCCCATGTAATCTCTTCCCTTTGTTGATTTCTCCAAAGTACTTTCACCGATACTACTTCTTTATTTCTCATCTTCTTAACTTGACGATCTAATATAGCAATAGACATCTCCTCATAGGTAAGATCTTCTGTTACTTGCACATCTTCAGTAGAAGTAATAAGGGACGGATCTCCGATGCACTTTCGAAGCATCGATACATGAAATACTGGATGCACTGATGAGAGTTCCTGGGGTAGCTCTAATTCATAAGCAACTTGCCCACGTCTTCGAATAATCTTATACGGGCCTATATATCGTGGACTCAACTTTCCTTTCTTGTCAAATCTCATCACTCCTTTCATTGGCGATACCTTCAAAAATACCCAATCGCCTAACGAAAACTCTAGCTCTCTTCTTCTACTATCCGCATATGACTTGTGTCGACTTTGAGCTGTTTTCAACCGTTGCTGAATCACCTTGACTTTTTCTATGGCTTGATACACAAGATCCGGTCCGAACATAAGAGTTTTACCCGCTTCAAACCATCCTATTGGTGATCTACACTTCCTCCCATATAAAGCTTCATATGGTGCCATTTGGATACTTGAATGATAGCTATTATTGTAGGCAAACTCAATAAGAGGTAAATGATCATCCCAGCTGCCTTTAAAATCTATAACACATGCTCGTAGCATATCTTCAAGTGTTTGAATGGTGCGCTCTGCTTGTCCATCCGTCTGAGGGTGAAAAGTTGTACTCAGATTCACTTGTGTTCCCAAACTCCGTTGGAAAGACTTCCAAAAGTTTGCGGTAAATTGAGTTCCCCGATCCGATATAATAGAAGTTGGAACTCCATGTAATCAGACTATTTCTTTAACATACAGCTTCGAATATTCTTCAACTGTGTAAGTGGTCTTAACGGGTAAGAAATGTGCGGATTTAGTAAGCCTATCCACAATCACCCATATAGAATCAAATTTTCGAGCTGTACGAGGCAAACCTGTAACAAAATCCATGTTGATCATGTCCCACTTCCAAATTGGAAGATCTATGCATTGCATATAGCCTCCGGGTTTTTGGTTCTCAATTTTAACTCTTTGACAATTTGGACATTCAGCTACAAATTCTGCAATGCTCTTCTTCATGTCATTCCACCAATACATATCTTTCAAATCTTGATACATTTTGGTTGATCCTGGATGAATGGAATACCTTGAAAAATGTGCCTCTGTCATAATCTTCTTTCTTAGCCCGTCTACATCCGGCACACACAATCGGTTTTGGCACTGAAGTACTCCTTCTCGCGTAAGCTCAAATGCCTTGGTCGCACCACTCTGAACGTTCTCCTTAAGCTGTAATAAAATAGGATCTGCATATTGCTTCTCTTTCACTTCAGCTACTAATGAAGATTCCGCAGCATTATGTACGATAAGCTCTTTATTCGGAGTTTCAAGAAGGCGAACTCCCAAACTAGATAACTGGTGAAGATCTTTAACCATCCCTTGCCTTTCTATAGGCGCCATCATAGCCTTACGACTTAACGCATCAGCTACCACATTTACTTTCCCTGGATGGTACAAGATATCAACACCGTAGTCCTTTAATAGTTCAAGCCATCTCCACTGCCTTAAATTTAGATCTTTCTGATTAAAAATATATTGCAAGCTCTTATGGTCAGTATATATATCAACATGAACCCCATATAAGTAGTGGGGCCATATCTTTAAAGAAAAAATAACTGCTGCCAGCTCAAGATCGTGTGTAGGATAATTTTTCTCATGTGGCCGCAATTGTCTAGAAGCATATGCTATTACCTTACCATGATGCATCAATACACATCCTAAACCAATTTTGGAAGCATCACAATACACTGTATACCCTTCGGTGCCTTCTGGAAGTACCAACACGGGTGTAGAAATCAATTTGTTCTTTAAATCTTGAAAACTCTTCTCACATGCATCATTCCATTGGAATTTAGATGCTTTATGGGTTAGCTTGGTTAAGGGAGCTGAAATGGAAGAAAAGTCTTTAACAAACCTCCTATAATAACCGGCCAACCCGAGAAAACTACGAATCTCCGTCGGCGTTGTGGGCCTTGGCCAGTTCTTCACAGCTTCTATCTTTTGAGCATCAACCTTTATCCCTTCACTAGATACAATATGACCCAAAAATGCCACCGACTTTAACCAAAACTCACATTTAGAGAACTTTGCATAAAGCTTACAATCACGAAGAGTCTGCAATGTCTGTCGTAAGTGATTGGCATGGTCCTCTTCTGATCTAGAATAAAATAGAATATCATCTAAAAAAACTATCACAAATACATCCAGGAATGGCTTAAACACCCTATTCATCAAATCCATAAAAGCTACAGGTGCATTTGTTAGCCCAAATGACATAACTAGAAACTCATAATGACCATACCTTGTTCGGAAAGCTATTTTGGGTATATCTTTTTCTTTGACCCTCACTTGGTGGTAACCTGACCTCAAATCAATCTTAGAAAAGCACTTGGCGCCCTGTAACTGATCAAATAAATCATCAATTCTTGGGAGAGGATATTTATTCTTAATAGTCACCTTATTCAATTGCCGATAATCAATAGACATCCTCAGCGAGCCATCCTTTTTGCGTACAAATAACACTGGTGCTCCCCAAGGGGAAATACTAGGCCTAATGAACCCCTTTTCTAGCAAATCTTTCAATTGCTCTTTCAATTCTCGTAATTATGCTGGGGCCATTCTATACGGAGGAATGGAGATTGGTTGGGTGCCTGGTATTACATCAATACCAAACTCTACTTCTCGTTCAGGAGGCAAACCTGGAAGATCTTCAGGAAATTCATTTACCACCGGAACAGCGTGAAGAGTTGGTGGCTCCGCTTCTGTATCCCTTACTCTAACTAAATGATATATGTATCCCTTGGAAATCATTCTTCTTGCCTTAAAATAAGAAATAAATCTACCTCTTGGCGCGCTAATTTCACCTTTCCATTCAAGGACTGATTCATTTGGAAAATGGAAATATACCTTTTTCGTGCAGCAATCAATTGTGGCATAACAAGACGCCAACCAGTCCATACCCATTATAACATCAAAATCTACCATTTCTAACTCTACAAGATCAGCCATCGTATCACGACCACAAACAGTTACTATGCAGTTTCGATAAACCCTTCTAGCTATAATAGATTCCCCGACCGGTGTGGACACTTCAAATGGCTTAACTAACAGTTCGGGTATTCTTTTGAAATTTCCAGCAACCAATGGAGTAACATAAGATAATGTAGAACCGGGATCAATTAAGGCATATAAATCGAATGAAAATATAGACAACGTACCCGTAACCACATCTGGGGAAGCCTCTAAATTCTGTCGATCCGCTAGAGCATACGTACGATTATGAGCCCCGCTAGAACTCGTGGCTCCTATATCACCTCTAACACGACCCATTGGCTGTGCACCCCTTCCTGAATAAGGCATCGATGATGATGATACAACAAATGACCCCGTAGGTCGTGCCATACCCCCTATGTCCCTTCGTGGACATTCCCTCATCATATGCCCCGACATACCGCACGAAAAGCAAACATTGGTCCCCATCCGACATGCTCCCAAATGATACCTTCCACATTTATTGCATGGCTCTCGAGGAGGTCTCGATTGGCTCATATTCCCTTGCCCTTGGTAACCCACTGATCGCGAACTATGACCCTCACTTCTTTGCCCAAATTGACTGCCTCTGAACCCCTGATGCTGTGGTGGAGCACTAGCTGCAGAATAAGAAAATAATGGCCTAGGTGGTCTAGCAGAAAATTGAGGTCTAAAACCTCCCTGTGGCGCCATAAACTGTCCTGTAGATCTGGCCCTCTTAGAAGATCCGCTTTCAAATTCCTGTGTTCTTCTTCTTTGCCTCTGATCTTCCATTTTTTGTGCAAATGCTTGGATCCTAGCTATATCCATGTCTTTATTCAGTGCAGCAATAGTACAATCCCTAACCAAATACGGATCCAATCCATTCACATACCGATGAACTCTATCATTCATAGTAGCTATAACATTAGGAGCATATCTGGACAAGGAATTAAATCGAAGACTATACTCCCTCACATTTGTATGACCCTGTCTAAGATTTAAGAACTGATCTACACGGGCCTGACGAGTCTCATATGGAAGATAATGATCAATAAATGCCTCTTTGAACTCTTTCCAAGTAGCTGGGGGTGCATCAATGCCCCTTGAACGTTTCCAGTCTTCATACCAATATATAGCCTCACCTTTGAATCTATACGCGGCTAACTCCACTGTCTCTCTGCCCGATACATGCATCACCTCTAGGGCCCTTTGGATCTGATCAATAAAGTCCTGCGGATCTTCGTTAAGATCGGATCCGGTAAAAGTAGGCGGATCCATCTTAAGAAAATCCTGTGTTCGAATACTAGCCGCCCTATCTATACCACTAGGACCTGCAGTAGGAATAGCTTGCCCTTGAGCTTGCCCAGCAACTATACGAGTCAAAAGTTGCACTGCATTTCTAAGATCTTGATCAACAGCATTAATAGGTGGCTCTGGGGATATAGTTCTCCTCCCCCTTATTTCTTCCGGACTAGGGGAAGTTTCTGATACATGCTAAGCTGGAGCCTCACTTTGATTAGCTGGTATAGTGGGTGGACTTACTAGTCCCCTCTCCGGCAGCCATATCTATTTGCTTACCGGTATTCTTGCTTCTGGTAACCGACATCATTACTATAATAAGATAAACAAACTGATTCAGTGGTCAACTATGACTTTATATACAATATAAGCTCTATCGCACGATCTAAGACATGAAGAAAAGAAACAATTCCTAAATGTCCATAGCCTCCTGTTTATAGATGTGGTGCACAACACACCGATAAACAAGACTCTACGTAGACACGGCTTTGTAGACTCACTAGGACGAACCACTCTGATACCACTTTTGTCACGCCCCAAAATCCCATCGGGCCGGACTGGCACCCGAAGCCGAGAAGGCCCGGGAGAACCCGTTCAAATACCTGTACTTTCACTTACATGTCACCAAAAATTTGGACAGCACTTCGTTGCATATAGAAGAATCTAATTACCTGTATCAGCACAACACGCACAAATATATATATATATATATATATAACACTTGGCCGTCGGGGCCACCACATATACAAATATAACATGACTATATAAACTTCCATGACTTTACCCTTCCTTATGTCTACAAAGCCTCTAGGATATACATGACATAACTAGGGTCGGGACAAACCCCCGCCCACACACGACTCCTGTACAATGACAAAACATAAGGAACCGACTCGGAAAGCTCCGAAGCAAACTGGAGCTCACCAACAATAGCTGTATGACCTGGCTCCTATCTATGCTGTGAGTGAGCTGAAGCACCTGTGCCTGCAGCATGAAATACAGGTCCCCCGTGAGGGACGTCAGTACGAAATATGTACTGAGTAAGTAAAGCTGTAAATAATCATATGTGATATGGGGGATCAAGAAAATCAGACGCAAGTGAATAAATCATAATAGAAGTGAACCACACTTCATAAACACTTTTAGGATCATGTACATTATCATTAATCTGAATTGGGTTCTTGAATTCAAACACATTTGTGGAACGGTATACATTCGTTCATTTCATTCTTTACAATTATCATTCGCCATTACCTCCTCCTCCCGAACCTCCAACCACCTAACAATAATCAATAATGTACCGTACTGTGACCATTAGGCTGCCTCCAGTACATATCAACTGGGATCGACCCATGCTAGGATTATGCCCCTGGGATACCACCCATAAACACATAAATAGGGATCGACCCATGCTAGGCTTATGCCCCTGGGATACCACCCACACGTATATCAAGTAACACACATAAGAGATCTTTCCAATAACTTAGTTCAAAAGCTTTTGAGATTATTACATTAGTGTTCATGCCAATATAGTACCTTTGGAACAATGATACATCAATAGGAATCAAGTAATAGACCTTCTATACAATAACGATGTTATAAAGACTCATTGGTACATCAACAATGTGTTTCAGAATCATCAATATCACAACAATGAAATAGGAGCCTTTTGGTATATCAATGAAACATTTTTACACTTTATAGAATGGAAACAACTTCGTTGGTAATGTAGAACAATACATGTTTTTGGACAACCTCGGAATCTTATTTGATGGAACATTGGTGTTTTCATGCCAAAGAACATTGTTAGAGTATGCTTTACATACCTCGTTGTAGATTCGGATACCAATTCAACACAACTTCCCGCCTTTACAAATCACTTATCTACAATGAAATGTTTGGCATCTAGTATTAGCAACCCAACACCACAATTCTCTTCCATAATTCCATGCAACCAATATTTGCAAAACATTCAAAAAACCAACTTGAACAATAGGTTTATGTGTATATATATATATATATAATCATCATTTCAATACCACATCATCAATACCAAATCCCTTCACAATTCAACATAATCCAACCATGCACAAGAATAATCCAACATCATTTCCCAATCATCTTTCAACAACAATCAAATAACATACTTCTTATGCTCACATGCATATATATATATATATATACATATCCATATAAATAACACCAACATAATTTACATCCTTACCATAAAATGGCCCTTTTGGTTTCGAAGTCCTGTTGGCACAAATAAGGGGCGCTTCTCGAAGCCCTCGAGACGGTGAACACAACTACGGAATCAATTTGGATTTTCTACGGTTGAATCACAAGATAATTGGAGTTGAAATTAGGCTAGGGTTTCTTATTTTCAATAATTTGATGATAATTGATGGATATGAGACTAATTATATGTATATAATGACCAATTTTCGTCCATGAGGTGATGGAAAATGACCATATTGCCCTTAAAAATTTAAGTAAATCCGAATCTGTCCATGGTGGACTGTTTTGACAGGCTAAAGTAAATCGGTCATAACTCTTTGCTCCGATATTGGATTTGGGTGAAATTTGTATTGTTGGATAGATAATTCAATGGGCTTTCATTTAATATAAAGTAGGTCACCCAGTTAGTCCTGTACAAGGAGTTATGATCGTTTGAAGTTGACCCTAAAAAACTGTTTTGAGAGGCTGAAGTAAAACGAGTATAACTCCTTGCTCAGATGTTGGATTTGGATGAAACCAATTGAATTGGAAAGAAGACTCAAATATCTTTCTTTTGATATGTGGTAGCTCTCCCAGTTCATTAGATTAAGGGAGTTATGATCATTCAAAGTCGACCCAAAAAACTGGCAGGCCTCAGTAGTTTGTGTGCAGGAAATTTTCCTGCACATTTACTATTCACCATATCCCGGCCACCGTTTTATAGTTTCGAACGTGCTCGATTATATCCGAAACTTATCCGTTTTTGGAAATATTTATATCGTTGGAAAGCTTATTCAATAACCTTCGTATGGAACCATCGACGGGCAAATTCCGGTATAAATAAAATAAAAAATTAATTCCATATAAATAAGACCAATCACGTACTTGAATACGCCAATACATGTACTTGAATACGGATACTTGAATATGCCAATACATGTACTTGAATACGGGGTGTTACATAAACGACTTATTGGAATAGCTACGATTGTTCAAGAATTAGCAAATAAATATATCAATGGAAACCCAATATGGAGCTATTATTCAAGAGATCATCTAATAATTTATTCAAATTCAAGAGAGCTACGACAAACAGATATGGAAGATGCTAGACAATGGATTCTGACACTACTCAACCCAGAGAAACAACCAACTGCAAGAGCAATTAAGAAGAGATTTATTTCAGAAGAATTATTAACAAGATATTGCAAGATAATTGGACACAAATATCCAGGCCATCAATGTTCGAGATGTAATGGAGAAGATAATAGTATGCCAGAAGTTCAACTGGTATAGAAGAAGATAAGGACAATAGCTGGAAGATACACAACAAAAGATAGAAAAACACGGAGTAATAATGAAAGAGATAAAAGACAAGATATTAAAGTTGAAAGTGACATATGAAGGAATAAGATAACTTCTCTACGTAAATTATTATGAAGTTTTGATTTTTTAGGCCTATGAAATAGCCTTTTTGACTTTTAGGATGAAAATTATTATTAGATTTGTCTTTTTAGATTAGCTTTAAGACTTTTCTACCTTAAGTCTTTTTCTACTTATGTAAAGTTTGACAAATGTAAAGTAGGGATAGAAAAAATAGCTTTTTGTAAAGTTATTTTAGGACAGGTGTAAAGATGTAAATAGTTTACGCGTTTTCTTTTAGGCTTTAAATATGTAAGCCATTCGGCAAGTTAGAGACAAGATTTTCATGTGTTGAAAGCAAGCCTTCCCTCTTGTATACAAATTTTTTTTGAATATTTAATAAAAAACAAATATATTTCTAAGGAAAAGCTATGGATAAACAAAGCCCAGAATTATTAAACCTACCAGAACAGGTATATTTATTTACGATTATGAATAGCTAAATTCATAAATTCCTGACAATCATGATATGATAAAATAAGTTCATGGTAGTTACTTTATAGTAGAATTATTCGAAGAATAGCATGTTAAGAAGTTTATTAGCAAAGTGGATAAGGAGAAAAATCCCTAAGAACTATGCCATCCTAAAGGTGAAACCGGTGAGGCAAGAAAGTCGTGATAGGGGAGTAGCCACAGTAGATGCACTGTTTAAAGGAAAAATATCTAGATTACCATGCTAATAGTGACCGAAGAACATGTTATTTAAGAATAATCTAGTATATAGTAATCTAAAATGATCATATTTTGTTATGTGTATGATTGAAGGGAATATTTTGAAAAAAATATCATATGAAAAATGAGTACTTATTTATCTGACGAAATGGTAGATAAATTTAAAATACTTGTTTTGTATGTACTTAGGGATATAGAAATTGTAGCTATAAGAAAAATCATATTGGAAAAAATATTTGATAAATATTTTATGACTAGAATAAATTATATACCACACATACCTACCTACTCTTACAAGTATCTACATGCCAAACCTACACATCAACCATGATAAATTACGTATATTTAGAATATTGGAAAAACTAATGAAAACAAATCTAGAAAAATATATGAGAACTAAAGATATAAAATATATAGAATTCCTTAATGAAAATATACAAGAATTATTAAGATTAAAACAAGCAACCAGTAAATATTATGATAAAGCATTTAATAAATTATAAATTACTAAAATCTAACTCCAAGTTATCCAAGTTATTCGTAGAAACCTAAGCATCATATGTACAATATGACAAGTTATGTATCTGATGAAATTAAGATACTTGTTTATATATCATAAAAGACTTAGAAATATAAGACATAAAGAAAATAATATGGAAAAAAATATTTTATGAAGAATTGTTAAGTCTAGAATGGTTAGAAGATATGCATGATCTTAGTTTATATTATTCAGATAGTTATTACTCAGATAATAATAGTTATTATTCAGATGGATATTATACAGATTAAAAATGTTAGAATATATTAAAAGAGTTAGAGAAAAACAAAGTTGGCTATACGAAGAAATTAATTATAGAAACCAGCTTAGAAAAGGAAGAAAGCAATTAAAAGAAAGATTAGTTTGGATAGATAAAATCATGAAACAACTAGAATTAAAAGACAATTTAGAATATGATTTAGACATAGAATTATTCATAGAAGAAAAAGACAGGATAATTAACGAAATAGATAACCTATAATTTAATATCAGATATAGTACAATTAGAATAAATTATTACAAAGAAATTTGCAGTATTACAACTACTTTAGGATAAAATGATAAACTATAAATATTTAAAATATTGTAGACAAGATATGGAAGAAATAAGATTAACAGAAATACTTATGAAAGAGAATTTAATTGAATATTTTAGAACAAAAGATATAGAATATTTAGAATACCTTCAAATAATATACAAGAATTACAAAGACTAAGAGAAAAAACTAAAGAATATTACAGTAAAGCATTTAATCAAATACCATTTAATCACCCCCCAACATATGAACATCAATAAAACTAAAATAAATAAATTAAAAATAAAAATGTTTAGAAAAGATAAGAAACATCCACGCACAAATAAAAATAGATCCATTAAAGTTATAATAGATCTATTTAAGTTACCCAAGTTATCCGCACCCCTCTACAATCTATTTAAGTTACCAAGTTATCCGCACCCCCCTACAAGACTAATATTACATCCATAAATCGAGTTTCAATTCAATCTTATAATATTCATAGTTATATAAAATTATAAATTAAAGTAATTTATTTTTTCAATCAATGTCAAACATTTATGATTGACTAATTGTTACATCCAAAATCAAGTCTCAATTCAAAATTATAATACTCATAAATATATAATTTGAAACAATTAATCAAATAAAAAACAAATTTTATTCAATAATTGTTACTTGCACAATTTGTGTCTCAATTCAATTGTATGACACTATAGTTATATATTTTGAAGTAATTTAAATTTTCAATCAAAGTCAAACATTTATATTGACAAATTATTCAATACAAAAACTGAGTTTCAATTCAACCTTATAATATTTAGAGTTACATAAATGAAAATAATTTAATATCAAATTTAAGTCAAACATTACGATTAACTAATTGTCACATCTACAAATTGAGTTTCAATTCAATTTTACAATACTTAAAGTTATATGAATGGAAACAATTTATTTTTCAATTAAAGTCAAACGTTACAACTACCTAATTGTTCCATCTACAAACTGAGACTCAATTCAATCTAATTATACTTAGAGTTACATAACTGAAGCAATTTAACTTTTCTATTAAAGTGAAATATTAGAAATGAGTAATTGTCACATTCATTAACTGAGTCTCAATTCAATCTTATCATACTTAAAATTATGTAAATTGAAGCAATTAAATTTTTCAACTAAAGTCAACATTAGAACTGATTAATTGTTACTACCAAAAATTGAGTCTGGATTAATTTTTTTAACACTCATAGTTATATATATTAAAATAAATTATTTTTGAGTTAAAGTCAAACAATATGATTGACTTATTGTTAAATCCACCAATTGAGTCTCAATTCACTCTCATTTTACTTAGTTATATAAGTTGAAACAATCCAAGTTTACAATTACAATCAAACACTAGAATTGAATAATTGTTACATCCACAAATTGAGTCTTAATTCAAATTTTCAATTGAAGATAAATTTTGTATAAACTAATTCTTATGCTCACAAACTGAGGCTTAGTTCAATCGTATATATTTAGAGTTATACAAATTGAAGCAATCCATTTTTTCAATTTATGCCAAATATTTATGTCAAAGTTTGACCCACAATTATCATGTTTTTATATCTTCTTTACCTTTTAATTTTTTTTCATATTTTTTTGTATTCTACATTATTTTTTTAATTTTATTTATATTTTAAATGTTATATTGTCCAAATTAACACTTGGTTATTAGTTTAAGATTATTTCATACACACACACACACACACACACACACACACACACACACACACACACACATATATATATATATAGAGAGAGAGAGAGAGAGAGAGAGATAGATATCATGGGGCAAAACATAAGTTCCATGAATCTACGAGGCGAATATCTCATATGTTTAGTTTTATAATTTATTACTAAGAAAATAAGCTAAAGTAAGATTTTCAATAATTTTGTTAATAAATTTTAAAAAAATCATAAATATATAGATAAAATATTATAATTACATTCTACAAAAGTTGCTTTCTTTATTTATGTATTCAGAAAAATTATAGTATAAAGTATAAATATCATTACACTAATAATATAAAATATAATTTGTAGAAATATATTATACAAATATGTACTCAATTATTTATTTTAAGGTTATTTCATATGTCGTAAAGTTTATTCTAATATTTTTATTAAAAACTCTCTTCAATTTATGTAGTACTATTTTTTATATTTAATATTTTTTTTACATTATTTGTAAATATATACTCAATTGCTAGTTCCAACTCTATTTCATATATATATATATATATATATTATTTTTTATTATTTATTTTTATCTTTTCATAATTAATATGATGACCTCTCGACTTTAATATCTTGTTCAAGATAATTCTTTTATTACCTTTAACTATACGTAATATTTTTTTTTTAAAATAATTTAGTTAATCATCCTTTTTAAAGAGTATAAAAAATGTTAATTCTTTAATAAGTTTAATCATTTGTGATTTGGACATAATAAAAATAATAAACATTAAATTTACTTTTATATAAAATTACTAATATTTTATTGTATATAGTATAACAAAACAAAACAATTAAAATTATCATAGAAGATGGAAGAGTAAAAGAGATAAGAAAATTGAAGGAATAGTAACAATTTTATGGAGGATATGAATTATTCCAACATAAGAACTTATTAAATAATAAATAATTTATTGAGTAGAACGTATGGTAGTAATGAAAGATAATTAGTATCTTAAGGAAGAGAGAGTTAGGAATATGAAGGGTGGGGTTGTATATAATAGTATATCGTCTATGTATACTATACAATAATTTAAATGTTCTTCTTTGGTCTTTGTATATAATAGTATATCATCTATGTATACTATACAATTAGGTAGTTGTTTAAAATAACTATCCATAAAATATTGATATCTACCTGGTGTATTTTTATATTCAAATGGTATCAGAGCCCAGTTATTTAAAAAATACAGAAGTAGCATCCATGTTTGAATTTAGATTGGATTTACTTGACATTAATGAATATTGATTAATTATGAGAAGACCATTTAAAAACAGAGAAGCTTTTAGAAAAATTAAAGAATCTTTAATTAGTAATTATTCAGAATATATAAGTCTAAATAAAACAAAAAAAACCCACAAATATTAGCCTACCTAATTACCTTAATATCTAGTATTGAAGCAAAATTAATAATCCATTTAAAATCTAGAAGAATGAGACACATACCACCTAATTATGATAAAATCAGATTTAGATATCCACCAAAATACTATAAATATGGTTTAAATGAATAAAGTACCAAAATACAAAGAATTAAAACAAATTATTTCTGAAAAACACAAAGAATTAAAAATAAGGATAGAAAGATTAAGTTATAATATATTTGCCGGAGTTAGTAAAAACTCAATAAATGCACAAAAAGATGAAATATCAAATTTAGAATCACAAATAGATAGTTTAGAATATATATATCAACATGAACTATTTACAATAAAATGAACAAAGAAGAATTTATAATAGATGAAAAAATATATGAAAATTACGAAGGATTAAAAATAAAAATAGTATTTTCTAATCTAGGAAGAAGATATAAGAAAATAGGTGAACATTTATATTTAATGTTAGAAAAAGAAGAATTGAAATTAGAAGATAAATTGACAACTATGGTAAGAATAGAAAGGGAAAACGAAGAAATAGATAGAAAAAAGGAAATAGAAAAAATAAAACAACAAACTACAGAAGAAATACGAAAAATAGAAGAAACTAAAAATAGTAGAATTGCTGAATTAGAAAAAGAACTACAAATGTTAAAAGATCTGTATGAAAAAAGACAGAAAGAAAAAGAAGAAAATGATAAAGAACAAAAATTACTAAACGAAATAAATCAATTTAAGAAAAAATTAGAAATAAATAATATAGATGTTGAAGAAACAGATAATTATGATTCGGAAGATAGTGAAACATATACAAAACTATTAACAAATACAAAAAATTTAGAAATCAATGAAAAACAAGAAGGTATTAATGAAGAAAACTTAGAAAATATCAACACAGAAATAAATACTCTTGATAAAAAAGAAGACCAAAATATAATACCTAGTACATCAGAAATAAGGAAACCTACATATTATAAGAATCAGTTTAAAAGATATAATCTAAAGAATGAATATGACAAATGGACACCAAAACAAATAGTTAATAAAAATTATAACTTTTTAGACTTAGATTGCGTAATAGATACAGAAAAAATAATACAATTATGGATAGGATATATGACAAAACAATTATTAGATAATAATATAAATGTAAGAGATGCATCGGAATATATAGAAAGAACACTAATAGGAACAGTGAAATTATGGTTTTTAAATATAACTGAAAATTGTAAAAGAATATTAAGAACTGACAAACCCACAGAAGAAACATCATCAACAACCACAACTAAACTAACACCTATAGAATTATTAAAAAAATATGAAACAGCTATAAAAGACGAATTTAGTAGCATGACAACAACAGAAGACGAACAAAATAAAGAGAAAGATACAAATAGGAATTTAATGTTAAAATTAGCAATATGTAATATGTGTTACATAGATGAATATACTTGTGCATTTAAAGAATATTATTATAAAGGAGCATATAATACAGAAGAAAGTAAAGAAATAAGAAAATTATATTTTAGTAAATTACCCGAACCATTTAGTTCAAAAATAATAAAAAGTTGGGATGAAACAAAAATAGTAGATACTCTAGGAGCAAGAATAAAATTTTTACAACAATGGTATAGAAACCTATGTGAAAAATATAGAGAAGAAATAAAAATGGGAAAAACATTAATAAGAAATTTAGCATGTTGCAAATATAAAATAGCACCTCAATTTGGATGCGAAGAAAGATATTATAAGAAAAGAAAAAGACATAAGAAATATAAGAAATACAAAAATCAAAATATAAGTATAAGAAACCAAGAAAAAGATATTATGTAAAAAATTATAAACATAAAAGACCATATAGGAAAAAGAAATCTATAAAGGAATGTACTTGTTATAATTGCGGAAAATTAGGACATTTAGCTAGAGATTGTAAATTACCTAAAACCCCAAAAAATAAACAAATATCAGAAATAAAAATAGAAAATACAGAATATATGCATATAGATTATATAGATTACGAACTAGAAAGTGAAGACAGTATATATGAAATTTCAAAGAATGAAACAAATAATGAAATAGGAGATAATGAAATAGATAGTGAATTAGACGAATTAAATGACTGAAGAAGATATAAAAATAATAACAAAAGAAGAATATTTAAATGAAGAAGGAACAGATCAAAAAATAATATTTGATAACAATGTATTTGATGAAATAAAAGGAAAAGAGTTAGACTTAAGTGTAGAAAAAATATTTAAAATACCAACAATAAAAAATATATTTACTAGGAAAAAAGAAGAATATTATGTAGTATGCCAAAAGGAACATGTAATAGACTGCAGATATGCAAAAGGTAAAGCTAATATACCACTAGTAACAAAAAGAATAATTAATAAAGAGATAAACGATATAAAAAGTAGAGACCCAATAAAATATGTACACCTTGGAGGTACAGAAATATTAATAAAAACATGTTTTAGAGAAGGAATAGATACACCAATAGAATTATATTTAGCAGATGATAGAATTATAAAACCTATAGAAAAAAGTATAATAACTGCCATAAAAGGAAATTTAATATACCAAAAATTTTAATTTATAATAATTGCGAATTATTCAGTAGCAGTAACAGATAAAAATATAGACAAATCATTAGTATTATATTGGAAAATATCAGGAATAGAATTAACCCCAGGAAGTAAAATATTTACAGCAAGATGTAAAAATCTATATGTATTAACAACAAAACATAAAATAACGGGAAAAAATAAAATTAATAAAATACAAATAGAAAACCCTTTTGAACAATTCGTAAAAACAATTGATAATAATGATTATAGTTACAGAAATATAGACATAGAAGAAGATCTAGAAATAATAAATGATAGAATAAGTACAATAAAAAGAATAGCTTATGATAAACCGGAATCATCAAGCTCATAAAAAAGAACAAGTTATGAAACAAGTTCAACGGATAATTTAAACCAATATTACATAACAGGAAAGGTAAATGAAAAAGAATATTTAATACTCTTAAATACAGGACAAGAAGAAAATTATATAGCAAAATATCTAGTAAAAAATGAGGAAATAAAAACTGACAATAATATATGCCCAGGTCTACCAAGAAGTTTAATAAATACTAAAAATATAGCAGAAAAAAGAAACAATAATAGGAATTAGAAAAATAAAAATAGAATTTGAAGTAAAAGAAGAAATGCAAAAAACAGACATAATATTAGGAATAAAATGGCTAGAACAAGTAAAACCATATAATATAGAACATGCACAATTAACCATAACATATAACAGAGAGAAATTATTCTTAAGAAGAGCTTTAACATGAAATGAAAATATATGTATTAATGAAGACAGTAGTAGAAGGATATTACAGTAGATATTATATGCATGTGATAGATACAGGAGCAGAAGCTAATTTATGTAGATATAATTGTTTACCAGAAAGTAAATGGGATAAATTAAAAACACCAATAATAGTTAAAGGATTTAATAACGAAAGAAGCTTAATTACTTATAAAGCTAAGAATGTAAAAACACAAGTATGGGATAAAATATTAACAATAGAAGAAATCTATAATTATGAGCTAAAATCAAAAGATATACTTTTAGGAATGCCATTTTTAGATAAATTATACCCACATATAATAACTAGAACAGATTGGTGGTTTACAAAACCATGTAAACAGAAAGTAAGAGCAAAAAGAGTTATTAATAAAATAAGAAAGAAAACTGATTGGATAAAAGGAAATGAAAAAATTACACAAAAATTAGAAAATATAAAAAATACCGAAGATACAATAGAACTGGTCGTATTTTCGATAAATAAAAAGGAAATAACTATATTTTCAATAAATAAGATAGGAATAATTAATAAAATATTAGAACAATTATATAGTGAAGATCCATTAAAAGGATGGAAAAAACATAAAACCACTATAAAAATTGAATTAATAGATAAAAATAGCATAATAACCCAGAACCCATTAACATATAATTTTGATGATTTAAAAGAATTTAAAATGCATATAGAAGAATTATTAGAAAAACAATATATACAAAAAAGTAATAGTAAACATAATAGCCCAGCATTTATACTAAATAAACATAGTGAACAAAAAAGAGGAAAAAGTAGGATGATTATTGATTATAGAAATTTAAATGCAAAAACAATGACTTATAATTACCCAATACCAAATAAGATATTAAAAATAAGACAAATACAAGGATATAATTATTTTAGTAAATTTGATTCTAAATCAGGATTTTACTATCTAAAGTTAGAAGAAGAATCTAAGGAATTAACCACATTTACGGTACCACAAAATTTTTATGAATGGAATGTACTACCATTTGGATATAAAAATGCACCAGGTAGATATCAACATTTTATGGATAATTATTTTAAACAACTACCTAATTGTATACTATACATAGACGATATACTATTATATACAAAGACCATAGAAGAACATTTAAAATTATTGGAACAACTTACGGATATAATAGAAAAATCGAGAATAAGTTTAAGTGAAAAGAAAGCTGAAATTATGAAAAATCAGATAGAATTTTTAGGAATACAAATAGATAAAAGTGGAGTAAAAATGCAACAACATATAGTACAAAAAATAATAAATTCAAAAGAAGAATTATATACAAAAGAGAAATTACAATCATTTTTAGGATTAGTAAACCAAGTAAGAGAATATATACCAAAATTAGCAGAGAATCTAAAGCCCTTACAAAAAAAATTAAAAAAGGATGTAGAATATAATTATAACGAAGAAGATAAAAAACAAGTTCAGAAAATAAAAACACTTTGTAAAGAATTACCAAAATTACAATTTCCAGATGAAAATAGAAAATTTATATATATAATAGAAGCAGATGCTAGTGAATGTAGTTATGGAGGAGTACTTAAATGTAGATATGAAAATGAAAAAATAGAACATCATTGTAGATATTATTCAGGAACGTTTAATGAAACATAAATAAAATGGGAAATAAATAGAAAAGAATTATGTTCATTATATAAATGTTTATTAGCATTTGAGCCATATATTGTATATAACAAGTTTATTGTACGAACAGATAATACACAGGTACGTTGGTGGCTAACAAAGAAAATACAAAATTCAGTTACAACAAAAGAAATTCGGAGACTAGTATTGAATATATTAAATTTTACATTTACAATTGAAGTAATTAGTACTAACAAAAATGTTATTGCAGATTACATATCAAGACAAAGCTACACAGACTGATATAATAGAAGAGGATACTCTAGAAAAGATATTCAACACCCTAACTACGCTTTCAATGAAAGTGGACAGTATGGGTAATGAAATAGAAAAGCTAAAGACTAATGAAGTTAAACTGAAGTCTGAAGCTACAAATCAGCTAACTCAGCAGTGTGCAGAGCTATGTCGATCGGAAGACATTAAAATCCAGAGCTAGAAGGAGACGTTGGGATACTCCATAAAACCCATAACGTTTATCAATCTACTTCTGCAGGTACAAGCAAATGAGTTAGGAAAAATACAAATATGAACCTAAACAAGCTATTTGATAAACCATTTATTCCAAATACACCAAAAGATCCTATGTTTATACCCCCACAAATTACCACATACCGAGAAAGTTTAAACCTAGACAAAAAGACCTACAACTATACAGCCCGAACATACATAGAAAATATTTACAAAATACAAACCTTCTTAAATATCAACCCCAGAGCTATAAACATCCAAGAACCACATACGAATTACATAACCCAGAAGCTAACCGGATACAATAAGCTAATTGCTTTGCCCAAAACCAAACCAGGTCTAGTTAAAACCTGTTACGAATATGGACTACTTAGTACCATATATACCCAAGACGGAAATGAAATATCCAATATACCAGAAATATATGATTCATTTAACATTTTTAAAAGAATAACCAAAGGTAACCTATTTTTTATAAAATTTTATACGGCACCAGCTGAGATATTGTATGATGAAGTTAAATCACCTATACAAGTTGTAAAAATAAGAATGACCCGAGATATGATTATACCAGAAGATATTATTCCACAGCCAGAAATACCTAGAATTGAGATACCAAATTTTTATGCAAATAAGAGAATTATCGGACTATCCACAATTCTTCAAGAGTTAGCAAATACTTATCGCAACAGAAATCCCATATGGAGTTATTAGTCAAGAGGTAATGTAATAGTATACTCAAATTCAAAGGAACTACGAGAAGCAGATATGGAAGACGTTAGGCAATGGATCTTGACTTTACTCAATCCAGAGAAAAAACCCATCGCCAGAGCCATTAGAGAAAAATTTATTTCGGAAGAATTATTAACCAGATATTGCAAGTTAATTGGACATAAATATCCAGACCATCAATGTTCAAAATGTAATGGAGAAGATAATATTGTTCCAAAAGTTCAACTTGAATAGAAGAAGATAAAAGCGAAAACTGAAAGATGTAAGATATGAAGCAATAATGGAGATACAGAGCAATAAAAAGAAGATAACTATGGATAAAGAAAGGAGACAAAGAAAGTAAGTCAAGGAAGAAATATGGAAGAATAGCTAGATAACTTTCTTTACGTAAAAATCATGTAACTAGCCTTAGGCTTTTTTGACTCTTCTTAGTCTTTTTTGGCAAGTAGTGCCATTATTAGATTTTTGGCAAGTAGTGCCATTATTAGATTAGACATTAGCTTTAAAGACTTTGCAGAAACGTTTTTCTCATTTTTGTAAAGTAGTTGACAGATGTAAAGAAAAACAGTGTACATTTTCATAATATAAATAAACGAGCACTTGCTCAGATGAAGGCAAGCCTTCATGCGTTGAAGCACAAATACTCTCTCTTGTCCACAACAAATATTTTGCTTAGTTATTAAAAACACGGATATTTCAATGGAAAAATCTATGGAGGAACAAAGCTTAGAAATATCAAACCTACCCGAACAGGTATATTTATTTATGATTATGAATAGCTAAATTCATAATTCCCAACAATCATGGTATAATAAAATAAATTCATGTTAGTTACTTTATAGTAGAATTATTCGAAGAATAATATGTTAAGAAGTTTATTAGCAAAGTGAAAAAGCAGAAAAATCCCTAAGAACTATGCCATCCTAAAGGTGAAACCAATGAGGCAAGAAGCCGTGGTAGGGAGTAACCAGAGTAGAGGCGTTGTTTAAGGGAAAAGTATCCAGATTACCATGCTAATAGTGACCGAAGAACATGTTATTTAAGAATAATCTAGTATATAGTAATCTAAGATGACCATATTTTGTTATGTATATGATTGAAGGGAATATTTTGAAAATAGCAATTATATGATAATGAATAATTATTTGTCTGATGTAATGGTAGATAAATTTTAAATACTTATTTTGTATGTGATTAAGGATATAGGAATAATAGATATAAGGAAAATTATATTAGAAAAAATATTCGGTAAAGATTATATAACTAGAATAAATTACATACCACACTTACCTAATTACTCTTATAAATACCTACGTACACATCAACTATGATAAATCACATATATCTAAAATTTTGGAAAAAAGATATGAAAAATATACAATTAGTAGAAAAACAAATGAAAACAAATTTAGACAAATACATGGAAACTAAAGATATAAAATATATAGAATTTCTTAATGAAAATATGCAAGAATTACTTAGACTAAAACAAACAACTAGAAAATATTATGAAAAAGCATGACAGATGATATTAAAATACTTGTTTTATATATACTTAGAGATATAGAAATTATAGACATAAAGAAAATAATATGGGAAAAATTACAAGATTATGAAGAGGAAGAATTATTAAACAATATAGAAAACTTACGCATATATTATGAACATCAATATTACTTAGATTCAGATGGCTATTATTCAGAATAAATAAATGTTAGAATATATCAAAAAAATTAGAGAAAGGCAAAATTGGATATATGAAGAAGTTAATTACAGAAATCAACTTGAAATAGAAAAAAGACAACTAGAAGAAAAAATACTTAAAATAAAATTAACCTTAGAAAAAGAAGATACAGGTAATAATTTATTTAATACATACGAAAGATTATTTAATACAGATGGAAAATTACCTATACATGAACAACAAATACTAGTTAGTCAGATAAAGAACATAAACCTACGCATTGAATATAGCAAAGTTAGAATAAAATACTACACAGAAATTGCTAAAATTTCAATAGGATAAAATAATAAACTACACAAATTAATGAATACATCTTACGAAAAGAATAAATTATTAAAAGAAATAGAAACTCAACTATATAATTTATACCTAGAATACAAAAGGTTACATGATACTAACGAGGATCCTAAAACACTAGACAATTTAATTACGATAATATCTAATCTAGAATATGAATTAATAAAACATCTTAAGTCAAGAAGATAAAAATGAAAATTATTCCAATCAATAATATTCATAAAATACATTATATAAAAATAAATACCTACATATTTATTATCTAGTAAAGTTATATCACTCATCAGTTGCATCAGATGAGTAATCTGTTACAACAGAAGACTCATATGTTGGATTCATGTTTATTGTTCTATAGTGTCCATAACATGAATCGGACAGATAGGTAATCTGTTACAACAGACGAGTTATCTGTTGCAACAGACTAGTTATCTGTTGCAACAGACTAATTATCTGTTGCACCAGACTGATTATCTGCTACAACAGACTATTTATCTATTGCAATAGATGAGTAATCTGTTTAGAACAACACAATACAGCTCCTGCGACAAACCCAACAGATAACCAATATGTTTCAACTCTTGCTATTGCTACTGGATTCAAAATTATTTCTAACGTCCAATCATCAACATGTTTGTGAGAAGAAGAATAAGACAGAATAAAAATTAAATAAGAATTAAAACGTCAAAGCTGATCAAACATAAATTTTATATTAAACAAAAATAAATAAAAATACATAGACTAAAATAAAAAAAATAATCTAATTATTATTATTATTATCATTATCATTATCATTATTATTGCCAGTAGGCCCATCTTCAACCGGCAGTAGCAAGGCCCTCCGCAGCCTGTGAATCTCCTGGACCATTCTTGCTCTCACAGTGGCCAACTCCCATTGTAGGTCATTAACCTGCCTCTGAAGTTCCCGCATGGTATCTTGCAGAATAGCAACATTCCAAACTAGATCAACCATATCTAGAACACGCATGAGTTGACAAAAAAGTAAAAACAAAAGTAAAAAAAAGAATCCGAATGTAATACAACGTCTACTACCAATTGGGTATATTTATACAAAAAGCAAGAAAAAAACTTACTCGAGCCAGGAAAAAGGTATCTGGTCCTTGAAGAGAAAGTGGTTGAAGGTGTAATATGAAAGATAGGATGCAAGAAATAAATAGAGTCGAGTAGAATGAATGAGTAAGGAGAGACCTATTTACAGATGATTGAATTTGAATGAGTTAGGCAAAAAGACGCAACTGTTCACCTTCATTTATTAATTACATTCAAACTGGTGACTTTTTGATTACTGTAAAAAGTTATGATTTAATTAAATCAAAGATGTTGATGAGTTTTTGATTATTCTGATAAGTCGTGACTTTTTAGATTATTATTATTATTAATTAGTTCTTAAATTTAAATAATCTTTTTCTCAATTAAACCATCTGTGCAATAAATAATCTATCTGTTGCAACATATAATATATCTATTACAAAGACAATCTATCTGTTGTAACATATAATCTATCTGTTGCAACATATAATCTATCCTTTTTAATAATAATCATATACTTTCATTAAGCCAAATTGGTAATTTTTTTATTATATAAATTAAAAAACAGATTTAAAAATAAAAATAGTGAAAAGTCACTACTTGTCGCCTATTTAATATTAACAACAATTAGTCAAATTAAATAATTATTTTTTTATGGTTATAAATAAATTATGTTTATCATTTATTTCCTTATTATTTTCTGTGAAAAGAAATGACTTAATTAAATCAAGCTGGTGACTTTTTTTATTAGAGTGAAAAGTCATGATTTTTTTAGATTATTATTATTCATTAGTTCTTAAACTAAATAACCTTTTTCTCAATTAAATAATCGAAGACTTCTCACCTTTTCAATAACTGTTTCTTTTAATAAAATAATAACCATTTCTATTGAGTTGTGGCAACAGATTATATATTTGTTGCATCAGATAACCCACCTGTGGCAGCGGATATACCATCTGTTGCAACAAATCAACCATCTGTTGAAGGAGCTTTTTTGATTTCTTCTAACAGCTGATTCATCAGTAGCAACAGATGGGAAATTTGATTGATCAGCTGTTTTGAATGTGTTAGACAAAAAGTCATGACTGTTCACCTCTTTTTTAACAATCATCATATATCTTAATAATTAAATTAAAAAAAAAGATTTAAAAATAAAAAATGATGAAAAGTCACGACTTGTCGCCTGTTTAATATTATCATCAGTTATTAAAAATAAATAACTATTTTTTTACAGTTATAAATTGTGGTTTATCATTTATTTCCTTATTATATATTTACGAACCATTTTTCATATTAAATAATCAAAAGTCATGACTTTTCACCCTATCAATAACAATAACCCTTTGATAACGCTCAAACTACACTTCTCTTACGAGAATGTAAGCGATCGTTGTCAATATATAACCCAACTAGGTTGGGATCGAATCCCACAGGGAATATGGTGTGAATTTGAGTTATCTGCGAGTTAATTAACTGATAGTTATCAGTTTCCTGTGAATGGTTTTTTTTGGAAAGGTAATAAATAACTACTTCTTAATTCAGTGTTTGAAATAAATATGATAAGGAAAACCAGAGTTATGTTCACTATGGATGTTGGGATTTGACAGACTCTCGTAATGGTTCAAGATTCTTGTGGTAGGTAGGAACAACAGACTATCCTTGTCGAAGTTATGTATAAATGTTTCTCAACCTATTTAGACATTTAACCACCAAATTCTCTCGAACTTAGGGAATTTATATTTCATAACAGGATATTATCTCAAGTTAATTAATCTTGTTACATCATTAATTATTAAATGAAAGTTTGATGCTTCCAAGTCCCTGTTGATAATTCACTTCTTACTAGAGTTGATTTCTTATCTCAAGCAAATCACTAGTAAGAAAGGCCTATTTTTTGCAACCAATAGTCAGAGTATAAAATAATGGAATTAACAAGAAGTTTCTACCACCGTTAGAATCTTGAACACTTAGTTACGTTACAAACCCAAACCCATAGATCCCACAACTCGGGTTAAGGGAATTTAGCTACTCATAATAAAATAACCAAGACAACAAGTTGAATTCATAGTTTGATATATGAACTTACAACAAGATGAATAGCAACAAGTTTTTCTCAGATTTGATTCACAGTAGAAAATCCCAAAACAATTGTAATAATCTCTCCAAAATAATTGTAAAGTTCAAGTCAGAAAACTAAAGAGAAAAGATTCTCAAAATGTCAGTTCCCCCATATTCCCCCCTATGATTAGAAAACCCTAACATATGTTTTAAATACCTCAGCCTAATTATGGAAACAAAATCATAGATCACAGTATTTTCTCGAACAGGCGACGACGTGTATGACGGCTTATCAGGAGTCTGACGACTTATCAGGAATGGCGTCAGCTCCTCTTCACTTTTGACAATCTCTACCTTAGGTTGACGATGAGACGTGATGGCTTATCATACTTTTGACGGCCTATCACAGATGTCATCATAAATTCCAGCTGAAGCTCATTCTCTATCTAAGCCTAACGACGAGCCTGACGGCTTATCATATTTCTGACGGCCTATCACAGATGTCGTCATGAATTCCAGCTGAAGCTCATTCTCTGTCTAACAATGACGACAACTCTGATAGCTTATCACAAGGCTGGCGACTTATCAGAAAAGTCATCATCTATACTTCCCTCTCTACTTTCTCAGAAATCAACTTTTTTACTTCAATTATTGTTGGTTCTCTTGCATCTTGACTTTTACTGGAATATCAAACATAAAACAATAAAAAACAACAAAAGTTGCTTAAGAATTTGCAATTATTCTTAGTTAAAAGCCTTAAATATGTTAGCATCTGTTCACACATCAACACCCTCAACTTAAAACAATTGCTTGTCCTCAAACAACTAAACACAACCAAGAGGATACAGAGCACATTCGGCAGTCAACTATCCATATTATCTCAAAACATCTTCACCTTCTCCAAGGTCAATTAATTTAAAAACAACAACTGTGCATATTATTGAAGAACAATAATGCGACACACAAGAATTAAGATATGGCAACAATTCAGCAACAACAACCATGCATGTACCAAGATTACACTATCCAAATAAGTTAGCAACTAGCAATGTAACCAGTGTGCCCTCACTACAAAGAAGTCCCACTCCACTTATATCAGACATCACATATGTAACCATGGGGACAATCAAAAGACACTCACTCTCAGAATGAAGTTCCAATCAATGTATGCCAAATACCATAGGCTTGCCCTTATTTTCATTACCAAGATTTTCAAACAGGTCAGCTAGGATAGCTATAGGTCTTTTCTTTAGCTTGTAATTTAGGACAGGGGTTGGTATGATACTTGATGATATTTAAAGTGAGTAAGACTCCTTGACACTACACTAGCTTCTGGGGTCTCACTTATTAACCTTTTTCTATTCTTCTCTTTTCTTGATCACACAGATTCAAAATGGGTGCGGTCTTTTCTACAATCACTTTTTTTTTTCACAACTTTTCTTTTTTTGTTCTTTTCCACCGCACCCAACTTTTTATTCTTTTTTTTATTCTACCTTTGTTCATACTCATTTTACATTACGCACCCCTATGATAGCCACCCTCAACTTAGGCCATTTGCCTAAGTCAAGGTGCACAGTGTCCAAGGAGGACCAAGACCAAAACAGGTTCATTATGATATAAATGAGACGGTGATAGGTATCATAAAAAAGAAATAGGCTATTCAGACTCAAAATAGGGATCAAGGGATATTATGCATACAGGGTAGGTCATTTAGGCTAAAAGTGGCTAATATCAAAATGGTCTATGATCCTTTCCTAACACCTATCCTTCAATCTAGGTAAGACTAACCTGGCAAGTTCTGGATTCAACATACAAAGAGAACTAAGTAAGATCTCACACACACATGGCACACAAGTATATCACAAGTTACTACTTATCCAGTTCATGCAATTGTTTAGCAATGATTATCAAGTCACTAGAACTGATACCATAACAAGATGCACAGTGGTCACAATTAGATGCAAATCATATAGTTAAACAATCAAACCATTTGAGCGGTGTTCAAAAAATAACAAAACCACATTAACTGCCTCAGGTACTTGTATTTATCCTAGTCAACTACAAAATATTACAACAACAACTCACCATACACCCTCAACTTAAAATCAAAGAAAAATTGAACTAAGGGTTAGGGTATACTTGGAGTAGATCAAGCATGGGGATCATAGGTTGCCTCCCATGTAGCGCCTGATTTAACGTCGCGACACGACTCAGGTATCTCGATTACTTCAGGCTTTATCAAGACAGATAGTAGCAATACTTTTCATCGAGTCTTTTAGACCGATATAAAGTTTGACTCATTTCCCATTAACCTTGAAGATGCTGTCGTCTTCATTTTCAAGTTCTACTACTCTAGATGAGTAGACTTGACTAACTTTAAATGGGCCTAACCACTTGGATTTAAGCTTACCTGGGAACAGTTTGAGTCTGGAATTGAATAGAAGCACCAAGTCACCTTTTTAAAAATCTCGTTTCTCGATCCTCCAATCATGATACTTCTTCATCTTTTCATTATATAGGTCTGCTCTTTCATATGCCCTGAGATAGAATTTATCTATCTCATTCAGTTGTCCCAGTCTTAGCTCTGATGTCTCCTTCCAATTCAAACTTAACCTTTTGAGTGCCCATGAAGCCCTGTGCTCCAGCTCTATTGATAAGTGGCATGCTTTGCCATAGACTAACTGGAATGGTGACATGCTAATGGGTGGCTTGAAAGCGGTCCGATATGCCCACAAGGCATCATCAAGCTTTCGAGACTAGTCTTGCCGACTAGCGTTCACCATTTTAGCTAGGATGGCTTTAATCTCTCGATTTGACACCTCTACTTGCCCGCTAGTTTGTGGGTGATATGGAGTGGCTACTCTATGCTGTTTTACCCCATATTTCGCTAAGGCAGCTTAAAACACTTTGTTGTAAAAATGAGATTCTCCATCGCTTATAATAGTACGTAGTACTCCAAAGCGAGAGAAGATGTTATTTTTGAGAAAAGCAACAACTTTCTTTCCTTCATTATTAGACTAGGCAACAGCTTCAACCTATTTTGAGACATAGTCAACAACAACTAGAATATACTTCATCCCATACGATCTTACAAAAGGACCCATGAAATCGATGCTCCAGACGTCAAATAATTCCACTTCAAGCATCTTAGTCAAAGGCATCTCTTGTCTTTTCGAGATCGACCCCTGTCTCTGACATTGGTCGCATTTCAGCACAAACTCGTGAGCATCCTTGAACAACGTTGGCCAATGGTATCCACTCTACAACACCTTCCTAGCCATTCGGTCACCTGCATGGTGACCTCCAACTGGGGAAGCATGACATGCTTCCAATATACATAATACATACATTTCTGGCACACATCTCCTTATAATATTGTCAGCACATCACCAAAAAAGATACGACTTATCCCAGAAGTAATGTGTCACATCATGAAGGAATTTCTTTCTTTGATGGAAAGAAAAGTTTTCTAGAATGACCTCACTTACAACATAATTTGTAAAATCATAGTACCAAGACATTTTATCTATATCAACAACCAAGATCTCCTTATCTGGAAATGCATCATGTATCTCCATTTCATTACTAGCTACCTGCTCACCTTTCATTCTAGACAGATGATCTACAACTTAGTTTTTGCAACCCTTTCTATATTTGACTTCAAAGTGAAATTCTTGTACTAGCTACCTGCTCACCTTTCATTCTAGACAGATGATCTACAACTTGGTTTTTGCAACCCTTTCTATCTTTGACTTCAAAGTGAAATTCTTGTAGAAGAAACACCCATCTAATAAGCCTTGATTTTGCATCCTTCTTAGCCATCAAATACCTCAAGGCTGCGTGGTCAGTGTGGACCACCACCTTGGTCCCAAGCAGGTAAGCCCCGAATTTCTCAAAAGCATACACTACAGCCAGGAGTTCCTGTTCAGTGACGGTGTAGTTCTTTTGTGCTCGATTCAGTGCTTTGCTGGCATAATATATTGGATGAAATAGTTTGTCCTTCTTTTGTCCTAATACATCTCCAAGGGCAACACCACTTGCATCACACATGATCTCAAACGATTTTGATCAGTATGGTGCAACAATGATAGGGGCGTCGACCAACTTCTTTTTAAGGCAGTCAAATGCCTTCAAGCAATCATCATCAAAGTAGAACTTCACTTCTTTCTCCAAAAGTTTGCAAAGTGGATTTGTAACCTTCGAGAGGTCTCTTATAAACCTCCGGTAAAAGCCAGTATGTCCAAGAAAAATATGCACTCCCTTCACTGAAATGGGAGGTGGTAGTTTCTCGATAAATTCAACCTTGGCTCAATCAACCTCTATCCATTTTGCTGAAATTTTGTTCCCGAGAATGATGTCCTCCTTTACCATAAAGTGGCATTTCTCCCAATTAAGCACCAAATTGAATTCAACACATCGTTTGCAAGGCTATAGTCAGGTTTGCCAAACATGACTCAAATGAATCTCCCACCATAGAGAAATCATCCATGAACACCTCTAAGGTGTCCTCCACCATATCTGAGAAAATAGACATCATGCACCATTGAAAAGTAGTGGGTGCATTGCATAGCCCAAACAACATCCTCTTAAATGCAAAGGTGCCATATGGGCATGTGAATGTCATTTTCTCCTGATCTTCAGGAGAAATACAGATCTGGTTATATCCATAATAACTATCCAAGAAGCAATACCACCCCTTTCTAGCCAATCGATCAAGCATTTGGTCCATAAAGGGAATCGAGAAGTGGTATTTCAAAGTCCATAAGTTTAGTTTGTGGTAGTCCATGAAAACTCTCCACCCAGTCACAGGCCTGAGTGGAATCAACTCATTTATTTCATTTACAACAACAGTCATGCCCCTTTTTTTGAGCACACATTGAACTGGGCTCACCTATTTACTATCAGAAATTGGGTAAACCACTCCTGTATCCAACCAGTTAATGATTTCCTTCTTAACCACCTCTTGCATTGGTGGGTTAAGACGGCGCTGGTGCTCGATGGTTGGAGTACAATCTTCCTGAAGTTGTATTTTATGCGCGCAGGTTCCAGAGAAAATGCCAATAATATCTACGATAGTCCATCCTATTGCTATTTTGTACCTCTAAAGTACTAAAATAAGTACTTCTACCTGCTTCTCACCCAAATCAGCTGTAATAATAATGGGTAGCATGTTTTCATTTCCCAAAAACACATACCTTAAATGCCCTGGCAGTTCCTTTAATTCCAACATCGGTGGCTCTTCAATAGATGGCTTAGCCAATGGTGTTGGTCGATTAGCAAGATCAAGATCTAGATTCTTAGGAGCATAAGAGTATGAACCCATTCCTGACAAAGCACAAACAGTCTCTTCATACTCCTCAATACCTTCACGATTAAAATTCATCAGAACTACGGCTAAAGGCTCAACAATAAGTTTCTCCTCTATTGACACCTCCTGTTCATCCTCATAATATACATCAACAATTGAGAACACACTTATTTATTTATGCTGCTTCATTGATTGGCATACATCAAATCGCACCACCTCATCATTCATCCTAAATAAGAGCTCATTAGCTCGCAAATCAATTAACATACTTTTGATTACGAGAAAAGGTCGACCCAAGATTATGGGCACCTCAAAGTCCACCCCATAATCTAGAATAACAAAATCCGTAGGAAATATAAAGCTAGATACCTTCACTAACACATCATACAAAATACCAACATGTTATTTTACTGACCTATCTACCATCACAAGTCACATATTGGTGGGTGTGGGATTTCCCAAATCCAACTTTTCATCTACAGCTAGCGATATCAGATTAATGCTCGCTCCCAAATCACATAAGGCCTTAGCGAATTCCATAGACCCAATCGTACAAAGAATAGTGAATGTTCCTAGGTCTGCCTTCTTCTACACTAAGGACCTCATAGAAATAGCGCTACAATGATGAAGATTATCCTCCAGTTCGTAGCTCACCACTCTTTTCTTCTTCACAAGGTCCTTTATGAATTTAGCATACCCTGATATTTGCTTGAGTGCCTCCACCAAAGGCACATTTATTGTTAACTACTTTAACATTGCCATGAATTTACTAAATTTCATGTCGTCAACCTTCTTCTTCAATCTTTGAGGAAAGGGAGGTGGTGGTCTTAGGAGAGTTTTCACCACTACTTCGTTTTCCTTGTTCCGAAGCATCATTAGAACCATCCATCTTCCCAGACTCCACTGGACATTCTTCTTTGGGTTCATCATCTACTTCAGTCATATCTTTAATCAAACTTTTGCCCATAAAAGGGACAGGTAATATTTTACCACTCCTAGTGGTAATTTCCATACACGAGCCATCACTTTGAGGATTATAAACCATATCACTTAGTAATGTTCCATTCTTCCTCTGGTACAGCACTGTTGAGAGTTGGCTCATTTGCTGTTCCAGCTGTTTGATCGAAGTGGAGTGTAAATTTACCAATTGACTCATAGAGGACATTTCGGTCTTCATAGTAGTCACCCCTGAGTTGGTAGCCTCCACTCCCTTTAATAATTTATCCATCATGCCCTCTAGGGACATCTTTTCAGAACTTGTTGTAGAAGCCTCATGATTTCCAGGAGGGACATATAAACCGCACCTATCATTATTGCTCCTCCAATTACCTTACTCCTGGTTCTTATACCTAGCCTTGTCATAATAAGTCCGACCTTGATTTCCTTGGCTATTGCCTTGAAAACCCCCTTGATTATTTACATAGTTCGACTCTTTTTCTGAGTCAGACTCCACTTTGCTCTGCGATCCCACAACCTTCACTTTCTTAGCTTTACCTGATAGTAAATGCTTGGTTAGAAAATACATCTGCGTTTTTAGGTGAGCCATTTCTTGATCATTCTGCTCATCTCTTTTGCGTTGTTCTACAATCATACCAACAAAAACAGTGGGTCTTGCTACCACAGAGTCCCTGGTATGCCATGCCCGACCCTGTTTGGTCATTCTCTCAAGCATTTCTGAGGCCTATGGGAATGTAAGATCAAAAAACGAACCAGCAACAACATTATCTACAATCGGTTTTGTTATAGAGTTAAGAGCCCTGTACAAAGTCTCCATCAAGTATATGTCTGTCATGTTGTTGTTCGAACACTGCGTCAGCTTCTTTTTGAATCTCTCCCAGGTTTGATGCAAGGCTTCAGTTGGGAGCTGTCTAAAGTTGTTGATGTCATCCCTCAACTGTACTCTCCTGGAAGGTGGAATGAACCTTTCTAGGAAAGATCTTTTTAACTGCCTCCAGTTGGTTATAGAATTGGGTGTCAGCTCATTAAGCCACAATGTTGCCTCCCCAGATAGAGACAATGGAAATAATCTCAAACGGATAGCATTCTGACCCACACCTGGGTTATCAAAATATTTACAAATGGTGACAAAGTTCACCAGATGCAAGTTCGGATAATCCCCAGGAAGGCCACCAAACAACCCCTTTAGATTAAGGAGTTGAATCATAGTACTCATAATGTTGAATTTCACCCCGGGCTCTATCGGTAGAGGAATAATTGCACCCGTTGCACCTGCTCCATCCATTTCATCATCATTATTATTGAGGTCATAGTGGACTGGCTGGTGATCTTGCCTTCCTTGAAACGGACGGTTTCTGTTAGCATTACGCTGTACTGGTGCAGCTATTTGCTCTGCACGCCTTGGGTTACTAGGGTTTAGAAACTCCTCGTCTCCCAAGTCATCATCCTCAGGATTTGGATGTCGTACTTTTTGACCATTATTCTGCACATTTACCTGAGCTCTAGCTAAGGCTGCTAACCTATTATCCTTCTACTGGTCTGCCATTCTGCCAATTAATTGCGGTTTCGGATTAAATGGTAATAATGGTTCTCCAGAACTTCTGGTTCTTGGCATGCACAATAAAAGTCCTCCAGCAAACAAAAACAACAAATAAACGTAAAACTAGGAAACTTGACTAACAGTCAATTAGCGCACACAACTTCAATTTACAACCGTATTCCCCGGCAACGGCGCCATTTTTTATAACGCTCAAACTACACCTCTCTTACAAGAATATAAGTGATCTTTGTCAATATATAAGCCAATTAGGTTGGGGTCAAAGCCCACAGAGAATATGGTGTGAATTTGAGTTATCTACGAGTTAATCAACTGATAGTTATCAGTTTCCTATGAATGGGGATTTTTGGAAAGGTAAAAATTAATTACTTCTCAATTCAGTGTTTGAAATCAATATGATATGGAAAACCAGAGTTATGTTCACTATGGATGTTGGGATTTGACAGACGCTCGTAACGGTTCAAGATTCTTGTGGTAGGTAGGAACAACAAACTATCCTTGTCAAAGTTATGTCTAAATATTTCTAAACCTATTTAGACATTTAACCACCAAATTCTCTCAAACTTAGGGAATTTATATTTCATAACAGGATGTTATCTCAAGTTAATTAATCTTGTTACAACATTAATTATTAAATGGAAGTTTGATGCTTCCATGTCCCTGTTGATAATTCACTTCTTACTAGGGGTTGATTTCTTATCTCAAGCAAATCACCAGTAAGCAAGGCCTATTGTTTGCAACCAATAGTCAGAGTATAAAACAATGGAATTAACAAGAAGTTTATTCCACCGTTAGAATCTTGAACACTTAGTTACGTTACAAACCTAAACCCACAGATCCCATAACTCGGGTTAAGGGAATTTAGCTACTCATAATAAAATAATCAAGACAACAAGTTGAATTTATAGTTTGATATATGAACTTACAACAAGATGAATAGAAATAAGTTTTTCTCAGATTTGATTCATAGTAGAAAATCCCAAAATAATTGTAATAATCTCTCCAAAAATAATTGTAAAGTTCAAGTCAGAAAACTAGTGAGAAGAGATTCTCAAAACATCAGTTCCCCCATATTTTACCCCCTATGATTAGAAAACCCTAACATATACTTTAAATACTTCAACCTAATTATGGAAACAAAATCATAGATCACAGTATTTTTTCGGACAGGCGATGATGTATGTGACGGCTTATCAGGAGTCTGACGACTTATCAGGAATGTCGTCTGCTCCCCTTCACTTTTGGCAATCTCCACCCTAGGTTGATGATGAGATGTGATGGCTTATCATACTTCTGATAGCCTATCACAGATATTGTCACGAATTCCAGCTGAAGCTAATTCTCTATCTAAGACTAACGATGAGCCTGGCGGTTTATCACACTTCTGATGGCCTATCACAGATATCGTAACAAATTCCAGCTGAAGCTTATTCTCTGTCTAAGGCTGACGGCAACTCTGATAGCTTATCACAAGGCTGAAGACTTATCAGACAAGTCATCAGCTATACTTCCCTTTCTATTTGCTCAGAAATCAATTCTTTTACTTCGATTATTGCTGGTTTTCTTAGATATTGACTTTTATTGCAATATCAAATAGAAAACAATCAAAAACGACAAAAGTTGCTTAAGACTTTGCAATTATTCTTAGTTAAAATCCTCAAATGTGTTATCATCTGCTCACACATCACCCTTTTTTATTAATAACCATCTATTGCAATATATGATCCATCTGTTGCAAAGAATTAATCATCTATTACTTCATATGGTGCATCTGTTTCCATAAACTCCCAATCCCTACCTCCAACTGTTGACATGTTGAGAATAAGGAATAGACAGAATGAAAATTAAATATTAAATAAGAATTAAAAATCCAAAGTCGACCAAACATTAATTTTTGAATCCATACAGTAGGTTCCTCCCTTAGGTAGATCCGATATATTAAAGGAAAATATATACGCTAAAATAAAAAACATAACCTAATTATTATTATTATTACTATTATTGTTATCATTATTATTATTATTATTATTATTATTATTGTCAACCGGCCAATCATCATCCGACAGCAACAGAGCACTCCTCAGTCTTGCTCTCATGTTGCTCAACTACCACTGGAGTTCATGAATCTTCCTTTCAAGTTCTCGCAAGGAGTCACACAAAATCACCTTGACCAAATCCAAATCATCTATATCTAGAAGTATGTGTTATGTATAATTACATCCCTTAATTAAATAAAATTGGTGACTTTTTGAATATGTAAATTAAAAAAATGAATCTAAATACATCATTTTATCTTTGATTGTATTTTGAAAAGAAAAGAAAACTGCTTTAAAATAATTCTAACAGATGGGTAATCTGTTGCAAAATATATTCTATTTGTTTGATAATTTACAACATATCGACAATCTTTTTCAATAGATGCATATATATTTTTGATTATTTCCAACAGATAAGTCATATGTTGCAACAGATTGATCATCTGTCGTAACAAATGTCTATAATTATTTGATAATTTTAACAAATATGTCATCTGTTGCAACAAGTTAGTCATATGTTTATTCAATTAAGCCATAGATAGGCTAGGAAGAATAAGATGCGTTCAGATGGATGGATCCACTTTTATGTGTGGGAGTTATGTATTACTGATAAGGTCATCGGGATAACACACATAAAGTACAATTGGTTTTATGAATGCAGTTTTTAACCGATTAGATATTGATTATTCAAACAAGATCCTGCATTGTACAGTTAAGTTTGATAGGTTCGAATTGATAAAGATGAGGGGCCCATGAAAATGGTGCTAATACCCTATTATGAATTATTGATGGTTGTTGCTCATGTTTATGCGTGTCAAGTTTTGAGAAGGGATCAATATTTAGTGTCATTGCAGAGATCCACTAGTGATTGGACTTAACTTTAAGTATGGATTGGACTCTGAGAAGGCCTTCGAATCCTCACACGGCATCAAACAAGAACGAAAAACCAATAGAAATTCCCCTTGCCTAAATTTTTATGGAAGGGTTGTTCGAGAAGATGATTATACGCCAGAAGAAGCCATGGGAGAATGCATGCGAGGAAAAGAGGAGTTGATGAAAGACTATATCACCTGAGAGCTAATTAAAGAGGAAACATAGGGTATCAAGGAACATCTAGCAAATCTGGACGATGAAATTGAACTAAAACATAAGAAATTTAAATTAAGTGCAAATATGAAAGTGTATCCAGTAATGAAAATTTGTCTATTGTCTCGCTCAAAGAAAAATAACGTAGATGGATACTTTGCTAGGGAACTGTGACTAGGTAGCATGGTTGGGATAATCACCTACATAGAAAATAACAAAACACCAAAAAAGCAACTTTACAGGCACCGAGGGTTGTAAGATGTACAGTAAGTCAAGAAAACTTGCACCAAGAATAATTGCAGTTAAAATAAGAAATCTAAGCAAAGGCGACAATTTATAATTTTAAATTGCATCCCATGCCTTCTTGTTTGTAGTTCCAATTAGGTCACTGCTATTGACCTGATCGAAACCACAAACAAGATTAAAAGGCAGATTGAGTATCATTACTTCATTAGTAATATGGATATAATTGATTGTGATTTCTTGCCTCAGCATGATTTCAACATATCTTGGAGAAGATCATATGCTTCTTGTAATATGTGAATCCCGATAATTTTCAAGCTTGTTGATTTAGTATTCAAGCTTGTCGTTGCCACCTTTGAGGTTAGTATAGATTTCTTGGTCTTTTGTGAGCTCATCAATGTGGAACACTTCCTTCAAAGTTGTGGCAATGTAAAAGGCCTTCAGAAGGCTTTCAGAACACTTTCTTCAGAAGGCTTAAATGATACATGGAGGGTCTCTATGTTTATTTTAGGTCAACATGTTGATGCACACTCAACCAGTGGTCCCAATAGTTTAACAACTCACTTTCTCGAGCGTTGTTCAATGTAGCTTGTTCAATCAACCTTCAAATGATTTGATAGGATAATGATCCTGGAATTAGTGGAATTAGTTTAGATCAATGTTCTAGAATTACATAACGTTTGATCTAAACTGATTCCACTAATTCCAGGCTCATTATCCTATCAAATCCCTTGAAGTTTGGTTCAACATGATGCATTGAACAATGCTTGGAAAAATGAGTTGTTCAACTGTTAGGACTATTGCTTGAGTGTGCATCAACACGTTGACCTAAAACAAATATAAAGACCCATAAGTTTTCTTTTAAGCCTTTTGAAGAAAGTATTCCGAAAGACTTCTGAAGGCCTTTTACAATGCCACAACTTCAAAGAAAGTGTTTCTCATTTATGAGCTCATTAAAGACCAAGAAATCTATACTAACCTCAATGACGGCAACGACAAGCTTGAATACCGAATTAGCAAGATGGAGGCAAGCTTGAAAATTATTGGGATTCACATACTACAAGAAGCATCTGATCTTCTCCAAGATATGTTGAAAGCATGCTAAGGAAGGAAAACACAATCAATTATATCCATATTGCTAAGGAAGTAATGATACTCAATCTGCCTTTCAATCTTGTTTGTGTTTCCGATCAGGTCAATAGCAGTGAACCTAATTGAAACCACAAACAAGAAGGCATGGGATGCAATTTAAAATTCAGAAATTGCCTCCTTCACTTAGATTCCTTATTTCAACTTCAGTTGTTCTTGGCATAAGTTTTCTCGACTTACTGTACATTATTTCAACCCTCGATGCCCGCAAAGCTACTTTCTTGGTGTTATGCTATTTTCTATGTAGGTGATCATTCCGACTACGCTACCTAGTCGTAGCTCTCTAGAAAAGTGACCAATTGCACTATTTTTCTTTGATATAGACAACAGACGGATTTTTCATTACTGGATAAACTTTCATATTTGCACTTGATTCAGATTTCTCATGTTCTAAGTTAGTTTCATCGGCCAAATTCGCTATGACCTCCCCTTCTATCTTGTGTTTCCTCTTCAATTATATCTCAGATGATATAGTCTTTCATCAACTCCTCTTTTCCCTCACAGGTATTCTCCTATCGCACCTTCTGGCATATAATTATCACCCTGAGCAACCCAACAATATAAATTTGGGCTAGGGCAATAACTATATTGATTTCCATTCTTGGATGAAGTAGTGGGAGGCTTTGAAGGCCCTCAAAGAGTCCAATGCACCTTAAAAGTTAGTCCAATCGCTATCGAATCTTTTTGTAAAGACACCAAAACTTGATCCCTTCACAATGTTTGACACATAAATACGAGCAACAACTATCATTAAATCTTAACAGGTTATCAGAATCATATTCATGGTCCCTCAGCCTTATCAGTTTGGACCTATCAAACTTAACTGTAAAATTACAGATATCTTGTTTGAGTGATCAATGACTAATCGGTAAAAAATAGAATTCACAAAATCAGTGTACTCTATGTGTGTTTTTACGATAACATTATCAGTAATACATACCTCCCATATATGAAGTAATTTCATCTGCAAGCAGCTTATTCCTCCAAACCCATCTTTACTGTAGCCTATTGTGTTGGTCGGGAAAAAGTTGATCAACTTTTATTTCTTTATATCTACAAATAAGAGAAAAAAATTAATATTGAACAAGAGAAGAATAGAAAGAACATTATCCATCTGTTGGAACAGATTATCCATCTGTTGTAATAGCTTTCCATCCGTTCAACATATTGTCAATCTATTGTAACAGACATGGATCATATTGCAACAGATGTGGAGTCTGTTGCAACAAATGTATAATACGTTGGAATACATCAAATCAACCTTGCTAGTGGTCTAATTTGTTCAAATAGTTGCTCCATCTATTGCAACATCAACAATAAATAAACAACATCATCAACAACAAAGAAACAACATTATTTGTTCCAACACCATCAACAACAACATCAACAACAAAAAAACAACATTATTTGTTCCAACACCATTAACAACACCACAAGTTCCAACAATACCAACCCCACCAATAACATTAATAAAAACATCAACAATAAAAAAACAAACAAAATACATATAAAAAAATGATACTGGCAACAAGTCTTTTAAACTTCTCGTAATAGATGATTTTTTTGCATATTTTAATAAAAACAACGATTCATTCAGTCAAGAATTAAAAGTAATCTTTTCTTTAAATTTTTTAAATAAATATGATATTGGTAAAGAGTAATTAAATAAAAAAATAGATGTAAATAACTAATTTAGATAACTTACAAAGAAGAATATGAGAATGAAAGAGCAATAGTGAACCATACCTGCAATGTCAAAAGCAAGGGGATCAAAAAAACAATTTCAGTCGAGGAAAGATATAGATCGATTTATATCTAAAAGGATCATTATGAGAAAGAGGAGAGAAAAGAGAGAAAAAAGAGACAGTAGTGATAACCCTAAAGAGGAGAGAAAGAAAAAGAAGAGAAATAAATAAATTTAGGGTTGAAGGAGAGATAATTCTAGACATGAGTTTAAATATTCATTAATAACTTGAGGGGAACGAGGAAGATGGGTGACATTGAAAAGACAAGATAAAACTACTCAACAAGGAGATTTTTGAGTTATCCAAGAAATATTTTTTACCACTTTAATAGTACTATTTTATCTTTCTTCTTTCGGACAGAAGATTGCTTTAAAATTAAAAAAGAGATTTTCAAATAGATATGTCATCTGTTGCAACAGATATCAATATATGTTTGAAAATTTTCAACAACTCAGTCATCTATCACAATAAATGCAAATGTGTATTTGATAATTAAATCAAATATGTCATCTGTTGCAATAGATATCAATATCTATTTGAAAATTTCTAATAGCTCATTCATCTGTCATAATAGATGCAAATGTCTATTTGATAATTAAATCAGATATGTCATTTGCTGCAACAAATATCAATATCTGTTTAAAAATTTCCAACAGCTCAGTCAACTGTTGCAACAGATTTTTTTGCAATTGATTTATCTAGAACTAGGGATGAGTACATAAGGTCAACTACAACTTCAATTAAGTCTTTGCAATTGCATGATGTTGGTATTGCGTTCCTCCTGACTCGAGTCGTTGATCGATCACTCTATGTTGAAATGATTCGTATTAACTTATTGTTAAGCTAATACCTAAATTTATTTATCTAGAACTAGGGATGAGTACATAGGATCAACTATAAATTCAATTGAGTCTTTGTAATTGCATGATATTGGTATTGCGTTCCTCCCGACTTGAGTCGCCAATCGATCGATCTAAGTTAAAATATTTCATATTAACTGATTATTGAGCTAATACCTAAATTAATTTAGATAGAACTAGGGATGAGTACATAAGGTCAACTACAACTTTAATTGAGTCTTTGTAATTGCATGATGTTGATATTACGTTCCTCCCGATCAGAGTCATCGATCGATCATTCTAAGTTAAAATGATTTATATTAAATTATTGTTAAGCTAATACATAAATTAGTTTATATAGAACTAGGTATGAGTACATAGGGTCAACTACAACTTTAATTGAGTCGTTGCAATTGCATGATGTTGGTAAGGCGTTCCTCCCGACCTGAGTCGCCAATTGATCAATCTGAGTTAAAACATTTCATATTAACTTATTATTGAGATAATAACTAAGTTGATTTATGTAGAACTAGGGATGAGTACATAGGGTCAACTACAACTTCAATTGAGTCTTTATAATTACATGATGTTGGTATTACGTTTCTCCCAACCCAAGTCATCAATCGATCACTCTGAGTTAAAGCGATTCATATTAAATTATTGTTAAGGTAATACCTAAATTTATTTATCTAGAACTAGGTATGAGTACATAGGGTCAACTACAACTTCAATTGAGTCTTTGTAATTACATGATATTTGTATTGCGTTCCTCCCGACTCGAGTCGTTGATTGATCACTCTAAGTTGAAATGATTCATATTAACTTAATGTTAAGATAATACCTAAAATAATTTATCTATAATTAAGGATGAGTACATAAGGTTTATTTGAACTTCAATTGAGTCTTTGCAATTGCATGATATTGTTATTGCGTTCCCCCGACCTGATTCGTCGATCAATCACTCTGAGGTGAAATGATTCATATTAAGTTAATGTTAAGATAATACCTAAATTGATTTATCTAGAATTAAGGTTGAGTACATAGGGTCAACTACAACTTCAATTGAGTCTTTGCAATTGCATGATGTTAGTATTGCATTTTTCTCGACCCGTGTCATTGATAGATCACTTAGAGTTGAAACGTTTCATATTAACTTATTGTTGAGATAATAAATAAATTGATTTATATAGAATAAGGGAAGAGTACATTGGGTCAACTACAACTTCAATTGAGTTTTTGCAATTGCATGATGTTGGTATTGCATTCCTCCCGACCCGAGTCGTCGATCGATCACTCTGAGTTGAAGCAATTCATATCTTTTAAAATTTTAAAAGAAAATTAAGATCAATTTTTACCAAATTAACATTTTCAAAACATGCCATTCTTTTTAAAAAATACAAACCAACCCATACATATCATCTATTTGCGGAAAAAATATTTCATCTTTTCAAATCTTAATTTCTCGCTCTTTTCTTTCTCTCTCAACAATAAAGACAACCACTTCTAAGCATATTGCTCAACCCTTCAAAATAGATTAATTTTCTTCCCATTTTCGACCATATAGTTTTTATTTTTAACTTTATTCTCGCTTGTATCTATTGTTTTCTCTATCTTCGTATGTAACAGAGTTCAAGAAGAGTTCTACATTTGTTCTTTATTATAAAAAATAGGAATTTTTAGTTAATGATAAAAAATAAGACTTTTAGTTGTATTATCTTCGAGAATAGGTTAACAATTTTTAGTTTTGATGCTAAAACGTAGAAAGAACCTGAGAAAACCCTAGTTTTTATTATAGTATTTCGTTGACTGTTGTGGTATTATTGGATGGTGTTTATGGTGTTGTTGGTGGCTGTTTTGGTGGTGTCAGTATTGGGGGTTTTGGTGGTCTTGGTGTTGGTATTGGTGGCATTGGTGGTGGTGTTGGCGATCTTGGTGGCCTTGGTGTGGGTATTGGTGGCATTGGTGGTGGTGTTGGTGGTGCTTGTATTGGTATTGGTGGCATTGGTGGTGGTGTTGGTGGTGGTATTGGTGGCATTAGTAGTGGTGTTGGTGGTGGTCCACCTGTTGCAACAAATGGAACATCTGCTGGGAGATATTAAATAGGTCTTCAAATAGATTCCCCATCTATTCCAACTTATGGGTTATCCGTTGGAGTATTTATTTGTAACGTGGTGTATAATAATTTATTTAAATTTGTCTTACCTTTTTTAAAAAAATTATGCAGACATCAAATGTAATGTATTTTTTTTTTCCTGTTGTTTGAAGTGAAAAGATGTCTCCCAAAAGGAAAGAAATTGAAAGTGGATCAACTTCTGACCACCCAACAAAAAAGGCTGAAAGTCTAGAGTACAGATGGATTCAGAAAAACTTCCTGAACAATCTCACTCAGGAAAAAATGAAGCTGAGAAAAGTTATGAAAATAGAGGTGAAGAAGGGTATATAGAGGCTGGTGAGGAAAATAAAAGTGGGGAGGAAAAATAAGATAAACAATATGATAATGCATCACCAATGGGGCATGGATTAAGATCGAAATGCCAGCATGAGGTTGTCAAAACTATTAGTATTGACAGGTTTCAAGTTGCGATGCCGATAGATGACCCTGCAGAACTAACTAGTGATCTTGTACTTAAATGTCAGTTGGGGAAACCTTTTGATGACTTTAGGAATATTATGAAGGATGAAAACATAGACAAATTTTTAAGAAAAGCTGCTTTGGACGCTTTCTTGAGTTGCCTGAGGACTACACTACCCATTTCCAAATGAGCATGGTATATGGTCTTCTCAAGCTCAAGATAAAGTATGTGGGGGATGATAAAGATTCAAAGAAGGAGGGAAAAAGATAGATGAAATCTGGATCAACTACTGTGGCATACCGATTTGTTTTAGCTTGAAAGAGTTTCCCATAGTGACAGGCTTGAGATGCGATCGTCTAGAAGAATCTCTCATCAAGGAAACACCCTGCGAAAGGTCCAAGACAAGCAGGACAGCCAAACCACCACCATCAAATAGATAAAAGGCATTGTCCAAGAAACTACCCACCAAAACCAACAAACATAAGGAAAAACTAGATGGGTTGTTGGACATTGCTGGACGTAGCTACAAAATGGTAAATTTGATAGATGATCTCAAGGATAAAACCATAAAAAACCAGTATAGGGAGAAATTGTGCTTAGTTTGGTTTGCCTATTTCGTTATATTGACAAGAGATGTCAAGAAAGTCATAGAAGATGATTTGTTGGTACTTGTTGAGGATTTTGAGAAATTCAACGATTATCCATGGGGATATGACAGCTACAACTTGACTATCAAATATTTACTGACAAAGCTATCCCCATAGACGATCACATTATATAATTTTTCTTGGGCTTTTATGATAAATTTAATCACTATTTGTTTACTCATCCAATATTTTATATTGAATAGTTATTATGAATTTTTTGCGTGCTTCCTGTTTATATATTTTAGGCTTGGGAATTTGAAGCCATTCCTCCCCTCTAAAAGTAGGGATTATGCAGATGAGATTTTCCATCCAAGGATCCTTAGGTGGTTGGCTGCAAAGAGCAACACAAGAATTAAGGAGGCTGATCTCTTTAACCCTTTGGATGATGCAATACGTCTTCTTTCAAGTAAAATAATTTGACTCAAAGAAAGATATTGAAATAGATGTGCCATCTGTTGCGACAGATGGTTTGCCTGTTGTAACAAATTACCCATCTACTACAACTGGTGCAACAGATGGGTAATCTATTTAGACAGATGATCAATATTTTGCAACAGATTAACCATCCGTTGTTCTGGTTCTCTGAACCCAACTCAACAGATTACCCATCTACTGTAAATTATGCAACAAATGGGTAATCTGATGCAATATATTGTTAATCTATTATGACACATATATCAGCTATTGCGATATATATATTAACTGTTGCAAAAGTTGACTGTGTTAACATGTAACCCAACTGACTGCAAATTATTCTTATATTATTTAAATATATTTGTCTTTTTTTTATAGGTTGTGCATTCTTGGATCGTTCCTATTGAGCAGGAGTTAGGGATGACTTCTTTTATTACTCTAGCTTTTGTTGATATAACACCAGACCTAACAGTTAAGTTAATAAAAAAGAAATTAGCCGGAGAAATAGCCATAAGAAAAGTAGTTAGGCAAGGTCAGCCTAATATTGAATCTCTTCATGACCAACCTACTGCAATAGATGCGGGTGCTTCTTCTGTGGGTGTTGCTGGTGGAGTTGTTGATGTTGGTGGCAGCCATCCTAATGCTGATTCTACTTCCAGTCGTGATGATGAGCATGTTGATGCTTAAGAAAAAATAAATACATTTGAAATCACCCCTTACACAAGTCCCTCTCACCCTTACACCGGTCCCTTCCACCCTTACAGTGGTCCCTCTCACCCCTCTTCACCCTCATGTTCTTATTGTAAATGCAAAGTGTACAAGGATAGATAGGATAAATTCCTTGAAAAACTAGAGGCTATTGTTGAAGTTGTTGAGGAATTGAAATCCAAGAGAGGTGTCATACCATCCAAGAAGGTAAGGGAGCCATACACTCCTAAGTGACTGTTAAGAGGAAGAAAAGAAAAATTAGCCAAATACTCTGCAGTCTGAAAACAAAAAAATTTGCAAATCCTCCCTCTTCAAAAGTTGTTAAAGTTCAGGGGATACTGAAGAAGATGTACATATATGTGACACTTGGCGATGAATAGAGGAAGGAACTGCGAAAGACCACATATGCCAAGAAGAAGAAATCTGCACAAAAATACACCATGCATATGTTTGACGCCCAAGACTTGAAAAGTATGACAAATATACATGAGTGGTATGTGGAGAAGGTAAATTTACTTTTCCTAACCTAGACTTCTAATCTACTCCATGAAGAAGAAGCTACGTAACAGATGTGTAATCTATTGCAATATCTGGGTATTTTGGTGCAACTGGTGGTGGTTCTGTTACAATAAATTTGTAATCTGTTGAATAAGTTTTGTTAGCTAGGTAATCTGTGAACAGATTCGAGAACCCTCTGCAATAGATGGACCATCCATTGCATCTTTCCTCTATGTTTTCTTCTTTACAATTACTAACCTATTTAAAAATTATCTTCTTATATCACAGTATGTTGATGAAATTCTCTGCCTTAGGAGGGGCAGGCAATTAGCATACCCAGATGCTTATGATGCTGTCGATATGATAATGGACCTTAACTTCTACAATAATTGTAAGAATAGGTATAATGAGCTCATTAAGCTAGCTAAAACTCTCGGTCGCTCGGGATTTGATTGGTTAGTTTATACGTACGAATGGGATAAAGATATGAGTAACTATGTTAGAGGAAAGAGGTCATATCTACGTGGAAAGAGATGTACCAAGGAAAAGAGAGTTCTTGCAGTCATAAATGTGAAAGTCATACATTTTCTCGCTATTAAGATACTTCTTGAGGAGGGAAGAATTAAGGTTTATGACTGTAACTTACCTGTCTTCGACGACTATAAGTTTTTTACCCACATGCAGCCACTGTTCGAGTTGCTCCCCATCTTTTTGAGTCAGAGTAAACCGATGGATCATTTACCAGCGGAAGTGTTGAAGAATAAAGCATGGGATTTTGAAGGTCGAAACAAGGACATGGACCTTTAAAAAAATAAAACCGATGTCGCGTGTGGTCCATACGCGCTTGCATACATTGAATGTTTGTTGACCAACACAAAAATGGTTGGTCTGTGCAACGCCGTTGTGGAAAATATGCAAGAGGTATGGGATCATAGGGTACTAACTTGATGCTTGGAGCCTGTGTATAATGAAGATGTACAAAGACAAACACCATAATAATTTTTTATTTCAAGCCACTTCACTTTGTATGTAGTGGCAATTTTTTATGTTTGATGAAAGTTGAATTTTTTATAATGCAATAGATTGTCTATTGTTATGACAGATTGATTATCTGTTGCAATGGGTTGGTCATCTATTGCATTATGCAGATGTTTCTCTGTCTATATGTAACAATAGATATAAAATATGTTGCAATATATAGTCTATCTATTGCAACTGATAGGTAATCTATTGGAACAAATCAAAATAGTAGGAAGACCTATTTGATAACTTCCAACAGATGGCCTACATGTTGCAACATATGTCTTAATTTATTTGATAGTTTCCAACAAATATGTCGTCTGTTGCAACAGATGTATTATCTATTGTGATATTTGAATCTAGTATTCCATTTCAATTAATAAGTTCAAAACAAAGGATTAAATTATATTCATAGACGACATCAAATAAATTGAAGCCTTCAGAAATTACATGAAATAACTCAACAAATAAATGAAATGTAAAAAAATTATTATTGGTACAAATGATCTACTCTACAAACAAATCAACAATTTAACCTTTGGTGCCAACAATTCCCAAGGAGTGGTTATTACTTTGACAGACGTAAGCTATAAATATATACTTAATATGGACAAGTTGTTCTTCATCCGATGCTATGGAATTCAGCTTTGATCATCGTGGATCTTTAATGTCTCTTGCATACGATTTCTGCGCTTTCGTTTCTCCGTGTTTCTATAAAAGAGAAATATATCTTTTGCGGAGTAATCCGGCATCAATTCCATCATTTGGTACTTGTAATACATTACTCAAATACTCGGTGTAAGCGACAATTAAAAGACCGCAATCCCTGTATTTTAAAAAATGGATAATCCATATCTTGCAATTAATGTATGTGTTGTGAAATTAATGAAATGAAACTAAATCATGATACTTATAGGTTACTAATGGGTTGTTGAGAAATTCCTTCAACATATTCTACATCAAATGGATTACCCATTTTATCGCGGTATGCTTCAATCATCAACCAATGGAATAAGTACAAACCTTTTGGTCCAAAAAGTCACTTATATCAAGGTAAGTAGGCAATATTTTTGCTAGCTTTTATATCTTAGACTCAAACGATGGCACAAAATGTCTCCTTCATGACATCGAGTCATAAACTCAAATGCACCTTTCTTTTAGAATGACTATAGCCGACACCCAATGGAATTCATCACCACAATTGATTGGGATGTACACTTCGTCGACCAAATACCAAGGTAAGCAGTTGGAATGCTAAAACCTTTGATGATGTTGATTAAGCATTCCTCATTTCAGGAAACTTTCGACTGTTGTTGATAATATCTATCGTAGGCATTATTGATGTAAACTTTGTACAAATAATTGCCTGTCGTGTATCTGTATTGTTCTTGTGTTTGAAACTTGGCCTTCTTTTGGAGGTAGTAAAAAATAACATCAATGTGGTGATATTATCAAACATTTTAGATTACGTGACAATAAAACTAATGCACAGATGCAATTAAATAAAGTATTAATTAATAGTAATATGTATAGCATTTAAACCTCATCATTCTAGCAAGTTTAGGACTGTGACATCAAATGGAATCAATCCTTTATTCCGGGATGTGCAACAACAAAGTCTAACATATCAAAACCAAGAGTCGATTCATTCTTTGTAGTGTTCGTCATTTTTTATCTATATGATTTATATGTGTTAATGTCATATTTTTACAACAAGAATTGTATAAATCAATATCTTTAAAACTGATTTATGTACCTGCCGGCATGATACTTTAGTAGCCCATTGGCAATCTATTATGAATAGTTGCTGATCAACTTTGTTAGTTTTTTTGGACCCTTGTCCGAGACGTTGAACCCTTCAAATGGGTAATTCTTTCATTCTCCCAAACTAAAAAGATCCACTTTTTCTTCTTTCATGAAAGCAGTTGATGACTCATCTATTGCAATATATGACTCATTTATTGGTACAAATTATAATAGCATGAAGACCTATTTGATTTTCTAAAATAGATGGACATATGTTGTAACAGATAACACATCTGGTGCAACAAGTTAGACGACAGTTGCACTAAATGTATATATCTGTTTGATAATTTTCAGCAGATGTATCATCTGTTGAAACAGATATGTGTCTGTTTATTTGTTGGAGTAGATGATATACATTCACCTTCTTCAGCTCATGCTGCTTTCCTGTGGGCCTTGTACATTGATCAAAGGTGCAACAGAAAGACAAAAGAGTTGCAATTTTTCTTTTTTTGATGCTTGATGATGCCTTAGAAATTTCTTTCCTTCTCCTCTTAGCCTCCTTGATCTCTAGTGGAGGGTATGGATATGAAATCCTTTTTGATGGAATGAAACCTCTCTTAGATATCATTTCCTTTACAAAAGCAGTTAATGCATTAATAACATTAATCATTCCATCATGTTGTGCCTTGCAGTCTTGACATTTGCATGCCGAACATTCGCTAGAAGTGCCAAAATCTGTATAACTAGTATGATCATAATCATAATGGTTTCTTGTTCCAAAAACTGTAAGCGGAGCATCAATAGCCCCAACAGTAGCACTACTACCACTACCATCATCAACAATAACAAGTCCACCCTTCAAAATTATTTTTCTTGTGATGGTTGTTGCTCCAAACAATTCCTTCTTTATTTTATCAATGATCTTAGGGTCCGATAAAGTTTGTAATGACCATAAAGTAAGAAAAAATGGAATCTTCAAATCTCGATTGGTCTGAACAAGCCACAGATAGACAGTCTAAAATAAATCAGTACATATATTATAATGATGATGAAATCATTTTTAAAAATCATTAATTAAAACAAAAATTTAATCAGAATTAGACTTAATGCTTCCTTTGGGGGGTTGAAGAGATCAAGAAATTTTACATTTTTATCAGTTTTGGACGACAACCATCTCAGGATTCTTGAACAGGAAACTTCTTCCTGGTAGTTCACTTGTTGTCTCAAATAAGGAATGAAAATGGCCAAAACTATAAAATAATGCGAATAAATCAAAAGCATTATTGAATAAAAAAATGAATTATGTCATAATAAAAGAAATATTTACCATGAAAGCCCATGAAAAGCCATATAAGTTGACTGTTTTTGGCATTAACTGAATCAACCAATATTTGACACTCATTTTAAAGCTTTCATAACCCCAAGTATATTTGTTAAATGCCTCAAGATCCTCGAAGATCTTTATCAAACCAAGTGGTATGTTGTTGTTAGCGTCTCTCGCTCAAAGAATATTATGTACAAACTAAACCAAGCACAATGATTGCTTGTGCTTCTTTGAAGGTCTTTTATATTACAACGCTTCTACCAAATTTATGTTTTTTAAGCTTGGATCAACAAGGGACACCAGGTCAACACAATCACACAACTTGCCTTTGCCCTTTTTAGGCGTGCGGGGTGCTTTTTAAGGTTAGAATTGGTATAACTTGAGAAGGAGAAGGACGATAACATTTTAATCCAGTAACTATGGCAAACTTTAAGACCCCACAAAAATTTCTAAGCTTAAATCAGTCCTTTAATCTTGTCAAGGGGGTCCTATACTTAGAGAATTCTAGCTAAGTTCCCAGACTTAGTTTATTTTTGGCCTTCAAAAGTTGGCAATATCATTTTTCCACCTTAGTGTTCTTTAATGATCCGTATTTTTGTTAATTCATGATCAGAGAGGTCAATAGGTGTTCCCGGACAAGTTTTGCATTTTTCGGACCTCGTTTAGACCACCTTTAGTATCCCAAAATAGTGGACCAACACGATCTTGGCGCGCCGCGTCGCCTATCGCGTTGGTTAACATTGTTGCAGGGACTGCCAGAAAAAATACTAAGGCTTGGTGCGATCATGGAATGACGCATCGGGTATCGCGTCGATGCATCGATGCGCCGCGTCGCCAATCACATCGATGCCCAGTTTTCAGTTATTAAATGTCCATTTTAAGGGCAAAAAGGTCAATTTTCCACCCCTATATAAGCCTTTAACACGAGATTCAACCCTTATTTCACCAAAATATTGTTGTTACTCTCAAATACTCTCAAGAACAAGTCTAGGGTTTTCATAGGAGCTTCAAATTCAAGAGATTCTACCTTTAGTTTTAAATTTTTTTCCATCCAAAGTATGTCAAGTGTTCATTCATGGATTCCATTCATCCATGAAGCCCAAGAATCCAATTTTAAATTATGAATTGTGATGTTTATGTTGTGGATTGATTAGGTTCATGTAGTTATTATTGTAGAATTCCCAAGTTGGAATCCTTATGTGTTGTTCATGAAATTACGCTAGTATGTGGGTTGAAATTTTATGAAATTAAGTTGAATTATGGAATCATGTGGTATTAATTTGATATCATGCCTAAGCCCTAAGTTATGCATATTAGGTGTTTGATAAAATGCATAAGAGGATAATACTTGTGCATTATGACTCAATAGAACCTAATGATTAATTCATGTTACCATTATGTTCAAAATGACTCCCATTCTATTGTTATGCCTTGTAATAGATTGATGTAATGCTCATGAGATTAGTCTTAGGGAATTATGACATGTTTATATGCATTATTATTCATGTGTAATCTTGTGGTATGCAAGTACTTCATGAAAATCCCCAATGATAGTACTATGAATTATTAACCATGGTTATGTGTTCAAGAAGTGTCATGTCTTGTCAGTTTCATGCTATCGAGTCCTCGGGGTACTTGTACACGACAACTTAGCTGTGTGCCTAGAATCATTATCGTTTTCATGATAAATCTCAGTCACACCATGATTAGTAGTAGGCTTAGTCGAATTTCAAAACTTAGTAGAATTAAGTTAGTTACATGACTCAGAAAAACTCAGTAACCTCAGTAATATCAGTCAGTTATTAGGTCTCAATAGTGTTCCATTAGTTAACAGAACTTAATGAACTCAGTCCAGTTCATTTTAGTTAATCATGTTCAGTGTCTATTAAGATGGGAGTAGGATTCAGCACCGAGTGAGCCCAAGGATGGGAATTCACCTGTTAGTAGAGGGTGTGATTCTTAGAAGCAATCCTTGTGCTCTAGAACTATGTAGCCAGCGTAGATTGAGACATCAAACCTACTAGTTGAAAGTAGATGAGGTGGATTAACTTGTTATATGAGGGTCCCACCATTCTTCTTAGAGTACCTGTTAGATGAGGGATTTCTCACAGCTTTTCCTAACCAGTGGCGCGGTATTGACACCCTTCCAACTGGGGTTCTAGGTTGGACCCCAAATCAACTTAGAATAAGGGGTATGTCGGTTAGATGAATTCTCTCACAGTTTTATTTACAAAATCAGCACTGTTAGATACAGTCACCCAGTCTTAGTAATAGAACTCAGATAGTTCTACAAAACCCAGGACTATCAGATACAGTCACTCAGCTCAGTATAAAACTCAGCTAGTTCCATCAGAACCTAGACTATCAAACTTAGTCGCCCAGTATCAGTTATATCAGCTATACCAGTTATAAGTAACTCATGTTATCAGTATTCAGACCCAGTAGTCAGTATTACTCATGAATCCAGTTATAGTTACACACTCATATATGTATTCTCACGATCATGTTATACAGTTAGTTGTCATTGTTCATGCATCTGAACCCTTTGCATTCAGCCTACCTTACTTGCACATTCAATCGTACTAACGCATTTGCGCTATGGTGTTTTTATACCATAGGTTTAGAAGTATGAGCTCCAGAGCATCAGTAGCATTCCAGTTTCAGCAGCCAGAGTCAACAGAGAGTCCTCATCATTCAAGGATTTTATGATTTGAATATTTCATATCTTTAGTACTTAGTTATTTTAGAAGTTGGAGTTAGTTGGGGATATGTCCCATCAACTTCTTATTTAGATAGTCTAGAGGCTTTCAGACTATAGCATGTTCACAGTCATTTCAGTTGTTTTGGTAATGATGTACCATATTTCTAGATGTCATGTTTTATCATATAATTTTTATTCTTATGGCCTTTCCGCTTTTAATTTCGCATTTTTACATCATATTATGTAGTGCTCAATTACAGATATAAGTCTTGGGTTAGCTTGTGGTCCTTCAGGGTCATGAGCATCGTGTAACATTCTGGGTACCATATTCGGGGCGTTACAAACTTGGTATCAGAGCCTAAGGTTCAATAGTATCCTAGAAAGTCTGAAAGCCGCATCTAGTAGTCTTGTGCAAGGGTATGTTGCGCGCCACATTTATGTACAGGAGGCTATAAGATGTTTTAGGAACAGTTTCCCTTCTTTCAGTATTCATGTCGTGCCAGTGAGAATGAGATCAAGTTTAACTCTCAGTCTAATTTTTTTCTCCCTTTCTTCTACAGAACATGCCTCCCAAGAGAAGAAATAGAAATCAGTCATCCCCTCAGCCCGTCCAAGCAGATCCCTTGGAAAAACATGTTTCTCATGCAGAGTTTAGAGCTGAATTCACTACTCTTGATAACTCAGTTGCTACCCAGAATGAAATACCAGCTTTTGTTCCAGCCAACCCAGTGGCCAACACCTCAGCAGCTAGGATTCGGGACTTCACCTGAATGAATCCACTAACCTTTTTTGGGTCTAAGTCAGATGAGGACCCTCAGGAATTCCTTGATCAGGTTTAGAAGGTTACAAATATCATGGGGGTGTCAGCAATTTAGAGTGATGAGCTAGTTGCATATCAGTTGCACGATGTGGCTCACACATGGTTCAAACAGTGGAAAGTAGGGAGATTTGGTGATGCTGGGCCTATAGAGTGGGAGGAGTTTGCCACTGCTTTTCTTGATAGATTCTTTCCCCTAGAGATGAGGAAAGATAAGGTTCTAGAATTTATCAACCCCAGGTAGGGCAACATGACAGTGAAAAAGTATTCTCTTAAGTTTACTCAACTAGCTAGATATGCTTCTCATGTAGTGGAAGACAGCAGGTAAAAAACAAATAAGTTTGTTTCTGGGGTGATGATAATGTGGTCAATGAGTGCAGATCTGTAATGTTGATTAGTAAGATGGACATAGCCAGGCTTATGATCCATGCTCAACATATAGAAGAGCAAAAAATTAAGATGAGAGAGAAGCAGAATAAGAGAGCAAGGACAAGTAATTTCAACTTTTCTCAGCCTAAGTCAGAGGGTGGAAGTCGTTCTCAGTTGCTCCCTAAGTCATCCATTCCATCTCCTTCCTTAGCCAGTGCTCTAGTGCCGAAATTTAGAGATAGAAATAGAGATAGGGCACTAGGATCTAAGTCTCAGGGTAGTATTACTAGTGCCCGAACCTATCATCTTTGTCAGACATATGGCAAGCACCATCAGGGTACTTGCAGAGCTGGCAGTGATGTTTGCTTCGGATGTGGCGAGCCAGGACACAGAGTCAGAGATTGTCCTCAGCCAGGTCCTCAGGGTTAGCGTAACCGTTCCTCAGCTCATTCTAGTTTCCCGAATCAACAGGGTGCCACTTCCAGTGTGATACCAAACGTTATATAAATGAGCACAAAACAGTCCGCAATCTCACAAAAACAGCCCACACATATAAGACACCAAGCGGAAACAACAAACACAAACTTGAAAGATAAAGAAGATAGATAACTTGACACAAAGATAATACGAAATGTAGTAACTAAAGAGTGTATCAAACTCTAAAACCTTTACAAATCACATTAACAAGCACCAAGTTCTTACGCGAACACAAGAGGAACTCAGTTCACTCAAGGACTCATATTTCTAGCCGTTTCACAACACAAGTGGAACCTTTAACTTGTGATGTTCAAAGTTGGTGGTATGCTCTCTTCTTGAGAGGAAAATGGTGTTTCAATGTTACAATTTTCATTCAAAATAAGATAACTAAGAAAATAAGACTAAGGGGTTCCTACTTATAGTCTATTACAAAAGAGATGGGAAATAACACATTTACCCTTAATGAAGGGGGTGGGTTTGGAGTGTATAAATGGGGATGATTTGTAGTGTTTTTAAGACAGTCAAGGCATGTCTTCACACTTTAATACATACACTCCCTTGGATGAACTTAAGACATGCTCAACCGCGTCCATTTTCATAAACGCGCCTTGTAGTCTTTGTAGTTCCTGAGCTTGGACAAGGCTTTGAAAAAGGCTTCAACAGGTCTTCAATTCCTTTGCAAATCCGAAATGTGGACCTTCAACAAAAAAATATAATCCTTGTGCTCCTCATGATTGTATCATCCTCTCCACCTTGAAAGGATTCTGTCCTCAAATTCGTACCTTGCAAAATCAAAGAGAGGGAAAACAAGCACACAATCCTCATGGTAGGAGGGTTAGTATTAGTACCACAAATTATATAGACATGCCAAGGGGGTACACTTTTGGAATACAACCAACAATCCTTTGTTATGATCATGAAACACGTACCACAAGAATCATAAAGGACATGACTAAGATAAACACCAAGGAAAGAAGATTTCAATCCAAAACTATCACATATGTCATCAAGCCAAGGTTGTTCGCATTTGGAATATACCCATGGGTCCTTTGTGTGTGACTTGAAAAGCTTAGCATGAATGGCATAAAGGAAATGGCTTTGGTAAATATTAAGAGATAAGGAAACTACAATGGTCTTAATGGCTTTACTATACCCAAAAAGTAAGACTACCTTCATCTTAGGAACCATAAGATACATTTGTTTCATTACCTCTACAAAGGACCTCATCAAATATAGTGCCACAATTGATCTTAAGATCCATCTCAACCACATATGACCATCATACAAATAAGAAAACCAGACATCAAACTTCCTACCACTATGCAATACAAATTCTAAATTAACATGGTTATCATCATAGGTAAAGAGGTAGTATAGAAGGGAATCAAGTGTGAAGACATCTTGCCGAGGGGGTACACTTCTAAAATTCAACCAGAAATCCTTTATTTTTACAATGAAACATATATTTTGAAAATTACAAAGGATAGGGATAAGATAATCATCAAGGAAAGATAAGCATAATCCGAGGCAACCCCTTTTCCAACCCACTAGTGTTCCAGGATCAAAGGGATGGTGTAACCAAGGGTAAAAGCTGAGATTAACCAATCCTTTTACTAGGATATCATCCAAGACTAAATAGTTTTGGCCTAGAAGTCTTCTCTTAAGAGAGAGCACACCTATATTAAAAAGTTTTCCAAGCATATGATTACCTTGAGCAAAACTAGTAGCACGGTTTGTATCACACAAGCTTAAAGGAATATGACCAATATCATGGTCAATATTACAAGAATGAACACTAACTTGAGGATTTTGAATCACATCACTCACATGATCAAGTAGTGAACTATCCTTAAGATCCAATTGACCAACATATGCAACAAGAGAACTACCAAGGAAAGATTCATGCTTGTCTACACTATGTAAACCCAAAGCAACTTCACATAGGATACTAATATCCTTATCACAACATTTAAATCCTAAGGAAGTGTAGAGTGCATCAATTATACCTCGGTGTATGCCACGGAATTCCACTTGTTTAGAGATCTTGGCCAAGGGTGTCACTAGCTCATTTCCCATGTTATCGTATGGAATCCCTTTTTGATCCTTCTTTGATAGCATATGAACTTGAACCTGTACATAAGAAGGGTCAATGCTAGGCAAAACGCTAGCATATGGTTTAGTGAGTATCAAAGATCATTTGTGGGCAAATCCCACAAGAACATTTTTCTTTCCCTTTTCTACTTCACTACCTGCGGTTTCCCTTTCCCTTGCCCTCTTCTCTTCACATTCTTATTTTATCTCACCACTAAGTTTTTCTCCATCTTGAGGCTTTGCCTCATTCTTCTTGGATCCTAACTCTCCTTTTTTTTCTACTTGGATGGTGTATTTCCGAGTTAGTGTAGCTTGGGAAGGAGACATTGGATTTAGTGGAGTGTAGGGTCTTTGAATTAAAGGATTTTGGAGTAGAGGATTCGGGTTTAGGGGATGGAATTTGGGTTCCAAGTCCTCCTTGTGGAACTTGATGGAGTGAGGAACGGCTAGGTCCATCTTTTTCTCAGCTTTGGGAGTAAAGATTGACTTGGTTTGTAGCACTTGGTGGATACAATCTTTGGTGCAAGGTCTTGGGAGTAATAGTAGGTAAGGTGTTTTGAGTGGTATGAGGTCGAGAACTCCTTTAGCTTTCCACCCTCTCCAATCTTTCACTCGTTGAGGCCATATCCGAACCCAACTTCTCAACATTTACCTTCATCCTAGCCACGCCTCGAGACAAAGTTTCAAGACTAGCTAATAGGACATTCATAACATTATTTTCCACGGCTGGGGAATTGGAATTTTTGGGTTCTATTTGCAATTGTACCTACAAAACAAGAAAATGTTAGTTCAAAATACACTAGACATTCTTCACACCCGGCTTCCTCACTTGGTCCTTCAAGTGTTGTAAGATGGCTATCAATCCTTGAGTGCTTAGGAATGTGTCAACTCTTGAGTTGGAGTGGATTTCAGTTAGAAGACTCAAACAAATTTTGTACGCACTTGAACAAAAAACAACTACGAACTATAAACGAGCAAAGCACCACAAGTAACACTTACACGAAAGAAGTACTCAAAAACTAGTTCACAACTTAGTAGGTTGTTACTAGTTGTCAACTAGTATAGGAGTCAATGAAAATGAAACTAATAGAGACAAGTAAAGAAACTATAGATGTCCAAGAACTTGAGTTTTTTTTTTCGGTTGTTGGCATGGCCCATGATTTTTATTGTTATTTTTTTGCTTTGGTCGTTGATATTGTTGTTGATGTGGAGTATAATGTTTTCAAGACATAAGTTGTTTAATCTTGTTTGTTACTGATGAATTTTTGGTTTTGGAGTAAAAAGACAAGGCTTTGGATTCTCTTTCCAAAGTTCAAAAAGGTGTACATCATCTTTCACCAACTTGCACTAAAATGGCAAAACACCTTTTTGCCTTGTCTTTTCCCTTTCCTCTTTTGGCCTTTCTTGAAAGATGTTTTGACACTCTTTTGGTAGGCAAGCTTTTGGTAGGTCTTTGTTTCTTTGCCACTTTAGTGTTGTCTTGAAAGTAGTTCCAAGACAACACAATACCTTACCTCTCTCTTCCCTTTTTCAAATCAAACAAGGCATTTTGTTGAATATTACTCAAGAACAACATGAACAACAACAAGAATACTTTGAACAATAACAATATCTAAACCGTCCAACCTTTCAACAACAACTTAAAAAAGCTCAAATCTTGGACTTTAGACTCAAGTGTGCTAGGGAAACAAAAATCTAACAAACGAAACTACTAATACAAGAAAATAACACCTAATCTAGACACAAATTCGGCCAAACAACAACACCACTTCGGCCAAGACACCCAATCCGTAGAATAACTTCTTTTTGTAAGATTTTCGACCTTGGACACCTCTTCTAATGTTAGGAAACAAATATCTAACACTATAACACACAAAACACACAAAACACACAAAAGTAACAAGAAAAATAGGCACAAATCTCGGCCAAAACAACAACAAGACACAATTTCAGCCAAGACAACAAGAATGGACAGATTTGCTTCTTTTTGGAATTTTCAGCTTTTCAACACCTCTTTTTTTTTTTCGACTTAGAGAGACCAAGATTGGTAGTGTAGGAACACAATCAGATTTAGCTATGCTACCAAATGATACCAAATGGTATCTAAATGAGCACAAAACAGTCCGCAATCTCGCAAAAACAGCCCACACATACAAGACACCAAGCGGAAAAAACAAACACAAACTTGAAAGATAAAGAAGATAGATAACTTGACACAAAGATAATACAAAATGTAGCAACTAAAGAGCGTATCAAAATCTAAAAACTCTACAAATCACATTAACAAGCACCAAGTTCTTACGCGAACACAAGAGGAACTCGGTTCACTCAAGCACTCACATTTTTAGCCGTTTCACAACACAAGTGGAACCTTTCACTTGTGGTGTTCAAAGTTGGTGGTCTACTATCTTCTTGAGAGGAAAATGGTGTTTCAATGTTACAATCTTCATTCAAAATAAGCTAACTAAGAAAATAATACTAAGGGGTTCCTACTTATAGTCTATTATAAAAGAGATGGGAAATGACATATTTACCCTTAATGAAAGGGGTGGGTTTGGAGTGTATAAATGGGGCTGAATTGTAGTGTTTTTAAGACACTCAAAGCATGTCTTCACACTTTAATACATACACTCCCTTGGATGAACTTAAGACATGCTCAACCGCATCCATTTTCATAAACGCGCCTTGTAGTCTTTGTAGTTCCCGAGCTTGGAAAAGGCTTTGAAAAAGTCTTCAAAAGGTCTTCAATTACTTTTCAAATCCAAAACGTGGACCTTCAACAAAAACTTTTAATTCTTGTTCTCCTCATGCTTGTATCACAGTGCTACTAGTGGGCAACGCCCAAACAGACTCTATGCTCTTCAGTCCCAACAGGATTAAGAAAATTCTCCTGATGTGGTTACTGGTGCATTACAAATCTTTCATTTGCATGTTTATGCTTTGCTAGATCCAGGAGCTTCTTTGTCTTTTGTTTCTCCTTATATAACAGTTGATTTTGGAGTCAGTCCCGAAATTCTAGCAAAGCCCTTCTCAGTCTCCACCCCAGTGGGTAAAACCATTATAGCCCGATCGGTATACAGGAACTGTTTGTTTATGGTATCTCAGAAAGTCACTTCAGCAGACTTAGTCGAATTAGAGTTGACTGATTTTGATGTCATTCTCAGCATAGATTGGTTTCATTCCTGCTATGCCACAGTTGCCTATAGAAATAGAATTATCCAGTTTTAGTTTCCAAATGAACCTATCCTAGAGTGGAGAGGTAGTACTTCAGTTTTTAGAGGTCATCTTGTTTCCTACCTTCAAGCACAAAATATGATATCAAAGGGATGTGTCTATCATCTTGTTTGAGTTAAGGACTCTAGTTCTGAAACTCCTAGTCTCGAATCGGTCCCAGTAGTGAATGAATATTCAGATGTCTTTCTCAAAGATCTTTCAAGAATTTCTCCCGAAAGTAAAATAGACTTCGGTATTGATCTTCTTCCAGATACTCAGCCTATATCTATTCCTCCATACAGAATGGACCAGTAGAACTCATAGAATTGAAAAAACAGTTGAAGGATTTCCTAGATAAGGGATTCATTAGACCTAGTGTGTCCCCGTGGGGCGCACCAGTCTTATTCATATGAAAGAAAGACGGTTCTCTCAGAATGTGCATTGATTGCCATAAACTCAATAAAGTTATGGTCAAGAACAAGTATCCACTTACCAGAATCAATGACTTGTTTGACCAACTTCAGGGAGCCAGTTACTTCTCTAAGATAGACCTCAGATCAGGCTATCATCAGCTCAGAGTCAGAGAATGTGACATCCTGGAAATAGCCTTCCATACTCGGTATGGTCACTTCAAATTCTTAGTTATGTCCTTTGGTCTTACCAATGCCCCATCAACTTTCATGGACTTGATAAATCGTGTGTTCAAGGAGTACTTGGACATTTCATCATAGTCTTCATAGATGACATCCTTATTTACTCCCGCAGTGAGCGTGATTATGTAGACCATCTCAAAATAGTATTGCAGACTCTTAGAAATCAACAGTTGTTTGCCAAATTCAGTAAGTGGAAATTTTGGCTAAGGTCAGTAGCATTCCTTGGTCATATCGTTTCTGGTGATGGCATTAGAGTTGATTCTCAAAAGACCAAAGAAGTAAGAAACTAGCCTCGCCCTGTATCTCTATCAGATATCAGGAGCTTCTTGGGTTTGAATGGCTATTATTGATGGTTTTTTGAGGGATTTTATTCTATTGCATCCCCTATGTCCAGATTAACTCAGAAGAAAGTTAAGTTTTAGTGGTTAAATCTTTGCGAGAAGAGTTTTCAGGAGTTGAAGACTCGACTCACCTCCGCTCCAATTTTGGCTCTTCCATATGGTACAGATGGGTTCATAGTGTATTGTGATACATCCAGAGTAGGTTTTGGTTGTGTCCTCATACAGCATAGTAAGGTCATAGACTACGCCTCTAGACAACTTAAACCCCATGAGAAGAATTATCCTACTCATAATCTTGAGTTAGCAACCATAGTTTTTGCCTTAAATATTTGGAGGCATTACTTGTACGGTGTTTATGTAGATGTGTTCATAGATAATAAGAGCCTTCAGTATGTCTTTTCTCAGAAAGATCTTAACCTTCATCATAGAAGGTGGTTAGAGATCTTGAAAGATTACGACATGAGTGCCCTTTATCATTTGGGCAAGGCCAATGTAGTGGCCGACACCCTCTGTAGACTATCTATGGGTAGTGTTGTTCATGTTGAGAACAGTAAGAAGAAGTTAGCTCAGGAAGTATATCAGCTTGCCAGACTAGGTGTCCGCCTAGTCAATTCAGCAGAAGGTAGTACATGGGTTCAGAACAATTTAGAATCATCTCTAGTTTTTGAGGTAAAAAGAAAATAGGATAGAGATCCCAGTCTAATCAAGTTGAAAGAATTAGTCAAGGATCAGAAAGTAGAGGTTTTCTCCCAAGGGGGAGATGGTGTTTTGCATTGTCAGGGTCGTCTTTGTGTGCCAGGTGTAGATGACTTGAGGCAGCGAATTTGCGCAGAAGCGCATGGTGCGTGCTACTCTATTCATCCAGGGGCCACTAAGATGTACCGCGACTTGCAGGAGATCTATTGGTAGAGTGGGATGAAGAGAGATATTGCAGAGTTTGTAGCTAAGTTCTCTACGTGTTAGCAGATTAAGATAGAGTATCAGAAGCCTAATGAGTCCATGCAGGAGTTCAATATTCCTTCTTAGAAGTAGGAATAAGTGAACATGGACTTTGTGATGGGTTTACCTCGTACTCATCGCCAGCATGATTCATTTTGGGTCATTGTAGATAGGATGACCAAATCATCTCCTTTTCTTCCAGTCCATACCTCTTATTCAGCGTAGGATTATGCCAAACTCTATATCAGGGAGTTGGTCAGATTACACGGTGTTCCATTGTCCATTATTTCTGACAGAGGTACCTAGTTTACCTCTCACTTCTGGAAAGCATTCCAAAAGGGTCTTGGTACCCAAGTTCATCCCAACACAACCTTTCATCCCTAGAAAGATGGCCAAGTAGAAAGGATCATTCAGACTTTAGAAGATATGCTATGAGCGTGTGCAATTTATTTCAAGGGTAGTTGTGATGATCATTTGCCTTTGATTGACTTTGCATACAACAACAACTATCATTCCAGCATTTGGATGGCTCCATTCGAAGCTCTCTATGGTAGGAGATGCATATCTCCAATAGGTTGGTTCGAAGTTAGTGAGGCCTCAGTTATAGGACCTGACTTAGTATTTGATGCCTAAGAAAAAGTCCAGTTGATCAGAGAAAGACTCCAGGCTGCTCAGAGCCGACAGAAGTCTTATCTAGATGTGCGCAGAAAGGATCTCGACTTTGAGATTGGTGACTATGTTTACCTAAATATCTCTCCCATGACGGGAGTAAAGAGATTTGGAAAGAAGGAAAATCTTAGTCCCCGATATGTCGGTCCCTTCAAAATTCTCAGTCATTTCGAAAAGGTAGCTTATGAGCTCGAATTGCCTTTAGATCTAACCTCAGTTCATCCAGTGTTCCATGTCTCTTTGCACGAGAGGTGCATAGGTGACCCATCATTTGTATTCCCTATAGAGGGCATTGATATTAAGAACAATATATCTTATAAAGAGATTTCAGTCAAAATTCTTGATTACCATACTCGTAGACTGAGGAACAAAGAAGTCCCTCTAGTCAAAGTTGTTTGGCGGAATCAGTCCGTTGAGGGAGCTACTTGGGAAGCAGAAGCAGATATGCGGACCAAGTATCCTCACCTCTTTTCCGCTAACTCAGACTCTGTCCAAGGTAATAGTTTCCTTGAGCTTACTTAGTTATCATGTTAAGTTTTATTACCAACTTGGTATTTAGTTTCATGCTCAGAATTCTATTATAAACTTGGTATCAAATACCATTGCATATTCAGTCATATGTGCATGCATCATGTCAGTCACATATTCATGCATCAGATATGCATCCTCATCATGAGAAACTCAGCTTATCAGAAATATCAGTCATGCATTCATGAATCAGTTACGCATGCATCAGATATGTATGTTCAGTATGATATATTCAGTTTATCAGTCATGTCAGTCATAAAATCATGTTTCAGTTATTCATGTCCTATATATACTTCAGTTTTTATTTTTCCCATCCCAGTCAGTCTCATTCGAGGATGAATGTTCTCAAGGGGGAGATATTGTAAGACCCCACAAAATTCCTAAGCTTAAATCAGTCCTTTCAGCTTGTCAAGGTGGTCCCATACTTAGAAAATTCTAGCTAAGTTCCCAGACTTAGTTTATTTTGGGCCTTCAAAAGTTGGAAATATCATTTCGCCACCTTAATGTCCTTTAATGGTTCATATTTTTGTTAATTCATGATCAGAGAGGTTAATAGGTGTTCCCGGACAAGTTTCGGATTTTTTGGACCTCATTTAGACCACGTTTGGTGTCCTAAAATAGTGGAACAATGCGTTCTTGGCGCGAAGCCTCGCCTAACGCGTTGGTTAACATTGTTGTAGGGACTACTAGAAAAACTACTGAGGCTTGGCGCGATCATGGTGCGACGCGTCGGGTATCGTGTCGATGTATCAACGCGCCGCGTCGCAATCGCGTCGATGCCTAATTTTCAATCATTAAATATCCATATTTTTAAGGGCAAAAGGGTCAATTTTCCACCCGTATATAAGCCTATAACACGATATTTAACCCTTATTTCACCAAAATATTATTGTTACTCTCAAATACTCAAGAACAAGTCTAGGGTTTTCGTAGGAGCTTTAAATTAAAGAGATTCTACCATTAGTTTTCAAGAATTTTCCATCCAAGGTATGTCAAGTGTTCATTCATGGATTCCTTTCATCCATGAAGCCCAAGAATCCAATTTTAAATTATGAATTGTGATGTTTATGTTATGGATTGATTATGTTCATGTAGTTATTATTGTAGGATTCCCAAGTTGGAATCCTTATGTGTTGTTCATGACACTACACTAGTATGTGGGTTGAAATTTTATGAAATTGAGTTGAATTATGGAATCATATGGTATTAATTTGATATCATGCCTAAGCCCTAAGTTATGCATATTAGGTGTTTAATAAAATGCCTAAGAGGATAATACTTGTGCATTATGACTCAATAGAACCTAAATGATGAATTCGTGTTACCATTATGTTCAAAATGACTCCCAGGCTATTGTTATGCCTTGTAATAGATTGATGTAATGCTCATGAGATTAGGCTTAGGGAATTATGACATGTTTATATGCATTCTTATTCATGTGTAAGCTTGTGGTATGCAAGTACTTTATGAAAATCTCCAATAATAGTACTATGAATTATTGACCATGGTTATGTGTTCAAGAAGTGTCATGTCTTGTCAGTTTCATGCAATTGAGTCCTGGGGGTACTTGTACCCGACAACTTAGCTGTGTGCCTAGAGTCAGCATCAGTTTCATAATAAATCTCAGTCACGCCATGATTAGTAGTAGTCTCAGTCAGTTTCAAAACTCAGTAGAATTCAGTCAGTTACATGACTCAGGAAAACTCAGTAATCTCAGTCAGTTATCAGTTCTCAATAGTATTCCGTTAGTTAACGAAACTCAATGAACTCAGTCCAGTTTAGTTTAGTTAATCATGTTCAGTGAATATTCAGATGGGAGTAGGATTCAGCACCGAGTGAGCCCAAGGATAGGAAATCACCTGTTAGTAGAGGGTATGATTCTTAGAAGCAATCCTTGTGCTCCAAAACTACGTAGCCAGCATTGGTTGAGACATCAAACCTGCTAGTTGAGGGTAGATAAGGTGGCTTAACCTGTTATATGAGAGTCCCACCATTCTTCTTAGAGTACCTGTTAGACGAGTGATTTCTCATAGCTTTTCCTTACCAGTGGCGCGGTATTGACACCCTTCCAACTGGGGTTATAGGTTGGACCCCAAATCTACTTAGAAAAAAAGGCATATTGGTTAGATGAATTCTCTTACATTTTTAGTTACAGAATCAGGACTGTCAGATACAGTTACCCAGTCTCAGTAATAGAACTCAGATAGTTCTACAAAACCTAGGACTGTCAGATACAGTCACTCAGCTCAATATAGAACTCAGCTAGTTCCATTAGAACCTAGACTGTCAGACACAGTCGCCCAGTAACAGTTATATTAGTTATATCAATTATCAGTAACTCATGTTATCAGTATTCAGACTCAGTAGGCAGTATTACTCACGAATCCTGTTATGTTACACACTCATTTATGTATTCTAACGATCATGTTATACAGTTAGTTAGCATTGTTCATGCATATGAACCCTTTCCATTTAGCCTACCTCACTTGCATACCAGTACATTCAATCGTACTGACGCATTCACGCTATGCTGTTTTTATACCATAGGTTCAGAATCACGAGCTCCAGGCATTAATAGCATTCTAGTTTCAGCAGTCAGAGTCAGCAATAAGTCCTCATCATTCGAGGATGTTATGATTTGATTATTTCATATCTTTAGTACGTAGTTATTTCAGCAGTTAGAGTTAGTTGGGGACATGTCCCATCAACTCCTTATTTAGACAGTGTAGAGGCTTTCAGACTATAGCATGTTCACAGTCATTTAAGTTGTTTTGGTAATGATGTACCGTATTTCCATATGTTATGTTTTATCATATATTTGAACCTTATGTCCTTTCATCCTTTAATTCCGCATTTTACATCATATTATGTAGTGCTCAGTTACAGATATCAGTCATGGATTAGCTTGTGGTCCTTCAGGGTCATGAGCATAGTGTAATGTTTCAGGTACCAGATTTTGGGCGTTACACAAACTCCCTCCAACCAAAACAAACAGGCATGCCATAGTAATTTATCCACACCTCATCCATCTTATCTTTATTTTTCATACATAAACCTACGCTTGAGAAGATCATATACCATTTTCATTTAGAAACGAGCATTGATATCCTCCGGTAAATCAAGATACTGCCCAAAGCAGCTGTCTCTGAAATAAGCTTCCAAATTTTGTTCTCGAAGTATTTTTCTGAAGGTGTCAAAAGATTTTCCCATGGTTGACTTAACCACGAAATCACCCGTTAAATTTGTGGCACCATCGTACTTCATTCTCATAGAATAACAATCAATGCTGAAGGTTTTGACCAACTCTTCGGTGTAAGGGCTATTAGCAAAGCAAGATCATAGAGTGGTGAATGTAGCCTAGCTGCTTCATTTGTTCCTTTACATGGACTTGATTCGTTTTTTTTGTTTTGGGAGTCATATAATCGGAAAATAATAGGAACATAAAATATATTATAATTGATTAATGCATCATTAAAAAAGGATAACAGTATATCTGACATGTACAATAGTAAAATAACAGTTCCAACAGATGACACATCTGTTGCACCAGGTAGGTTATCTATTGCAACATATAACTAACCTAATGGAATGGATGAGTAATTTTTTATAAAACTAAAAGTAGATCACTCATCTGTTAAAACAGATGACTGGTTTGTTGCTCCAAGAATATTACCTGTTGCAATATATAACCAACCTGTTGCAACGGATGAGTAATTCGTTGGAAACAATAAAAAAGCTCACTCGTCTATTGAAATTGATCACTTCTCTGTTGTACTAGGTAGGTTATCTGCTGCAACATATAACCAACTTGTTGCAATAAATAAGTAATCCATTGGAAACAATAAAAATAGATCACTTATTTGTTGCACCGGGTAGGTTATTTGTTGCAACATATAACTAACATGTTACAACAAATGAGAAATCCATTGGAAAAAATAAAAAAAATCACTCATTTGTTTCCATATAAGTTATCTGTTGGAACTATTATCAGTTGTCGATATTATTTAGGTTTCTTCCAAACAGAAGAGTCATCTATGACAAAAGAAGAATGATCTATTAGATTGTTCATTTGTTGCATCAGATTTTCGTTATTGCATTAAATTTTATTCTGTTGCATCAAATTTCCATCTGTTGCATTAGATTTTCATCTGTTGAATTAGATGGTTCATCTGTTGCATCAAATGGTTCATCTGTTGTATCAGATGGTTCATCTATTTTATTAGATGGTTAATGTAATGCACAGAAATTCATCTGTTGCAGAAAAAAAAAGTACCAGGATTTTATTCAATAAAACAACAACAATATCACCGTTTAATATCAAATGCACCATTTTTACCAAGAAAAATAACAAATCAACCGAGAAACACCAACATAACACACACACTAAGAACATCAATGGTGACCAAAAATCACGAACATTGTTGTTTTACGTTTGTACAAATACAAATGACAAAAATTAAACTTCAAAAAACTCAACGACACCAACAAATCGAACCAACAGTTCAACAACAAACAATTATATTTCACACTGGAAAGAGTAGAGAAGAAACGTCAGAAATTAGGATTTTCATTTGTCGACATTTCAAATTTAAGCAAGAAATATTAAAATTGTTAACCAATACTAGAAAAGAATAGCTCAAGTTCTTCTTTTTTTTCATAACTAAAAAGACATAATTTTTTACCTGTGAAAGAAGAAATGGGACGACGAAGAACTCAAAGTTGTTGTCGCCGGAGAACACTGCTGTCACGTCGATTGACAGTTGAAAGTCGAAAAGGAACTCACCCAACTAATTTTTGGCGGAGGTTGAAGTCGCCGGGGGTTGAAGGGAGAAATTTTGCAGAACTGTTTGTTGGGGGAGAGAGAGAGTGGAGAGAGATAGTTGATGATTTGGAGAGGAGAGGGGTGTGGGTTGATTTGTATTTTTGAAAGTGGGTTGATTTGTATTTTTGAAACGATTAGAAAGTTTTAAAAATATTAATCAAGTCCACAATTAACTTAATCAAGTTTTCTAATTATGTTTGACCCTTTAAGTTGGTCAATGTCACTAATCCTTCATTCAAGATTTAAATGCCGTATTTCCTTCAATTTTCTCTAGAAACTATATATGTGTAGGTTTTTCAGTATAAACTATATGAATATGGTATTGGAGTTGTATCATTATGGTATAGAAATTGTCTTTAGCATAATGATACAAAATGTATGAAATAAACAAATGTTATTTTTAATTATCTGAATAATACATATATATATATGTGTTTCTGTGTGTGTCTCTCTCTATGTGTGTGTACGTATATCTTATATCTATACTTCTTTTATATAATTATACAGTCTGTATATTTATCTTATATCAATACGTATTCTACATAACAACTATACAGATTCTATACACATTCTATACCGTTTCTATATACATTTTATATAATTTTGAGAAATGATTAGTAGATGGAGTTAAAATAGAAGAGTGACTACCTCATGACATTACTTTAAAAAATGACCATTTTAATGAACGTTTTTTTCCTAATGGATATAAGATGTCCTTTTCCCTATTAATTAAGGATTAACAGTGTAATTATACACAATTTGAATCTTGTTTTTGGACAGTAGCATTTGAATATATACATACGAAAAAGGTTCTGTTTCTTTCCCCAACATTACTGTTACTGTTTAACTCGATTTCATACCAATCAGGCAAAAAATTCACGTGATAAGTTATAAATAAATCCAACCACTAAATTAAGATTCCCTTTTCATGTCATCATGTGTTAAGTGGCAGACAAAGATTTAAATGATGAACTTGTTAATCTACCTAATACCTCTTATTCTTTCGTGTTTTTTTCTTTTTTTAATATCTACCTAATAACTTTACTGAAAGCAAAAAATATAGGGTTAATGCCAATTTGGCCCTTCAATTTTGGTAAATTTTTATTTAGTTCTTATAATATCTCATTAATTAGTACATTAACCTTCAGTTATTTGAAATGTGTATTAGCAATTCTATTAGCATGTGAATAATCACAAATTTTATGGCATATTAACTATTTCGCTTTTTTTTTTTTTTTTTTTAAATATCCATGTGCTATGTTAAGTTTACAGTATTTCTCCATAGGATGAACATATTTTTGTTTAAACCGAAAAAATCGAAAAATCAAACTGAAATTTAATTTTGATTTGGTCTTTCGATTTTTCAAATTGGTTTCGGTTTCAAATTTTGAAAATTCGGCTAAACAATTTGGTTTTCTGATTTTCAATTTTTTTTTTGGATAAATCAAAAAATCAAAATTATATAAATAATATATTATAATTTATATATATATATATATATATATATATATATATATATATATCATTATATATGTAAATATACTAAAAATATAATATAATCTGACATAACATATAAATATATAAATTATAATCATTTAGTAATCCTAAATCCAAATATACTGCTTTGGTTTAGATCCTAACAATAATGTGAAGGCTGTAGTGACGCTCAACCATCCTCAGTTCGTCAATTTATTTGAAATTTCAACATCGCCAAAGACAGTCGTCAGTCGTTTGCTTAGTTCGTCACTGCCGTCGGCAATCGCTGCCGAGTGCGGCCACTGCCATCACGCCAACAGCGACGACTCAACGAGGTCGATATTTATGGTTATTTCATGCGTGTTGAAAAATTATTTTTCTAGAAAAATCATCAATTTTAAATGGTCACTAATTTAATCTTTAAAACCGAAATAAACATCCGAAATAACCGAACCAGATTTGTAAAAATCGAACCAAACCAAAATAATTTTGGTTTTGTTATGGTTGTCATTTTCGTCAATCCGAAAATCGAAAAACCGAACCGATATTCAACAATCAAACCGAACAAACCGAATGTCCACCCCCCTGTTTCTTCATACTTTAGGATATTATAATTCTAAAAGTAGCTAGTCTAATTATACTCACATATTTCTTATAATCAAAAACATACATTTCAATTAATTGATGGTTAACTTTGTTGAGTCATATATTAAAGGACTAAAATCTCATTTTACCATATCGGAGGGGCCAAAAATACTATTGTCCCTAGAATTTATTATTGATTTTTAATAAAGTAAAATTCTAAAAGTAAAGAAATTAAAGTCTTATATCTATTGAATTAGGTGGAGAAAGAGATTGCAACGTGATTTATAAGGGAAAAGGATGCATTATATTGTCCATGAGACAGAAGTCCAGCAATCATCTATCCAGTGGCCTTTTTACTTAATTTTCGATTTTAGAGTTAAATGATATATATTCTGAACAATATTAAATAATATGTATTTTTTTATTATATGAATTTTTTTTTACAACTTATAGTACTTTTCATATAGTTTTTGAATATCTAAATTTTTATTTCAAAATATTAAATTAATCTAATCTAATATATCTTTGAATATTAGTCAATTGACTCTCAAAAAATAAAACATGACAACTATTTTGGAATGAACCGAGTAATTCTTTTTTAATGTCATTAAAAGTGAGACGTAATCTGATAATCGGGGATAACATTAAAGATGAACCAATAATCTACTTAACTTATAAGTTGATTCAATATAAATTACTTATTTATTATATCTGAAAGAAAGGGAGAAGAAATAGTGGTTTTTCTTTTAAAATTATCAAAATAGTATAGAGGGTGTTTTCTATACGATAAAAAATATTTTTTGAAAAATATTTTTCATGAACATAAGTGAATTCATTTACTTATTTTTTTGTGTGTTTGATATGTAAGCAACAAATATTATGAACGTGGTAGGAGGGGGAGGAGCAAATTACTCTTTGTCTATTAAATAGTCGACTTGCTTCGACAGACAGTCGACAACTGAAGCAGGAATATAAAGTATAGAAACTAAAATGCTGAAAAAGAATGACACCAGATATTTTATACTGGTAGGGACATCTAATAGGTCTTACTTCAGTCCCCTTGGGTTGCAAGGGATTCTATTAGCTCATGTTAGTCAAATCAAATTATAAGGATTGAGTTAAGTTTTTTGGCTATAACTCACATTCTTTCTTCTTTCTCACTTTTGGATACAATCCTCTCCAATTATGTGTTTTTCTCCTCTCTTTTTGAATACACAGTAAGCCATAAGAGAATACAATGATTGAATAAAGTAGAACAAAGAACTAGACAACGTTGAGAGAAAAGTATATCTCTTCCTTTCTTTTCCATCATTTAAATAGTAATGATTGGACTACTGCTAGCTGTTGGAAGATTCATATAAAAAAGATAACCCAAGAGATTTGATTGTTGAAAATTGGAAGAAAAATATTCTCTTTCAAAGAATAAGGTTGGACCAAAAACAGTCTCTTAAATGAAGCACAAAACCCGCCTCAATTAGTACCTATGTCACGACCCGAGGCTACCCCCTGGTCATAACACTGTGCTTAGAACCACAAATGATCCCAAGCTAACCCATTGTAACACTCTACATTTTTGGTCTAGAATTCAAATCATTGTTCCTATGCGTACAGACTTGAACCCAATTATTCTATATATATATTTATATGTGATTATCAAATATATGATGTGGGAATATCTTTGTATATTGATCAAGGTCATAAAACCCTCCTAAATAAAAGACGAGTTCAAGACTTTTCTATCGATACAGTTTTGACAAATGCTCCAGCTAGGGTCCACTTTAGATGAGAGTATCTCCTAGAATTTATAGATTCAGGTGTCCTACTATATATCAAATGAAAGGTCTTTTAGTTTTATTTCCAATGCACTTGATTTCACTTTAATACGATATCAGAGTGGAAAGTTATGCTCATTTTACCTTAGCATATCCGTCTGTCAATAAGGTGACGACTTGATGTGATAAGCCGTCAACTAAGTGACGACTTAACAACAATGTCATCACCCATAACAGGAATATGATCAACCTCATCTACAAAGTGACGACTTGAGGTGATAAATCGTCAACTAAGTGACGACTTTTTCAGCCCAGTCGTCACCCTTAAACAACAAGGGTACAAATCAAACTATGGGTTGACGACTTAAATTGATAAGCCATCAACTAGTTGATAATCTATCAACTAAGTCATCAACTAAAATTTTCAGCAATTCTTATTTAGCTTTGGAGGGATATTTTGGTCTTTTTCTCACCTCAAACCTTACCCCCCCCTCCCCCATGACTTAAATCACTTCATAAGCGTATTTAGTCATTATCAATCAGTTTTTAAAAGCCATTAATCCTCTTTATTCCCAAGATCAAGATTAGTGTTTCCTATTAATATCATCTCTCAAGAACAAGATTCAAGCCCTTCTTCAAGAAAACCAAGAAGTTGTGTTTCCCAATCCAAGAATGTTCAAGAAAAGTTAATTCTCTTTCAAGATCAAAGTTTTAAGGTATGTTTGATGTTCATCCTTGGGTCCTTTTCAGTCATGGAGTCCAAGAATCTATTTTTAAGATTTAAAATCATGAATTTACATGTTTACAATAAACTATCTCCATGAATCCTTATGAATCTCAATTTTATATGGTGTTTACAAGTAATTGTTGTTGAAGTTAAACCTTACAAGTTGGAATGATGATGTTTTCATGTTAAATCTCAAATTTAAGGTTTAGTATTCTAACCATGTTATTAATTATATGTTTTAAACTATTTCCATGCTTTAAATTCATGACCCTCATGTGTTTGATGAAATATCTAAGAGATGAGTTTTTGTAAAATGGTTCCTATCATGGTTTTAAAGTGTTCATGTGTTCCTATTGTTATTGCTATCCAGTCTTGGGGGTTATGAATACCCAAAAACTTAGCTGGTTACTTAGTTTTAGTAGTTTCATAATTGTTCCAGATATGTAAAGAACATTAACAATAGTCAGCTATTATATTCAGATAAACTTAGAATAGTTCAGAAGTCAGTTTCTTTCAGTTGGGAGTAAGACTTAGCAACGAGTGAACGTAGGGATGGCGTCTCCCCCGTTAGTAGGCATGAAACACTTGTCTCCCCTGTCAGTAGGCATGAGATGTTAGTAGCCGTCCCTAAGTTCCATACCTACGGTGCTACTATAGAGTTTGAGGGGTCCCCATCAGTTAGGCATGACACCGTCGTCTTTCGGGATACCAGAATAGTGGATCCACACTGCTGACACTCTTCTAATTGGGGTTATAGGTTAGACCTAGATAGTACATTATGGCATGCGGTTATAGCTAGCTCCCACAGTCTTCGTTAAGTATATAGTATATTCAGTTTGGGTTTGCATTGACCATAACATACAATTATCAGTTATTTAGTTATCTGATTTCAGTTTACAGACTATTTTCAGAATCATATTATATGCTTAGTCATGCATTCTCAAATTTTATAGCATTCACACATTCATATAAGTTATTTGGTTATCTCATGATGTTCAGTCAGTCTTTACTTCATGCACATAAACTATGTATATCAGCCTAACCTCATAACCCGTACCAGTACATTCAAAGTACTAATCGCATACGTTTTCTTTGTTCTATGATGTCTTATATAATAGGTTCTAACATTCAGGTTCCCGACCATACTTAGACATTCCAGCATATCAGCAGCAACAACAGTGGTGAGTCCTCATATATCGAGGACCGTTTTTATCTATTAAGGTATTTCTTTTTAGTTAGTCAGTCAGAGTTAGTTGGGGGCTTATCCCATCAACTCCTTAGGCAGTTTAGAAGCTTTCAAACACTTTAGACAGTCAGTTAGTTTTTCAGTCATATCACTCAGATTTTAGTATTTCCGCATATGTTTTAGTTTTATGGATTCAGTTGTATTATTTTTAGAAATTAAAACCTGATGGTGTTTTTTAGTTAATTTCTGTACATGTCAATGTTATCAGTTTTATCAGTGTTCACAACAGGTACTAGCTCATGGATTAGCTTGTGGTCACTTGTGACTATAAGCACCGTGTGGCATCCAAGGTGTACTCTTGGGGAGTTACAAACTTAGTATCAAAGCCTAAGGTTTTAAAGTGTCCTAGGGAGTATGAAATACACATTGAGTAGAGTCTTATGCATGGATGTGAAGTGTGCCACACTTATGGACAAGAGGCTACATGGCGTTTTAGGAAAAGTTTCCCTTCTTTCAGTGTTTATATCGTGTGAATGAGAATGAGCTCTATCTGAACTCTCTTTCTAATTCAATCTTTCTTCTGTTTATTGACCATGCCTCCAAGAAATAATAACGGAAGAAATAATGGGAACTAGCCCACACTATCGCTCATTTAGGACGATCCCCTAAACGGACATGTTTCCCACACCAAATTCAGAGATGCTTTCATTACCTTAGCTCATTCAGCAGCTGCTCAAAACTATCAGCGGGTTGTTTTCCTATCTAGACTTATGGTTTATGATCAATAGATTGAGGTGGGAAGTATAGAAAGAAAGAGAGAGAATAAGAAGGCCAGAACAAGAAGTTTTAAGCCAAGGTCAGGGGGTAGTAACCGCTCCCAATTCCCTAAAAAATTCTCAGCCCTAGCTCTGCCTTCAGCCAGTGCACTAGTGCCTAAGTTTAAGAATGAAAATCGAGATGAAACACTAGGCTCTAAGTTACAGACGAGTGGAAAGGGTGTTCGTAATAATACGTTTTGCGAAGAATGTGGTAGATATCATAAGTGTATGTGTAGAGCCGGTAGTGATGTGTGTTTTGGATCTGGCAAGCCAGGCCACAGATTCAGATATTTCCCAAAGATTGGTCAGTAGGGTCAGTCCAACCATCGTAAAGATCCATCCGGTCACCCGACTCAATAGGGTGCTTCTTCTAGCGTAACCATTGGCTAGCGTTAGAATAGGCTATATGCACTTCAGTCTCGACAGGATCAAGAAAGTTCTCCTAATATGGTTATGGGTATGTTATAGGTCTTTCATTTACATGCTTACACTTTGTTAGACCCTGGAGTTTCTCTTTCTTTTGTAACCCCCTATATAGTTGTCGAGTTCAGTGTCAGTCCCAAAATATTAGCAGAGACCTTCTCAGTGTCTACCTCAGTGAATAAAACTATCCTAGTCAGACAGGTATATAGAAACTACCCAATTTCACTATCCCAAAAAATCACTTCTGTTGATTTTTAGAAATAGAACCGTTCAGTTTCAGTTCCGAATGAACTGATCATTACATGGAGGGGTAGTAACTCATTGCTTAGGGGTCAAATGTGTTTTTAGAGCCTTTCTTGAAATACTATGACAATAGATGGCCTAGAATTAAAAGTATAAACCCAAAAGTTTAGTAGCAATAGAGTGGGATAGCGTTATATGAATTTGGTGGACTATGTATGTAATACCCCATACATTTTTAAGTCCAGCACAGCCCCTAGTACTTGCTTAAGACACTTAGAATATAAATATAAGACTAAGTGTTGAGGGACATAGTCACTTTTGACTCCCTATAACTTCAAGGATTTTAAGTTGACCTTCTGTGCTCTGAGATGATGGGTTTTGAGTTGATTCATGTTTTGGGGTGTAGGTAGCAAGTCTCAGGTAAGTTTTGAATTTTTTGGATGAGTTTTGGACAACATTTGGATTTTCATTCCAGCAAGTCGCCGTGATTCCACCGCATCACAGTGGAAATAACGGTGGAAGCCTTACCGCGTCACGGTGGAGGCCAAATCTACAATTGTCAATTCAAATAACCCACCTCGATTGCACTATCTCATGGTAAGTATAGCGGTGAGACAGTCACTGCATCACGGTAAAGCTTTAATCTGCATTCCAGTTACGGGATTAAATCCCCAAGGGGCAGTTCGGTATTTTTCAATCACCCAAATTCATCAAAAAAATGGAATTAAAGCCCCAAAGAATCATGATATGCCTTATTATCCATAATTTCTCTCCAAGAAACAAATTCTCTCTCAAGAACAAACCCTAACCCCTTCAACATTCAAGTTCAATTCTCAAGAAATCCTCCAAGAACCTTCACGAATTGTTCAATCCAGGTATGTTAGATGTTCATCCATGGGCCCTTTTCACCCATGGACTCTAAGAATCCATCTTTTATATTTTAAATTATGAAATTACATGTTTAAAATGATTTATGTCCATGAATCTTTTATGAATTTCAATTATACATGATATTTACAATCTATTTTTATTGAAAGCAGCCTTTACACGTTTGAAGCATGAAATTTCATTGTTAAATCCCTAAGCATGGTTTTAGTACTGAAATTATGCTATTACCACATATTTCACTCATTCTCATGCTTAAACCCATGAATTTCAAGTGTTTTCCAAGATTTTTGATAGAAAGAGCCCTTACACATTTTAAAGTTGAAGTATGTTTACCTATACCTTGGTAATTTGATTTCAAGTAATAATTTCAATTATTTTCATATAGAATGAATTATAGTATGTTTAAAATTTTTGTGGTCTCCATATCATTTAAACATGAATTCAGAATAAACCCTCAGTTTATAATTTGGTCATGTGCTCGTGCTATCTTATCATGCTTAAAAGCACCCCCATTTTAAAGTCTTATCCCCATGTGATTGATGAAATGCTTAAGTGAATAATTGTGAACAATGATTTCCTTCCATGATTTTAAAGCTTTCATGTGTCCTTGTTGTTATTGTTATCTTGTCCTGGGGGTTATGAATACTCAAAATTTAGTTGTTTACTTAGTCTTAGTATTCTCAAAATAGTTTCAGACACGTATGAGTATTATCAATTCATTCAGTTATTATGTTAGTCAAACTTAGATCAATTCAGTAGTCTTAGTCAATGCAATTGGGAGTAGGATTTAGCACCAAGCGAACCCAGGGATAGGGGTTCACCTGTCAGTAGAGGGTGTGACCCATAGTACCAGTCCCTAGGTTCTAGAACTATGTATCCAGTGTAGGTTAAGATATCAACCTGCCAGTTGAGGGTTGATAAAGTGTTTACCTGCCACATAAGAAAAATACTTATCTTATTAGTGCACCTTCCAGATGAGGGTGACTCTTCCACTTGTTAGTACCTGCGGTACGGTACTAACACTTTTCCAACTGGGGTTACAGGTTGGACTCCAGTTAGTTTAGATTGGGACATGTTGGTTAGATGATACCTCCTACAATTTTAGTTTCAGTATTCAGTTCAGAACTCAATTCAGTTTTGCTTTACCCTAGCGTACAATTTATCAGTTATTCAGTTGTCAGATTTTAGTATTTCAGCTTACAAACTATTTCTAAATAGTGTTATATGCTTGGTCATGCATTCTTAGATTTTACAGCATTCACGCATTCATATCCAATTATCTCATGCTATTTATTCAGTCAATTGTTATTCATACACATGAGCCCATGCATATCAGCCTATCCTCATCTAGAAAACCAGGTCATTCAAAGTACTGATCGTATACTCTTTTCTTGTGCTATGATGTATTATATCATAGGTTCGAATACTCAGGTTCCCGACTGCACTTAGACATTCCAGCACATCAGCAGTAGCAATAGTGGTTAGTCCTCATATTTTGAGGACCGATTATGTTTATCTTAGTACTTTAGTCCAGTATTTATTTGGAGTTAGTTGGGGACATGTACCATCAACTCCACAATTATTTATTTAGAGACTTTCAGACACTTTCAGACAATTATCCAGTTTCAGTTGATTGTTAGTCTTTACACTATTATTTTCAGATAGTTGTTTCAAATTTAAGAGTTCAGTAATATCTTAGTATTATAAAACCTTATGGTATATTCAGTTATTCCACATATGTGTATCATTTATTATCAATTTAGTTCAGTGCTCACAGTAGGTACCAGCTCATGGGTTAGCTTGTGGTCACTTATGACTGTAAGCACCGTCTGCCTTCTAGGGTGTACTCCTAGGGTGTTACCGACTTGGTATCAGAGCCTAAGGTTTTAAAGTGTCCTAGGGAGTCTAAAAGCCACATTGAGTAGAGTCTTGTGCATGGGTGTAAAACGCGCTACACTTATGGGCAGGAGGCTACGAAATGTTTTAGGAAAAGTTTCCTTTCTTTCAGTGTTCATATCGTGCGAATGAGTATGAGCTTAATTTAAACTCTCTTTCTAAGAGCTTAATTTAAAATCTCTTTATAATTTAATCTTCTTCCTATTTACAAAACATGCCTCACAGATAGATTAATAAAAAGAGAAACAAGAATTAGCCTACACCTGCACCTTTTCAGGAAGATCCCCTGAATGAGCATGTTTCTCAAGATAAATTCATAGCTGCTTTCACCACCTTAGCTAATTCAGTAGTTGCTCAGAATAATCAGCTGGCTATTGTACTATCTAGGCTTATGGTTCATGCTTCACAGAGTTAGGAGGAGAAGCGTACGAAAAAAAGAGAAAAAGAATAAAAGGGCCAGAATAGGAAGTTTTAAGTTAACGTCAAAGAGTGGTTGTACTAACCCTATCTTCAGGAAGTATAGTAGGAATCATCAGGTTTGTATGTAGGGTTGGTAGTGGGTTGTGTTTTGGATGTGGCGAGCCAGGCCACAGAGTCAGGGAATGCCCCCAGGTGGGTCAGCATAATTAGCACAGTCATTCCTAAGTTCCAGCCGGTCACCCGACTCTGTAGGGTGCCACTTCTAATGCCACCAGTGGTTAATGTCAGAATAAACTTTATGCACTCCAGTCCTGACATAATCAAGAAAGTTCTCCTGATGTGGTTACAGGTACGTCATAGGCCTTTCATATTCTTATGTATGTTTTAATAGACCCCAAAACTTCACTTCCTCTTCGTAAACCCTATTTAACTATCGAGTTTAGTGTCAGTTCTGAAACCTTAGTAGATTCTTTTTCATTGTCTACCTTAGTGGGTAAATCTATCCTAGACAATTGAGTATACAAAAACTGCCCGATTCAGTATCCTAGAAAATCACTTCAGTTGATTTTAGAAATAGAGCTGCTTAGTTTCAATTTTTGAATGAACCAATCATTGAATAGAGGGGTAGTACCTCAGTGCTTAGGAGTCAGACATGTTTGTAGATTCTTTCTCAGAATCCTATGATAGCATATGATCTAGAATTAGAGGTATGAATCCCGAAGTTTAGCAACAGTAGTAGAGTTGGGATGGTATTATCTGAATTTGAGAAGATTATATTTCATGGGGCTAGTTGGATGAAAGGTGAATCAGTAGGTTTGAAATAGTGTGTGCAAGAATTTATGTTTGGTGATTCAAAATTATATGTTGTTGATGATGTTGGTGTAGAGGTAATTCTCATCGTGTCAGGGAAATATAAGTTTATGGATGTGATATTTGTAGGTTATGATGAAAGTAGTATGGTTCATTAAAGATTTGGGGATATCCATGATATGTGTTAGAATCTAAGTTTGAATCTTTGAAGGTTGAGTTAATAGAAAGAAAAGTTGAGAATTCTAAGTTAGTCAGTGGCTAATTTGTTATATGATGACTGTTTAGGCTATAGAAAGCTAAGAGTTGTATCTTAGAAGAAAGTACTAGTGGTGGGTTTTACATTATCATAAGTAGTCTTTCAGGGTGAGTTTACCATTTATACATATTGTTATACCCCGGACTCTAGGGTAAAGTGGTGACAGTTCAGTTTAGAGTTATTGATTAAATGGTTCACAGGCTTAGAATGATGGCTTTAAGGTAAGAAGGAGATGGAATAACAAGTAACTAAGTCAAGCTCTCATATCTAAGTAGTGAGTACAGTATATGTAGAAAAGAAGTAGGAGAAGGATGATGCCCAACCCATTCTTATTTCAGTGCAAGGTTTTTCAGTTATCATGATATCTACTCATGCTTTACATGTCAGCTCTATGATCATAGCTCATATTCATGCACCTTATAGAAAATTATGTACTCTCCTAGTTCCTAGTATAAGGATTTCTAATTTTATAGCAGTACAAATCATGTTCCATAAATTTATAAACTCCAAACTCAGGTCGTGCAACTCATGACTCATGTATTCATGTTTTACAGTATGCTCAGTTCCCATGACTCATTCTATACTCTGAATGATCAGTGAAACTCAGATTATGTCATGTATATCCTAGATTTAGATCCCTTGATGAATCTATGATATTGATATTCTATTCCTCAGGCCTCAGTTAAGTGTCAAGTTCTTTATAATGTTCATTCATGCTTTAGGTCCACATGTTTTAACCTTTTAATGACCTCTCCTAATGAAATAATGTAGTGATGAGGAATTTCTTAGGTAGGAGAGTGTAAATATTTCATGTTAAGGAAAGATTATTTCATGCTTATTTTACACGAGGTTGTAGTTATAAAGATACGCTTGAATGTCATATTGGTGTGTAAGTGGATAAGTGCATTACACGTTAGTGAATGGCTAGTAAGAGGTTGTATTTAGTTGTTGAAGAGGTAATCAAAATTATTCAGGAGATGAAAAGTTATGAAAATGCAGAGTGTATTGAAGTCATGACTCAAACCAGTATTACAGTGTTATGTGTGCATTTTATAGATTCGAGTAGGCTTAAACATAGTGGGAGAATTTAGTCCAGCTCAGACTTCAGTAGGTAGAGTTATCATTGCTCATGTGAATATTTTTAGTAGCCTCAAGTGAAGTGCGGTGTTGAAGTAGAAAGTTTAGTTGAGGGAGTATTTAGGAAGTGTGGCTAAGCTTTAAAGTTAACAGTTGCAGTGCATAAGGCTTAGTAACTTTATCCTAGATGATGTTTCGTAGGCCTGTGTTCCATATTGCAGAATTTTAGTCATGTTGTGATTTTTTATTCAGATGCCTTATCCAAACCATCCCAAGATTCTTTGCTCTCTAAAGTCATTAGAGCTTCATATAAAGAGTGTCGAAGAAATACTCTAGTTAAGTATAAGCTTTCAGTATGAGTTAGTTTGTATAACCAGTAATTCAGCTTAACAGTCAGACAGACAAGACCCTATGGGTTTCCATCTTTCCATCTAGTCATACTATCCGAAGTCTCATAAATAGGGCTATTCCATGAGGTAAATTATTCACACCCCTGCAAATTACGAATTCAGCTCAGTTCAGTTCATGCATCAGTTTTAGATTCCAGATATTAAGTCATGATTTAGTTTGTAAGAGTACTGTCCATCATCTCAGTGTTTCCTAAGTATTTCAGTCAAGCCAGTAGCATTTGGGGGATGAACTATCCCAAGGGGGATATGTTGAAACACACTTGAGTTTTCATGTACTAAATCCCTCAACTTTTCTTCACAAAACCAGATCCAGCCCGAGGCAGTGGTTGCTCATATGTTGACTTTTTTATTTCTATATCAGTCATATACTCACCTTCATGTCATTGCATGCATTCACAAATTAATTCAGTAGTCACCATATTTCAGACTCAGTCATGTAATCACTTTTTCAGTTATGCATTATCAGTGTGTAATCTTAGTGCCTCAATATCCTCAACTTAATTAGTCTCATTTGAGGATGAATATTCTCAAGAGGGAGATATTGTAATATCCCATACATTTCTAAGTCCAGATCAATCCCTAGTACTTGATTAAGACACTTAGAACCTGAAAATAAGACTAAGTGTTGAGGGACTTAGTCACGTTTGACTCCGTATAACTTCAATGATTTTAAGTTGACCTTCCGGGCTTCGAGATGATGGGTTTTGAGTTGATTCATGTTCAGGGGTGTAGGTAGCATGTATCGGGTAAGTTTCAAATTTTTCAAACGAGTTTTGGACAACATTTGGATTTTCATTCTAGCAAGTCACCACGATTCCACTGCGGCACGGTGGAAATATCAGTGGTAGCCTCACCACATCGTGGTGGAGGCCAAATCTACAATTGTCAATTCCAGAAACCCACCGCGATTGCACTGTGATAACGCTCAATCTACAGCTCTCGTAGGAGTGTAAAGCGGTCGTTTGTCAAATATAGAACCCAACTGGGTTGGGTATCGATCCCACAGGGAATAGCTTAGTCAACAAGTAAGCAAAGATTACTAGACTTTTAGTGCAAGTCTCGTAAAAAGGGGGGAGTTTTGTTGTGCAAGTAATGTAACCAAACTATTAAAGTAAAAACGGAAAATAGCAAAGCAAAAAGAAAGAATGTTTAGTAGGATGTAAAACAATGAGAATTGAGAAGTTGGGGTTATGTCCACATTATGAGTTGTACGTCTCTATTGGCTATGAGTTGTGTGGAATTCATACATGCGTGTGCTTATAGAGAATTGTATTCGATGGTAAATCCAAGCGTCTTTCGACCTAAACAAGGATTATTTCACTTTAACTCTTTCGAGCTTAAAGCGTATCTAGCGGTACAAATTCTCCAAGAGGTTAATCCAGTTACGGCACTAACTTTTTAATAGGGGATGGGACCCTATTACCTTGACATTATCTCTTTTCCAGACATATAACCTTTCTTTCGAACAAGTTAATGCTATACTGGCGTATTCTATGCGTCTGCAGCCACAAGAATTTGCATTAAGATGAAGAGAATAATGATATAAGCAACACACGTGTCACGAATTCACAAACTCATAGCAATAGATAGTATCTCATAAGGCTTCCATAACCCCAACAGAGAAGTTTAGTTACCCATGAGTGCGAAGGAAATCACAATAAACATTATTATTATACCACAATAAAGATCTCGTGTAGTAAGGTGTGGTAGGCGTTAGGCGTGACTTCTTTGCAAAGTAACGTTTCTCTTGTTGCGGAAATTAAGAATTGAATAGATGAATAGAAGAAGAATAAAAAGTAGAATTATTAGAATGGTTGGAAGAGTAGAGGAATCAATAATAGAAGAATGAATTAAAAGTACAATGAGAATTGTAATTCGCAGTTAAAAGTAATGGAAGAATGATAAAAATCTCTAGCAGAGTAGGGTATTTATAATACTCCTATCCTATTCCTACTAAGCTACTGCATTACTTAACCCAATCCTACTGGGTTACTGCATCATTATCCTAATCCTAATAAGTTACTGCTAGTCCCCAAAGTCTTTAGAATTGCTGTTTTTGCCCGGGACAGATTTTCCATGCATCACTTTTGGTCCTTGGCGTCCAAGCTTTGCTTTCCTCCTTTCGTGAAGCTTTCTTTGGCGTCAAGTTATCCATAAAATGCTGAATTCTGCATCATTTATACCTGAAAACTTGCTAATCATGTTCGTTAGCTCACTTACAGGAAAAAGGACTAAAAGTGCATGAATTATATAATTTGTCCTCAAAACTTAGCTAAAATATGGGCAAAATATAGCACTATAGGCGTGTAAATTCGCCTATTATCAACACCCCACACTTAAAGCTTTGTTCGTCCTCGAACAAAATATCATGTCCATCTAAACATCTACTTAGGGTTTCACAGTAACAGCACAAAATATTCATCAAGACAGGCACGACAATCATTAACAAAGAGTAGTTTTCTGATCACTACTAGAAACAATTTAACCTCTAACATAGACTCGTGATGATGGCTAATTCGTATTCAAAAGTTAAGGAACAAAGAATCATACAAGACTACCCAATACTCATCAACCATGTGTGTCTCACATAAGATGTTACCCATAATCACTCACAAATATTGCGTTTTTCAGAACATGGGTATAAGATTATCCTTGCTCTCACTCTCACAAAGAATTCATATGTTGCAACTGATGACCATAGGCTTGCCCATAGTGTAATGCTCTACTAATATCAGAATGCTAAGCTTAGGATCAAATAGGTCTTCTATAGGTTGTAATGTAGGCTAAGGGACGGGTAGGACTATTTTGGCCAGAAATAGTGACTATGTTCCTAAGCGCTTTAATACATCACATTATGCCATTAACACTTTCTTTTAATCAACCCTGCTACCTTTCTTTCATCTATCACCCCTTTTCACCTAATTTTTCCATTCAAGCATAATTATCTTTTTATTTAATCATAAACACAATTTATCTTTTTGTTTTTCTATTTCTCTTTCTTTTCTCTTTCTCTTTTTTTTTCCTTTTTTTTATAACACACCTCCATGATAGCCACTCTTTTTCATAACAAATTCAAGTACCAATACACTCTAAGGCATCACTCTCACCCAATTTCCTCTTATTTTGTCACATGACTTCACAACTTAAAGCACTTAGGAATTTGGATCAAATTATGGTCTTGAAAAAAATGGATTAGGCTTACATATGAGGTTGTCAAGGAAAATGGCTTAAAGGCTCAAAGGGGTTGACTAGGATAATGTCCACGGGTAGGTAAAACAAAGGTAAACAAGTATCGGTTGCCAAAGAAATGCCTAAATCATCTCCTAAACTCACACTCTTTATTTCTCTTTACACACACACCAGGCAAGTTCTAGCATCAGTCACAAGCACAGAATATACTATCATCTCACACACACAAGGCACATGGTTAACTTTATTGGGAGCAGTATAGACTCTTGACCCAACAGATGAATGAATTAAACCACATAATTATCAGACAGTGAGTCACACTTAGAGCCTAAGTGTCTCAATAGTAATGATTCTAGCACAAACTCTTGTCATAACACCATGCCGCCTATCAAAACAATTTCATGCATCAAAATAAAAAAATCTATGACTACTAACTAAATCAAACAACCAAACATAAATAACATAAATAAATGCAAATGCAGATAAAGAAGTATAGCATGCAAATAACAGCACCCCACACTTAGACGGGACACACTGCCCTCAGTAAAAAATAAATAAGAAAAACCTGATTAGTCGGACTCATCCTCTATGTCTGGGGTCATACCCCCTGCATCGGAATCGTCATCAGAGTCGTCGTCATCAGAGTTCTCTTCCACGTCGGAGTCTGGCATTCGTCGATCATCATCGGTTGGCATGTCGTCATCAAGAGGTTCCTCAAAATATACACCTACTCCACACATCACCCTCGCATGCTCATTCATTGGGTAGTCATAATCCAACTGTTGGAGCTCTGCAGCAGTTGGAACACGACCCCCGCTCATCATGGTAAACTTCATCATGCCATATAAATGGCGGGAGAAGCTTTCGTCGCGAGCATGCCTTTCTGAAGTGGTAAGGTTGACTCCATGCGTGGTTTCAGTATCTTTAACCTTCGTGAGGTCAACCTTCTTTGTGTTGTGTGGGAGTTTGTGATCAGCCAGTTCCTCTTCGATTTCTTCTTTCCTTAGTATTGCAGTCAACAGAGTGTAGCCTAGCTTTCCGCATTGTGGAACGAATAATTGCCCCGATGTTGATAGGGACATTCGTCATCAATGCGTATACCAAGAACACTCTATCTCTTGTTATCTTAGTGTACTGAGTCCTTGGAATTAGGCAAGAGTTGACTATGCGCAACCATATCCTTGCTTCCCTATTCAAAGGAGCATATGGGAAGGTGTTGTGTCGACCAGTGTCCTTGTGTCTACTCCAGCGTGCCATGGATCTTGTTCCACAGAGTGTGTGTCGAATAGCTCTATATGGAGGTCTCCTTTACAGCTCCTTGAATGGTAATGGATCGACTGAAGGCAAGCCAAGAAAGGAGTTGAAGAAATCCGCATTGAGTTGTCAAACTTGGCCCCAAATATTGACCTCGCTTCCTGTGGTTTTCGGTGACTAGTTGGCATAGAATTCTCTTGTTACATCGAGATTGCATTCTCCCATGTCTCGGAAGATGAAATCCAGATGTAATGCCATGATCTTGGCCAACATGCGCGGTTCTTTCTTTGCTAGGCTTTCCTTGTTTATCAAGTCCACATGAACATATTTTTTTTCTTTGTTGTTCCTATACCATTCCTTTGCTTCCTCCTCAAGAACCCATTTTATTCCGAACATGCGGCGTGGTAATTGCATCGAGGATGATTCTCCTTGCTCTTTTCGGCCTCTTTTCTTGCCTTTTTGTGAAGTGGTAGCCTTATCTTTGCCTTGTCTTGCTTTGGGTGCCATTGTACCTGAGACTAAAATAATGTTCATGTTAGCATCATCTCGATAGACACAATCTATAAACTAGCAGTAGGGGCACCACCCCACACTTAGTTTGTTGGTACAGACTAGTGAAGTGAAAGTGGTCGACTAGTCAGACTTCATCGACATACGTTTTAGGTGCTATATTCCAACAATAAAATCAGAGCAGTCATACTTCTTGTAATCTTGGAAATACTTTCATGTTTGATATATCATGACTACTACATAGGGATTGAATCAAGGTATAGTATCTAAATAATCACAACCTCCTATGTCGGTAGGCAACTATAATTCTTATCCCGATGAACAAGTCATTCCAACATGTAAGTATTCAAGTGACAATATTATGCAATTTTTGTGACCATAGCAATTCCGAAAGAGTATGACAATGCATCAAAATCAAATTCAAGTTGGAAATAAGTTAAGATCATCCTTATGTATACGTTCATTCACGTAGTTGTATATCAACAATTCAAACACATTCACATCACCAATACTTCTTCAAGAATTAACAATTCATAATAGGCATAGTAGTGTATTACTTACGGAATGTAAATGAAGAACAAAGTAGTACTTACTTGATTTATGCCTTTGGATGATGTTCTTGTGAAGAAAAAGAGCAAATGGAAATTTTTTGAGAGGATTTGGAGACTATAGGCAGCGCCTAGGCTAGGTTTCCAATGTGTTTTTGGTTCAAGACTAAGTATCATATTTATAGGAGAAGGTTGGGTCGGGTTTTGACCCATTTAAAAACGGATTTGGAGACAAGAAATGACCATAGGCGGCGCCTTTTGCTTTGCCTATGCTTGGCATAGGCGGCGCCTTTTGCATAGCATTGTTGAGCATAGGCGGCGCCTATGCCATGGCATTCTTGGGCATAGGCGGCGCCTTTCACTTAGCATATGAGATTCAGAGACAAAAGGCATTAGCATAGGCGGCGCCTATGCTATGGAATACTTGGGCATGGGCGGCGCCTATGCTATGGCACACTAGATTCCGAGACCTTAGGCCATAGTATAGGCCTTGCCTTGTTCGTGGCCTAGTTTTACCTAGGCCTAGCCTTGTTCGATGCCTATATTTTCATAAGCAATGCTCAATCCATAGCCTTTTGCTTCTTCATTCCTAACTTACCACCTTTAACATGCAATACGTCCAAATCAAAATTTGAAACCAATCTCCTCGTTTTACACCTCTTGCACCTACATTTGCTCAAAAACAATAAAAACGATTAGAACGATGGGTTGCCTCCCATCAAGTGCCTTAGTTTTGGTCGTGGCACGACTCTTATTTTTGGATTTTTATTTATCAAAAGCAAACACGTAATAGAATGAAAGAAAAATGAAAAACGATAAACGATGGGTTGCCTCCCATCTAGCGCTTGATTTATTGTCACGGCACGACATAGTTACCTCGAGTACTTAGACTTCGTCGAGATAGATGGTGGATCGTTTTCTGAATGGATTCAGACGATAATGAGGCTTACTTGTAGGCATGCAATCTTCTTCGAGATGACCCTTGTGCATGCCTATCCCAGGAGGGATACCAATTATATCATCAATAGTCCAACCCATAGCTCTCATGTATCTCTTCAGAGCAGAGATGAGAGCCTCTAAGTGCTGTTTACTTAAATCATCCGCACTCACCGGAAGTATATTTATACTTTCCAAGAACACATACCTTAGATAATCGGGGAGCTCTTTCGATTCTAGCATTGGTGGCTCTTCAAGGGAAGTCTTCGCTGTTGGTGACGGTTGATTCTTAAGATCACGGTCCGGTTGCTTAGGAGTATGGGAATAGGACTCTATTTCTGTTAGAGCACCCATAAGTTCTTCATAATCTTTATCGTCCTCATGCTCAACATTCAGTGGCGCAGCAGGCAATGGCTCAACAGTAAGCTGTTTCTCTACAGATAATGCTTTATTATCCTCATGATGAACATCAGCTACAGAGAACACATTCATATCACTGGGCTGCTTCATTGCTTTGCATATATCAAAGCGGACCACTTCGTCATTCAACCGAAATAAAAGCTCATTAGCTCTCATGTCAATAAGAACACTTCCCGTTGCAAGGAAAGGACGTCCCAAGATTATGGGTACTTCAGAATCCACCTCACAATCCAAAATCACAAAGTCTGCAGGAAAAATGAAGGTAGACACCTTCACCAACACATCATTCAAGATACCCACAGGTCGTTTTACCGACCTATCTGCCATCACGAGCCGCATATTGGTTGGTGTAGGGTCGCCCAACCCCAAATTTCTGTAGACGGATAGTGGCATCAAATTGATGCTAGCTCCCAAATCGCACAATGCCTTAGCAAAATTCATAGATCCAATCGTGCAAGGAATAGTGAAAGCACCAGGGTCTGCCTTCTTCTGTACTAAGGACCTTGTGGCAATTGCACTACAATGATGAATATTATCTGCTGACTCATAGCTTACTGCTCGCTTCTTTGTTAAAAGGTCCTTCATGAATTTAGCGTATCCGGGCATTTGTTCTAGTGCCTCCACCAACGGAACATTAATGGTCAGCTGTTTTAACATTGCCATGAATTTACTGAACCTTGTATCATCCGCCTGCTTCTTCAATATTTGAGAGAAAGGTGGTGGTGGATAGGGAAGTGTTCTCTCCACAGATTTCTTCTCCTCTTTCTTCCGTATTTCGGTCTTTTCAAGCTTCAAAGTACTAGGGGTGACGTCATGGTCAGCTTCTATGGCGTCATTATCTTCCTTATGTTCGGCCACTTTCTTTCTTTGGGATGAATTTTCCAGCACCTTACCACTCCTGGTGGTAATAGCCATGCATGATCCGTCGTTCCTTGGATTTTGCACAGTGTCGCTAGGTAGAGTGCCAGCCTTTCTTTGATTGAGTGCTGCTGAAAGTTGGCTCAATTGCTGCTCTATTTGCTTTATTGAAGTGGAATGTGAGTCAACCAATTGCTTTATTGAGGACAAATCATTTATTACCTCCGTTACTCCCGCGTTGGTTGCTTCCACTCCTTTCAATAGTTTAGTTATCATGTCTTCCATACTTCCAGAACTAGATGTGGTGGCGTCACGTCTTCTAGGGGGAACATACAAACCACTCTTGTCATTCTTGTTCTTCCAACTACCATGGTTCTTGTTTCCATATTTATCATAATAGTTCCGACCTTGGTTTCCTTGGGTATTACCTCGGAAACCCCCCTGATTGTTTAAGTAGTTGGCTTCTTCTTCCGAATCAAATTCGTTTCTTCCTTTTGACGCAACAGCTTTGACTTTTTTGGTCTTCCCTGATAATAAATGCTTTGTAAGAAGATCCACTTGTGTTTTCATGTGCGCCATATCTTGATCACGTTCTTTTTCTCTTCTCCTTTGGTCTGCAGTCATGCCTATAGATAAAGTGGGGCTTGCTACCTCAGAATCCCTGGTATGCCAAGCTCTACTTTGCTTCGTCATACTGTCTAGCATATTGCTTGCCTGACCAAAGGTGAGATCCATGAATGATCCTCCAGCCGCATTATCCACAACTGGTTTAGTTATTGAATTCAAGGCTCTGTAAAGTATCTCCATTAGGTGAACATTAGTCATGTGATGGTTTGGGCACCTCATTAGCTTCGTCTTGAACCTCTCCCATGTTTCATGAAGGGCTTCAGTTGGAAGCTGACGAAAGTTGCTGATTTCATCTCTCATTTGTGCTCTTTTGGATGGCGGAAAGAATCTTTCTAGGAAAACGTCTCTCAATTGCCTCCAATTTGTAATAGAATCAGGAGTCAGCCCATTCAACCATAGAGTTGCCTCCCCAGACAGATACAATGGAAATAAGCGTAACCGAATTGCATTCTGACCAACTCCAGGATTGTCAAACGACTTGCATGTAGAAATAAAGTTGATGAGATGCATATTCGGATCATCGCCTGCTATTCCACCAAATAATCCCTTGAGTTGCAATAACTAAATCATGGTGCTCGTGATGTTGAACTTGGCTCCGGGTGCCAATGGTGGAGGAATAATGGCTCCTGTGGCTCCGGCTCCATCAAGATCATCATCATCATCGTCGAAAGCTGGCTGCATAGCTTGGCGTTCAGGCCTAAACCTAGCTTGATGATCTCTTCTGTTGGCAGGTGTTGCGATCTCAGCGGCATGCCTAGGGTTTAGTAGCTCGTCATCACCTAGATCTTTATCGTCAGGATTTGTTGCTCGCCCAGGGTTATTAATATTCTGTTGATGCACTTGAGCGGCGGCTAGCGCAGCTAGTCTCGCCTGTTCCTGTTGAGCAGCCATCCTTTCAATTGCGTGTTGTGCCTCCATTCTGCGAATACGTTGTGGTTCAGGATTGATAGGTAATAACGGTTGACCAGAACTTCGGGTATGGGGCATGCACTGAATAAAAACCTGCAGTAAACAAAAACAAAAACTAAAGGTAAAAGTACGAGAATCTTTGACCAAAGGGTCTAGTAATTATTACGAACTTAATTGACACTTGTATTCCCTGGCAACGGCGCCAATTTTTGATAACGCTCAATCTACAGCTCTCGTAGGAGTGTAAAGTGGTCGTTTGTCAAATATAGAACCCAACTGGGTTGGGTATCGATCCCACAGGGAATAGCTTAGTCAACAAGTAAGCAAAGATTACTAGACTTTTAGTGCAAGTCTCATAAAAAGGGGGGAGTTTTGTTGTGCAAGTAATGTAACCAAACTATTAAAGTAAAAACGGAAAATAGCAAAGCAAAAAGAAAGAATGTTTAGTAGGATGTAAAACAATGAGAATTGAGAAGTTGGGGTTATGTCCACCTTATGAGTTGTACGTCTCTATTGGCTATGAGTTGTGTGGAATTCAGACATGTGTGTGCTTATAGAGAATTGTATTCGATGGCAAATCCAAGCGTCTTTCGACCTAAACAAGGATTATTTCACTTTAACTCTTTCGAGCTTAAAGCGTATCTAGCGGTACAAATTCTCCAAGAGGTTAATCCAGTTACGGCACTAACTTTTTAATAGGGTATGGGACCCTATTACCTTGACATTATCTCTTTTCCAGACATATAACCTTTCTTTCGAACAAGTTAATGTTATACTGGCATATTCTATGCGTCTGCAGCCACAAGAATTTGCATTAAGATGAAGAGAATAATGATATAAGCAACACACGTGTCACGAATTCACAAACTCATAGCAATAGATAGTATCTCATAAGGCTTCCATAACCCCAACAGAGAAGTTTAGTTACCCATGAGTGCGAAGGAAATCACAATAAACATTATTATTATACCACAATAAAGATCTCGTGTAGTAAGGTGTGGTAGGCGTTAGGCGTGACTTCTTTGCAAAGTAACGTTTCTCTTGTTGCGGAAATTAAGAATTGAATAGATGAATAGAAGAAGAATAAAAAGTAGAATTATTAGAATGGTTGGAAGAGTAGAGGAATCAATAATAGAAGAATGAATTAAAAGTAGAATGAGAATTGTAATTCGCAGTTAAAAGTAATGGAAGAATGATAAAAATCTCTAGCAGAATAGGGTATTTATAATACTCCTATCCTATTCCTACTAAGCTACTGCATTACTTAACCCAATCCTACTGGGTTACTGCATCATTATCCTAATCCTAATAAGTTACTGCTAGTCCCCAAAGTCTTTAGAATTGCGGTTTTTGCCCGGGACAGATTTTCCATGCGTCACTTTTGGTCCTTGGCGTCCAAGCTTTGCTTTTCTCCTTTCGTGAAGCTTTCTTTGGCGTTAAGTTATCCATAAAATGCTGAATTCTGCATCATTTATACCTGAAAACTTGCTAATCATGTTCGTTAGCTCACTTACAGGAAAAAGGACTAAAAGTGCATGAATTATATAATTTGTCCTCAAAACTTAGCTAAAATATAGGCAAAATATAGCACTATAGGCGTGTAAATTCGCCTATCATCACACTGCTCATACTTTAGGTATATCTAGTTCTAGTACTCATGCTTCCCTATTAATGATCAGTAAAATTCAGATTATGTCATGTGTATCCCAAGTCTTGATCTCTTTAATAAACCCATGTCATGGATACTCTATTCCTCAGACCTCAGTTAAGTGTCCCAGTTATGCATAGTATTCTTTCATGCTTCAGGTCCTCATATTTTAACCTTTTAGTGACCTTTCCTTTGTGAAATAATGGTACTAATGAGTAATTTGTTTAGATGTGAGAGAGTAAATGTTTCATGTTAATTTGCTTGAAGAATGATTGAGGCAAGACTTTTGATACATTCATAGTTAGTTGAAACATTTTGTGTGTTTTCTTGGGGACAACATCTGGAAGTTTTATTGATAGAGGTATTAGAGAATATTAGAAAGATGCTTTTATGAGTGTTGTTTAGAAGCTCATATGTAGTTATGAAGATTGGCTTGAATGTCATGTTGGTGGGTAAGTGGATAAATGCATTGCACGTTAGTGAATAGCTAGTAAGAGGTTGAATATAGTTGTTGAAGTGGTAATAAGAATTATTCATGAGATGAGAAGTTGTGAAAGCAAAGAGTGTATTGATACGTGATTCAGACTAGTATTACAGCGTTATGTGTTCACTTGGTAGATTCAAGTAAGCTTAAACATAGAGAGAGAATTCAGTTCATCCCAGAATTCAGTAGGTAGAATTATCAGTGCTCACATGAGTATCTTCAGTAGCCTTAAGTATAGTATAATATTGAAAAAGAGTGTATAGCCGAGGGAACATTTGGAGAGTATGTTGAAGCTTGAAAATGGAAGTTGCATTACTTATGGCATAGTAATTCTATCTTAGCTTATGTTTTATAGGCTTATGTTCCATGTCCCAGGATTAAAGCCATACTGGGATTTCTTATACAGTTGTCTTGTTCAGATCATGCCCAAGATTATATTTTTCCTATTGTTATTAGGACTTCTTAGAAAGAGAGTTGAAGAAATACTTTAGTTGAGTATAAGTTTTTAGTATGAGTTAGTCTGTAAAGCCAGCAATTCAACCTAGCAGTCAGACATATAAGTTCCTATGGTTTTCCATCTTTCCATGTGGTCATACTATCTGCAGTCTCATGAATAAGGATATTCCAAGAGGTAAAATAATCTTTTCATCCTAGTAATTTTCAAATTTAGCTTAGTTCGTGCATCATGCATCAGTTTCAAATTCCAAATATTCAGTCATGATTCAGCTTGTAAGTGTCCTGTGCATGAACTCAGTCTTTCCTCAGTGTTTTAGCCAAGTTAGTATCATTCGGGGGACAAACTATACCAAGGGGGGAGATGTCGTAACACCCCCGAGTTTTCATGTACTAAATCTCTCAACTTTTCTTCATGAAATAAGATCCATCTTGAAGTAATGAGTACTCATAAGTTGACTCTCTCGTTTCTATCTCAACCTTATAATCATTCTTATGTCATTGCATATATTTATGAAATTTAGGCCAGTCATGTATCATGTTTCAGACTCAATCATGTAATCATATTTCCATTCATGCGTGTTTAGTATATGATCTCAGTTCCCCCAGTAGTCTCATCTTAATCAGTCTCATTTGAGGATGAATGTTCCCAAGGGGGAGATAATGTTACACCCCACATTTTCAGGCTAGAATTCAAATTATTGTTCCTATGTGTACATACTTGAACCCAATTATTCTATGTATATTCATGTGTGATTATCAAATATATGATGTGGGAATATCTTTGTATATTGATCGAGGTCATAAAACCCTCCTAAATCAAAGATGAGTTGAGGACTTTTCTATCGATAGAGTTTTGACAAATCCTCCAGCTAGGGTACACTTTAGATTAGCACATCTCTTAGAATATATTGATTCTGGTTTCCTACTATATATCAAATGAAAGGTCTTTGAGTCTTCTTTCCAATGTACTTGATTCACCTTAATCTAATATCATAGTGGAAAGTTATAATCATTTTAGATCAGCATGTCCATCTGTCAAAAAGGTGACAACTTGAGGTGATAAGCCATCAACTAAGTGATGACTTATCAACCAATTCGTCACCCATAACCAGAATATGATCAACCTCAGCTACAAAGTGACGACTTGAGGTGATAATCCATCAACTAAGTGATGACTTATTAGCCAAGTCATCACCCTTAAACAACAAGGGTCCAAATCAAACTATGGGTTGACAACTTAAGTTGATAAGCCATCAATTAGTTGATAAGCTATTAACTAAAAATTTCAGCAATTTTTATTTAGCTTCGAAGGGGTATTTTGATCTTTTACTCACCTCAAACCTTATCCCCCCACGATTTAAATCATCTCATAAGCGTATTTAGTCACTATCAATCAATTTTTAAAAGCCATTAACCCTCTTTATTCCCAAGAACAAGATTAGGGTTTCCTCTCAAGATCATCTCCCAAGAACAAGATTCAAGCCCTTCTTCAGGAAAACCAAGAAGTTGTGTTTCCCAATCCAAGAATGTTCAAGAAAATTTAATTCTCTCTCAATATCAAAGCTTCAAGGTATGTTTGATGTTCATCCTTGGGTCCTTTTCACCCATGGACTCCAAGAATCCATTTTTAAGATTTAAAATCATGAGTTTACATGTTTACAATGAACTATCTCCATGAATCCTTATGAATCTCGATTTTACATGGTGTTTACAAGTAATTGTTATTGAAGTTAAACTTTACAAGTTGGAATGATGATGTTTTCATGTTAAATCCCAAATTTATGGTTTAGTATTGTAGCCATGTGATTAGTTATATGTTTTAAACTATTACCATGCTTTAAATTCATGACTCTCATGTGTTTGATGAAATGTCTAAGAGATGAGTTTTCGCAAAATGATTTTTATTATGGTTTTAAAGTGTTTATGTGTACCTATTGTTATTGCTATCGAGTCCTTGGGGTTATGAATACCCGAAAACTTAGTTGGTTACTTAGTCATAGTAGTTTCAGAATGGTTTTAGATATGTGAAGAACATTAATAGTCAGTCAGCTATCATATTCAGTTAAACTTAGAATAGTTCAGAAGTCAGTGTCTTTCAGTTGGAGTAAAACTTAGCAATGAGTGAATGTAGGGATGGCGTCTCCCCCATTAGTAGGCATGAGGAACTTGTTTCCCCCATCAGTGGGCATGAGATGTTAGTAGTAGTCCCTAAGTTCCATACCTAAGACGCCACTGTAGACTTTGAGGGGTCTCCCGTTAGTTAGGCATGACACCCTCGTCATTCAGGATATCAGATTAGTGGATCCACACAGCATTATTAGTATCCGTGGCACGTTACTGACACCCTTCCAACTATTGTTACAAGTTAGACCCTAATAGTATATTAGGGTATGTCAGTTATAGCTAGATCCCATAGTCTCAGTTCAGTATTCAGTATACCTCACTTTGGGTTTGCATTGACCATAACATACAGTTATCGGTCATTCAGTTATCAAATTTTAGTTTACAGACTATTTTTAGAATCATGTTATATACTTGGTCATGCATTCTTAGATTTTACAGCATTCACACATTCATATCAGTTATTCAGTTATCTTATTATGTTCAGTCAGTTTTTACTTAATGCACATAAACCATGCATATCAGCCTAACCTCATCACTTATACTAGTACATTCAAAGTACTGATCGCATATATTTTTTTGTGCTATGATGTCTTATATCATAGGTTCGTACGTTCTGGTTCCCGACCGTACTTAGACATTCCAGCATATCTACAATAACAACAGTGGTGAGTCCTCATATATCGAGGACCATTTCTGTCTATTTTAGTATTTCTTTTCAGTTAGTCAGTCAGATTTAGTTGGGGCTTGTCCCATCAATACCTCTAGCAGTTTAGAGGCTTTCAGACACTGATAGTCAGTTAGTTTCCAGTCCTATCAGTCAGATTTCAGTATTTCTGCATATGTTTTAATTTTGCATATTCAATTGTATTGTTTTCAAAAATTAAAACCCGGTGGCATTTTTCAGTTAATTTTCACACATGTAATTGTTATCAGTTTTATTTAGTGCTCACAACAGGTACCAACTCATGGGTTAGCTTGTTGTCACTTGTAACCATAAGCATCGTGTGTACTCCCAGGGAATTACTCCAATGTACTGGCATGACACTTTTAGAAGCCGATTTAAAATGTATATACAAGATAAATTTTTAAGCGAAAGCATAATCATGAGAAAATCTGAATAAATATAATATTGTAAAAGTTTTCAACACGATAAATCTGAAGAAGGAACTTCAATTACATCTAATGATTCTGACTGACTATCTATGAAGCCTCTACTATACTAACTATAGGTAACTGGGACATGCCTGCAACTACCACAAATCAATACATAAGGATAATAAAAATACAATACATGTATTGTAACAGACTGTAGTCCCCAAAATAAGAGAACTCATCACACGCTGGCTGAATGTTGAGAACTGTCTGACCCTGGTGTGTAGACTACAACTGATACCTATATTATGAAGGAATATAGCCACAAATGCATATATGTGGTCAGTACTTTGGAATGTACTAAGTATATTGGACATGCACTAAATCAAGAAAATACGTAATGTATGCTTCAAAACTAAGGACATAAGCTATATGCTAAAATATGCATTTAAAATATGGTTGTACATAAAAGCTGTAAGACTTAATAAAATTTCTATGTCAAAAGCTGAAAAAATTTATGTAAGATGGAAAGAGATAGAAATATGACTACCTTATGCAAATGTCAAGTTAAAGATGAATAGACTGTAAGATCGTACTGAGGATCATATATGAATATTGAGCATGAAAGCACAAATATGTAAAACGAATGCAAGACCCAGTAAAACATATACTAAAACAATCTGTAAAACTAACAGAATAGTTGGTAAAATAAATACTTGGTTAAGCAAATCTGAACTAATACTATTTGAATACTGAACTGAACTGAAACTGTAGGATCTATCATTTAATCAACATGCCCCAATTTGAACTAATCGGGGTCCAACCTATAACCCCAGTTAGAAGGGTGTCAATACCTTTTCACGTGTACCAACACTGGTTGTGTGGATCCACTAATGTGATGTCTCAAAGGACTAGGCAGTCACTCTTTACTGGCAGGTGTTCCTAAGAGGGTGTCAACCCTCAGCTGGCAGGAAGACCTCTCAAAACCTACGCTGGCCACGTAGTTATAGAACTCAAGGACTTCTACAAAAGATCACAACCTATACTGGTAGGTGAGCCCTCATCCCTGAGTTTGCTCGATACTAAATCCTACTCCCAACTGAACTGACACTTGTTCGGACTAAGGTTAATTGGAGATCACAACTGATGGAGCTCAATATGATCATAACAAACTGAGTATGATAATAAAATCATGATTTAACTGACTTATTACTTTAAAAGCTAAAAAATATGTAAACATATAGGTATTAGGTGTTCATAATCCACCAACACTAAATGACACTTTAAATACAATAAAATCATTTAAAAACACTGGTAGGAAGTTATGATTCAGAGACCCAAACATAATATATTTCACTAAACTGATGAACGCCATGATTTTTCAGGATGGGAATATGCTAAACTTGGGAGGGAAAATATTTGCATGGTTTAATTCATAATATTTATTTAGTAATAGCCTCTATTTAACAGAGGTTATCGCGGAGCCTAAGGTCTGTGACACTGTGAAATTGTGAACCTCACTGTTTCCTCACGAAAATGCTCATAACTTTTTCCTTGGGTGTCAGATTAAGGAAAAATTGGATGTATTGGAAAGAAAACTCAATTATCTATAATTTGGTGGGTCTGGATATCCAAAATTTCACATATTACAGAAGTTTTACATGTTTAAAGTTGAACTTTGTAGGATCTAATACCAAAATTTGGTCAAATCAAAAGTTCTTAGCTCAACTTTGCTCTAAGTATTTCCTATTAATATTTTTCACCTCATAAGCACTCTTCACACTAGGAAAATGATCATAACACTTATATTAACATGAAAATCATTGGTTTTGAGTTAATACACATAATAATAATGGTTAGAATTCTAGCTAAAAAATGTGGGGTGTTACAACCTAAATTAGAGATTCTGTTAATCTTGAATGAGAGTTTTTTCCATTGAAGAAAGATGTTGTATTAATGTTGAGAATGTAATCATGATCCTTTACTTTTAGAGTTCTATCACGGAATATATTTTTGTGACAGATCTTCTTTTCTTGTTTAAGAGATGCCTTCTTCCTTTTTTGTCTATTACTTATTTTTCCTGCAAGTTATTAGACATTGAAATTAAACACTATCAATCTCATCTTTTTTTATGGATGACAAATTAATAATATATTTAGTCGACTTCCTTGTTTATCTCCCCTTAATGGTTGACTAGAATGACCAATGCTCCACCTAAATAGTGCCATCATAGTACATAGTTGACTATATGGCTATAAAAAATTATATACTATACTTCTCCCCCTTTTACATCAATAAAAAAGAAAGAGGAAACACCAAAACATGTACTAAGAGAAAGAAAAAAAGCATTCATGGGTTTTTACCAAGATACTGACTAAATTTTCACAAAAATAAAACAAATATTATTCATAAAAGACTTAAGGGGTAGAGAGCAGGAGAAGGAATAACACGACCAAGAAGGTTTGACAAGATTTGAGCAGTAGCATCTTTTAAGGTGGTGAACTGATCCACAATAATAGTAGAGACAGTATGTGAATCTTGTTAGCAACTTTGATAGCTTTGTTGATGACTTGATCCAATTTGAGTCAAATTTATGAACATTTGAAATTGTTTCCTTACTTGTGGCTTGAAATTTGTCCATCTGAAAATGAGATGCAAGACGAAGATACTTAAAAGAATCCATCTTTACTTCCAGGCCAGAGATGCTATTGAGAATGGCCAGGGAAATTGAGGAAGCACCAACATCATCAGGAGAATGAGTCTTGATATTGGGAGAAGGAGATGCATTAACCATGCCATTTTCAGTCTTTGGAATCTAAGTATTATCATCTTGAACATAACCCATGCTGATAAATGCTTAGAGTTATAAGACTATTTCGCTAAAATAAAGGGAATGTCATCAAGAGGAATGTTACTAGCTTAGAGAATTCGAGTGTGATTAACCCATAAAGAATACTAGATGGATCAAAAGAGGCTTCAATAACGAAATTAATAATGAATGAGGAAACTTTTATTTTATGTTGAGTGAGAAAAAAATATTCAACAAGGTGTCACGCCGAGTAAGAGTAGAAAGAGGCCATTATAAGGAAGAACAATTGTAGTCACAATGTGAGCAAGGACTCTAGCCTCAAAAGATAATTTTTTTGAAAAATTCAAATAATTGTTTAACGGGACCGTGCAGAGATTTTAAGAGATCCAAATTCACTATTCAATCATGCACCATAGATCGTTCCTTGAGAGAAAATAACGAGGATTCATTGGAGGGTCTCTAAAAGTCAATTTTAATATTCAAGGAACAATTGAAATTAAAATTTCCTTTTTCCTAGAGTTTTTAGAATCTTCAAGATTTGAAGGTTTCTTGAATAAATGTGAGTGAGAGAAGTCGGAGGGATCTTGAGAAAGGTTTTGATCAGAGAGGTCTAAGTTAAGAGAAACAGAGAAAGAGGCTTTTCCTTTTCCTTTTAAGCAAGCGTTTTTGCGATTGCCTATTAAGAGAAAGAAAAAGAGAAGGGAAAAGGGGAATGTACTAGATATAGGAAAATATGAATATAAAAAGAAACATGGAGAATAGGAAAGGTGTTATAATTGAGGTGACAACCTTCTGTTAGTGGAAAAGGGGAATGGACAAGGCAAGCACATAATCATCTAATCAAATAAAGGAAGTAATAAAGGCAAGTACATTAATAAAAAAACAACAATTAAATAAACCTACCATTACACTCAATTGAAATCATCAAATAAGGAAGAAAAAGATTTCGTAAAGATTTTGGAATAATTTTGTAATGACTTAATTTTTTTTTGTAAATTATTCATTTCTATGTGATTAACTATTTACCCCTCTCCATGGTTACATAGAGATGTTTCTAAAGTGTGGGAATGATTGTCATAGTTTTTAATGCTTTTTAATGTGATTTATACGAGTTTGTGATTTTTAGAAGTTAAAAAGTCTTTATAGTTAACTTCGGTCAACATTTATTGTTTTGTGTGTTGAATGACAGAAAAACTACGCCAGTAGATCTGGAATGTCGATTTTAGGTTGGTAACATGGTTGATGTGATTCTACGGCTTTGGTATCTTATTTCAATCCTGGATTTGGAAAGTTGTGAAATTAGGTCTAGGGGTCAATTTTGTGGAAATGAACACTTTTCAAAAATATGGCACCATTGAGTCCAGAGAGCAAAGTTTAGCCTAGTAGCATATCATTTTTTCATTATCGAGATTTCAAACAAGTCTTGAGGGCCCTTCCAAAAATTTGGAAAAACTCCAAGTTTGTGGTGTTTCACCAGCTGAGGCAGTCGCTTAAGCAACCCTATAGTCACTTAACCGATCAAGAGGCTTCTTAAGCGGCCATGATGAGGTTCCATAGTCTCTTAAATAACCAAGGGTACACTTAAGTGGACCTACTAAGGTGACACCTGATCTCTTAAGAGACCATTTAATTGCTTAACCAACCATATTTGGGTCTTATATAAAAATGCATTTTTCTCGATTGTCCACCATTTTTATGACTTAGAGCTTAGGGTTTTAGAATTTTTGAGAAATTTCTTCATTTTCAAGATTGGGTAAGCTCTAAATCCCTATTTCAATTATTTTTCTTCGATTTTTATCATCTAAAGCTTGTTAAAATACGATTTCGAAAGTGAAATTTGGGGATTTTGGCTCTAAAGGCCTAAATTTTTACTTCTTCAATTTAAACCTCAATTTTAACCCATTTTAACTTAGGTTTTATTTTATGGGTTCTTTTATTCTTGGGTAATGTAATTATGAACTATAATTCTTATTTTACTCTTTCTTTTGAAAGACCCATTTTAGGGGTCTATTTTGACCCCGACTCAAAAATAGGGAATATGGGCATTGTTGGCTTCCTTTTGACGCGTAAATTCTATATTTTTATATGTTAGTTGATTTTGAGGATATCTGTAAGGGGAAGGCTTCGTGATTGAATGCTTTTAGATTAGGTTTTGTTCATTCGTGGTAGATTATGGCTTAACTTTCTTCTGACTAGGCTGAATAGTCAATAATGATATAAAAGTATGTTATGGGTATGAGTACTAATCATGAATATATTGTTAGCACTATTTTGTTCACGTGTGGGTGCCTATGATATTTTTATTGGTCGTTTGAGATATTATTTTCTACGTGCGACCGTGTGGGGTATTATATGTTATTGTTGGCTTGGTATTTATATATATTTAGTTGGGTACTTCTGGGTGGAAATTTTTTAAGTTGGGATTCATGTGCTATCAATGACACATTATTGCGTATGTTACTCTACTGGAACATAGACTATATTGTATCATGGATGGTTGTTTTATTGAGTGAATTTTTGTCTTACGTGCTTGTGTATTGGTTGGATTTGAAATTCTCATTTTGGTTAGGTTGTGAGTGTTAAATCCTCATATAATAACATTCACGAGGCATTTTTACCACCGTTAAATTACTGTGTTTTCTGACAAAAATGTGACATCTTTTAAAACTCTCTATCAAAGATCATGCGTCAGAGAGAAGTTTTGGATATTAGATTGGTATTGGTATTAGTTATTGGATTGTATATGGGTTGCAAACCCTGTCATGGGTCCTACCTTGCGAGTAGATCTGGGTAGGCATATCAGAGGTTTTGTGACAATCTTAGACATATCACATCATCATCATTATCATTGCATTTCATACATTATGCATCTTCTGTGCTTGTACTTTATGCTTGGTTAATATCTATCCATTTTATATTTCTTTCTTGAACTTGTACTTAGTGAATATGTTATATGCTAAAACTGTTAGTGAAGATGGTGTGGGCTACCATTTGGGACATTTTTTGATTGCAGGTGACGTTCCCATAGTGTGTATTTAATACACTTTATTTTTTACTTTGCTTAATCGGCCTATGATACCTACTGAGTACAAGTGGACTGTACTTATCCTTATTATGCCCTTTCAGTGTAGATCCAGGTATGAGTGCACCACATAATAGCTGATCTCGGGCAGTGCTTGGAGTATTTTTGAGGTAGCGATCCATCTATGTTTCCAGAATTGTTTTCCTACCCCTTCTTATCTAGTTTATGTCTTGTTGCATATTTAAAGACAGATTTATATTCATTTTTAGATTGTAATTTGTATATTTTTGACTTTCGAGATGTACGTAGTTGGTTCTTACACTGTGACACTAGATTTTAGGGTGATTTATGGTATTATTACTATATATTTTTCTGCTATTATTATATTTGGGCTATTTTGCTTTGTTATATAAGCCTTACCTTGGAATTTAGGGTTATTGTTTCCATTCATATTAGTTTGGGTGATTGAATTACTTGCTAAGGCTTGCTGCGACAAGTGCCAACATGACCCTTAGTTTTTGGGTCGTGAAAAATTAGTAGCAGAGCAACTAGCTTCATTGGTCTCATCAGCGTAAGAATAGGATGTCTATTAGAGTTTTACGGATTGGTACATATTTGTCCATATCTATATTAGATATGTTATAAGATATATTTAGGAAATTTCCACTATTTTGTTCCATATTATGTGATTTTTACCATACTCAATATTCTAAATTAAGTTTCACTCATTTCTGCATAGATGATGAGGACATGGTCTCGTAAGGCTAGAGATATAGATCCATCATCAGAGGAGAGACCCCAGTCTAGGGGGCGAGTTGCGAGTCATGGATCGGCCTGAGGTAGAGAAAGAGCACGATCCCGTTCTAGAGGTAGTACTAGGGGGCTCTCTCCTAAGCCTCAGGTTGAGCATGTTAGATCTATGGGACCCACTATGGTCCCACAGAGTTCTTCTACCCCGGTCTTTAAGGGGTTATTTATTTGTTTGTTGACTCGTTTAGAGGGTGTTCCTCCAGCTTCAACTATTGTACCTCTACCTTTGCCAGAGTCTGCCTATGGTGTTCCTCTAGTTCTGAGTATGGGTCCTTAAGTGGTACCGGCATATTCTTATGGTACTCCACAAACTTTGAGTTTTGTTCCTCAATCCGTGCTGGCATTCAAATATGGTATTCTGAGATCAGGAGTTTAGCCTTCATCTATGTTACCTCTACGGACACGATCTAAGACAGTATGATTTACTATATCTCCTAAAATTATGGGAGTAGTCATGTCTTCTAAGGATCAGAAGAGGTTTTAGAGGTTCACTTACTTGGGTCCACCCAGGTTCAGTGGTGCTGTGGGCTGGGAAGTCTATGATTTCATGATTAATTATCAGGAGAAGTTGCATAACTTTGGGTCATTTAAGTTGCACAAAGTTTCTTACACTACCTACCAATTGAGAGATAAAACCATGGATTGGTGGAGGTCACTTGTTAGTTACAAACCTCTGGATTCCCCAAAAATGACTTGGAATCCATTTGTTGAGGCGTTTTTGGACAGGTTTATGCCCTTTAGTCTTGGAACAAACGAAAGATGAGTTTGATCACTTGAAGCAGGGATCCATGACTGTTGCAATGTATAAGGCATATTTCCATGCCTTGTCTAGATATTCTTATTCCCATATTGCTACCAAGTTTGAGAAGTTCAAAAGTTCATGAAGGGGTTGGATGTTTTACTTCAGCTAGATAATTCCATGATAATAGTGTCAGGAGCATTATTATTGAATATAGTGGATCATATGAAGATAACTAAGTGTCACAACCCGATCCGAGGCCCTGGCCGCGACGGGCATACTGAACTATGAAGGCTCGGGCGCTCCTGTCTATCTGTCAATCATGAACAATGTTCATACAATATGAAGAAATCTGAAAAATCATAATACGGAGTCATGGTCGATATTATAATCCAACTAAACAATTCAAAAAGAAATTCATAACCCTCTAATAGCATCCAACATCAGTCTGCGAAATCTCTAATACATCATAACAAACATCTTGTCTAAACTGGGACAAGGCCCCCCAGTCGGACCAAAAACAAAATGAAATAACATTATTATAAAAATAGGCCTTTCAAAATAAGGGAGGCTCACCAACTGCACACTTCTGTCTGACAAATCTACGGTTTAGTGGGACCCCTGGATTAAGCCTCAGACCCTGAAATACAGGGGGTCAATACAAACGTACTGGTATGCATAGCAAACCAAATAATGTACTTTTATAAGTATCATAAGTGAGAGCATTTCATAAAGATTTATGCATAAAGTAATTTAAGATACATGGGCAATTTCAAATGATCCTAAAACAATTCTGTAGATACAATTCCTTTCTTTGTTTTACTTCTAAGCTAGGTGGTACGCCCAATAAGTCTGATATTCCATGGGCTATATGGAATCCGCCCTTAACTCGGTATCCAATCCCCCCAACCTAAGTTTGCCACAAAGGTTGGAGTTTCTGAGTCTGATACGCCACAGGGCACTAGGACAGCTTATAATCCCTCTTGGGGACATAATAATCTATATCAGCAAAACACGGTTTCGGGAAATGAGTTTTCTGAACTCGTGCCTTCTTTGGTTAACCACCTAACATCTCTTGAGCCCATTTTTAACCTTTTCTAAACATTTATATTTAAAATCTCAAATTCTAAAAATCTACATGAAATCTGACTTCTGTTCTATTATAAGTCTATTATGGAATTATCTGAATTAGTATCATCATACCAAGACTTGCAAATCATACTTCTCAGCCATATTTTATAAAGTTACAACTCTTTTCAAGAAACACAATGTTTAGACCACCGAATCATTTAAATAATACAAGAGGATGTGTACAGTGAAATTCATGAAAACTTAGGCAAAGATCCTAAAGTTAAATTCACAAACACGTGGTGGTCAAGTAGCTTATAAAAAACCATGCAACTCTTTAAATCATCAATCTTGTTTATTTAATTAAGAAAAATTCCCTCTCTTCATGTCATCACCAAAACCAAGTCAATAAACAATAGTAAAAATATTCATGCCATGTGTTTCAATATGAAATCGAATAGTTCATGACATGTGTAATTAAGATGCTTCACAACAAGAGAGGGAGTATCAACATTCATTCTCTCGATTCAAATTTCAAGACGCCAAATGCTTACATACATATATATACAAGTAAAAGATAAATTTCAATATAAGGCCTCATGACCAAAACACATGTCATCAGAAGGATTCACAATGCGTATTTATTATTGTACATTCAAAACCTTTCAAAAATATATGATTCCATAACTTTAAACCTTACTCAAAATGTTTTCAACAATCCCAAGTTGTTTAGGAAAACCCCACGTACTTTATGTCGTTTAGTTTGAATATTGAAATTCTAATCTTGACCCTTTTCTTAAAATCTTAAACTTAGAGGAAACCCTTGTTTGATCTTGTTCTTGAGAGTGGAGAGGATTTGATATGTGGTAAAACTGATAAAGGTTGATTAATAATGTTTAGTAGATAATTTAATTCATGTGAGTGGTTTCTGAGAAGGAAAAGTACCAAAATACCCCGTTAAAAACATATTTTTTGCACGATTCGGCCTCGACTGATGGTTTGGTTGACAGACCGTCAATATGGTGATGGACCAGCACTCAAACTATCAGTTCTTGTCTAGAGAACAAGCTAAATACCTGAGGTTTGATGGAAATTTTGGTGGGCCATTACTGGCTTGACGGTCTGTCAGTCTGGCAGTCGCACCTCAGCAGAGTGACACCTCTTTGGAAAACGGGTATAACATGTTACCCCAATATCAAACTATAGGAAAAATGGTGGCGTTGGAAATGATACTAAAATACCTTTCATTTGATATATGATAGGCCCTCGAACTTGATATATACAAGAAGTTATGGTCGATGGAAGTTGACCCAAGTTTTAACACTCACTAAAACTAAATAGATAGGAAAGTTTACAACTCGTCTTTGAATTAAGGGACCTCTATGATCTCAATTCATGCTCAACTAGATTCCTACACTACCTAATTTATTATCATACTTATATTTACATTAGAGTTATGATAATGCTCAACTTACACGTTAATTTAGTTAAAGGTGGTTGTCATCAATATATTTACATAACTTTGGAGTCGGGGTCGAATCCACAGGGAACAATATGAGTGGCGATTAAACTCATTTGAAACTAAAGCTACAAGTTAAATTCAAACAACTGGAACGAAAAGACAAAATGTGGGTTTTGAAGATTAGCAAATAATTGTTGGTCACTTTAGTTTCAGTTTTTGTAATCAAGAGTTTATGGAAAGCTAGAATTATGTTCACTATAGTTTTTGGTACTTGACAGATGTTAATAGTGATTCAAGATTCTCACGATAGGTAGGAACAACAGATTGTCTTTATCGAAGTTATGCCTAAATATCTCTCGACCTACTTAAGCATTTAATTACCTAATCCTCTCGGACTTAGGGAATTTATATTCACTGACCAGACTTCACCTTAGGTTAATTAACCTTGTTACAACGTTAATTATTAAACGGAAGGTTGGTAGCTTCCAAGTCCCTGTCAATAATTCACTTCCTACTATAATTGATTTCTTATCTCAAGCAAATCAAAGCAGGTGCTATCTATCGTTTGCCACCAATAGACAATAATTAAAACCTCAAAATTATCAAGGAGTCCTATTACCTTTAGAATCTTGAACACTTATCAACTTACCAAGACCGAACCCATAGATTCCATAATTCGGGTTAAAGGGATTTAGCCACTCATAATGTAATAATCGATACAACAAGTTGAATTCATAATTTGAAAGATGAGCTTACAACAAGATGAATAGCAACGAGTCTTTCTCAGATTAGATCAAAGTAGAAATCCCAAAATATTGATGATAATCTCTTCAAAGTTAATTGTAAATTTGTATCAAAAACTAGAGAGCAAACACGTGAAGTTCAAGTCCAGAATGTCCCCACCCAGCCGATATTTTTAGCCTCCTTTTATAATTAGAAAACCCTAACATATGCTTTAAATACTTCATCCTAATTTTGGAAATAAAATCATAGAGTTCAGTAATTTCTTGGACAGGTGACGACATTTTGTGATGCCTTATTAGGAGTCTGACGACTTATCGTAGATGTCGTCAGCTTCTATTTGCTTTTGATATTTGTTGCCTTAGGCTGACGATGAATCTTGATGGCTTATCAAAACTGTGACGACATATCAGACAATGTCGTCACTTCTCCACCTCAACTCCCATGTTCTGTCTAAGACTGACGATGACTCTGATAGCTTATCACAAGGCTAACGACTTATCACATGTCGTCTTCACTTCTTTCAACTGAATCTCATTCTCTGTTTAAGGCTGTCGATAAAGCTGATAACTTATCAGAGTACTGACGACTTATCAAAAATGTCGTCAGCCACACTTCTCTTCAATTTGCTTTAGATTTCAACTCTTTTACTTCCATCATTGGTTGTTCTTTTGCATCTTGACTTCCACTGCAAAATCAAAGATAAAACAATAAAAAACGACAAAAGTTTCTTAAGAATTTGCAATTATTCTCGGTTAAAAGCCTAAAATGTGTTAGAATCTGCTCACACATCAACACCCTTAACTTAAAACAATTGCTTGTCCTCAAGAAACTAAAACACAATACTACGATGCTTAACCAAGAGACACATAAGATACCTATGACAGTTGATGATCAAGTTTAGCTCGAAACATATTACCCTCTTTATTTTCAATCATTTTAAACCCAACTGTGTATATCAATGAAGATCAATAATGTGACATAAGGGAATCAAGATATGGCATCAATTCAGCAACAACAACCATGCATGTACCAAGATTACACTATCTAAACAAGTTAGCAACTACCAACGTAACCAGTGTGCTCTCACTACAAAGAAGTCCCACTTCACTTATATCAGACATTACATATGTAACCATGGGGACAATCACCATACACTCACTCTCAGAATGAAGTTCCAATCAATGTATGCCGAATACCATAGGATTGCCCTTATTTTCATTACCAAGACTTTCAGACAGGTCAGCTAGGATCACTATAGGTCTTTTCTTTGGCTTGTTATGTAGGCTAGGGGCTGGTATGATACTCGATGATATTTACAGTGACTAAGCCTCCTTGATACTACACTAGCTTTTGGGGTTTCACTTATTCACCTTTTTCTATTCTTCTATTTTCTTGATCACACTTATTCAGGATGGGTGCGGTTCTTTTCTACAATCACATCTTTTTTTTCACAACTTTTCTTTTCTTGCTCTTTTTCACCGCACCTAACTTTTTATTCTTTTCTTTTACTCTACCTCTCTTTATTCTCATTTTATATTACGCACCCCAATGATAACCACCCTCAACTTAGGCCATTTTCCAAAGTCAAGGTGCACAGTGTCCAAGGAGGACCAGGGCCAAAACAGGTTCATTATGATATAAAAATGGGACTGTGATAGGTATCATAAAAAGAAGTAGGCTATTCAGGCTCAAAATAGGGATCAAGGGATATTATGCATACAAGGAAGGTCATTTAGTCTAAAGTGGGTTAATATCAAAATGACCTATGATCCTTTCCTAACCCCTATCCTTCAACCTAGGTAAGACTAATCGGGCAAGTTCTGAATCCAACATACAAAGGGAACTAAGTAAAATCTCACACACACATGGAACAAAGGTACATCACAAGCTACTACCCATTCGGTTCATGCAATTGTTTAGCAATGGTTATCATGTCACTAGTACTAATGCCATAACAAGTTGCACAGTGGTCACACATAAATGCAGATCACGCAGTTATAAAATAGACCTTTGGAGAGGTCTTCAAAAATCAACAAAAATATGTCAACTTCCGTAGATACTTATTTTTTCCCAGTTAACCACAACACATCACAAAATAAAACACAATACGTCTAAACATGCCGGCTCTACTAGGAACAAGACTCCAGGGAAAAGAGGCACGACATCAAAAACCCCAAGAGGACATCAACACCCGCAAGTAGCCCCACCCTCAACTTAAAATCATGCAATGTCCCCAATGCATCAAACTAAAACAAGAGAGTTAGAAACATACCTGTGGCACCATGGGTGCAAAGATCTGACATCTATCAAATAATACGAATACAAACAATAAAATAACTTGGGTTGCCTCCCAAGCATTGCCTGATTTAATGTCGTGGCACGACTAGGTTATCTTGACTACTCAGAATTCATCAAGATACCTTGAAAGTGCTTCATCCTTTATCTCTCCACCTTGAAGATATGAATTTCACCCCCAACTTAGAGTCCATCTTCTTGCCTCGATCATAGGGAAGTGGTACAAAAATTAAGAAGTCAAGTAATGGATTGAGTGTGGAAAACCACTCGGCCTTAAAGTGACGTATGTTTTTATGTTGCTTATCAAGTGTAAAATAAAGAATATAGGATTCTTGTTCCTCATCTTCACACTCTTCTACTATTTTATATGATTCCACAGACAAGATATCATCTAAACATAATGTGGAAATATACTTCGAGTGAGGCCCAACTAATTCTACTTCAAAATTTACACTATCTACTAGACACTCACTTTTATTCACCTTCTCAATGTCAGTCTTAAGATCAAGATGACAATCGAGTGGTTGCGATTCTTGAGTTTTCTCCTCAAATTGGCTAATGTCCTCCTCATATTCTTCTTTGTTTAGCCATTGTAAACATGGTGGGAGTGGTAACTCCTTTAGATCTGCCCACAGCTGTTCTTGATTCTCTAAAATTTGTTTCATCAATTTGTTCGCTTGAATCGTGACAGCACACATATCTTCAGAATGATCACTTTGACCACAAGCCAAACACCAAATTACAGTAAGTAGGACAGTATCTGTATCATATTGTGAAGGTCCCCTACAATGATAACAAGAATCATCATCACTCAAAAAACCATCTATCCAGGCTGACATCTCAAGAAAGGTGTGAGAAAAAAATAAAAAAAAAAGGAAATAAAAATTTAAAAAAAAATAAAAAAATAAACAAATATTTACAAGTTTGAATTCAAGAAAGTAAGCTAAAATTCCAAACCAACTCAATACGCCAAATTGTTCCCCGACAACGACGCTATTTTTTTATAACGCTCAACTTACACGTCAATTTAGTGCAAGGCGGTCGTCGTCAGTATATTTACCCAACTTTGGAGTTGGGGTCGAATCTACAGGGAATAATATGAGTGGCGATTAAAATCATTTGAAACTAAAGCTACAAGTTAAATTCAAACAACTGGCACGAAAATACAAAATGGGGGGTTTTGGAGATTAGCAAATAATTAGTGGTCACTTTAGTTTTATTGTTTGTAATCAAGAGTTTATGAAAAACCAGAATTATGTTCAATATGGGTTTTGGTACTTGACAGATGCTAATAGTGATTCAAGATTCTCACGATAGGTAGGAACACCAAATTATCTTTATCGAAGTTATGCCTAAATGTCTCTCAACCTACTTAAACATTTAATTACCTAATCCTCCAAGACTTAGGGAATTCATATTCACTAACCAAACTTCACCTCAGGTTAATTAACCTTGTTACAACGTCAATTATTAAATGGAAGGTTGGTAGCTTCAAAGTCCCTATCAATAATTCACTTCCTACTATAATTGATTTCTTATCTCAAAAAAATCAAAGTAGGTGCTATCTATCATTTGCAACAAATAGACAATAATTAAAATCTAGGAATTATCAAGGAGTCCTATTACCTTTAGAATCTTGAACACTTAGCAACTTACCAAGACCTAACCCATAGATTCCATAATTCGGGTTAAAAGGATTTAGCCACTTATAATGTAATAATAGATACAACAAGTCGAATTCATAATTTAAAAGATGAACTTACAACAAGATGAATAGCAACGAGTTTTTCTTAGATTAGATCAAAGTAGAAATCCCAAAACATTGATGATAATCTATTCAAAGTTAATTGTAAACTTGTATAAAAAACTAGAGAGCAAACACGTGAAGTTCAAGTCCAGAATGTCCCCTTCCAGCCGATATGTTTAGCCTCCTTTTATAATTAGAAAACCCTAACATATGCTTTAAATACTTCATCCTAATTATGGAAACAAAATCATAGAGTTCAGTAATTTTTCGGACAGGTGACGACATTTTTTGATGCCTTATCAGGAGTCTGATGACTTATCACAGATTTCGTCAGCTCCTGTTTGCTTTTGACATTTGCTGCCTTAGGATGACGGTGAATCCTGATGGATTATCTAAACTGTGATAACATATCAGACAATGTCGTCACTTCTCCACCTCAGATCCTATGTTCTGTCTAAGGCTGACAGCGACTCTGACAGCTAATCACAAGGCTGACGGCTTATCACATATTGTCGTCACTTCTTCCAACTGAATCCCATTCTCTGTTTAAGGCTGACGATGAAGCTAATAACTTATCAGAGTACTGATGACTTATTAGGAATGTCATCAACCACACTTATCTTCTATTTGCTTCAGATTTCAACTCTTTTACTTCCATCATTGTTAGTTCTCTTACATCTTGACTTCCACTGCAAAATCAAAGATAAAACAATCAAAAACGAAAAAAGTTGCTTAAGACTTTGCAATTATTCTCAGTTAAAAGCCTAAAATGTGTTAGCATTTACTCACACATCAAGTTATTGGCTTTTGATACCTTTACTCTTAGGAATGACTATTTATGTTCTAGTCCAAAAATATGGGTTGTTACATTATCCCTTCTTGGGATTATTCGTCCTTGAATGATGAACCAGGACTCAACAAGCACTATTTAAAGAACTAAATTGAAATAAAAGAGTAGTATGTGATTTGTACCTTCTAAATCATCATCCATAGTTTCAAAGAGAGTTGGAAACCTTGCACGCAATCATCTTCTATCTCCCAAGTAGCTTCCTTGGCTTTTTGATTCCTTCACATCACCTTAACCGAAGCTATTTCCTTACTCCTCAGCTTATGAACTTGGCGATCTAGAATGGCAATGGGTTCTTCAACATAGACACATGGAATGATCTTCTCTACAGGCAACACTAGGGAATGATCTCCAATGTACTTCTTTAACTTGGACACATGGAATACTGGATGAACAGAAGCCAGGCTTGCAGGGAAATCAAACTCATAGGCGACCCCACTGATCCTCTTCACAATATGATATGGTCCTATGTAACGAGGACTAAGCTTTTCTTTCCTTCTGAATCACATAACTCCCTTCATAGGAGAGACTTTTAGAAACACCAAATCACCAACCTTGAATTCCAACTCCCTTCTCCTAACATCGGTATAGGATTTATGGAGACTCTGAGCTTTCTTAAGTCATTCTCTAATGATCTTCACCTTCTTCATTGACTGATGAAAAAGGTTAGGCACAAACAATCAGGTGTCACCCAGTTCATACCACCTAATAGGGGATCTACACCTCCTCCCATAAAGGCTTCAAAAGGAGCCATCTGAATACTAGTATGATAGCTATTATTATAGGCAAATTTTATCAACGACAAATGATCCACCCTAATACCTTTGAATTTAATTACGTAGGCCCTCAACATATCCTCAAGGGTCTGAATGGTGCGTTCAGCTTGCCCATCAGTCTGAGGGTGGAAGGCTGTACTCAGGTTCACTAGGGTACCTAAACCCTTCTGAAAAGACTACCAAAACTGCAAACAGAATTGCGTACCTCGATCGGATATAATGGATACTGGTTCCCCATGCAAGAGAACTATTTCCTCAATGTATAGCTTGGTATAATCATCTCCCGAATAGTTAGACCTTACAGGCAGAAAGTGAGTTGACTTGTTCATCTGGTCTACAATCACCCAAATGGATTCATATTGATTTTGGGACCTCGGAAGCTCCGTGATGAAATCCATATTGATCATCTCCCATTTCCACATAGGCAAGACTATCTCTTGGGAAGTACCACCTGGCCTCAAATATTTTACTTTGACTTGTTGAAAATTCAAACACTTAGAAACAAAATCAGCAACATCACGTTTCATATTGTTCCACCAATAAATCATCTTAAGATCATGGTACATTTTATTAGAGCCTGGGTGAACAACATACCTCGAGTTGTGATCTTCACTAAGAATCCTGTCTGGAAAACCATCCATATTCGGTACACATAGCCTACCTTGATACCTCAAAATCCCATCACCTCTAATTTTAAAAGCTATCACCTTTTGTTGACCCACATTATTCTTAATCTACAATAAGATAGGGTCTTCGGCCTAATTTTCCTTAACTTCATCACATAAAGAAGATTTAGATATCTCATGAAAAATTACTCCTCCATCTTTGGAATCCAGAAGTCAAACCCCTAGATTTTCAAGCCGATGAATATCTTTCACCATCTCCCTTTTTCATTTCTCAACATAAGAAATACTACCTATTGACAACTTGCCAAGGGCATTGGCCACCACATTCTCCTTGCTCGGATGATAGTTCAGGATCAAGTCAGAATCCTTCAACAATTCAAACTACCACCTTTGCCTAAGATTTAATTATTTTTGTGTGAAAACATACTGCAAACTTCTATGGTCAGTGAATATATCTACATGCACCCTATAAAGATAATATCGCCAGATTTTAAGTGTAAACACCACAACTGCTAATTCTAAGTTATGGGTAGGGTAATTTCGCTCGTACGCCTTCAACTGCCTAGATTCATAAGATACCACCTTACCATGCTACATAAGTACACACCCAAGTCCCACCCGGGATGCATCATAGTACACTACACAGTAAGCTACCACCTTACCATGCTACATAAGCTACCACTTTCCCTATTTGTTTCAAATATGTATATATGTTATTTAATCTAGGATCAACATTCTCTTATGTGTCTATATGTTTTGCTTTGGGTTTTTATTATACCAGTGAGCCTCTTATTGTTCCTATTAGTGTATCTACCCTCATATAAGACTATTTAGTGGTGGATACGGTGAACCAATCTTGTGTTGTGATATTCAAGGGCCGTGAAACTTGGGTATATATGATTATCCTAGATATGGTAGATTTTGACATTATCTTGGGTATGGATTAGTTAGCTCCTTATCATTTTGTCTTAGATTATTATGCTAAGTCTGTGACTTTAGCTCCATAGGGTGTGCCAAGGATAGCTTATAAGGGTGTGCCTCATTCTTGTGGCAAGAGAGTTATATCCTTTCTTCAAGCTTATTGTTTGGTAGAGATAAGATGTTTGTCTTATTTGGCCTAAATTCATGATACTAGTATTGATTCACCACATTCTTTGGATTTTATTTGTATTGTTCTTGAGTTCATGGATGTTTTCCCTACAGATTTGCTTGGTATTCCTCCAGATTATGATATTAAATTCTACATTGATGTTGAGCTAGGAACTAAGACCATCTCTATTCCTCCGTATAGGATGGCCCAATAGAATTAAAGGAATTGAAGGATCAGTTGTAGGAGTTGTTGGATAATAAATTTATTTGACCTAGTGTATCATCTTAGGATGTGCATGTTTTGTTATTGAAGAAAAATTATGGGTCTATATGTATGTGTATTGATTATTGATAGTTGAACAAGGTGACAATTAAGAATAAGTATCCTTTTCCTCATATTGATGATTTGTTGGATCAGCTTCAGGGTGCTTTGGTGTTTTCAAAAATTTATTTGAGATTTAGATATTACCAGTAAAGAATTTAATCTTTAAATATACCGAAGATAGCTTTACAAACTCGGTATGGTCTTTATGAGTTCTTGGTCATGTACTTTGGGTTGACCAATTTCCCAATCGCATTCATGGTGTTGATGAACTAAATATTTTGATTTTATCTTGACCTTTTTGTATTTATTGATGATATCTTGGTTTATTCTAAGAGTGAGGTCGATCATGAGGAACATTTGCAAATTGTACTTTAGAGATTGAGGGATGAGAAGTTGTATGCTAAGTTCTCTAAGTGTGTGTTTTGGTTGGAGTCTATTTATTTCTTGGGTCATGTGGTGACCAAATATGGTATTGCAGTCGATCCAGCAAAGGTTGCAATATTTTATGACTGGGATATGCCTACTTCTCCTACCAAGTTTTGGAGTTTTATCGGTTTAGCAGGCTACTATCAGTGCTTTGTTGAGGATTTTTAATCTATTGCAGCTCTGATGCCCAAGTTAACTCAAAAGAAGATTTCCTTTTAGTAGTTCGATGCTTATGAGGCGAACTTTCAAAAGCTAAAGGATTTATTGACATCATCTCCTATCTTGACTTTGCCCAAGGTGTGCATGAGTTTTATCATCTTTTGTAATACTTTTGATGTTGGGTTACATTTTATGTTGATGTAGAAGGGTAAGGTGAATGCGTATGTATCTCATTAGTTAAAGCCCTATGAGAAGAATTACCCTACCTATGATTTGGAGTTTTGCGTGATTGTTCTTGATTTGAAGATGTGGAGGCACTACTTTGATGGAGTCTGTTATGAGATATTCTCATATCACCATAGCCTTTAGTATTTCTTCACCCAATGAGATCTTAATATGAGGCAGTGTCATTTTCTTGAGCTTTTTAAGGATTATGACCTTACTATTCTCTATCATCTGGGCAAGACTAATATGGTTGTGGATGTCTTGAGTTGGAAGTCGACTAGCCTGGGTAGCTTGGCATATCTTTTGAATCAGTAGAGGACTTTTTCCTTAGATATTCAGTAGTTGGATAACCAGATAGTTAGGCTTGATATTTCAACACCTAGGAATGTCTTGGAATTTGTTGAGATTAGATCTTCCTTAATGGAGTAGATTTAGAGTCATTAGTTTGATGATGTTGGGCTAACAGAGATTCAGGATAAGGTGTTTAGTGGTGATGGAAAGGAAACCTTGCTTGACTCAATGGTATTTTGAGGATTGGAGGTTAAGTTTGTGTGTCGAGAGTGGTTGATTGGGTGGGACTGATATTGGATGGTATTTTAAGGATTGGAGGTTGAGTTTGTGTGTCGAGAGTTGTTGATTGGGTGAGACTGATATTGGAGGAGGCCTCTTTTTCTAGGTATTCCATTCTTCAAAGTGTGACTAAGATGTATCGTAATTTGAGACAATACTATTGGTGGAGTAGTATGAGGAAGGATGTAGTATATTTTATAGCTCATTGCCAATGTTTCCAGTAGGTGAAGGCCGAGTATTTGAGGCCTAGTGAACTGCTTCATAGGTTGCCCATTCCTAAGTGTAAATAAGAATATCACTATGGATTTCGTGACTGGGTTGCCTCACACTTCACATAGTTTTAATAGTGTTTGGGTCATCATAGATCGATCTGCAAAATTTGTTCATTTCATACCTATTCAAGTTTCTTTCATTGCTGGGAGGTTGACCCATATCTACATTTATGAGATAGTTCATCTCCATGGTGTACTAGTGTGTATCATCTCACATAGAGGTTTAGTGCTCACATGTCACTTTTGGAAGGTCTTTTAGAAGGAATTGGGTACCCGAATTGACCTTAGCATAACCTTTTATCCCTAGACTAGTGGTCAGTTGGAGTGGACTATTTAGGATTTGAAGGATATGCTCCACGCTTGTGTTATAGACTTTAGAGGTTAATGGGAGCAACACTTAGCTTTGGCAGAATTTGCGTATAATAATAACTGCCATTCAGGTATTGAGATGGCTACCTTTGAGGTTTTGTATGGTAGGCATTGTCACTCTTTAGTTTGTTAGTTTTTTGTTTTTGAGATTAGACCTCAAGGTACGATCTTTCTTTGCAAGTCCATGGATAGACTTCAGATCCTTTAAGATAAACTTTGAGTGGCTCAGAGTAGGCAGAAGTGCTACCAGATCATAGACTTTGTTCCTTAAGATTTAGTGTTGGTGATCGAGTTTTCCTTCATGTTTTTCCCATGAAGGGTGTGATGAGGTTTGGGAAGAGGGGCAAGCTTAGAGTTAGGTATATTAGACCATTTGAGATTTTTTGAACTATTGGGGATATGGCTTATGAGTTAGCATTGCCTCTCAGATTTATCAACTATTCATCCAGTTTTCATATTTCTATGCTTTGTGTTTATATTTTGGATGAGTCTCATATCATTCGCTGGGAGTCCATACAGTTAGATGAGAGGATGTCTTTTGTGAAAAATTCTGTCTCCATTCTAGCCAGGGATGTTAGAAGGTTACATTTTAGAGATATTTTGGTGGTTAAGGTATAGTAAAGGCATCGGCTTTTAGATGAGGCTACTTGGGAGGTAGAGTCTGATATGATAGGTAGTTATCCCTAGGTTTTCACCGATTCAAGTATTTTCCTTACCTATAGTTTGAGGATAACTAGATTCTTAGTGATGGATGATGTAATGACTTGACTTTTTGTAATTTATTAATTTCTATATGATTTAACAATTTTACCCCTCCCTATGGTTGCATGGTGATGTTTTTGGGGTGTCAGGATGATTGGCATGGTTCCCAATGTATTTTGGTGTGATTTGTGCGAGTTTGTAATTTTTGGAGGTTAAAAAGGCTTTATAGTTGACTTCGGTCAACATTTATTGTTATGTACGTCGGATGGGAAAACAAACTGCCAGCAAAACCGAAACATAGCTTTTAGGTTGATAACATAGTTGGTGTGATTTTACGGCTTTGGTATCTCATTTCGACCCTCAACTTGGAAAGTTTTAAAATTAGATCTCAGGGGTCAATTTTGTGGAAATGACCTCTTTTTAAAATTTTGGTATCGCCATTGAGTCTAAAACATCAAATTTACTTGAGTAACATATCTCATTTGCATTCTTAGGATTCTGAACAAATATCGAGGGTCCCATCGAAAACTTGGAAAAACTCCAAGTTTTGCTGGTGCATCACTATTTGAGGCAATAACTTAAGCGACCATGCTAAGGTGCCCGATTCCTGTAAGCAACCCTATGGCCACTTAATAGACCAAGGGGTTGCTTAAGAGGCCCTTCTTAGGTGACCCCTGATTGCTTAAGAGACTAAATGGTCTCTTAAGTGATCACAACTAAACCTCATATAGAAATCCATTTATCTTGATATTCCACCATTTTAGAGACTTGGAGCTTTGAGTTTTAGAGTTTTTGGGTGATTTCTTACATTTTGAAGCTTGAGTAAATTCCAAATTCCTATTTCAATTATTCTTCTTCGATTCTTATCATCTAAAGATTATTAAAACACGATTTCAAAAGTTTAATTTGAGGATTTTGGCTTGGACGACCTAAATTAGTACTTCAATTTAAACCCCAAGTTCAACCCATTTTAACTTGGGTTTCTTTATATGGCTTCTTTTAATCATGGGTAATATATATATGAACTAAAATTTTGGTTTTACCCATTGTTTTTAAAAACTCTTTTCGAGGGTTTGGTTTGGCCCCGACTCAGAAATTAGCAATATGGGTATCATTGGCTTCCATTTGATGCGTAGATTCATTATTTGTACGTTCTAGTTGATTTGAAAGTCGTTTATAAGGGGAAGACTTTGTGATTGGAGGCTTTTGGATCGAGTTTTCTTCGTTTGAGGTAGGTTATGGATCCACTTTCTTCAGAATGAGCTGGGTAGTTAATACTGTTATAAAAGCCTGTTATGGGTATGGGTACTAATCATGGAAATGTTGTCTTTACTGTTTAGTGACCGTATGAGGGAATATGATGTTGTTATTGGTGGTCTAAAGCATTATTTGCTACGTATGACCGCTTGGGGTCTTATATATTATTGTTGGTCTGATATTTATATATATTTGGTTGGTTACTTCTTGGTGGAAATTGCCTATGTTGGGATTTATCTGGTATCAATGACATATTGTTAAATATCTTACTCTTATGGAACATTGACTATACTGGATCATGGTTCGTTGGCTTATTGAGTGGATCTTTAGCTCACGTGTTTGTGTATTGATTGGATTTGAAATTCTTATTTTGGTTTTGTTGTCAGAATTACATCCTCATATCATATATACATTTAAGAGGCATTGGTGCCACTATGGAAATATTATTTTTCTAAAAGAAATGTGATATCTTTTAAAACCCTCTGTGGAAGATCATGTATCAGAGAGGAGCTATGGATATTAGATCGTATTGGTATTGGTTATTGGATTGTATATGGGTTGCAAACCCCTATGGGTCCTACCTTAGGAGCAAAGCTTGGTAGGTATATACAGGGGTTCTATGACAATCTCGGACTTATTACATTATCATCATCATCACCATTCTCATTATATTTCATATATTATGCATCTTCTGTGATTGTACTTTGTGCTTGATTGATGTCTATCCATTTTGTATTTCTTTCCCGTACTTGTACTTGGTGAATAGTTTATATGACAGAACTATTAGTAGATACGGTGTGGGTTACCATTTTTGACATGTTCTAATTCCAGGTGATGTCCCCATAGTGTGTATTTTGTATATTTTTTTCTACTTTTCTTAGTTGGCCTATGATACCTATTGAGTACAAGTAGATCATACTCATCCCAACTATCATGATCCGAGGCTACCCCTTAGTCGTGACATTGGTGCTTACGACCACCAGGGCCATAAGCTAACCTATAAGCTGGTACCTGCTGTGCGCACTAAGTAAAGTAGTAATATAATACATGAGTGGAAAATAAATTGACAAGTTACTGTAAAATTGAATACTGAATATGCAATAAGAACATGTCTAAAATATCTGATAAAATACTGGGAATCAAACTATCTATCTGAGTAACTGATAATACTGAAAGAACTGAATAACTATCTAACTGATTTTCTGATTGTCCGAAAGCCTCTAACTGCCTGAGGAGTGATGGGACAAGCCCCTTACTAACTCTGATTACCTGAACGTAAAGAAATACTGAAATAACTTGGAAAAACATATCACACCCTCGATAGATGAGGACTCACCACTACCACTGCTGAGTAACGCTGAGTTGTCTAAGAATGGTAGAGAAACTGTTCGTCTGAACCTATGTTATATGAAAACATAGCGAAAAGTAACGTATGCGGTTAGTACTTTGAATGTACTGGTATATTCGATGAGGGCGGGCTGAAATGCATGGGTAATTGAATGTAAATGCATGAACATGTAATATCTGAGAATGCAAGAGCAAGTATAAATAAGATTCTGATATAAATCTGTAATCTGAAAGATTAAAATCTGTATAACTGATTAACTGATAATCTGTACACTTGGTCAAGCAAACCTGAACTGAGATACACTAAAATACTGACTGAAACTATGGGAGCTATCATGTAACCAACATAAACCATGTGAGCTATCATGGAGTCCAACGTTTGACCCACATTGAGGAGGACTATTCTATCCTTTCCATCAGAGTTGAACCTGAACTGGCTAATCACTAAACTGAGCTCAAATTGGGCAAGGGGAAACACTCTCTGGCGAGGCCCCTAAACATAAAACTACGGTGGCATATAGTTTCTGGGGAAGTAGGATGCGCTGAAGACACACTTCCCACTCGGTGCTAAATCTTACTCCCAACTGAAAGACACTGAAATACTAACTAGTGCATGCACTGATAACTGATAACTGATAAGCTCAGGTCATGGTATTCTGAAAATAACAGTGCATACGGATTCTGAGGTAATTACAACATATAAACTGCTAATGCTCAACATGATCATGGTATTTTGAATATGATATTAAAATCATGATCTGACTGACTTGTTACTTGAAAATAGAAATCATGTAAAACACGTACGTATTGGGTGTTCATAACCTGCCAATACTGAATGATTGAAAACGAAATACAATATCAATCTTGAAATACTGAAGTATGTAATGATGGTTCAAAGCCCCAAAACATAGACATTTCATCAAACATGTGGGAAGTATGAATTTGACTATGGAAAATACTAAACATGAGGAAACAATAGGATTACATGGCTAAATTTCATAGTTTGGGGATTTATCTTGAAATCACTGAAACATGATATGACTCATTCCACTAGAAAACACATGTAACCATAACTTGTAATTGAATTAACAAGAGATTCATGGACATATTTCATATTGGGCATGGATAAACTCATAAATTAAACAAAAATAGGATTTTTGGGCTCCATGGGTAAAAGGGACCCATGGATGAACATCCCACATACCTTAAGCATCTTAACTTGGGAAAGAAACCCTATTCTTGAGGCTTCCTTGAAGGTTCTTAAACTAAGGGATCTTGAATTCTTGATTTCTTAGGGAAAAATGATTTGAATTTATTCTTGGGGAAAGGGGACCTATGCCATTCAATGTTCTTTTGGATGAAGACATGGTGGAACATGTTGGCGACTTTGGCATCTCTATAAATTTAGCTTTCAAGAAAGTCCAAGGTACACACCAAAGACATAGGCCATTTTTGGTTATGTTGCTCCAAGACACAAATTAATAATTTTTTTTATAATCATTATTTTTTAATGATTCTTTTTTTAAATTGACAATATAGCTAATCCATTCAATCTCTCTTAATACGTTATTGAACATACAATTCGTATATAAATATGGATCCCCATAATAATGGATCCCTAGAGGATTGCTAACTAGCTTAAAGGTTGAGCCACCCCTGTCCTTTCCTCTTTCTTTTCACTTTGGATTAAATTTTCGATGTCACCAGGTTGCATAAACCGTCCTCTACCGGTCATTAGGATTTCTCCTTTTTCACACATCTTTTGTAGATGATATTTTGGCAGGGTCATATGAGACCATGGCAAACTGTAAAACTCTGTAATACCCCAGAAAATTTTTCGTTGAAATTTTGTGCGTAAACGTGTTGGGTTCTATCTTCTAGAATGAATTATAAATTTTTCGTGCAGAATGTCTTAGATTATGACCCACCATTGCGTAGAGTATCGAATAAGCATTCCAATGATATGTGTATCATCCAAAATGGTCACCCGACCGATGAGTTCTGAACATTCCGATGGAACCGTGAATAGTAGTGAACAGTAAAACGTGCAGGAAAAAAAGTATTGAGGCCTGGCGTATTTTTTCTCCAACTTTAAAAGATCATAACTACTTGTACATAATGATCTGGGTGATCTACTATATATCAATGGAAATATATGAGAGTCCTCTTTCTAATGAAATTGGTTTCATCCAATTTGGATATCGGAGTAAAACATTATGGTTGATCTACTTCAGACTATCAAAACAGTCCACCAAAGGACAGATTCGAGAATTATTTGATTTTAGGGGCGTTTTGGTCATTCCCCCTTACCCAAAATCCATCCAAACCCTATATTAATGCCTATTAGAAGCATTATATGTTATATTTCATCAAATTCCATCAAAAAGAAAACCCTAAGCTCCTACATCCAAATTCAAGAACCTTCAAAGTTCACCATTTATTTCTGCAAATTTATTCAAGATTCCAAGTTCCTAGTTCAAGAACTCCAAGAACCATCATTCAAAGGCACGATTAACATCTCAAAAATGAGTATCGATCTAAAGTTCATCATTCAAGGTATGTGGGGTTTTTCAACAGGAACTCTCTTTCGTTCTTGTGCCCAAAAGTAATTTTCTTTACAAAGGCATGATTTTTATTTGATTTTTATGAATTTGAAGCATGAACCCATATCTTATGATGATTATTATAAAATCTTGATGTTTATGATTGTGAAAGATGAATTTACATGTGTGGTGATATAAAGCATGAATCTTGAACAATATTTATCATGATTTTGATATTTGGGTCGTGAATCCCCATTGGAAATTGTGTTTTTTTGAGAAAGTGTGTGTTATAAGCACGTTGATGTTGAATATTTGAGATATTTTGAATGATTTGACCTTTTGGTCTTAATGGAGTTGTTTTGAACTCGAGTGTGAAAGAAATCTACAACGTGGTTGATTTTGATAGATGGGAAGCATGATGGCTCCCGATGTATATTTATATATTACTGAAATTGTTTTGTTGTGGATTGTCTTTGAAATGATCTGAGCTAAGTCCGGGAGTAATATTTAGCACCGAGTGGGAGGTATAAAGTGACCTTACTTCCCTAGAACTACGTGCCTCGTAGGATGTGAGCCTGAGGCTGATTTATATAGTGATCACTAGTATTTTTGAATTGATACTGGAAGTCCTACTCCGATGGAAAGGATAGGATGGCTCTCCCCAACGTAGGTTGTACGTTGGACTCCATGTAGCTCACATGATTTATGTCGGTTATAGGATCTCCTAATATGTGTGTGTACTCTTCTATCTGAGATGAAAATATATTTTCTTAAAAGGCTAAGTTTGAGAAAGTCATTATTCTTAAAAGATTTAAGAAATATATTCTAATAAGAATTGACATGAGATTTGATTGTTTTGATGATTTGAAATTGAGATGAAAGTGAATTGAGAACGTATTGTAATGACTCACTTGTTTTACTTTACATGTATTATTCATCCATGATTTTGATGATTTAATTCGAGCTAAGTGAGTCATCTATATCAGCATGCATAATTTTATAAACTGTGATGATATTAAGATATTATTTTATATATGCATTGCACCCCCATATGCTCGGTATCTTTCCATGGTACTGACCCACATATTCGTATGTGGGCTACATTTTCTCAGAATGTAGGTACAAGGTATAGTTGCACCTTCGGATCCAGTCAATTCGTGGTATCCAGTCAGCAGGTGATGAGTCATTTTGATTCAAGGGCTTAGGTTAGTTATGCAGAGTTTATAGTGTTGTATTTTCTTTATTCAGTCGTATTGAGTTGGGGTAGTCGAGAGTCATGGCCCGACTACCTACAGTCAGTACTAGTAGAGGTTTCATAGACAGTCAGTATAAGTTGTTGTATTTTATTTCAATTATGGTTGTAAAGGCAGAATTGTAATCCTGTAAAATTCCATTTTTGTATCGATCAGATTTAGAAAAGAGTTAATTTTTGCTGATTTGTATGGATTTGTATTTTTATTCAGTTGCTTATGAGTTATGTCAGTAGAAGGTTTATCTTGGGGTCACTTGTGACCCTAAGCACCGTGTGACGTCTCGGGACCCGATGTCGGGGCGTTACAAACGTGGTATCAAAGCACAGAGTTCAAGTGTCCTAGGGTGTCTATGAAGTCGTGTCTAGTAGATTTTTGCGGAATGGTACGGAGACTTCTGTATTTTTCTTCGAGAGGCTACAGGGCATTTAGGAAATGTTTTCCTTCTTTCAAGTCTAAGATTATGCTATAAAAAGGTTCTCCAAGAAGCTTATATTGATTCTCATCTTACTCTATTCTGGCCAACTCTGCCTCATTTTCAAGGTATCAAAAACAGTTAAGCTTAATTCTCCGTAGATAGTTATGGGATTGTAAGAGAGCTAGAAAGTATTCTATCAGTGCTTTTGAGTTCCAAAGATTGAAGTACTTTATTCATGCTCATAAAAGTCGTGAACTAAGCCTAGGTTAGATGTGCTTTCAGATTCCTCCTCTGAATCTACAATGTTAATCTATACTTCTCCCTCTATGTATTATTTTTGAGATAACATGATTCACAAGCTCCAGTTCTTCCCCAGGTAATGCTTCTATATTTTCTAGAAGAAATTTTAAAAGTTACACAAAGGGCTTGAGAGGAGCTCTCTAGTGTGTTAAGTTCCTTAAGTTGAAAGTTATGCCCTCATTCTTATGAGTTATTTAATTAAGATAGAGTAAGGTGTATTCTTAGATCGTTGAATGTTGTATGTCAAGTTTCTATCTCTTGTATTATGTAATCTTGTTATCATTATGTTTGTGAAAAATCAAAGTCTAGTGAAGCCGTGTGGGGCTCTTTCGATTCACTAGCATAGCTTCTTTGTTATTCATCTCATTTTCTTGTTCAAAATACAAACCAAAGTCTAGTGAAGCCGTGTGGGGCCTATTTCGATTCACTAGCATAGTTACTTTGTTATTCATATAACTTTCTTGATCAAAACACAAAACCAAAGTCTAGTAAAGCCGTGTGAGGCCTATTTCGATTCACTAGCAACTTGTTATTTATCTTGCCATTTCTGTGTTAGTTGAAAGTATGGGTTTAGAAGTGTAGTGACAAGAAAGGTGGTAAGGGCAATTTATTGAATATGTATATCTGAATTTTTGCTTATGATTGAATTAGTAATGAAGTAATATACCCTTGTTTGTTAGTTTAGTGAAAGTTAGAGGAGGAGTTATTAATTAAGGTGGATTGTTGTTTGCTTAGGGTAAGGAAAGACTTATTGATGGTATTTTTGGTGTTAGAAAAGTATAGGTTATTGATGAAAGTACTTGGTGGGTAAGTGTTATTAATCTAGGCATTTTCCAGATTGCAAGAGGAAGTTAAGTTAAGACGTAGAGAGCTATGAACTATGTTAAGTTGTGTATGAAGGATAGATAGTAGTGACGGGTGAAAGAAGGATGTGTTAATGGATTGTGAATAAGATAGGCTATATGATTTGGACCAATTATTATTGTTAAGAAGTTTAAGTGGGCTAGTGTTCATGGATGTGTTGTTTTATAATCTTCACGTGGGAGTTATGCGTAAGATGGAGTTGTAAATTATGTAAAGTGTGAGACCTTAAGTTTGAACGATTGGTGATCATGAAGCCGAATGTGACGGTTTTCGGATTAATAGAATTAGTTGCCGGAAGTGACCTAATAGGCTTGAACAGTGTACACAAGAGTTTAAGTGTAGTTGACTTGTAATTAAGTTTAATATTATATTATGATGAGAAAGTTCACCCAAGATATTATGGGACTGCTTTAATTTCGAGGATTAGTGTATGTGGTGTAGTGAGTCGTGCCATGGGATTGTTAGATGGATAAATACTAGTTAGACGATGGATGATGTTTTGATGGCTAAGTTAAGGCGAGGCGTATGATTGGAAATGTTGAGCCTCTTAAGTGTGATTTTGATTCTTATGGGTTAGAAACATAAGTTCATAGGCATGGTGTTAGAGGGAGAAGACAGAAGTAGCATGGTCTATCAAAAGGTTAGAAAGTATTCAAGTTGAGCTAATATAAATAAGAGTTGAAGCACTAGATGATGTACATTCCGGCGATAAAGATGTTCGTGGAGATTCGAAATTAGTGAGCATTTGAGAATTTGAGTGGTGGCTTAAAGCTAAGGGAGAGAGGATAGAACAAGTAGTCAAGTCAAGCTTTTACATTTTAGTAGAAGTACCAGTAAGTTGTAAATTTGCTGTGAGAAAGATCGGTGCTTGACCCAGCGTTATTTCAGTATTTTTAGCTGTCCCAAAACCTACTCATGCTTTACATTTCAGTTCCATGATCTTAATTCATGTTCATTCACCTGATGGAGAATTACATACTCTTCTAGTTTCCAAAAATGAGAAATTCCAGTTCTTCTAGCAGTTGGAATCACATTCCATAAGTTATGAGCTCTAAATTCAGGGCATGCCGCCCATGACTCATATACTCAAGTTTTACAGTATGTTCAGTTCCAGTACTCAGGCAATACTCTTATTGATCAGTGAGATTCAGTTTCCGTTATGGGTGTCTTCAGTTTTGATACCTTAATGAACCCATTGTATTTGATATTTTATTCCTAAGGCCTCAATAGAGAGAGTCAAGTTATTTACATTATCCCTTCATGTTTCAGGTCTTCATGATTTAAAATTTTTTGACCTTTTCATTAAGTCAAGCTAATGGTGTTGAGCAGTTGTCTAGAAGGGAGAGAAGATACTTCCTTATCTATGATAGAAGGTGGTGTGCTCACGGCGGTGAAGTGAAGTTAGATTGAGGCTAAGTCCTTAATACATGCCGTGGTTAGTTGAAGTTTTAAATGTTTATTTGGAAAGATTGTTGTGCGTTGGTTTTATGCACTTCTATAAGGTTGTAGGAATAGTAATACAGAGTTTTTATGTATAGTTCAATTGGTTGAGAAAATGTTATGTGTGCCGTTTAAAGAATTGACCAGTATGTGTGAATGTTGTAGTTGATGGAATCTTAGAGAAAGCGAGGAAGATGCTTTATGAGTGTTCGTTAGGAGGTGCATGTGCGAAGTGCGTATGTGGTTATGAGTATAGGCTTGAATGTTATGGTTGTATATCTAAAAGAATGCACCGCAAGTTAGCGGATCCCTAGTATAAGATTGTATGTGGTTGTTGGAGTAGCAATAAGAGTTATGTTTGAAGTGAGGAGTTGTGAGGCTCAGTGTGTATTGAGGTTCATGATATAGATTAATATTATAGTGTTATGTGGCGTATCTCATGAGTACTTGGAGTTAGGCTTGAACATAGTCGAGGGAGTAGCTGGAAAGTGTTGCTAAGTTTGGAAGCAAGGAGTTATGTTTCCCAAGACCTAGAAATTCCTATCTTAATTTATGCCATATGGGTCCTTGTTCCCATACGATAGGATTGTATCAAATTATGGTTCATTTTCTCCCCGAACAATGTCATTTGAATCTTTTGGAGGGAGTGTTGAGGGACGTTTCATTTGGGCGCAAGTGTTCCTTCTTTTGATGAGATCCCCTTCGAGACCTTTGATTCTCAGTCTCTGAATAAACCAAAGATATCGATTCCTTAAAATCAGTCTCCTTAGTTTAAGATCCACCTATGTGACCATTCTCATTATGAATCGTATGTTCTATGAAGTATTCAAAAGTTTGGAGTGAAGTAAGTGGATTGATTTCGTTATCCCAGCCTTTTGTCCTCATTTCCATGGCATTCTGTACTTATTCATCGATATTCGAGGATGAATGTTTCCAAGGGGGAGATGATGTAATACCCCGGGAAATTTTTCGTTGAAATTTTGTGCGTAAACGTGTTGGGTTCTATCTTCTAGAATGAATTATAAATTTTTCATGCAGAATGTCTTAGATTATGACCCACCATTGCGAAGAGTATCGAATAATCTTTCCAACGATATGTGGATCATCCAAAACGGACACCTGAGCGACGAGTTATGAACATTCCGATTGAACCGTGAATAGTAGTGAGCAGTAAAACGTGCAGGAAAAAAAGTACTGAGGCCTGGCGTATTTTTGCTCCAACTTTAAACGATCATAACTCCTTGTACATAATGATATGGGTGATCTACTATATATCAACAGAAATCTCAGCGAATCCTCTTTCCGATGAAATTGGTTTCATCTAATTTTTTTATCGGAGAAAAAAGTTATGGTCGATCTACTTCAGCTTATCAAAAGTGAATTTTTGGGTCAAATTCAAACAATCATAACTCCTCGTACACAATGATATGGGTGAGATACTATATATAAATGGAAAGATATGAGAGTCCTCTTTCTAATGAAATTGGTTTCATCCAATTTGGATATCGGAGTAAAACGTTATGGTTGATCTACTTCAGACTATCAAAACAGTCCACCAAAGGACAGATTCGAGAATTATTTGATTTTTAGGGGCGTTTTGGTCATTCCCCCTCACCTAAAATCCGTCCAAACCCTATATTAAAGCCTATTAGAAGCACTATATGTTATATTTCATCAAATTCCCTCAAAAAGAAAACTCTAAGCTCCTACATCCAACTTCAAGAACCTCCAAAGTTCACCATTTATTTCTGCAAATTTATTCAAGATTCCAAGTTCCTAGTTCAAGAACTCCAAGAACCATCATTCAAAGGCACGATTAACATCTCAAAAATGAGTATCGATCTAAAGTTCATCATTCAAGGTATGTGGAGTTTTTCAACAAGAACTCTCTTTCGTTCTTGTGCCCAAAAGTAATTTTTTTTACAAAGGCATGATTTTTATTTGATTTTTATGAATTTGAAGCATGAACCCATATCTTATGATGATTATTATGAAATCTTGATGTTTATGATTTTGAAAGATGAATTTACATGTGTGTTGATAGAAAGCATGAATCTTGAACGATATTTATCATGATTTTGATATTTGGGTCATGAATCCCCATTGGAAATTGTGTTTTTTTTTTAGAAAGTGTGTGTTATAAGCATGTTGATGTTGAATATTTGAGATATTTTGAATGATTTGACCTTTTGGTCTTAATGGAGTTGTTTTGAACTCGAGTGTGAAAGAAATCCACAACGTGGTTGATTTTGATAGATGGGAAGCATGATGGCTCCCGATGTATATTTATATATTACTAAAATTATTTTGTTGTGGATTGTCTTTGAAATGATCTGAGCTAAGTCCGGGAGTAATCTTTAGCACCGAGTGGGAGGTATAAAGTGACTTTACTTCCCTAGAACTACGTGCCCCCATAGGATGTGAGCCTGAGGCTGATTTATATAGTGATCACTAGTGTTTTTAAATTGATACTGGAAGTCCTACTCTGATGGCAAGGATAGGACGGCTCTCCCCAATGTGGGTTGTACGTTGGACTCCATGTAGCTCACATGATTTATGTCGGTTATAGGATCTCCCAATGTGTGTGTGTGTACTCTTCTATCTGAGATGAAAACATATTTGCTTAAAAGGCTGAGTTTTAGAAAGTCATTATTCTTAAACAATTTAAGAAATATATTCTAATGAGAATTAACATGAGATTTGATTATTTTGATGATTTGAAATTGAGATGAAAGTGAATTGAGAACGTATTGTAATGATTCACTTGTTTTACTTTAGATGTATTATTCATCCATGATTTTGATGATTTAATTCGAGCTAAGTGAGTCATCTATATCAGCATGCATAATTTCATAAACTGTGATGATATTAAGATATTATTTTATATATGCATTGCACCCCCATATGCTCGGTATCTTTCCATGGTACTGACCCACATATTCGTATGTGGGCTACATTTTCTCAGAATGTAGGTACAAGGTATAGTTGCACCTTCGGATCCAGTCAATTCGTGGTATCCAGTCAGCAGGTGATGAGTCCTTTTGATTCAAGGGCTTAGGTTAGTTATGCAGAGTTTATAGTGTTGTATTTTCTTTATTCAGTCGTATTGAGTTGGGGTAGTCGAGAGTGATGGCCCGACTACCTACAGTCAGTACTAGTAGAGGCTTCATAGACAGTCAGTAGAAGTTGATGTATTTTGTTTCAATTTTGGTTATAAAGGCAGAATTGTAATCCTGTAAAATTCTATTTTTGTATCAATCAGATTCAGAAAAAAGTTAATTTCTGCTAATTTGTATGGATTTGTATTTTTATTCAGTTGCTTATGATTTATGCCAGTAGAAGGGTTAGCTTAGGGTCACTTGTGACCCTAAATACCGTGTGATGTCTCGGGACCCGATTTCGGGGCGTTACAAACTCATTCTTGATAAACTTAGTTATTGAGTCTTCATTGGAACCCCCTTCATCATCCAATTCCCACAAGGCCTTTTCAATCATCTACAACAATATAAAACATTGGATTAGACTATATATTCAGCTACCTTGAAACTTAAAACTTTGAAAAAATCCAAATACAGAGATTTCAAAACTATTCACTGTTACTCCTAAGCGATGGCGGGAGAAAGAGAAATAGTTAATCAAGTATTTGAGGTCAGAAGTTTCTATTCTATTAAGAAAAGAACATTAGAATGAAAATCATTTTTGTATTAGCATTGTAATAACAAAATCTACAAGAATATGCTTAACACACATTAACAAAAAATAAGATTGAGCATTTCCTTATTCAAAAGAATAATTATTATAATCATAGAAAAAATTCCTGAACTTTGGACTCATATACATATAGGAAGTCTAACTTTCCAAGAGGTCAAAATGAAAACTATAATACAAGAGTTCTTTATTTTCCAAGCAAACCCATATGTCAAATTTACCAAACACAAGAAATACTTTGCTTTTCTACTAAAATCCTTAGGTCACAGTTTGCATAGCCCTTCTCCAATCAGTTAGAATAATTAAAGATACCATACATATATGAAGAGATGAGTTACCCGAGAAAATTGAAGGAAAAGTGTTTTTTAAGTCTTGAATGAAGGATTGGTGACATTGACCAACTTAAAGGGTCAAACATAATTAGGAAACTTGATTAAGTTAATTGTGGACTTGATTAATATTTTTAAAACTTTCTAATCTTTTCAAAAATACAAATCAACCCACACCCCTCTCCTCTAAATCAACCGTCTCTCCCCCCCTCTCTCAACAGTCTCTCTCAACTCTCTCCTAACCAAAAATTCTGCAAAATATTTTCTCTTTAATCCCCGATGACTTCAAGATCTAGCGACAAATAGTTGAGTGAGTTTCTTTTCGACTTTCAACAGTCAATCGATGTGAAGAAACAAAGGAACCTGAGCCAACTTCTTCGACGACAAAAATTTTGAGTTCTTCGGCATCCTATTTCTTCTTTCACTAGTAAAAGATTATGTTTTTTTCGTAATGCAGAAACAGAGGAACTTGAGCCAACTTCTCTTCTAGTATTGGTTAACAATTTTAATATTTTGTACTTAAATTTAAAATGTGGACTGAATAAAACCCTAATTTCTGGCATTTTTTCTCTACTCTTTTCAGTGTGTAATATAATTTTTTGTTGTAATTGTAGTTCTTATTGGCGAACTGTTGATTCGATTTGTTGGCGACTTTTGATCACCGTTGATGTTCTTAGTGTGTGTGTGTGTGTTGTGTTGGTGTTGTTGGGTTGATTTATTATTTTTTTTGATAAAAATGGTGTTGCAACAAATGAACCATCTGACACAACAGATTAATCATCTGATGCAATAAATTAAACATCTGATGCAACAGATAAATCATCTGATGCAACAGATAAACCATCTGATGCAACAGATAAACCATCAGATACAACAGATGAATCATATGATGCAACAGATAAATCATCTGATGCAACAGATAAATTATCTGATACAACAGATAAAATATCTGATGCAACAGATAAATCATATGATGCAATAGATAAATTATCTAATGCAACAGATTAACCATCTGATGCAATGAATTAACTATCTGATGCAACAGATGAAACATCTAATACAACAGATGAACAGAACAGATCATTCATCTATTACGACAGATGAATCTTCTGTTTGGAAGAAATCTAAATAATATTAATCCAACAAATAACTCATTTAGCAACAGATGAGTGATCTGTTTCAACAGATGTGTGGCCTATTTTATTATTTTCAACAAATTACTCATTCGCTGCAACAGGTTGCTTATAGGCTGCAACAGATAACCTACCTGGTGCAACATATGAGTGATCTATTTGTTTTGTTTTCAATGGATTACTCATCCGCTGCAACAGGTTGGTTATATACTACAACAGATATCCTACGTGGTGCAACAGATCAGTGATTTGTTTTTATTGTTTCCAACAAATTACTCATCCGCTGCAACAGGTTGGTTATATGCTGCAACAGATATCCTACCTGGTGCAACAGATCAATGATCTATTTTTAATGTTTCTAATGGATTACTCATCTGCTACTACAAGTTGGTTATATGCTGCAATAGATATCCTACCAGGTGCAATAGATGCGTGATATGTTGGGATAGTTATTTTACTGTTGTACATATTTAATTTACTGCTATCTTTTTTTAACGATGCATTAATCAATTATAATTTATTTTATATTCCTAAAAAATTTAGATAATATGGCTCCCAAAAGAAACAAAACCGAATCAAGTCCAAGTGAAGGAACAAGTGAAGCAGCTAGGCTACATTCGCCACTCTATGAGCTTGCTTTGCAAGCGTTATCTCAATCAGGAGCAGAAGATGATGAACATGGGGAGGAGGAATGTTTCAAAAGAGAAGATCCAAATGCTAATAGCCCTTCCACCGAAGAGGTGGTCAAAACCTTCAACATTGATCGTTATTTTGTGAGAATGCAATGTGATGGTGCCACAAATTTAACGGGTGATTTCGTGGTTAAGTAAGTTGTTGACACCCAATTTGGCTCTTCATATTTAAAATTAACGCATTTAAGCTTTTTGATCGTTAAATAGCACAAACTACAATTTTTCACATATTTTTTGCAATTGTTAATAAATTGTTGATAATCATCATTATTTTAGAATTTTTACTCATTTATTGTCATATTTTAATTTTACATAATTTATTAATAATTATCTTTAATTTCATAAATTTTAGAAGTTTTATCAGTTTATTATTATTTTAATATTTTTGCACAGTCATTTCCATACGTATACAGCAAAACACTGTAATTTTTTACTGCACAGTATAATTTTAATTATTTATAGAATAATACTTTAAAAAATAATTATACTTGTTAAACATTTTTATGTAGTTATATATATCGATATTTTTATTTTTGTACTTTATTTAATACAGTCCAAAGAAATAATATCAACTTATTTTAATACACAAATAAATCGATCAAATAAAAATCTGATCACATTTTCTAACTTTTGACTTTATTTTACCTTCTACCCAAAATTTAAGGGATTTGTTGAAACAAAAAAAAATTTGATAATTTTTTTTAAAATACTCCACACACTAACACAAAAAACTGATTTTCTTCTCTTTCCTCTCAATCACACGCATATTTCTCTCTCTTTTCCCTCTCTCTCTCTAGAAAATCAACAACCACCATCACCGCCCTCTTCTTCCCATAACCTCCATGAACCACCGGAAACCACCACTACCGCCGCCCAACGTCAGACCCGCGCCAGCTCTCTCTCTCCAATCTTCTCTACTTTCTCTCCCTTTTCCCTCTTTTCGGCGCTGCCTCATCGGAGGTGATGACCGGCGAGCACCACCAAGCCGCCACCACCCTAAGAACAGCCACAAACAAGATCTGGTCAGAACAATCTCGCCAGAAAATTAAACTCCGATAACCCTTTTTTTGTTTTCCCTTTTCATATTTTTGTCAATAATTATGTGTGCTTCCTTTGTGTTGAACTATTTCTTTACTTTCTTTACTGATTTTTTTTTCATTTTGAAATTTTGCTCCATAAAGATTTTATGTATCTCCAATGAACTATGCATTTTTTATCTTGCCTTTATTTACTAACACCAACTGTTGCAAGTTGATATTCCAAGTTGTTTAACATGTTATATTTATTTATTTTGACACATTCATATATTTTCCTAGATTGGTATTTTTTTTTTTTTTATTATTTTCTTTATTTTTTTTATTTTTTTTTTTTTTTTTTTTTTATTTTTTTTTTGAGTTTGTTTGTTAAAATATTTTCCTTCTATTTATTCAAACAGGTTCAATTGGTTAAAGTTCTCATTATAATTGTTTATGCTTCTCGTAATGATAGAGAATATTTTCCATTAACATGCTTTGACAATTTTCATTTTTTGCTTAGTATTTCATCAACTTGAGAATTTATTTTTGCTAATGATTTATTCTACTTTTGGTACTTTCAATGAATTATTTGATTTGTTCTAGTGATCTACTATTTAATAAGCGGTTGTGTTCATGTTGCAATAATATTGTTTGGAGTTATTATAGATAATTGGTAGTTGAGTTGGCCAATGAAATTATCTTTTTCGTTTGGATATTTGAGACCATCCCATTATAAAAGACGGACTTTATTTTCATAAATTTATTATTTTATATTAAGGGCCGATACTTGGCCGATGAAGAAATTCTCCATTGATTTTCGAGGCCTGAACAAATAAAAGACGGATACGACATATATAAATACGTAATAAAATAAATAAATTTGGGCAATGACAAAAATTTTATGACAACACAAACGATTTTATGATTCGTATCTTGGCAAGACGATTTAGGATGACCAATAAACTGAGCAAACACTTCGTAGCCATGGCATACGACCCGAACCCACACTTTTTAACAAAAATTATATCGTTTTATCCATATATACTTTCTCAATTTATTGATTATTTATTTATTACTAACATTTTTATTACGAGTGTTTATACAAGTTATCGAAAATATTTATCGGGAACAACATTCAAAGAACATTTTAAATTGTGTATTTATATTTTTTATGTTCTTACTCTTGTACAAATATTATTATAGTGAAAACTTTATTTTTGGGCCGTTGGGCGGGGATAGTCTTTATTTATGCAAATCCACGACACGTGTTTAGGCAAATTTAGGTCGTTAATATTTATATTAAATTAATTTAGATATTTAATCAATTAATCCATACTTATACATTAAAAGATTTGCGTAATCTTTTTCCTTAAAACAAAATTTCTTTATTCAATTTTTCTTTTCTTTCCATACACATTTTTATATACTTTCGATTATCTTCACACATTTTCTTAATATGAGTAATTTATAAATTCTTTATATGAAAATTATTTATATTATTTTAATGCATATTTTAGATTTGTATTTATACACATTGATTTTTTCCTTCATATTGTGAAAAAAAAAACCTAAGTCTGGCCGGGAATCAAATTTGTGGATTCTAAAGGGTGTCTAATCCCTTTCCTTTGGAATAATTCTAATCCTTACCTAGAATCTAAATTGGTTACATAGATTAAAATAAAGTCATACTTGTTAGACAAATAAATAAGTTTCCTATTTTTTCTTAAAAATTAGGTGGAAACTCTGTACAAAATTAATTATTTTGAGTTCATAATGTCGTGCTCATTTTGACCTTCGGTAAAAATCGGGTATGACAGTTTGGCGACTTTGCTTGGGATTCAAGGTCCTAACCATTACAGACTTAGGTAATTATTTAGGTTTTCATGTATTGTTTCATACCAATTGTCTTAATTTATCTTTGTTTATGTGGCATAAATTATTTATTTGTTATTATTTTGTATAGATTATTTATTTATTTATCGTTTTATATAAATTGATATTCCGTTCATATTTTGTACTTTTCGAAATACTGATACTCACATACATTGTACACGCGGATTGTACATTGTACTTTTCCAAAATTCTTTCAAATCACCTTATTTAGAGAGTCGGCGCATACATAGGGTGAGCGGGAGTTTTACTGCCATGGGACCACATGTCTTCTCATATAGAAAATCCAGGTCCGGGACTACCCACTCTTAGGGCCCGTTTGGCCATGGAAATTTTTTCCTTTTTTTCGAAAAAAAAATTCGGAGTTAGAAATTGTGGTGTTTGGCCTTGAAAATTCGAAAAATAATTTTGGAAAATTTTTCTGAAAAGGGAAAACAGGTTTTTGGTGTTTTCACAATTTTTCAACTCCAATTCCAACTTTTATTATTATTACATATAACCCCAATCTTTTAAATTTTTACATAAAACTCTCCTTATAACATTACTTTTTCAATATTACGTATATAGTAGTTTTAAAGAATAAGATAATTATAATTTCAAACTTAATGCTATCCTAATTAAAATACATCTTTTTTTCTCTTTCATCATTATTTTTCTCCCTTATTTAAGACATTATTTTACTGCTAATGATCCTAATTACTATAATATAATAATAATAATAATTTTTCTGTTGTGATACGGACGTTTAAGGAATTATAGTCGTGTAATTAATAATGGATAATCATTTTCTATATTTATAGAATTAATAAAGTTGTAGTAGTCCTGTGTCTTAAGCCGGGGGTCTATCGGAAACAGTCTCTCTACTTCTTTAAAGGTAGTGGAATGAACTGCATACATTCTACCCTCCCCAGACCCCACTTGGTGGAATATACTGGGTTTGTTATTGTTGTTGTTGTTATTGTAATAAAGTTGTAGCAGGTTAGTTTACCACTACCACAAATTATTCTCAATTTTAATTTGATTATATATATTATATTGTGTAGATCTTTATTATACTATTCAAACATAAATAGTTTATACCATATATATGCTAAAAATATAAATCGGTGATACATATTTTTTACCAATTTAACAAATTTATACCTTAAACTGCAACTGCTACCTTTATATACCATAATACTTTGTATCTTTATACACAAAGTATTATATTTATACCCATAAATATATAAAGTATTATATTTATAAAAAAATATACAAAGTATGTTATATATAAAGTTTATACCATGTATGTACCATATACACACATATATAAATATACAAAGTATTAAGAAACATACTAAGCATATTTATAACATAAATATACAAAGTATGTTATATATGAAGTTTATACCATGTTTATACCATATACACACATATATAAATATACAAAGTATAAAGAAACATACTAAGTATATTTATATATTTATGGTATATGATATAATATACCATAAATATGCAAAGTATGTTTTACATAAAAATAATTTATCCGCACACAGTAAAATCTTTCATGTATAAGAAAATTAAAGAAATAAATTAGCGGCACCCTAAAATTTAATAACAACTCATCATTTTCTATTTTTTAGGAACGAAAAATAAAGAAAATAAATTAAATAAATTCCTAAAAAAATAAATTTGTTTGAAAGATAATATTTGTTACCTAAAAAATAGAAAGAAGTGATCTATTAATATAACATCCAAATTTAAAATTTTCAAATATGAGAAAACGCCTATTAATGTAAATATTATATATGTCATAATTGAAATTCAGTAAATATGGTCATGTATATGTAATTATTTTTATAAAAGTGGCTAATTGTGTTCTTTTTCCGTTAGTAGGTAAATTTTAGATGGGTGATTTTGATAGTTTGTAAATGTTTGGGAATAAAATCATATTTAAATTATTTTTTTTCAAAAGTAAAAAAAAATTCAAAAAAGACATGGCCAAACACAACTCAACTCCAACTTCAACTCCAACTCCAGAAAATTTTAGTTTTCATGGACAAACGGCTACTTAGTATAGAACTATAACAATACCTTTTAGGTGTATGCATCGTTAGTCAAATTTATGTTTGAAGGGTTCACAACCCAAGTGGCGCATTATTTGATTATACTTTAGTAGGAAAGGTGTTTCTGACCTTTGTTTTGCATGGCGAATAATTTAAAAATGCACCTTAGCTACATTGCTACTAGATGACATACGTTTGAACTATGTTTTGACCTGATTCTTGTACTGACAAGGTACGTAGGCAACTCTGTATTAGGGTTCGATTTCTTCATTATTTTAGAATAATTTCTCCGGTATTCAAAATTGAGACAAATTTTCTGGAACAGTTCAAAGACGCTCTCTAATGGCCTTCAAGAGCGCAAATCAATAACTCCTAAATATCCAAATCTCATTGACATTAGTGCCTAGCCGGCCTACCTGTAGATTCTCACTCGATTATGGTTTGAGAATACCTATTTTCTTCTTTCGAACGTCGCAAACCATTAAATTTATGGTGTATCGATTCTCACTTTCAAAAGAAAGGGTTTAATATTTTTTCAGTTATAATAATCTTGCCAATTGCGGTGAAATAATGTCATAATTTTTTCAATGTTTGACTTTTCAATCTTGTCAGCATACTGAAGTTGTGTTTAAGCTCTCCCCATTCTTTACATTCATTCTTTCGATCATTTGATCAGAATAATTTTGATGCTAAAAGTAGTTCTTTCTTGATCGTCTTTCACATTATTTTTATGAATGACCATCAATTTTTTTCACAATCATACATTGCACATACAAATTTGTAAATTTGTCTGAACTACGCAGACTTGATTTTTGTTTTCACAAGATACGTAGGCAGCCCTCATTTTGGTTCGGTCCCATTTTTTTTAAAAAAAGTAAAGTAATAAAATTTTGACTTAGTTGGTACCAATATAGTTAGGAGTGTTCATGAGAAAGAACAAACTGGTATGATGTAAAGGACCAATTTCATGGTAAACCATAGATTCTTTTGGTACCTTTTATCATACTTGAGTAACGCTTAAAATTCTCTGGCATATATCTAAAACAAGAACGAAACCAACCTCATCGTTTCATGTGCATTGTGTGGTTAGATTTAGTTTAATTCATTACATTGGATTGTCGATCTAGAACTTAACCTTAATGTCTATTGAGGTAAAATTCTGAGTTGCACGTGGTTTAGGAAAGGACCGTAGGCCTTCTTTGACCCGATTGAGCCTTTCATAGCCCACCAAATGACATTAGTCTTAGCATTCCCTTCTTTTGAGCCTAAGATCTTTTCTTTGGACAACCGCATCTGAGCCTATACCTTTGTGAGTGCATACGTGCACTGTCTCTATCTTGGCCCTACCTCCATGAGCATACTAAACTCAAACATTGTTTGGCTAAAGAATAATGAATCACTACCATTTTCTGTTTTGAGCACAAATAGTTGTTTTCATCAAAATTAACAGAATATATAAATACAGAGTAACAGCAAAGAGGATGAACTCACCGAACAAGGATGTCTCATCTTTAGGCCACTTAGGCAATTACTTAGGGACCATAACTATGAAAGGCCCATATTTTCATGTAAAATAGTTATATATATTATATATAAAAGGATTTATTGAAATTTTATATTAGCATAAAACAAAATAGCTAATATTTTCTGAAAAAAATCAAAATAGGGTTTTACATGGAATTTTTAGCATAAAAAAACAACTCATTGTTATAAACTTGGTATCAGAGCCTAAGGTTCAACAGAGTCCTGGGGATTCTGAAAGCCACATCAAGTAGAGTCTTGTATAGGTGTGTAGTGCACCACACTTATGGACAAGAGGCTACGAGATATTTTAGGAAAAGTTCACCTTCTTTTACTATTCATATCCTGCGAGTGAGCATGAGCTCAAGTTGAACTCTCGGTTTAATCCATTTCTTCCTTTTATTTACAGAACATGCCTCCTAAAAAGACTAACCAAAGAAGAATCGGAAAATAGTCAGCACCTCAGCCCGTTCAGGCAGATCCCCTGGACGAGCATGTCTCTCATGCAAAATTTAGAGTTGTATTCACTACTCTAGCCAATTCCATAGCATCTAAGAATAAATGGACAACTTCTGTTCCGGCCAACCCAGTGGCCAATACTACTGCAGTGAGGATTTGGGACTTCACTCGAATGGATTTTCCCCTATATTCAGGATCTAAGTCAGAAGAAGATCCACAGGAGTTCCTTGACCAGGTTCCTAAAGTCATAGATATTATGGGAGTGACTTCCAGTGAGAGTGCTGAGTTAGCTACCTATCATCTATAAGATGTAGCTCATATGTGGTTAAAGTAGTGAAAGGTAGACAAGGGTACAAATACAGAGCCCATAAAGTGGGAAGAGCTTGCTACTAATTTTCTAGATAGATTCTTTCCCTTAGAGCTGAGAAAAGCCACAGTGTTAGAGTTCATCAATCTCAGGCAAGGTAGCATGAGTGTGAAAGAGTATTCCATCAGGTTTACTCAGTTATCCAGTTATGCTCCCGATGTAGTGGCAGACAGTAGGTCCAGAATGAGCAAGTTCATATCTGGGGTGTCAGATAGTGTGGTTAAGGAGTGCAGAACTGCGATGTTGATTAAGTAGATAGACATATTCAGGGTCATGGTCCATTCTCAGCTGATAGAAAAGGCTAAGATTAATAAGAGAGACAGAACAAGAGAGCTAGAACAGGTAGCTTCAATTTCAATCAGCCTAAGTCAGAGGGCGGTAACCATTCCCAGTTTTGTCTAAAGTCATTAGTTCCAGCTCTGTCCTCAGCCAGTGCTCCAGTCCCAAAGTTCAAAAATGTTAACAAAGTCTCAGAGTAGTGTAAGCAGTGCTCGAACAAATCCTCTTTGTCAGACATGTGACAGGACCTATCAGGGTATTTGCAGAGCTGGCAGTGATATTTGTTTCAAGTGTGGCAAGCCGAGCCAAAGAGTCAGAGATTGTCCTTAGTCAGATTCTCAAGGTTAGTATAATCGTCCTTAAGTTTAGTCTGGTCACCCGAATCAGTAGGGTGCCACTTCTAGTGCCACCAGTGGGCAATGCCCAAATAGGCTTTATATACTTCAGTCCAGACAAGATCAGGAAAGTTCTCTTGATGTGGTCACTGGTACATTACAAATCTTCAATTTACAAATTTATGACTTATTAGATCCAGGAGCTGCTTTTTCTTTCGTAACTCCTTACATAGCAATCGACTTCAAAGTCAAACAAAAAATCTTATTAGAACCATTCTCAGTCTCTACCCCAGTGGGTCAGTCTATCATAGCCCGATGGGTATACAGGAACTTTTCGGTTATGATATCTCAAAAAGTCACTTCAGTAGACTTAGTAGAATTAGAGATGATAGATTTTGACGTCATTCTCAGCATGGATTGGTTCCATTCGTGATATGCCTCAGTTAACTATAGAAACAGAATTGTTCATTTTCAGTTTCCAAATTTACCAATCCTAGAATAGAGGGGTAGTACTACAACGCTTAAGGGTCAGTTGATTTTATACCTTAGAGCGACAAAAATGATATCCAAGGGATGTGTCTATCATCTTGTGTGAGTCAAAGAATCTAGTTAAAAAAATCCTAGCATTGAGTCAGTTCCAGTAGTAAATGAATTCTCAGATGTGTTTTCTGAAGATTTTCCTGGAGTTCCTCCCGTTAGGGAAATAGACTTTGAAATAGACCTTCTTTCAGATACTCAGACCATTTCTTTTCTTCCATATAAAATGGCACTAGCTGAACTCAGAGAGTTAAAAAAATAGTTAAAGGATCTCCTAGATAAGGGATTCATCAAACCCAGCATTTCCCTGTGGGGCGCACCAATCTTATTCGTGCGTAAGAAAGATAGTTCACTCAGAATATGTATAGACTACCATAAGTTGAACAAAGTCACAGTCAAGAATAAATATCTACCTCCTAGAATCGATGACTTGTTTGACCAACTTCAGGGTGCTAGTTACTTTTCTAAGATAGACCTCATATCAGGATATCATTAGCTCAGAGTCAGAGAATGTGACATTTCGAAAACAGCCTTCATAACCTAGTATGGCCACTTTGAGTTTCTAGTCATGTCCTTTGGTCTTACAAATGCCCCAGCATCTTTCATGGACTTAATAAATTGAGTGTTTAAGAAGTACTTGGACATGTTTGTTAGAGTCTTCATTGATGACATTCTTTTCTATTCCCATAGCGAGAATGATCATACATATAACCTCAGAATCGTACTTCAGACTCTCTAAACTCATCAGTTGTTCGCTAATTTAGTAAGTGCTAATTTTGGCTAAGGTCAGTAGTATTCCTTATTCATATTATATTCGGTGATGGTATTAGAGTTGATTCTCAAAAGACCGAAGCGGTGAGAAATTGGCCTAGACCCATCTCTCCATCAGATATCAGGAATTTGTTGGGTTTAGCTAGCTATTACCGTTGGTTTGATAAATGGTTTTCATCTATTGCATCTCCCATGTCCAGATTGATTCAGAAGAAAGTCCAGTTTCAGTGGTCAGATTCCCATGAGAAGAGTTTTCAAGAGTTGAAGAATCGACTCACCTCAGCCTCAATTTTGACTCAACGAGATAGTTTAGATGGGTTTTTTATGTACTGTGATACCTCTAGAGTAGGCTTGGGTTATGTCCTCATGCAGAGAGGTAAGGCCATAGCCTATGCCTCTAAACAACTTAAACCCCATGAGAAGAATTACCCGACCTATGGTCTTGAGTTAGCAGTAGTGGTGTTTGCTTTAAAGATTTGAAGGCACTATTTGTACGGGGTACATGTAGATGTGTTCACAGATCACAAAAGGTTGCAGTATATTTTTTCTCAGAAAGATTTAAATTTTTGTCAGAGAAGGTGGTTAGAACTATTAAAAGATTATGACATAGGTATTTTGTATCATCTGGGCAAGGCCAATGTAGTTGCTGATGCTCTCGGTAGGCTATCTATGGGTAATGTTGCTCATGTTGAGAATGATAAGAAGAAGTTAGTTCAGGAAGTGCATCAGCTTACCCAACTAGGTACCTGCTTAGTCGATTCAGCAAAAGGTTGTGTATGGGTGCAGAATAGTTCAGAATCATCTCTAGTTTCTGAGGTGAAGGAAAAGCAGGATAGATATCCCAATCTAGTTAAGTTAAAAGAGTCAGTCAGAGATCAGAAAGTAGAGGTTTTCTCCCAAGGGGGAGATGGTGTATTACGTTTCTAGGGTCGGCTATGTGTTTTAGGTATAGATGACTTGAGGCAACGAATTCTTACAGAAGTGCATGGTGTGCGTTACTATATTCATCCAGGGGACACTAAGATGTATCAAGATTTGCGGGAAATCTATTGGTGAAGTGGGATGAAAAAAGATATTGTAGAGTTTATAGCTAGGTGCTCTATGTGTCAGTAGGTTAAGACTGAACACTAGAAGCCTAGTGTGTCCATGCAGGAGTGTAGTATTCCCACGTGGAAATGGGAAGAAGTGAACATGGATTTTATGATGGGTTTGCCTCGTACTTGTCATCAACATGATTTGATTTGGGTTATCATAGACAGGATGGCCAAATTTGCTCATTTCTTTCCAGTGCATGCCTTTTATTCAATCGAGAACTACGCCCAACTCTATATCAAGGAGGTGTTCAGGTTACATGGAGTCCCAGTATCCAATATCTCATATAGAGGTGCCCAATTTACCTTTGATCAAATTCATATTTAATAATAGTTATCATTCCAGTATTCAGATGGCTCTGTTTGAAGAACTCTATGGTAGGAGATGTAGATCTCGAATTGGTTGGTTCAAGGTAGGTGAAGCCGCAGTAGTAGGGCCTGACTTAGTGTTTGAAGCCTTAGAGAAAGTTCAGTTGATCAGAGAAAGGCTTAGGGAAACCTAAAGCTGACAGAAATCATATGCAGATGTGAGAAGAAAGGATCTCGAGTTTGCGATCAAAGATTTTGTGTTATTGAAAATCTCTCCCATGAATGGGTGAAGAGGTTTGGCAAGAAGGGAAAGCTTAGTCCCCAATATGTCGGTCCTTACAGAATTTTCAGCCATTTTGAAAGGTAGCTTACAAGATCGAGTTGCCTTCATATATAGCTTTAGTACACACAGTATTCCACGTCTCCTTGCTAAAGAAATGCATTGGTGACCCAGCAGTCGTAGTTCCTTTAGAGGACGTAAATATTCAGAATGATCTCTTTTTCGAAGAGGTCCCAGTCCAGATCCTCGATCATTAGATTAACAGACTAAGGAACAAAGAGGTTCCCTTAGTTAAATTTCTTTGATAGAATCAATTCGTTGAGGGAGCTACTTGGGAAGAATAAGCAGATGTGCATACCAAGTATCCTCACCTCTTCTCCGCAAACTCAAATTCAGCTTAAGGTAATAGTCTTCTATAGATTTACTCAGTTCCATTTTCAGTTACAGTTATAAACTTAGTATCAGTCACCATTCCATATATATTTATGCATTCATAAATCAGTTCAGTCTTGTACTCATACATCAGATATGCATGTTCAGTATGAAAATTTAGCTAATTAGTAGCTTTAGTCATGTATTCCATGCATCAGATATGCATGTTCAGTATGAGAACTCAGTTTGTCAGTAGTTCAGTCATGTAGTCATGCTTTAGTTGTGCATGTTCAGTGTCTAAATTTAGTCTATCAGTGTTCCTTAGCTTAATCAGTCTCATTCGAGGACGAATGTTCCCAAGGGGGAGATATTGTAATACCCCATATTTCCATAGCTCATTTTAACTCCCAGTACATGATCTATTCGATATAATTTTTTTTAAATACTCAGTAATTTTCAGTTTATACCCTTCCATTACATAGGAAATTCAGTCATCTTTCAAACGATATAAAATTCGCCCAAATTTGATACCCGGGAGAAGAGTTATGGTCGTTTTCGTAAAATAGTGTGCCAAAATGCATGTTAGCACGTTGCGGAGGCCAGACAAAGGGCAATTATTTAAAATGTTGCTCTACGATCATGGTGTGTCGCGCCAAGGCTTATTTTCATAATTGTCCAATTCTAGTGTGGCAACGCGATTGTACTGCGTCGCCCCAAGGTTAAACTTTGAAATCAATGGGGCACCACGATTCCACCATGTCGCTCCAAGCCCTCAGTTCCCAATTGTCCAATTCCAGTGACACGACATGATAGCACCGCATTGCGCCAGGGTCCAGGTCAGAAAAATTTGATGAAAATTAAAAGTTTCATCTTGGGATAAATTAGTCTTTTCCCATGATTTTTATACACCCAGATATGGGATTTAATCCCTATAAACATTATTAGGTCATTCTTTATTCAATTTTTTCCCAAATTAAATTATTCTCTCTCAAAGGGCAAAACCCTAGCTTCAAGAAATAAAGACAAACCTAAGAATTTCTTCAAGAATCTTTAAGAATTAACATTCCAAGGTATGTTAGGTGTTAATCTATGGGTTACTTTCACCCATAGAGTCCAAGAACCCCTTTTAAAACTTATAAGATCTCAAAATTTTGAATTACATGCTTGAAATTGATTGTATTCATGTTCATGGTAGAAATTGGGTTTCAATTCATGACTAATTATAGGTTTCCATGAGATTAAAATAGTTTATGTGCTGAATTAAATGAATTGCATGCTAAGCCGTTGAATTTGCAATTGAATATTGTGTTCATAATGTATATGTGTTGGCCAATATCATGTGAAATAATCCATGATCCCCAAGTGTTTGCTAAAATCCCTATGTGAAGTAAATAGTGGAATCATGACATGTATTTATGTGGTCCCAATCATGTACTATCTTATGGTCCTATAAGTGTTTGATAAAATGTCTTTATTAATGAATTATGGATAAGTGTACATGGTTATGTCTTTCAAGATCATGCTATGATCTACTTTTCATACTATCGAGTCCTGAGGGTATTTAATACCCGACAATATAGTTGTTTACCTAGAGCCAGTGTCAGTTATAGAATAGTATCAGTCATGTCATGATCAGTAGAACTCAGTAGAACTCAGCCAGTTACAAAACTTAGGAAAACTCAGTAAACTCAGTATCAATCAGTCCAGTTCAATATACTTAGATCAGTGTCTTTCAGTTGGGAGTAGCATTCAGCACCGAGTGAACCTAAGGATAGGGGCTCACCTGCTAGTAGAGGGTGTGATCCTTAGACCGGACTCGGGGTCGTAAGCACCGTGTAGCGTCTGGAGTACCAGACTCGGGGCGTTACAAACTTGGTATCAGAGCCTAAGGTTCAACAGAGTCCTAGGGAGTCTGATAACCACATCAAGTATAGTCTTGTGCATGGGTGTGTAGCGCAACACACTTATGGACAGGAGGCTACGAGATGTTTTAGGAAAAGTTTCCCTTCTTTCAGTATTCATGTCGTGTGAGTGAGCATGATCTTAAGTTGAAATCTCAGTCTAATCTGTTTCTTTCTTTCATTTACAGAATATGCCTCCCAAAAAGACTAATGAAAGAAGAATTAGAAATCAGTCAGAACCTCATCCCGTTCAGGTAGATCCCCTGGACGAGCATGTCTCTCATGCAGAATTTAGAGATGCATTCACTACTCTAGCCAATTCTATAGCATCTCAGAATGAACGACCAGCTGTTGTTCCGGCCAACCCAGTGGCCAATACTACTGCAGCCAGGATTTAGGACTTCACCCAAATGAATCCTCCCCTATTCCCAAGTTCAATAGGAAAGTGGCATCTCTTTCCATATAAAAGCTGATATGGAGAAACACATAGGTGTTTTAAAAGTTGTCTGGTAGGACCACAATGCATCATATAACTTCTTTGACCAGATAGTCCTATTGGCATTCATAGTCTTTTCCATAATGGACTTGATCTCTCTATTGGATACCTTAACCTTCCTGCTAGTCTGAGGATGGTAAGGTGTTGTCACCTTATGCTTTACACCTTATTTCTCAAGTAAGGACTTAAACAAATGGTTGTAAAAGTGAGACCCACCATTACTAGATCGCACGCGGAGAGCCAAATTGAGAAAAGATGGTTTTTTCAGAAAGGTGGTGACACTTCTACCTTTATTGTTGGGCAGAGAAACCACTTCCACATATTTAGATACATAGTACACTGTCACGAAAATATACTTCATACCATAGGAGATCACAAAAAAACCATAGAGTCAATCCCCCATACATCAAACAACTCTAACTCCAAAATGGGTGTCATGGGTAGTTCATGGCTCTGTGAAATATTTCTTTTACGTTGACATTGGTCACATCCTAGTGCAAAGTCATGAGAATCCTTGTATATTATGGGCCAATAGTACCCACATTGCAAAATCTTATGGGCTATGTAGGTTATTCCGTGGTGACCCCCAACTGATGATGCATGACAACCCTCAAGAATGCTCATCATCTCTACCTCAGGGATACATCTATGAATCACACCATCCACATAAATCTAGAATAGGTAAGTCTTATCCTAGAAAATTTTCTTTACCTCATGCATAAATCTCTTTTGTTGCTGGAAGGATAAGTCTTCTGGAAGAAGATCACTTGCTAGGTAATTATCAAAGTCAGATCTAACCAGAGGATTAGGTATTGAGATGCTTCCAAGAATCACTTATCTGGAAAGTATTATCTATTTCAAGCCCATCCCCTATTTTCTTCCTTGCTTCTTTCTGAAGCCTAGATAAGTGATATGCAACTTGTTTTTTTGTGCCTTTTTGGTCCTTTAAATCAAAATCAAATTCTTGCAGTAAGAGAACCCAACAAATCAATGTTAATTTTGCATCCTTTTTTGACACCAAGTACCTCAACACTGCATGATCCGTGTGAACTATAACCTTGGTCCCAATTAAGTAAGATCAAAATTTCTTTAAGGCAAAAACCACTACAAGCAACTCTTGTTCAGTAACTATATAGCTCTTTTGTGCAGAGTCTAATACCTTGCTAGCATAATAAATAGTATGAAGGATATTTTCTCTTCTTTGTCCTAGGACAGCATCCAAGGCCATACCACTCTCATCACACATGATCTCAAATGGTAAAGACTAGCCGGGGGATGCAATAATAGGATCTGACACCAACCGCTCCTTAAGGAACTCAAAGACCTTAGGCCATGCATCATCAAAATAAAACTTACCTCTTTATTTAGAAGCTTTAATAGAGTATTATAAATCTTCAAGAGATCCTTGATGAATCACTTATAAAAACCAGCATGACCCAGAAAGCTTTGAATACCTTTCACTGAGATTGGTGGTGGCAAATTTTTAATCACCTCAGTATTTGACTTATCTACCTTGATACTCCATTTTAAGATCGTGTTCCAGAGAATAATACGCTCTTTTACCATGAAATACACTTCTCCCAATTCAATACCAAGTTGCATTCCTCACATCTTTGAAGAGTATTAGAAAAATAGTCCAAGCAGTCATCAAAGGAATCCCCAACTACTACAAAGTTGTCCATGAAGACCTCAATGGAATCTTACACCATGTCAGAGAATATTGACATCATGTATCTATGAAAAGTGGTGGGAGCATTACACAATCTGAACAGAGTTCTTTTGAACACAAAAGTCCCATAGGGGCAAGTAAAGGTAGTCTTTTCTTGGTCCTCAAGATCAATATGATCTAATTGTATCCCAAGTACTCGTTAAGAAAACAATACCAACCTCGACCTGCTAATCGGTCGAGCATCTGATCCATGAAATGCATAGGTAAATAGTCCTTATGGGTCCAAGTATTTAGCTTTCTATAATCCATGCCAACTCTCCAACCCATGACTGGTATCATAGGAATAAGTTTATTATTCTCATTGGGAACTACAGTAATTCCACCCTTTTTTGGAACACACTGAACCAGGATGACCCACTTGCAATTCTAAATGAGGTAAACCACTCAACATCTAGCCACTTGATAATTTATTTCTTTACAACCTCTTGCATAGAAGAATTTAGTCCCCGCTAATGCTCAGTGAGGGGAGCATAATCCAACTTAAGCTGTATCTTATGAGTACATATACCTAGTGGAATCCCCATAATATATGCAATGGTTCATCCAAGGGCCTTCTTGAACATTTGCAACACTGATAACAATGCTTCAACCTATGTCTCTACTAAGTCAGCTACAATAATCACCGAAAAGGTATTGTCAATCCCCAAGAATGTATATCACAAATGAGATGGGAGGGCCTTCAATTACAAGACATGTGGATCCTCAATAGTCAGTCGAGCTGGAGGGGTATTTCTATTTTTTAAATCTAGATCAAGCTTATTCAGAGAATATCTATAAGAACCAATCCCATAGAATGCAGTCATCATCTTTTTGAAGTCATTAATACTATTGTCATCAAAGTTTATAATTACCGCTTCTAACACCTTAACTCCATGTCTCTTTTTAATGGGCACAGTCACTGCATCAACATCATCATCAATAGTGTTTATTATATACACTACCTGCATATCATTTGGTTGCCGCATCGACTGACACATAGTCAAAATCACTTGCTCATAATTAAGCCTGAACATCAATTGGCCTAAGAGTATATCAACTAATATGCTACCTGTTGATAGGAAAGATCTGCCCAAGATAATAGGGAATTAGAAGTCCACCTCACAATAAAGAATCATGAAGTCAGCTAGAAATATAAAAGATGCCATCTTCACCAATACATCACATAGAATACCAATAAATTTCTTGGTAGTTCGGTCAGCCATCAATAGTGTCATAGATATTGGTTTGGGTCCCTAACCCTAACTACTTAAAACTGCCATTAGCATAAGATTTATGCTGGCTCACAAGTCGCATAAAGCCCAAGAAAAGTTGAAGGACCTAATAGTATATGGAATGGTGAAAGCTCCAGGGTCCTCCTTCTTCTCTAATAATAATTTGGAAGCAACAACACTACAATAATGCACATTATCAGCGGTCTCAAAACTCACTATCTTTTTTTTTGTGACTAAATCCTTCACTAACTTTGCATAACCTGACATTTTCTCTAAAGCTTCTATACGAGGAATATTCACAAATCGTTACTTCAATATTGTTAGGAACTTTTAGTATTTCCCTTACTCTTTCATATTTCTCAACCTATGAGCCAAAGGTAAGTGAGGTCGTGGAATATGCTTCACTTTTAGCTTAGCGACCTTGCCCTTACCTTTACCATCATCATCACTAACCTCAACACCTATCGCCTTGTCCAACTCCATGGAAGGTGTATCAACGAACATTGTTCTATCATTCATCAAATCATTAACAACAAGTAACTTGGGATCAACAGTAGACTTACCACTCCGCATGGTGATAGTAAGACAATAACTATTACTTTTTAGATTTTGGATCGTGTTGCTCAAAAGGTTATCTGACAGCCTTTGGCTTAAAGTGGAAGACATTTGGCCAAACTGATGCTCTAACTACTTGATAGTAGTCACATGAGACTCAACCTTTTGTCAGAATTGAAATATTAGCGTTAATTTCCTTAAGGCATATCTCTTGACTTTCTTGACCCTTTTCCAGTTTAGACAGGATCACCTCCATTCTCAATTTAGTATCACGGCTTTCTGGAAGAACATATTTGTCTCCCTTCTCCTTGAAAACATTTTTCTATCTCTAATCATTGTCACGCTCCCTACTGCAATCTCTATATTTACCACCATAATAGTTTCTACCTTAGTTTCCTTGACCTTGTCTCGGAAACCCTCCAATTCACGATCAAGATAATTAGCCTTCTCTTCTAGATTATACTCATAAGCTCTAGAGGCTACACCATGTACTATTACTGTATTAACCTTCTTGGAGTTCAATGTTGCAAACTACTTAGAAAGCAACCCAATATCAGTCCTCAACAGTAAAATTTCTTGCGCTACAGAATGATCAACCACTCTCTGGTCACTAGAAGCCCTAATGGCATAAGTGCTAACACCTCTCTCTGCCTCCCAAGTTTACTACCCTTGGTTAGTGAGAGATGTCTGATATAGCATATTAGAAGCTACTTCCCAACATAATTTCATAAAGGATCCTCCAAAGATTGTGTCTACCATAACCATAGAACTAATGTTCAAGGCTCTATAAAATATCCCCAATATGCTTGTCCCCAAAATATGATAGTTTGGTATCATGGTCAACTTCTTCTTAAATTGGAACCAAGCCTCGTACATAGACTCAGAATAAAGTTGTCCGAAGTTATAAATATTATTTTTAAGATGCAACATTCTGGCTGAAAAAAAAAAGAAGTTTAAGAATTGCCTGCACAACTTATTCTAAGTGGTGATATATCCTCTCGAAAGTTCCCCTAACCATAAAAATGCTTCTCCAGTCAACGAGAAAGGGAACAACCATAATCAAAGTGCTTTTTTGTCTACCCCTAAAATAGTACATGAACTACAGATCTCAATAAGATAAGCAAATTGTATATTTCAATCATTTGTAGCCAACCCCATAAATATACCTTTCAAGTTTAACAACTGGACCATGGCACTGGTAATGTCAAACTTAACACTTGGGGAAAAATAAAAGGAATGAATACTCCTATTTTTATTGTCTCAACGTATCCTATATCCTCATCATCATCATAAGGCTATAAGTATTAGTATGTTGGGATCACTTGGGCTAGGTTTGGATTGTCTCTATTTCGATTACCACTGAGTGCAACTCAACGATCTGCTTCCTATCTCTGTCTAGATAGATCTACTTACTGAGTTAATCTAGCCTCTTTATCCTATCTCTGGTTAGATAAATCTGCTAACAATTGCTCTATTTTTCTATCAGTAATATTCTGGAGATTACCTAGAGTAGGGGGAGGTATCGTATCTAGTTGTCACTTTCCAGAAGCTCAGCGCAATAACGGCGTATCGCGCCAGGTGCCACAATGGCATTTCCAAAGGGGAACTGCGATGGCTCTGCCTCGCGGAGTCTGCGCAGTTCACGGTGGTCGATTTCCAATGAGCCACCGTTATAGTGGCGCATCGCGGTGGCCACTCAGTTTGCAAATATTTCATTTTCCAGTTCGTTAAGAGTTAAAGAGGGTATTTTGGTAAATTACCCTACCCCCAATCCGTCCAAAAACATAAAATCAATTACATAAAAAAGCACTTTATGCCCTAATCCCCATTCTCTTCAAAACAAAAACCCTAAATCATCATATTTCTCCTCCAAGAAACTCAAGATTTCTCCATCAATTCTCCAAATTGAGTCAAGATTCCAAGTTCTTAGTGGAAGAGTTCCAAGAAACCTCATTCAATAACATCTCAAAAGCAAGTTGTTCATCCAAGTTTATCAATCTAAGGTATGTGGAGTTTGAACAAGAACAATTCTTTCGTTTTTGTGCCCAAAATTTCTTTTAAGTTATAAGTTTGTGGATTTTACTATGATTTCCATGAAAATCAAGTTAGGGTTTATACCCATTACCATTATTTGCAAGATTATGTGATTTCCCATGGTTTAAAAGTTGAATTATATGATTTTGTTTATATTTCTATGCCTATTGATGAAATTTCCAGATTTTAAGTTGCATTATGAATGATTGTGTTATAAAGTATGAATTTTATAGTGTTTGATATGAAATTAAAGCATGGGCCATTAAGCCCTAGTATGTATGTTGAACTTCAAGAATGATCATGATTTAAGCATTCCATGAATAGCTATTTTTAGTTTTTGATGAAGAAAGTTGATCATTTGAACTAAGCTAAGATAGGAATCCACATTATTTATTCAGGTTATGATATAAAGCAAAGATAAGCATAATCAGTTTTAATTTTAAACCTTTATGCTAGTTTAAGGTGGATTTCCTAAAGTTCTGAGCAATGAGTATGGGAGTAGTATTTAGCACCGAGTGGGTATGATTCTGAGGTTTCATTCCCCAGAACTGTGAGGCACCGTAGGTTTTTTATTTACCCCAAGTGGGTTAAGATAGTGATCACTAAAGTTAAAGATTCTATTCTGATGGAAAGGATAGAGTATCTCTCCCCAACTTAGGTAAGACATTGAACTCCATGTCAGCTCACATGATTTATGTCGGTTAGAAGAAACTCTCACAGTCTTCTAAGTCCAAAGTCCCTAAGTCCCAAAGTCATATAACCTCCCAGTTTTAAAAAAGTCCCTTATTCTCCATAAGATAAATGTATAAGTTTTGAAATCTATTGTTCTAAGATTCCTCTTGCTTATAAGTTTTGAGAATAAGATGGAGAATACAGATTTTAGAAGTGAATAAAATCACTCATGAGATTTGTACTATATGCTTCATTATACATTATTTATGAGACTCAGATTTCAGGTTTTACTCAAGCGATGTGAATCATTTATATCAGCATGCATGTTTTCTATAAAGATTTATGATATTGTTTACTTATTGCATTGCACTCCCATATACTCAATACATCCTCAAAGTATTGATCCACATATACGTCTATGTGCTACATAATCTTATAATATAGGTTCAGATGCTCAGTATCCACAGCATGAGTAGTTCGAGCATCTTTATCTATATTTCTACAATGGTAAGTCCTCATGATTCGAGGGCCTACTTCTTCAGACTTTTAGTTTTCTTTCAGTATACAGACTATCACTTTTTAGTTCAGTTTGAGTCAGTTAGGGGTCTATCCCAATAGCTCACTAGTTTTTTGTTAGTAGTAGAGGCTTGTCGGACTATAAGTTTGTTTAAAAACTATTAGTATTCGTTGTTCAGACAATATATATCATTTATTCTATTAGTTTTGATATGAAACAGCATTTACTCTTGACCAGATTATCTTAAAGTAAGGGTTAGAAGAAGTGGTAGGCTCAAAGGGTTAGCTTAGGGATACTTGTAGCCTTAAGTATCGTGTGACGTCTCGGGATGAGATTTTGGGGTGTTACAAAATTGGTATTAGAGCCTCAAGTTTAAGGAGTCCTAGGGAGTCTTACAAGCTATGTTACGTAGAGTCTTGATCATCGGTGTGTAGCACGCCATATCTATGAGCAAGAGGCTACAAGACGTCATAGGAAAAAGTCATCTCTTTCTTTCATAATCAGTTGTGCTTACAGTTGTCTCTCTTTGTGATTAATTTATGCTCTCTTATGATAGAAAATGCCTCCCCGAAGAGATAATGCCCGTAGGAATGTCGATCAGCCACCTTCGATCCCCTGAATGAGAATGTGTCTTACCCTGAGTTTCAGGCTGTCTTTCAAGCGTTAGCCCAGGCAGTCACTACAAATATCCAAGCCAATAACCAGGCTATAGTTTTGCACCAGCAAGGAGGTAAGTTAGCTGCAATCGGGATTCGAGATTTCATAAGGATGAATCCGCCAGAGTTCTATGGGTCGAGCACAGGTAAGGACCCACAGTTATATCTTAAGGAGGTGAAGAAGATCACCCAAGTCATGTAAATTTCTAAAGAAGAGAGTGTAGAGTTGGCCTCTTATTGGTTGAAAGATATTGCTTATGACTGGGTTGTGGCATAGACGAAGACTAGAGGGCAGAATGTTGCTCCTATGACTTGGCAGGTATTCCAGGATGCATTCTTGGATAAGTTCTTCCTGCTTAAGATGAGGAAAGCAAAGATAGAGGAATTCATAAACCTGAGGCAAGGCCTTATGACTGTTAAGGAGTATTAACTCAAGTTCAACCAGTTAGCTAAATATACTCCTGCCTTGGTAGTTGACACCCGATCTAGTATGAGTAAGTTCGTGATTGGTGTGTCTGGTTTGGTACTGAAAGAGTGTAGGACTGCTATGCTCAATAGGCATATGGATTTCTCCATATTAATGATGCATGCTTAACAGTTTGAGGTAGATAAAATAAGGGGGAGATATAGAGTAAGAGGAAACAAGAGGGATAGGTCAAAACAGTATGATCATGGTCAGACTAGATCCCATGGAGGGAACCAGCCACAGTTTCAAAGTTGTTCGTCTATGCCAGCGCCTTTATCAGCTAGTGCTCCCACACCCATAAATAGGCAGGAGCAGGGGAATTAGTATTTTATGTCTAGATCTCAGCACAGTGGGAGTAACAAGCCTAATTATCCCCCTATATGTTAAGTGTGGTAGGACCCATCCTGGCGAGTGTTTGGCCAAACAGATTGTTTTGGTTATGGAAAGTTAGTCTACAGAATTAGAGAGTATCCGTATGCTAGACAGGGTAGCCGGGATATTTGTACCCAGACCCAGGCTACCAGTGCACCAGCTCCTTTAGCCCGTCTGGCCCCTCCTCAGGGTGTTTTATCTAGTACTGCTGGCGGTCAGTGCCAGAATCGATTCTATACTTTGCCATCCCGCTAGGAGTTGGAGGATTCACCATACGTTATTACTGGTATGCTTCGTGTCTTTCATTTGGATGTGTATATGATGTTAGACCCTGGGTCAAGTTTTTCTTATGTTACACCGTTGGTTGCTGTGAATTTTGAGATAAACTCTGAAAAGATCCCTGAGCCCATTCTGGTTTCTACCCCAGTAGGAGAGTCAGTTGTTGCTAAGCAAGTTTACAAAAAGTGCCTGTTACTATTCTTTATAAAGTTATATTTGTTGATTTGATAGAGTTAGATATGGTCAATTTTGATCTTATTCTGGGTTTAGATTGGCTTCATTCCAGTTATGCATCTATAGATTGTCGCACTAGTGTAGTAAAATTTCAATTCCCAGATGAGCTAGTTTTTGAGTGGTCTGAAAAGTCTGTATCTCCCAAGAGACATTTCATATCCTATCTTAAAGCCAAAAAAGTTGATCTCCAAAGGTTGCATCTATCATCTAATTCAAGTTAAAGACACTAAGTCTGAGTCTCCAACTATTTAATCAGTCAGTATAATTAATGAGTTTCCTGATGTCTTTTCGAAAGATCTCCCAGGGGTACCTCCCGATAGAGAGATAGAATTCAAGATTGACCTTCTCCCTGATACACATCCTATTTCCATTCCTCCATACCGTATGGAACCTACAGAACTGAAGGAATTGAAATATCAACTCAAAGATCTTTTAGATAAAGGTTTTATAAGGCCCAGTATTTCTCCTTGGGGCACACATGTCCTGTTCGTGTGAAAGAAAGATGGTTCTTTGCGTATGTGCATTGACTATCATCATCTTAATATGGTGCATTGCATCTATCATCTAGAATTGATGAATTGTTTGATAAATTGCAAGTTGCAAGTTGTTCCTCAAAGATAGACCTTAGATCCGGCTATCATCAGCTTAAAGTCAGAGAGTGTGATATTCCAAAGATGGCCCTCCAAACCCGTTATCGTCACTTTGAGTTTCTAGTCATATCTTTTGGTCTAACTAATGCTCCAGCATCTTTTATGGACCTCATGAATCAAATTTTCAATAAATATCTTGATATGTTTGTCATAGTGTTTATAGATATTATCCTTGTGTACTCCCGTACTGAGAATGACCATGCAGATCACCTTAGAATTATCCTGCTAACTCTTAGGGATCATCAGTTGTTCGCCAAATTCAGCAAGTGTGAGTTTTGGATAAGGTCAGTAGCTTTTCTTGGTTATATTATTTCAGCCGAGGGAATTAGATTCGATCCCCAAAAGACAGAAGCTATAAGAAATTGGCCCAAACCTTTCTCTCCATTAGACATTAGGAGTTTCTTGGGTCTAGCTAGATATTACCGCCATTTTATTAAAGGTTTCTTATCTATCGCATCTCCCATGACCCGGTTGACCCAAAAGAAAGTTAAGTTCCTTTGGTCATATTCCTGCGAGAAGAGTTTTCAGGAGTTGAAGACTCGACTCACTTCAGCCCCTGTGTTGACATTTCCTGATGGTACGGATGGTTTGTGGTATATTGTGATGCCTCTAGAGATGGTTTGGGTTGTGTGCTGATGCATAGAGGTAAGGTTATAGCCTATGCCTCTAGACAATTGAAGTTGCATGAGAAGAATTACCCAACCCATGATCTTGAACTAGCTGTTGTGGGTTTTGCTTTGAAAATTTGGAGACACTATTTGTATGGTGTCCATGTTGATGTGTTTACAGATCACAAGATCCTGTAGTATATGTTTACTCAGAGGGAGTTGAATCTTCATCAGAGGAGGTGGTTGGAGTTGCTAAAAGATTATGATATGAGTGTGTTATATCATCCAGGAAAGGCCAATGTAGTAGCAGATGCCCTTAGTAGGTTGTCTATGGGCAGTGTGGCTCATGTAGAGAAGAATAAGAAAGAATCGGCTCATGAAGTGCATCGTTTGGCTAGACTGGTTGTTAGGTTGCTTGACTCAGCTGAAGGTAGTGTTTTGGTTTAGAGTAGTTCCGAATCCTCCTTAGTTTCGGAAGTGAAGGAGAAGCAAGACATGGATTCTAGTTTGGTCAAACTGAAGTTGTCAGTTAAGGGCCAAAAGGTAGAGATTTTCTCCCAAGGAGGAGATGGTGTGTTGAGATGTCAGAATAGATTATGTGTTCCATGTGTTGGTGACTTGAGGCAGAGAATTATGGCTGAGGCACATGTTGCGTGGTATTCTATTCATCCCGGTGCTACCAAGATGTACCGTAATTTATGGGAAATCTATTGGTGGAGTGGTATGAAGAAGGATATAGCTGAGTTTGTGGAGAAGTGTGCAACCTATCAACGGGTTAAAGTAGAACACCAAAGGCCTAGTGGTGTGATGCAACAGTTTGGTATCCCCACTTGAAAGTGGGAAGAGGTGAACATGGATTTTATGACTGGCTTACCCTTTTCGCGTCGTCATCATGATTCTATTTGGGTTGTTATAGACAGGTTAACTAAGTCAGCATATTTCCTGCTAGTGCATACATCTTATACAGCTGAAGATTATGCCACGTTGTACATTCGGGAGTTAGTCAGATTGCATGGAGTTCCCTTATCTATCATCTCAAATAGGGGTAGTCAGTTCACTTCACAGTTTTGGAAAGCTTTTCAGAAGGGTCTTGGTACTCAGGTTCACCTTAGTTCTGTTTTTCATCCACAGATAAATGGTCAGCCTGAGAGGACCATTTAGACTTCGTTCTGCTTGGGTATAAACCATGATCACAACCATGATAAATTCCACTCCATATCTTCCAAAGGCAAATGACGCTGTGGAAGCTGCCAATAAGAATACCCAGAAGATACTACAGAAAATGATACAAGGGTCTAAACAATGGCATGAGAAGTTGTCATTTGCATTGCCTATAGAAGTTGAAATTCCCTCTCTTTGAGTCATTATGGAAGTAGAGATTGATGATAATCAGTGGGTCAAAAACTGATTAGAACAGTTGAGTTTGATTGATTAAAAAAGGCTGACTTTGGTATGTCATGGTCAATTGTATCAGAAGAGATTGGCTCGAGCATATAACAAAAAGGTACCTCCCAGGCATTTTGAAGTTGGTTGTTGGTATTGAAGCGTATCCTCCCTCATCAGGTCAAAGCTAAAGGAAAGTTCTCTCCAAATTGGAAAGTTCCCTTTATTGTGAAGAAAGTTGCCCAATGGAGCTTTATATTTGACAGATGTAGAAGGTAAAATGGCAAAAATGGATATCAATGTTGATGCAGTCAAAAGATATTATGTATGATATTTTATCCTTTTTTTGTTGTATTCCATGTTTAGTATTTGCATTTTTGAAAATTGATATGATGAAGGAATTTCATTCTGCCATCCAAACATTGTGTCATCCCTTGTTTACCCCGTTTAAGCTTTAGTTCAATTTTCTTTCATATCCTTTTTTTGGAATCAAGATAGAGTCAGAAAAGTTTCAAAAAAAATGTATAAAAAAAAAGAAAAGAGATGAGTGTCGAAAAATAGATTAAAAAAATATCAAAGAAAATAGTCAATAAAATAAAGAAAAAAAGAGTAAAAATCAAACCTAAACAAAGAACAAGCTGTCGGAACTACGTTTGACCTGATTCTCCTCTCTCTAGGATGAGATATGTAGGCATCCCTACTCTGGGATTGGTCCAATCAAATAAATAATTTAGAAGTACCCAGTCAAAAACTTGGGCATGGGTTAATTTCCATTGTTTGAATTGATTTCAAAAGTTGTAAGTCTCACCCCACTTCAAGTGTCGTTTGAGCCTCTTGACATACTTTTCTTTCTACCCTTATCCCGAAACCCAAGTTACAACCAAAGAAAGACCTTTAGATCAATCTTTGAGAATCGTGAGGATGAACATGCAATGGATATATGGAAATATTTTGGGCATTATATTTTTTGCATCATCATGGGAAACATGAAGAACAAAATAAGATAGTCTTATTGGTGAAAACCCTCACGGGCACCATAAGGCGATGGTGAGTTAAGAGATATAAAAAAATGAGATATTCTTATTCTTGAAAACCCTCATAGGAACCATAAGGAGATGGTGAGTTAAGACAAAAAAAATGAGAGAGTCTTATTGGTGAAAACCCTCACAGGCACCGTAAAGCGATGGCGAGTTTGAGAGAAATAAAAAGGAGAGAGGCTTATTGGCAAAAATCCTTTAAGATGTCGTCAATTGAATGAGGTATATGAGTCTAATGGTTTTGAAGAAGTGAATCAGCAGTAAAGGCATGAACTCAACAAAAAATCAAAAATTTGGGTAGAAAGATCAGGCAGCTTAATCCAAAGTGCATGTCATAATTATTGGAGTTGGATGACATATTCAGATAAGTTTTCTTTTTGAAAGAGGTACATTGTCGTTTCTTTCATTTACATATTCATATTTTTTTGTCTTCTTATGTCATTTATGAAAATAAAAGTCACCATCATTTCTTTATACTTTGAGTTAAGTCAGTGTCAAAACAATTGAGAAAAGATTTCAAAATTGTCTACCAGTCTTCCCAATTTCATGAAGAAAGAACCAAGGCCAACACATGAAAGGAACATGATCATAAAACAAAAGAATAAAAGAAAGTTCATGAACCAATAGGTTTTTGGATTCATGGAAATATTAGGTTTCAAAAGGTTATCTCAGAGGTGTGGTAAAATAGAAATTCGGAGTTTGAGTCAAAGTAATTTCCCTCAATCTATGTTCAGGTCAATGATGCGACAAGACAGAGACAAGTTTCAGCAATCTAAAACAAAGATGAAAGGAATGAGCGCTGGAGAAGATGCTTGGGAAGCCAAGTGTTGTAAACCACCACTAAGTATTCAACGGACAAATTTTGTTTGATGAAACAGGGGAAAAGTTCTGTTCATTATGTTCAGCTACCGCTGGGAAAGCATATCTTGGAGTTCACTTCATGTTCAGGACCCTTCTAGAAAATGGGACATTACTTTTTGCTCAGGACCCTCCTGGAAAATAGGACTTTATTTTCAAAAATGAAATCTTTCTCTATCATAATCTTTGTTTGGGATAATTCCATTCTAGTTTTGATTTTGATTTTTGGAGCCAGCCTGAAGAACAGGGTGATGAAATTGAAAGACAGGAACCCGCCTGAAGAACAGGGTGATGAAATTGAAAGTCAGGAACCCGCCTTAAGAATAGGGTGATAAAATTACAAATCAGGAGCCCACCTGAAGAACAGGGTAATGAATCAAAAGTCAGGAGCCCACCTGAAGAACAAGGTGATAAAATAGAAAGTCGGGAGCTCGCCCGAAGAACAGAGTGAGGAAATTGCAAGTCAGGAGCCTGCCTGAAGAACAGGGATATGAAATTGAAAGTCGGGAGCTCGCCCAGAGAATAGAGTGAGGAAATTGCAAGTCAGGAGCCCTCCTAAAGAACAGGGTGATGAAATTGAAAGTCAGTAGCTCGCTCGGAGAATAGAGTGATGAAATTTCAAGTCAGGATCCCGCCTGAAGAACAGGGTGATGAAATCGCAAGTCAAGAGCCCGCCTGAAGAACAAGGTGATGAAATTGAAAGTCGGGAGCTCGCCCAGAGAATAGAGTGAGGAAATCACAAGTTAGAAGCCCGCCTGAAGAACAGGGTGATAATATTAAAATTTGGGAGCTCGCCTGAAGAACGGAGTGATAAAATTACAAGTCAGGTGACCGCCTAAAGAACAGTGTGATGAAATTGAAAGTTGAGATCTCACCCAATGAATAAAGTGAGGAAATAGCAAGTCAGGAGCCCTCCTGAAGAACAGGGTGATGAAACTATAGGTCGGGAGCTCACCCAGAGAATAGAGTGAAGAAATTACAACTGGAGAGCTCGCCCAAAGAATAAAGTGATGAAATTAAAAGTCAAGCAATAAGGTGAAGGAATTAAAGGTCAAGTAACAAGGGTAAGATATTGAAAGTCAAGCAACCAGGTGAAGCAATTGGAAGGTAATAAAGTGAAGATATTGCAACTCGAGAGCCCACCCGAAGAATAGGGTGATGAAATTGAAAGTCAAGAAAAAAGGTGAAGGAATTGAAGGCCAAGTAACAAATTTAAAAGATTTAAAGTCAAACAATAAGGTGAAGCAATTGAATGGAAATACAGTGAGGAAATTGTAAGTCAGAAGCCCACCTGAAGAATAAGGTGATAAAACTCAAGTCAAGAGAAGCTGTATAGATAGGATTTTTGTAATTTCATTTATGTTTTAACTTGTAATTTTCATTTTTTGATGTAATGACAGAGTCGTGGACCGAAACCCCAACGGAACCTCAATCGACTCTCCAACTCGATATAGTCCACTTTTTTTCCAACCCTTGGAGAAACCTGTGACTGGATTCCCTCATAAATTGAGTAGGTGTACGTCCTAAATCAAGACTCGGTTTCCCTCCGTCCTTCTATGCTTTCTTTTGAATAGTGGTTGGGTTAAAATTTTGTCTCTTTGTCTACTTCTTTATCTGCAAACACGTTGTGTTTACAAACAAAGAGCGACATAATATAGACACGTAATTCTTCCCCTCTCAAAAATCAATTCCACCTATTTGTCTTATCTTACCGTGTAACCTCAAGCATGGGATAATTTTCCCACTAGAAGACAAAATAACAAACCCCTAACCAACCCAATCCTTAATATTCTTTTGATAAAAAATTAACAACCCCTCCTTATAAAAATTAGGACACCTCACACCCCTACCCCACCCATGTGACCCCCTACCAATATTTTTTTACACGATTTTTTTTAACATGACCTCACACACAGATCTCTCTCATAAGGAAATATATACACACAAAAATCTCTCTCAAAAGGAAATATATACACAAAGATATCTCTCTCATAAGAAAAGATATACACACACAAATCTCTCTCATAAAAAAATATACACACAGAATATCCATAGCATTTAGATCCACAAGAAACTCACGCACACAGCATACGCACAATAAATAAATACACGCATAAAACTCACACATGCATAAAAACTTTATCCAAAAAGGGAGAGGTTCATCGGAGCTACACACATACTAAAAAAATTAGAGAGCGAGACTGAAAAGGCCAAATAGTAAGAAAAAGATCAAAAATAGACTGAAAACAGAATAAGAGTGATCGAAATAGTGAGCCGACGAGAGATTCAGTCATTTCTCGAGCTTCTCTGTCGAACTTATTGTTGGAATCAATTTTTGGTTCATTTTTTGATCTATTCAGTCTCAAAAATCCCTAAATCTCTTCGTTTCCTATGATTTCTAAGTAGACCCGACTGAAAAATGTTAAGCTTTGCTGAAAAACATGAACCACTAGGGAATTATTCTCTGAATTCAACCCTATTTTGAATCAATTTTTTAATAGTCTAGTGTACGGGTCGGTTTGTTCAGTAGCAATTTTGTTTCGGGTTCATCGTTGTTGAGGTTTTTCTATTTGGGATTTCTAGTTCGGGTTTTCGTAACTCATTATTATCAACGAAATCAATCTTTCGAAGGTCCATCCCTTAAATCTTCTTCTTTATTATCTCGAATATGGCTATGTCATGATTTTATGGTATGGTTTTGAATTTTTTAGCAATGTTAATTGTTATTGTAGGTATGAATGACTCGTGTGCTTAACATGTTTGAATTTGGGTGTATTTGTTTGATGTTGGTTTCGGACTTTGGAAAGTGATTTGAACCGAAGAATTTATTAACCATTGGTTGAGAATGGATTCGGGGAGGGAATCCAAATTTGATAAAAGATGAATATAAATTAGTTAATTTGATTCACTATTATTGTTACTTTAGGTTCTAATTGTCAATTCCTCGATAGTATCATGATAGGTCGAACGGGGTAGGCAAACAATAGGCTTGGGTAGGTAAATTTAGAATTTGTGGATTGTTGAGTATGTGGAATGTTTGTTGAATGATTCTCTTTTTCTCGCATTTGAAAAATGTATTCATTTAACCGGGGAATGCCTCGTGGTCATTTGTATTTATTCACCGGGAAATGCCCCAAAGTATCTTGTACCCAGAGGACGTTCGTGATGAAGTCCCGAGGTGTCGGGTAGAGCATAGTCTAGGATTAGTTTAGAGTAGGATTTACATTTCCGCATTTTTTATTTTTGGGACTATATTGAATTTTGTTTGATTTGTTTGTTTGCTTGGTTTGTGTTTTTTGTTTGTTTTATGCATTCTATAATGTCATACTAGCCAATACACTCTATGGAGCAACCGTGGTTGAACCACAGAATCGAGGGATGCCTAACACCTTCCCCTCGATCAACAGAATTCCTTAGACGAAATCTCTTTTTCCAAACTAGTTTGAAAGAGTCAAAAATAGTTTTGAAAAAGGATTTCCAAAGGTGACTTGGAACACCCGATTATGTCAAGTGCAGACTCAAGTTTAATTGTAAAATGAATCCTTTTCAAAACAATTCTTTATTTTGTCACTTTAATAATAAAAACCCTTTTCAAATCTTAAAATTTAATATTTTTGGTAAAAAAAAGGTGTGACAGAAACAATTTGACACTCGTTATTAATAGGCTTCCTCATTTATATCTCTTTTAACCTTGGTTCCTCAACATTGGGACTTTTTCTCTTTGCCTTTGACGCATCCCTATTTCACTCACTTTTGCCTCGAGTTATTAAATAGCTGAGGCGTGAGATGCAACCACTTGGTGGAGCATTGAGAACTTACTTTGCATTTCATTTACCATTTCTCCGGTCCTCTCAACATTACTTAACATTTGTGCTAAAATCTCCCTATCAATATCTTCTCTCTCTTCAAGATGTGCCATGTTTATTTTTTATTTGTTCCAACCTTGATTCCCATCTTGACCCTTTAGGATAATATGGAAACCCTCCAAGTTCCTAGGTGTCATCCTTAGTTCAGCACCCATCACCTCTTCCTACTTGTCTTCACAAGTCTTAAATTCTATTGCATCTATCATACTTACACTTTCCATTGAGTCTCCTAACATATAATCAAGTAGAAGTTCAAGGCATGACATCACTTTGCTCATATTTGCTTCAGTTCTTCCTATCATTGCATACAAAGGACGAGGAGGGAGCCCCCATGGCCACCTCGACATCCTTTATGTCCCAACCCTTACACCAATTTCTACTTCATCGAAGACTTTTGAAACAATCCCGTATGATGAGTTCATGAATGATCCACCGGATACAGTGTCCACTATGGCTTTATTTTTTTGGTTCAATGCTTGATAGAATATTTGGAGAATCATCCTCTCCAGCACCTCATACGCGGGGCAATTCAAAAGTGTTTCTTTAAACCTTCCCCAAGCGTTGTACCATGATTCCTTGTGATATTGGGGGAATTAAACATTCTCAGCCCTCAACTTTAACTTCCTAGATGATGGGAAGTATTTACCTAGAAATACATCCATGAGAATTGTCCATAAGGTGATCGATCCGGTAGGCAAAGATCTTAGAAACAATATTGCCTTTCCCGTGAGACATAGCAGAAAAAGGCATAATCGAATAGATTCTTGGGATATATGTGCAAATGAAATGGAGCACAAACTTCTACTAATCCCTTTAAGTGAGCATTTAGGTGTTCATGAGCTTCACCCCCAAAAAGTCCCTTTAGGTGGAGTAATGTCATCATCACACTTGTTACATAGAATTTGCCATGCTCCTCGGTGGGGGGAATAAGAATTGCACTTTCATGATCTTTGTCTCTACAACAAACCGAGTCCCCACAATTCATGATGACTTGGGAATAAATAACATTCACCTACTCAAAGATCAAAAACAACAAGGAAATTAAATTGCCCCACTCCGGGTATTCCCAAGTAAGATTAGAACCACAAAAGTGAAATCTATACTTCACTCCCCGGTAATGGAACCATTTTGATAACGCTCAACTCACTCCCATAATTAGGGGTGAGGTGGTCATTGTCAAGTAACCCAATTTGAATTGGGGTTAAATCTCGAGGAGTGAATGCTATAGACTTTAAACCTATCGATGCTTAAGTTACTATAACTTTACCTGGAACGCTAATGGAAACAACATGTATAATTAAATGGGGTGATTTGTTTAAAGATTCTTTACACAAATTTAAATTAGTACATGGTAAAGGTTATCTTTGGTTTGAATTCAAGATTTGGAGAGATCTTGGGATTACGTCTCCTTAGAGTCAAAGCATGTAGGATAATGTTGGTTTATCATGGGATTTAGTTGTTAATTAATGGAAAGGTTAGGTCTAAGATCATTGGGGTCAATCTTTCAATAAAACCTCAACGATTTCACCCACTGGCTTTTTCGAGCACCTAAAAAGTGTGGAGTTTAGATAGCCACCCAAAACCTCAACCAAGCATCCCTATTTCTAGGATGATGCTCTTGACATGATTCACACTCTTTAAACACTTATTTCTAAGTTTGCAAAGGGTAGTAAACCATAGGCTTAGTTGTTCACCATTGCTTTGTCCCCCGATAACCCTTTTTCGAAGATGTTATGGGTTACCTAATATTCACCTAAATCCTTGTTTTAAGGATGAAAAAGGGTTTCTAGAGCTTAGACCTTTCACTCATCAAACCCATTTGGAGATTTGGAGTTCTCACCCATCAAATTCCAACACATAAGCTTAAGAAATTGTAAAATCCAAACTTCAACAACTAAAATCCATGCAAACACAACAATCCCCACTCACTACTTCGCTCTAATTCAACATAATCCAAGACTAAATAAATTATCTACTCAGTAGATAAGGGAAAAGAAAGTTACCCAGTAATGCATCCATGGAATTCATACTAAGAGAGGATAAAATGATCTTCAATTCCACAATCCAATTTCGCTAATTTTCTCCTCTTAAAACAAAGATCATAATAAATAAAAAAACTATTTAAAGATCTATTTTTCTCTTCCCCAATTCTAGGGTTTCTCCCTCATATCCCTAAAGTATTCTGAATTCTCTATATAAATCTTGACTCAGCTGCATAATTTACCAAACTACCCTTCCATTATTTAGCCCACTATGTCGCGGTCGCGGGGCTTGACTGCGATCGCATAACCACGGTCGCGGTTATAATGAAGAGATCACATGATGCTGGCCATCTTTCCCGATTTCAATCGCGTCCCTCAGACTGTGATCGCGTTACCCAAGGCTAAACAGGTTCTCTGCTTAGCTGATAGCGATCGTTGTGCTCCGCCCACGATTGCGATACCTGAGGTCCTTTCAGCTTTGAGTATTCAGCTGCACTTCTTCTGCTCCCTTTTGATCATTTCAAGCTTTAATCCACTTCTTTCTATATTATCAACTCTATACCTGCAAGGAGTGGAAATTAGTGCACTTACTCACACTTAGGTCTCACTAATTATTTAAGTCAAGGCAAAGTGTATGAATGTTGGATGTAAATGAGTGGTAAAATTACCACTCATCAATAAACAAAGATCAAAAGCGGAATTTAACTGAAAGAAAAAATGCCATGAGGTTTTTAAATCATAGTTCTGATAATGTCTGTAAGACAATTCTGACAATACTGATAAAATGGTTGATAATAATAACTGAAAAATTGACCAACTATTTGTACTAGTCTAAAAAGCCTCTACTGACTGACTGTGGAGCTGATGGGACAAACCCTCTACTAACTAAGCATTTAAACCTATGATATTAAACATCATAGCATAAAAAACAAGTATGCGGTCAATACTTTGAATGTACTGGTATATTAGATGAGGTTAGACTAATATGCATAGGTTCATGTGCATAAGTAATAACTGACTGAATGAATAGCATGAAGTACTGAGTAAAATGCATGAAATCTGTAAAGACTGAGAATGCATGACCAATCATAAAACATATTTTGAATATAGTCTATAATCTGAAAATACTAAATACCGATAACTGGATAACTGATATATACGCTATGATCAAGAAAACCAGAAAGCTAAACTCTGAACTAAATATTGGACTGAGACTGTGCGAGCTATCATCTAACCGACATGCCCCAATGAGCTAATTGGGGTAAAATCTTTGACCCCAGTTGGAAGGGTGTCAATACCATGCCACGGGTACTAATACTGGCTGTGTGGATCCACCAAAGTGTTTTCCCGAAGGACTAAGCGTGTCAAGCCTATACTGACGGGTGACCCCTGAGAGGTAGTCAAGCTTAAACTGACGGGTGACTCCTTGTACCCTACACTGGCTACGTAGTTATGGAATACAGGTACTATTACTAATGACTCTACATAACTGATGGGGAGCCACAATCCCTACACTCACTGGGTGCTGAATCCTACTCCTAACTAAAAGACACTGAATTCTGGAATGACTATGTTTAACTATTTATAGTAACTGACTGAGATGATAGGGCTCGTAAATGTTCTGTAACCATTCTATAGATAATGAAAAACTAGGTGATCATCTAAATTTCGGGTATTCAGACCCCTAGGACTCAACCCGTCCCGTCTTCTTACTAAAGATAACTAAGATAGCTCCGTAAACTAATAACTTCTAATAGACGAGCCCATTATACTTATGTTCTGAACTTGCTTCTTGGTACAGGGAGAGGGGCGTTACTAAACTTTGAGGACAGGATATGTAAGCATTTATTCAAAACTCATTCCTTTTTACATTTCATCAAAACTTGTAATGCATGGCTTAAGCATGGAAATAGTTTAAACATGTAGTAGTAACACAAATTTAATATTAAAATCACCAACTAAGGCTTAAATCAGTGAACAAGCACCATTCAAAATATGTAAGATTTACTAATATAAATAATTACGTGTAAACATGGTATAAATTGAAATTCATGAGAGTTCATGGACATAATTCATAAAAACAAGTAAAGATCATGCTTTTAAACTTGAAGAAAAGGGGTTCTTGGACCCTATGGGTGGAAAGGGCCCATGGATGAACATTTAACATACCTCAATTGAAGAATTCTTAGAAGTTCTAGGTGAATTACTTGAAGATTGATCTTAAATGATGGAGGAGCTAGGGTTTTGTTCTTAAGAGAGTTTGTGAAAAGATGAGTAATTTTGGCCTTTTGGGGCCTTAATCTCGTGTTATGGTTGCGATAAGGTGAAGGAAAAATACTAAAATACCCTCCTAGACCCGGTATTAACTATGCTGAAATGTGCCCAGTGGCGCGATAGGCAATGCGTCGCATTGACCCTACCAGCGCGATGGGCGACACTTCGCGGCCTTATCGTGCTGACTTGCTATTTTGATCATCCAAACAAGACTCAAACATCATTTGAAAAATACAAAACTCACCCGAGACATGCTACTTACACCCCTGAGTATGAATCAACTCAAAAACTTACGTCTCGGGGTCGGGAAGGTCACTTTAAAAACCATTGAAGTTAAGAGAGGGAAAATAAAGCTAAGTCCCCAACACTTAGCTAAATTTTCAGGTTATAAGCCTCTTGTACATGATCTATAGGTTGAACAGAGATAAGACAAATACCGAGTATTAAAGTACGACTGGGCTTGAAATACCACCCTAAACTGCTGAACTAGAAGGTCCACCACCTGCACTCTGTAAAGCCTTCTGCACTGGCCTACCATGTTATCCATGAGAGCCTCTAAAGTTTATTCCTCGAAAGGTCTGACTCCTGAACTCACCAAAACGTCGTGCCTTCTTGGAACCTACCTAATATTAACTAAGAATATCCTCTGTTATTTTATCCTGATCCACAATAATCTGAAAAGAATCCCCAAACATAACCATCTAAGACATAGCCAACTGAAAGAGACATCCAAACCCTTCACAAACTTCCAAATCTTTACAGTCTCGATGGAAATGCTATCATAGGAATATCTAGACAGGGCATGAAAGCGAACCTCATACTCAGTAATTATCATGGAGACCTACTCCAAATGATCAAACTCATTCCGCATACTGTCTCTCAAACTGAAAGGAACAAATCTCTCTAGAAAAGCCTCGATAAATTGATCCCAAGTAATCTCACGAGAACTAGGGGGTGTACAACTGACAAATGACCTCCACCAATCTCTCGTTGCATCTCTCAATTGATAAGAAGTAGTATAAGCCACACCATCCACACAGAAAGAGTGAAACACAACTTAGAACATAAGGTATGAAGGAACTTTGCATGATATAGAATAAAATGAAGTTTCCTAAGGATATCCTATAGCCTCTCGAAGATAGATACTGACATCTACGTACCGATCCATGAGACTCTATTGGATATCCCATTCTTACATTGTTATAACACTCACCCATACCACATGAAGGAGTATAGGATGGTTGTTGTCAATATCTCAACTCTTGTTGAGGTTGATTCCACAAGGAATGAAAAGTATAATTCTAGTCTTATGGGTTTTAACACTCACTAAGAAATCACCCAATGTGAAAAATAGAGTAAAAAGCATGATTTAAAATAGGGGGTTTGGTTTTGGGAGTGTGCATGTCAATAGCAACTCAATTTCTTGAACTACACAATAATTGTACTTTAATTTCTATATAAAAAAATCTTGGGATTATGTCTATTTAGAACATGCTAGTTGTTAACAATATGGTAAGTTAGGTCCAGGGTCCTTGAGGCTAGCTTGTCAACAAAATCTCAAGAATTTCACCTATTAAATCTTTTGGATACCTAAAAAGTGTGTTCATCATATTCACCTAGTACCTCAATTGGGTATCCCTATTTCTATGATGATACCCAAGATGTAGTAAACTCCATGCTCACTCTTATGTCTAATATAGTGAGAATTAGTAAACTAAATCCATTAATTGTCTACTATTGCCTAGGTTCCCACAACCTTTTTCAAGAATGATGTAGGTTCCAAAAGTTCACCCAAACCCCTCTTTTAAGGATGGTTTAAGCTTTCAAGAGTTTGTGGATTTCACCCATAAACCCATTTTGAGAATTTGGGGCTTTCACCCACAAATATCAATCAATTTATTCAAGAAATAGTAGAATCCATTATCAGCTAACTAGCATATACACAAATACATAACAACCCACAACTAATTGCATGATCGTGAAGAAAAGAAAGAAACATACACCAAAAGGATTGTTCAAGGCATCCATTCTTCAAAAATACCAAAATCCAAATCTCCAAATCAAGTTTACAATTCTTGCCCAATTTAGGATTTCAATTTAAAATTAAAAGTGTTGCTAGTCTATAGAATGCCCAAATAAGAAAAGGTTTTAGCAAATATATTGATTTGGATTCGGCTAGGTGAAATGACGAAATTGCCCAGGGCAAAATTCTCGCTAAGCCGCGATCACAGAAGATTGTCCAAGATCGCAATGAGGACTCCGTGTTCACTGCCTTTTGAACTTCCTAACTAGCCATGATCATAACCCACATACCATGATCGTGGTAACTGAGGCTTGTGACTGCTCCAGGTCTTTCAAATACACTTCTTTCCCTTATTTGGTCCATTTTAGCTTAAGTCCATGTCTTTCATCCTCCTAGCTTGTATACCTACAAAATATGGAAATTAGTGCATTTAATCACCACTATGTCTCTCTTATCTTCAAATATAGTAGTTTGCATAATTATCGAGTTCAAATGAGTGATAAAATCACCACTCATCAACATCCACAACTTAAAACTTTGCTTGTCTTCAAGAAACACTACTTCTCACCATAAGACCATTGCACATATATTCCTAAATTTTATTACCCAATGATCATAATGAATTCAACTTGATTACTACCACAAAAAGCTCTTCACACATAGGCAAAACTATTTTAACGACACCCCTCGACATAAAATACACTATTGAAGGATGAAAAAGACTTTAAAGAGAAACCATGCAGCAATCATTAATACTCTAAAAATGACTCACCTTTGACCTAAAATACACTATACTCCTTTTTTCCTCATTTTTTGGGAGATGACAAAATCACCCACCTCAACTTATTTACATGTCTCCATAAAAGAAACAAAATTTCACACACCAAGTCATCAATTATGCAAACAGGAATTTAAGTGTAAAATACTATCTTTCTCAAGAATTCTCAATGCTAACAAGTACCATGCCATAGGCTTGCCCCTATTTTCAATCGTCACTACAATGAAAATACTTGGTTGGAAATCACAAAGGGATTTTTGCGCTTGTAACGTGAGTTCGAGGTAGGGTAGGATATCTTTTAGGAACAACATGTATAAATCTTTCTTGAACATCTACATTCACACTATTCCATCCAACTTTTGATTATGGGCCACTTCTTTTGTTTTCACTCTTTACCCATGTGCCTACTTTTTATTTCATTAGTTCACCCATTTTCATTTATTTTTCTTGCTCCCTTTTTGCTTCTCTTTCCTTTATTGGATCCTTTCATTTTCTATTCATTTGTTCTCAATACTTAAGCTCATGGGCACTAACTTACAACTTCGTGGACCAAAGGTACCTCTTTCAATCATCAACACCCCCAACTTAGAATTTTAACCTCAAGCTGCAATTTTATGTTCAAGGAGGGTAGGGTTCAAAAGAAGGATAAAGATTCAAAGGCTCACATCTTGCAATGTGTATGCCAAAGAAAGGTATAAAGTCTCAAAGTGGGTGAATAGGGATAACATCTATGCAAAGGTAGGTTTTTTAGGCTAAAGTGGACTTCCAATGTCACAAAGATGGCCTAAGATCATCTCTCCGACCAAGTACAATCAAAATTAGCCTTAAGAGACCAAAGGGGCAAGTTCTTGATGGTAAAATTACACATTATATTTGGACAAATAAGCTCATCACACACGACTTGCAAAATTCGCCAAAGATGCTTAATTTCCCCTTCCACTAAAGACAAAAAAATGGAGTATCTCCCAATTTTCATGAGTCAAAATTTTAGAGTCATAAAACGAGAAAAAGTTTTGTTACAAGGTTGTTCACATCCATGCCCTTGATTTTTGCAAAATTTGGGATGGAGGGGGGGTGTTCACTTTGCATTTGTACCACACACAATTTGCTATTTATGGAACCAACCCAAGCCTTGATCTCACATTGTGGTTTTCGTATGGGCCGACCAACCATATGGATATTTGATGTTTGCCATAAGTATAACTGCAATCCCAAAATCTAAAATGCTATAGGTACTCAGACTTTCCCTGCATCCATGGCTCAAAACTCAATCATGACGCTTTCTCCTTAAGAATGTCGTCACTCTATCTATCATAGGAAAAAGATCGTTTGATATTGCCATAAGTAAAATAAAGATAAAGTAGAAATATAAGGACACAATAACTAATCCATGCAAATGTGGGCACCATCAGAGTGCCCAGTTATTACAACCCAAATAAAAATAAAAAACATCAAAAAAAATAACAAAGTATCTAAAAATATCAATAATACGGGCCCAAATTAATGAATACGGACAGATTCACCCCTAACTAAAAAGGTAGCAGTGTCCTCTCTTCATAAATAATCAAGCATAAAAAGATATAAGGGTCCTTCTTAAAACCGCATCAAAAGTTGTTGTCACTCTCAGACTCTACATCATCATCAGCCTTCTCAAGACCGGACCATTCGGGATGAAAGAAGTCAATCATGGGTTTTTAGGACCTTCCAAAGTCCCTTCGCCCCCTTCCACATCTTGTCAAAGAAACTATCTCTTTTCTTCTCCCTTATGATCATCTTTTTATGTGAAACCCAGAGATCACGATGTGATGCTGCTAAGGATGAGTAGGCTTTCTCAAGCCTAGTAATGGTAGCTCCCTATTTATCCTGGTCCTCCTGATACTTTGCATAATCAACCTATGATATATATGAATGTCGAGTAGTGGAGGGCTCTCCCGGTCCCTAGAGTAAACTTGACACGGGCGGCCTAACGACTGTCATATCAATGCTAATATCCTCAAGAGGACTGGTGGTGGATGTCCTATAAGACTCAGGATACTCATATGTCTACTACCCCAAGTCGATCTTTCTCTTTTTACTTTTGCCTGGTGCGCCATCTCCTCGAATTCTCCAAGAAAAGTTGGGGATACCAGGGCACACCCAAATGTCTCTAGAGTAGTCTTCAACCCCAGCTCTCCTACAAAACTCAGTAATCAAAGAGGGAAAGAAAATATGTGTATCACCCTGGTTATTAAAGAATTTCATATCAGAAACCACGAGCTGACCAATATCTAAAGAAATGCCATCTAGAATGCACGCGACCATCCGGGCCTGCAAATCTAGGAATGATGTCATGTGGGTACAAGTGGAGACTCAGCTACATACTTTGTTCAAACAAATTTGAGCCTCAAAAGTGAAGTCATTCTTGTGGATATTACTCTTGGTTTCTGCCTATGAGACTTCCGTTCTAGGACACAATCTTTCCGGTAACCAGCTTTCCAGCTCATACCCTTTTCTTTCAAACTCGCCCATGTTTGCATTTGGGAGCCCGTAGATATCATTAAAATTCAACTCCCTAAAGTACACCATTTTTCTCGGATTTTTATAGTCATGTTGGATGGATTCGAGAAAGCCACTATGCTAAGGTTGGCGTAGAACTCACGGACCCATTTCTCATTTTCCTTGCACGGATCTGGGGCAAAGCATCATCACCCTATAGTGTAATGCTCTGAATCTGGTACCTGGAATGCTATACGGTGCTCATGACCCCAAAGGACCATAAGCTTAACCATGACAAATATCTATACCTGTATACTATATGACATTATGTAAAATTAGGAAATAATAGACTGGAACATGCCATAAGGTTCAAAATCGATAAAACATACTATCTGAGAGTATGGTAAATCAATACCAAAATATGAACTGAAATAAACTATCTGAAGATACTGTAGTCTAAAAGCCTCTAAAACTGAACTGTCTTAATAAGGATTTGATGGGACATGTCCCCAACTAACTCCAACTACTGAAATAAACTAAGTAATGACATAATAAAGTAATGATCATGTCCTCAAAGGATGAGGACTCACTGCTAACTCTGACTGCTGAGACTGGAACGCTACAGATGCTCTGGAGCTCGTACTTCTGAACATATGGTATAAAACACCATAGCACAAATGTGTCAGTACGATTGAATGTACTGGTATGCAATGAGGTAGGCTGAATGCAAGGGTTTATTAATGCATGAACAATACTAGTTGACCGAATAACATGAACGTGAGAACACAAGCATGAATACGTGAACTGTATCTGAGATCAAGACATCACTGAATCTGAATACTGATAACATAGGTTTCGTATAACTATTGTACTATTATCTGAATGAGTGTGTATGACAGTCCTATTTCTGATGGAACTTGGTGAGTTCCGTACTGGAATGGGTGACTGTATCTGACAGTCCTGAATTCTATAGAACTATCTGAATTCTATTACTGATATTGAGACTGATACTGTAACTATGGGAAGTATTCATCTAATCGACATGCGCCAAATAAAGCAATATAGCTGAGTTGGGGTCTAATCTGTAACCCCAATTGGAAGGGTGTCAATATCGCGCCACTGGTAAGGACAAGTTGTGAGTGATCCCTCATCTAACAGGTACTCTAAGGAGAATGGTGGCACCATCATCAATCAGGTTAAGCCACCTCATCAACCCTCATCTAATAAGTTAGATGTCTCAACCTACGCTGGCTACATAGTTCTAGAGCAGAAGGATTGCTTCTAAGAATCACACCCTCTACTCGTAGGTGAGTTCCCATCCTTGGGCTCACTCGGTGATGAATCCTACTCTCATCTAATTAGACACTGAATTAATTATACTGAACTGACTGGATTGATTTTAATGAGTTTTATTAACTGACGGAGTATCACTGAGATCTGATAACTGACTGAGATTTCTAAGATTACTGAGATTATTGAGTTTTCCTGAGTCATGAGACTGACTGAATTCTACTGAACATGGCTTGACTGGGAGTATCTTTAAAACATGACACTGGCTTTAGGTACACAGCTAAATTGTCGGGTACAAGTACCCCCAGAACTCGATAGCATAAAACTGACAATACATGACAGTTCTTAACACATGACCATTGTCAACAATTCATAGTACAATCATTGGAGATATTCATAAAGTATTGCATGCGACAAGCTCACACATGAATAGAAGTACATGTAAACATGTCATAATTTCATAAGCCTAATCTCATGAGCATTACATCAATCCATCACTAAGAATAACAATAACATGGGAGTCATTTGAACTTAAGGGTGAACAATACGTTCATCATTTTGGTCACAATTGAGTCATAAGGCATATTTCCTATTCTCTTAGGCATTTTATCAAACACCTTGCATTCATAACTATAAGCTTAGGCTTGGACATTAAATTAATCATCATGGTTGCATAAATCAACACAATTTAGTAGATTTCAATCCACATGCTAGCATAAATTAATGAAAACACATTTAACGATTAAAACTTGGGTATCATACACAACCTAAACATGATCGTAATCAATCCACAACATAAACATCATAATTTATAATTTAAAATTAGATTCTTGGGCTTCATGGACGAAAGGAATCTATGAATGAACACTTGACATACCTGGGTAGATGATTTCTTAAAGATTTGTGGAGGAAAGCTTGAATTCTTGACTTGGAATTAAGAACCTAGGGTTTTTTGTTGGGGATTAATCTTTGAGAGAAACCCTAATTGGATGTTGTGAATGAGTAATGAAGCTATGAGCTATTATCTGGTATAATTAGGGGTTAAACGGGTGGAAAAAGACCCAAATATCCTTTTAAAAATGGCTTTAAATTACTGAACAGGATCTGCGATGGTCCGTCGTTCTGACCATCGCACGTGGATTAGAATAGGGACTCACTACCTTAGTAGAGACGGCTTGGGCAACGGTCCATCATAAGTTCGACGGTCTGTCAACCTGTCTGTTGCACCTTAGTCAGAAGATTGACTTACTGCCTTAGCTTCGACGGTTTAGGCGACGGTCCTTCACAAGTTCAACGGTCCGCCAACCTGTCTGTCGCACCTAGGCGGTTCTGACAGCTCTCAGTAAAACATCTATAACTTTTTACTCCGATACCGAATTTGGATGAAATTGGTATCGTTGGAAAGCTAATTCAATTTCCCACATGATAAAAATTCAAAATTTGGGAAATTCTATCTGATTTAAATATTAATCATTAGGAAGTCATCACTAACTCTTTTGGAGACTAGATTTGACTTAAAGTAAGTTCGTGTTATTACAATATCTCCCCCTTGGGAACATTCATCCTCGAATGGGGCTGACTGAGAGGGGAGAAATGAAAGACTAAAGCACATCCTGAACATGAATGACTGAAACATGACTCCATGACTAACATGACTGATAAACTGAATGTATATCATACTGAACATGCATATCTGATGCATGAGTAACTGATTTATGACTGCATGACTGAATTACTGATAAGATGAGTTTCTCATCAAACTGAACATGTATATCTAATGCATGAATACATGACTAACTATGCAATGGTACTTAATACCAAGCTTATAATGTAATTCTGAACATGAAATGGATACCAAGCTTGTCACTGAAATCTAGACATGAAACTGAAAAGCTTAAGGAGAACTGTTACCTTAAGCTAGATCTGAGTTTCCGGAAAAGAGGTGAGGATACTTGGTTTGCATTTTTGCTTCTTCTTCCCAAGTAGCTCCCTCAACGAACTGATTTTGCCAAAGAACTTTGCCTAGGGGTACTTCTTTGTTCCTCAGTCTACGAGTCTGGTAGTCAAGAATTTTGACTGGAATCTCTTCATAAGAGAGGCTGTTCTGAACATCTATATTCTGAATAGGGACTACAATAGTTGGGTCACCTATGCACTTCTTGAGCTGAGAGACATGGAAGACTGGATGAACTAAGGCTATATCTAAAGGCAATTCTAGCTCATAAGCTACCTTGCCAAAGCGACTAAGAATTTTGAACGGACCGACATATCAGGGGCTAAGATTTCCCTTCTTGGTGAATCTCTTCACTCCCTTCATGGGAGAGATCTTTATATAGGCATAATCACCAATCTCGAACTCGAGATCTTTCCTAGGCATATCTACATAAAACTTCTGTCGGCTCTGAGAAGCCCGGAGTCTTTCTCTGATCAACTGAAATTTCTATAAAGCGTCAAATACTAAGTCAGGCCCTATAACTGAGGCCTCACTAACTTTGAACTAACCGATTGGAGATCTGCATCTCCTACCATAGAGAGCTTCAAATGCAGCCATCCGAATACTGGAATGATAACTGTTATTGTATGCAAACTCAATCAAAGTCAAGTGGTCATCCCAACTACCCTTGAAATCAATTGCACATGCCCTTAGAATATCTTCTAAAGTATGAATGGTCCTTTCTGCTTGACCATCTTTCTGAGGGTGGAAGGTTGTACTGAGATAAACTTGGTTACCAAGACCCTTTTGGAATGTTTTCCATAAGTAAAAGTTAAACTGGGTACCTCTGTCTAAGATAATAGATAACGGAACACCGAGCAATCTGACTAACTCTCTGATATAGAGTTTAGCATAATCCTCGGCTGAATAAGAGGTATGGACTAGAAGGAAATGAGCTGAATTGGTCATTCTTTCTATAATGACCCAGACTGAATCATGTTGGCGACGAGTACGAGGCAAACTCATCACAAAGTCCATGTTCACTTATTCCCACTTCCAAGTAGGAATATCGAACTCCTGCATAGACCCACTAGGTTTTTTATTCTCTCTTAAGCTGATGAAAAGTAGAGCACTTAGCCACAAACTCTGCAACATCTCTTTTCATCCCACTCCACCAATAGATCTCCCACAAGTTGTGGTACATCTTAGTGGCCTCTGGATGAATCGAGTAGCATGCACCATGCGCTTCTTCAAGAATTCGCTGCCTCAAGTCAGCTACACCTGGAACACATAGACGACCCTGACAACGCAGAATACCATCTCCCCTTTGGGAGAAAACCTCTACTTTCTGATCCTTGACTGACTCTTTCAACTTGATTAGACTGGGATCTCTATCTTGCTTTTCTTTCACCTCGGAAACTAGAGATGATTCTGAACTACTCTGAACCCATATGTCACCCTCTTCTGTATCGACTAAGCGAACACCTAGTCTGGCAAGCTGATGGACTTACTGAACTAGCTTCTTCTTACTGTCCTCAACATGAGCAACACTACTCATAGACAGTCTACTAAGAACATCGGCCACTATATTGGCCTTTCCCAAATGATAAAGGACACTCATGTCATAATCTTTCAAGAGCTCTAACTACCTTCTATGATGAAGATTGAGATCTTTCTAAGAAAAGAAATACTGAAGGCTCTTATGAACTGTGAACACATCCACATGAACTCCGTATAAATAATTCCTTCAAATGTTTATGGAAAATACTACGGCTGCTAACTCAAGATCATGAGTTAGATAATTCTTCCCATAGGGTTTAAGTTGCCTGGAGGCGTAGGATATGACCTTACCATGCTGCATGAAAACACAACCCAAACCTACTCTGGATGCATCACAATACACTACGAACCCCTCTGGACCATCTAGAAGAGCTAAGACTGGAGCTGAGGTGAGTCGAGTCTCCAACTCCTGAAAACTCTTCTCGCAAGGATCTAACCACTGAAACTTGATTTTTTTTTAGTCAATCTGGATATAGGGGATGCAATAGAAGAAAATCCCTTAACAAACCAACTATAATAGCCAGCCAAACCGAAGAAACTCCTGATATTTGATGGAGAGATAGGTTTGGGCCAGTTTCTTACTACTTCAATCTTTTGAGGATCAACCCTAATGCCATCACCGAAAAAAATATGACCAAGGAATTCCACTGACCTTAGACAAAATTTTCTCTTACTAATTTTGGCAAAAAGCTGATGATCTCTGAGGGTCTGAAGTACAATTCTAAGATAGTGTGCATGATCCTGCTCACTGTGGGAGTAAACAAAGATATCATCTATGAAGACTATGACAAACATGTCCAAGTACTGCTTGAACATGCAATTCATCAAGTCCATAAAAGCTATTGGTGCATTGGCAAGACCAAAGGATATGACTAATAATTCAAAGTGACCATACCGAGTATGAAAGGTTGTTTTCAGAACGTCACATTCTCTAACTCTGAGCTGATGATAGCCTGATCTGAGGTCTATCTTAGAAAAATAGCTGGCACCCTGAAGTTGATTGAATAAGTCATCAATTCTGAGAAGTGGATACTTGTTCTTGAACGTGACTTTATTAAGCTGACGGTAGTCTATACACATTCTGAGAGAACCGTCTTTCTTTCGCACAAATAAGACTGGTGCGCCCCACGGGGACATACTGGGTCTGATAAATCCCTTATCTAAGAGATTCTTCAACTGCGCTTTCAATTCTCTGAGTTCTGTTGGTGCCATTCTGTATGGAGGAATAGATATAGGCTGAGTCTCTAGAAAAAGATTGATGTCGAAGTCTATTTCCCTTTCGGGAGAAATTCCTAGAAGATCTTTGGGAAAGACATCTGAATATTCATTCACAACTGGGAGTTTCAGAACTAGTGTCCTTAACTCAAACAAGATGATAGACACATCCTCAAGATATCATTTTCCTTACCCAAAGGTAGGAAACAAGCTGACCTCTGAAAGTTGAAGTGCTACCCCTCTACTCTAGGATAGGTTCATTCGGAAACTGGAACTGGACAACTCTGTTTCTGCAGTCGACTGTGGCATAGCAGGAATGAAGCCAATCCATGCCAAGAATGACATCAAAATCAGTCATCTCTAATTCGACTAAGTCTGCTGAGGTGACTTTCTGAGATACCATAACCGGATAGTTCATGTATACCCATCGAGCTATGATGGTTTTACCCACTAGGGTAGATACTGAAAAGGCTTTGCTTGAATTTTGGGACTGACTCCAAAATCAACTGCTATATAGGGAGTAACAAAAGACAAAGAACCTCCTAGATCTAGCAAAGAATAAACATGCAAGTGAAAGATCTGTAACGTACCAGTAACCACATGAGGAGAATTTTCCTGATCCTGTCGGGACTGGAGAGCATAAAGTCTATTTGGGTGTTGCCTACTAGTAGCACTGAAAGTGGCACCATGCTGATTCAGACGACCGAACCAAGCTAGGGAACGGTTATGCTGACCCTGATATCCTGGTTGGGGACAATCTTTAACTTTGTGGCCTGGCTTGCCACATCCAAAGCAAACATCACTACTAACTCTGCAAATACCCTGATGGTGCTTACCATATATCTGACAAAGAGGATGGGTGTGGGCATTTCTAACTCTGCCCTGATACTTAGAACCTGGCGCCCTATATCTATTACTATCCTTGAACTTAGAAGCTGGAGTACTGGCTGAGGAAGGAGATGGAATGGATGACTTAGGACAAAACTAAGAACGATTTTCTCCCTCTGACTTAGGCTGAGCAAAGCTAAAACTACCTATCCTTGCTCTCTTATTCTACTTATCTCTCATCTTAATATTTTGCTCCTCTATCTATTGAGCATGAATCATAAGTCTGGCTATGTTCATGTAACAATTCAACATCGCGGACCTGCACATATTGACCACACTATCATTCACCCCAGAAACAAACTTGCTCATCTTCGCCCTGCTATCTGCAACCACATGAAGAGCATATCTAACTAATTGAGTAAACTTAAGAGAATACTCTTTCACCATCATGTTTCCCTACCTGAGGTTGATAAATTCTAACACCTTATCTTCTCTCAGCTCTAGGGGAAAGAACCTCTCTAAGAAGGCGGTGACAAACTCCTCCCACTCTATGGATCCTGCATCTACTGACCTTTCTCACTTCCACTATTTGAACCAAGTGTGAGCAACATCCTACAACTGATATGCAACTACCTCAGCACTCTCACTAGTAGTAACCCCCATAATGTCAGTAACCTTCTAAACTTGATCGATGAATTCCTGAGGGTCGTCATCTGACTTAGACCCGAAAAAGGATAGAGGATTCATTTGGGTGAAGTCATGAATCCTGGCTGTAGCTGAATTGGCCACTGGGTTGTTCGGAATGACATCTGGTTATTAATTCTGAGAAGCAACTGAATGATCAAGAGTAGTGAATGCAGCTCTAAACTCTGCATGAGAGACGTGTTCGCCCAAAGGATCTTTGGGCTGAGGGGCTGACTGATTCCCAGTTCTTTTCTTGGGAGGCATATTCTGTAAACGGGAGAAAAAGGTATTAGATTGAGGGATTAACGTGAGATTATGATCACTGGCATGACATGAATCCTAAAAAATGGGAAACAGTTCCTAAAACATCTCATAGCCTCCTGTACATAAATGTGGCACGCAACACACCCATGCACAAGACTCTACTAGATGCGGTTTTCAGACTTCCTAGGACACTATTGAACCTTAGGCTCTGATACCAAGTTTGTAACACCCCAAATCTGGTACCCGAATCGCTACACGGTACTGATGACCTCAAAGGACCACAAGCTAACCCATGACTGAATCTATACCTGTATACTGTATGACATTATGTAAAATGTAGAAATAATAGATTGGAAAATGCCATAAGGTTCAAAATAAATAAAATATACTATTTGAGAGTATGGTATATCAATACCAAAACAAGAACTGAAATAAAACTGTCTGAAGATACTGCAGTCTAAAAGCCTCTAAAACTGAATTGTCTGAATAAGGAGTTGATCGGACATGTCCCCAACTAACTCCAACTACTGAAATAAACTAAGTAATGACATAATAAATTAATGATTATGTCCTCGAAGGATGAGGACTCACTGCTAACTCTGACTGCTGAGACTGGAACACTACTGATGCTCTAGAGCTCGTACCTCTAAACCTATGGTATAAAACACCATAGAGAAAATGCGTCAGTACGATTGAATGTACTAATATGCAAGTGAGGTAGGCTTAATGCAAGGGTTTATATATGCATGAACAATACTAGCTGACCTAATAACATGAATGTAAGAATACAAGCATGAATACGTGAATTGTATCTGAGATTAAGACATCACTGAATCTAAATACTGATAACATAGGTTTCGTATAACTGTTGTACTATTATCTGAATGACTGTGTTTGACAGTCATATTTCTGATGGAACTAGCTGAGTTCTGTACTGAATTGAGTGGCTGTATCTGAAAGTCCTGAATTCTGTAGAACTATTTGAGTTCTATTGCTGAGACTGAGACTAAAACAGTAACTGTGGGAAGTAGTCATCTAACCGACATGCCCCAAATAAAGAAATATAGCTATGTTGGGGTCCAGTCTATAACCCCAATTGGAAGGGTGTCAATACTGGGCCACTGGTAAGGACAAGTTGTGAGTTATCCCTCATCTAAAAGGTACTCTAAGGAGAACGATGGGACCCTCATCTAACAGGTACTCTAAGGAGAACGATGGGACCCTCATCTAATAGGTTAAACCATCTCATCAACCCTCATCTAATAGGTTAGATGTCTCAACCTACGCTAGCTACGTAGTTCTGGAGTGCAAGGATTGCTTCTAAGAATCACACCCTCTACTCACAGATGAGTTCCCATTCTTGGGCTCACTCAGTGTTGAATCCTACTCCCATCTGATTAGAAATTGAATTAATTATACTGAACTGACTGGATTGAGTTTACTGAGTTTTATTAACTGACGGAGTATCACTGAGATCTGATAACTGACTGAGATTTCTAAGATTACTGAGATTATTGAGTTTTCCTGAGTCATGAGACTGACTGAATTCTACTTAACATGGCTTGACTGGGAGTATCTTTAAAACATGACACTGGCTTTAGGTACACAGCTAAATTGTCGGGTACAAGTACCCCCAGAACTCGATAGCATAAAACTGACAATACATGACAGTTCTTAACACATGACCATAGTCAACAATTCATAGTACAATCATTGGGGATATTCATAAAGTATTTGCATGCCACAAGCTTACACATGAATAGAAGTACATGTAAACATGTCATAATTTCATAAGACTAATCTCATAAGCATTACATCAATCCATCACAACGCATAACAATAACATGGGAGTCATTTGAACTTAAGGGTGAAACATAGGTTCATCATATTTGTCCCAATTGAGTCATAAGGCATATTTCCTACTCTCTTAGGCATTTTATCAAGCACCTTGCATGCATAACTATAAGCTTAGGCTTGGACATTAAATTAATTCATCATGGTTGAATAAATCAACACAATTTAGTATATTTCAATCCACATGCTAGTATAAATTAATGAAAACATATTTAACAATTCCAACTTGGGTATCATACACAACCTCAACATGATCGTAATCAATCCACATCCTCAACATAATCGTAATCAATCCACAACATAAGCATCATAATTTATAATTTAAAATTAGATTCTTGGCCTTCATGGATGAATGGAATCCATGAATGAACACTTGATATACCTAGGTGGATGATTTTTGAAAGATTTGTAGAGGAAAGCTTGAATTCTTAACTTGGAATTAAGCCCCTAGATTTTCTTATTCTTGGGGATTAATCTTTGAGAGAAACCCTAATTTGATATTGTGAATGAATAATGAAGTTATGAGCTATTGTCCGGTATAATTTGGGGTTAAAACAGGGGGGAAAACCCCAAATACCCTTTTAAAAATGGCTTTAAATTGCAGAACGAGATCTGTGACAACACATGCCATGGTCCGTCGCTGGATCGATGGTCCGTCATTCTGACCATCGCACGTGGACCAAAATAGGGACTCAATACCTTAGTAGCGATGGCTTGGGCGACGGTCTGTCGCAAGTTTGACGGTCCGTCAACCTTTCCGTCACACCTTAGCCAGAAGATTGACTTACTACCTTAGCTGTGACGGTTTAGGCGATGGTCCATCGCATGTTTGACGGTCTGTCAACCTATCCGTCACACCTAGGTGGTTCTGACAGCTCTCAGTAAAACGTTCATACAATTTTACTCCAATACCGGATTTGGACGAATTTGGTATCGTTGGAAAGCTAATTCAAGTTCCCTTGTGATAAAAAGTCAAAATTGGGGAATTTTTTTCTAATTTAAATATTAATCATTAGAAAGTCATCACTAACTCTTCTGGAGACTAGATTTGACTTAAAGAAAGTTTGGGTTATTACATGTACCCTCAAGCCTGTCATGAAAGGTCGGAAGCTTTTCAGGTGTATTATCCAAACAAATTTCTCTTTTTGGGAGCATAGTTTTCCTCGGAAGATCACTATAGTAGTGAGTGTGGCACTCGGATTCCATGAATCGGATGTGGTTGTATTTGTCCATGATATTATCTTAAAAAACAACAGACAACACAACACATCAATCATTGACATTTTCATGCACAAACTATGCTATAGTTTCCACTAAAGCTCGTTGGATAGTTTCTTGGTGGTGTTTCGACAAAAATTTGAAGTGTAGGATTTTTGTGCAGGTCAAAAAATCACACTTCGTTACCGTAATCGCGGGCAATGGAGCCGTGATCACGGTATCTGAGACTCATTTCAAATTCATTTACCGTGATCAAAACTTTCAAATTCTAAGCCCCAAGAATGTTCCATAATAGGAATTCACATTAAGACCGCTGAACAAGACTACTAGGTACCGATTATTCCCTTAAAATGTAAGACCCATTAGCGAACACTCAGTCGGGTAATATCTCGAGCACTTGGCATGCACTATTTATCTGTCTTAATTTCATACATATTTTTAGGTATTCAAGACTTCCCCACTTATGTGCACACAATGTTCTAGCAGCGAAACACCACACAAGCATAATTGACGATTATTTAAGCATGAAAATCATCATTTTGGGCTTTCTCTACAACATGCATCTTATGGCCTATTTTCAACAATCAAAGCACAGATTCAAGAAACCTACTGGATAAGTGATGGAAGAGGGATGCAAGGATGTTATTGGAGTCCTCACAAACTTGGCCAGAAATGAGTCCAATTAGAGAGACAAGTTGAAAAGGGAGTATGAGGGAAATGAGGAGTTATATGGTTATATAGTTGAGGCAGCCGTGATCGTGGTCAAGGGTTCGCAATCGCAGTAACTGAAGGCATTTCTGCACCCCTATTTTCCCCTGTTCAGCTTATTTCACATTTGGACAGATTTCACCTATTCAGTTCACAGTGCAAAAGTTCCACACTTTCCCCTTTTTAAGCTCTTCCAATTCACTCTATAGTGCCACAAATGCATGGGTTATTTAATTTCCAAAGATAAAATCTACACTGCAAAAATAGAAATAAAGGATACGAGCCACTTTCATGGGATTTGTAGGTTGCCCCCCACATAGCACCTTAGTTTACGTTGTGGTATGACATATTTATTTGTTAGCATTTAGATTCCTCAAGGGCCCCCCTCATTCACCTCCTCGAATTCAACATCAATCACTAATATCACTTGAAGTTACATGGGTTGTTTCTTTATTTTGCATCCCCAAAATAAGACCTCATCTTCATGCAATCTAAACCTCATCTCACCCAACTCTAAGTTAACCATGGCTCTTATGTAGCTAAGAAAGGTCGACCAAGAATGATTGGTACCTATTGGTCCATTTCGTAATATAGAACAATGAAGTCCACCGGAAGTATGAACTTGTCCACTTTTCTGTAATTTTGCTACTCATGATAGCACTACAACCATGGGTGACTTCAATTGTTTCACCTTTGATGAGCTTCTTCTTTAACATTTACTTTTTCATGGGTTTAGGATATTCTGATATCTCTTGAATTGTTTCAAGAAGTGGGATATTGATAAAGAGGTTGCTAAGCTTGGCCATAAATTTCTTGAATTTATCACCCTCCTCTTTTCTTTGAAGCCTTTGAGTAAATGAGGGAGGGACTTGTATTGTAGGCATCACATCACTTTGTGTTTTCTCATTTTCCACGCCTCTTCATCAACTTCCACCAGTTCCTTTTCATCATCTTCTTCTTGAGATTTTGGTGGTGCTTGTTTCAACTTAACCTTAGGAATCTTGTCACCCAAATCTTCTTTCAAGTGATCACTAAGGGTTTTCCCACTCCTAGTGACTATTGCTAAGACTTGGGCTTCATTCTTTGGGTTCACAATAGTGTCACTAGGAAGACCACCATTTTCCCTAACATTAAATTGGGTGGAAATTTGCCCAATTTGAGTCTCCAATTGCTTAATGGAGCCAGAGTGGGACATCATGGTTTGATTAAGTTGCAAAAAATCACTTTCCATTTCAAGGACCATTTTGTCCGTTCCCTCCACTCTCATCAAAATCCTTGCCAAAACATCTTCGGCTTTGTATTTGTCAGGGTCAACAGTGTTACCATCTTTGTTCTTTTCCCATTCATGAGAGGGCACATATCATTCATAATCACGATCTCTATTCCTCCAATCACGGTCACATTCACGGTCCGTCCAACCTTGATTCCCACCATGCCTTTGATAGGCATGGCGATAACCCCCCGAGTGATTTTTCAAGTACCGAATTTCCTCATCTAAATTTTTAGCCTCCTCATCATCTTCATAGATTTTTTATGCCACAGCATTCACCACTTTTGTGGGTTCGCCCATCACATGTTTTGTCAAAAGCTCTAGTTGCGTCATCATCTTAGCCATATTCTCTTCTCTTTATTCATCTCATTTTCTTTGTTCCTTGTCAACCAAGGATGTAGTGGGATAACTCTTAGGAACCTCGGCATCTCGGGTATGCAATCCCTAATTTTTTTTGGTAACATCCTCAAGAAAATTCATTGACGTATGATAATGTAACTTCACAAGAGATCCCCCCACCGTATTGTCCACCACGGTTTTCTTGAGTGGATTAAGAGCACGGTAGAAGATTTGCAGAAGCATCTTCTCCAGGACCTCATGGTTTGGACATTGTGTCAGTTTTCCGTTGAAGCTTTTCCATACTTCATACAATGTAGAGCTGCTTATCGGACGGATTGGATGGACCATTACACTTAACGGTTTGGCTTAATAGTTATCGGTTTTAAAATATACAAATCCACTAGCTAACCAATAAGATATCGGTTGGTTAGGTAACGGATAAATAATTATCGGGTGGTTTATCAGACATCCATAATTTCTACTCAAATGAAAACACCTTACAAAAAACACTAAACAGAACAGAATAGTTGGCAATCTAAATTATAACAAATTTTTCGATTTATGTAGTATATGTTTCAAAGAGAACTGTCAACATTGTAAACAAAAATTTTCCAAAGTTTCATTTGCCCAAGCTATAGTACATCAATTTCTCCTCACATTATGACATTCTTGAAACAAAAGTGACATACATTACAGCAAATTAAGAGTCTATGTCACCCTATATAGGATTGGAATTTGAACTGTTTTTCCATGAATTGCACAATGGTTCCAGCAAAAGCTTTCATAAATTAAGTTTCACCTAATGCTTTCTTAACCACATTATCCACTGCAGCCTTGATCCTCGATCATCATAAATAAATGTTGTACTAAAAATTACTTCTACCAACAGGATAGCAATTAAGCAATTTCAGTGGTCATCTCTGTAGAATTCAAAGCCAACAGTGAGCTTCAAAAAATACAAATAAAATCCTAGCACTAGAAAGAGTAAACAACAACATACCCAGTGTATTCCCACCTAGTGGGGTCTGGGGAGGGTAGAGTGTATGCAGTCCATACCACTACCTCACCTCAGGTGAAGTAAGAAGACAACCTTTTTACAATGCTCATCTCAGTGCTAAGTTGTTTCCTAGAATCTGATGCTTTACTTTTTCCCTTGCGAGAAGATAACCTTTTCTCAGTGCTTATCTCAGCCACTACCTTATCATAATTTACTGCCATGCCAACAATCTTTTCCTTGTTATAAGGAGTGCGACATGCTGGACACCTCCCTTTTGTATTCTCCTTTTCAGCCATATCCATAATGTGATGCCAGTACCAGACACATATCTCAATTCACCATTTGAGGATGACTACAGGAAGCAAGTTGAAATCAGTATATTGAATCCGGCCACACATTTTGAGATAACAAACTTAGAGTTTTAAAGAAAGCAGATTAATAGATATTTGTAAGGGTACATCATGAGGCTCTTAGTATACCAGCAAAGTATACAACAATGCAACCGAGTCATATATACTAGTTAAGGCTTGACGTTCATGCCTCTGTTTAAGAGAAGGCTCAAAAGAAATAACATGGTTTTTAACTGCTCACGCAGTAGACCCTTCCGGAAATAATAAACCAAAATCTCAAAAGCTTTAAAGCAATTCTATATTCTCTATGTCTTATGGATGACTTACCCTTAAGAAAATTTTCAATAAGAGCACCAAAGGATGTGGCTCAGTAGCAAAAAAATCTTGGAGATCAAAGGTCAAATCCCGACAAAGAAAAAAATGCTAGGTGATCTCTTTCCATCAGCCTACGCCTGGGTAAAGTTATCCAGTACCTGCATTGGTAGGTCAGTTGCAGATATCTGTGGAATAGTCGAAGTGTGTGCAAGTTCGCCCAAACACCACCATTATCAAAAGAGGATAAATTCCAATAAACAACATCACTAAATTTCTAACAGGAATATATCAAGAAATACCAATAGATTTTAACTAAAAAAGGTAGCACCAGATCCAATCACCTATCTCAGCCTTAAATCTAAAGAAGCCAAATCCAATCACCTCACGTTTGCGATCATAAACAGAATCAACAACCTATAGTGGAAAGAATATTTCTGATAGTATAGTTAATTAATCAACCAGATTACAAAAAAGGGTGGTCCAGAAAGAAAATACTGGATCATTTTCAAGAACTTTACAAATTTTTTCAATTCTTTGTCATTAATTGCTCTTCCAATTAAAGCATGTTGGTTCCCCTGAATTAAAAATACAGTAACCTGCAATTCATACTCTATTTGATGTGCCAGAGTTTTAACTATACATTAAATTAAAGAAATCACAAATAATAAATTTGAACAAGTGTATAGGCTCATATACCATTCTGAGAAGGTTGCCCACAACAATAGAACTAATGGGATTATAAATTGGATTTCCTGTTGTGACATTCACTGCGACCAATGATGCACCCATGATAACCAGCTATTCTACAGATTAAACTCAAAATTATGCATCACTAACAACACCACGTACAAGTAGCTTGGAAGTCCAATAAAAATACCATGTCTATTACCTCAGTCATGCCAACTATAGCTGTAGGACCATGACCACGTCAAATATACTCTGTCACTTTCATTTCTTTTGAAGCTACACCTTTTCTCACTAATTGTATGTCCACTACAAGATGAACACCTAAATAGATCCAGAACTCCAAATGAGACCAATAACATTAACTATGAAAAGAACGGACAATCCTGCTACATGCACTATCGATTATCTATGAAATCGTACTCTCTATCATCAAATTAAAGGTATGATTTTTTTTCTATTATAGGGATATACACAATTGGATGAACGAAGGGAATTAACTGTGTTGTATCAAACAAACAGATAAAGATGTTGAGACTTACAGATGGGTAAAATATATGCACGTTAAGAGTTATTTAAACCATAGGGAAGAAGCACCTACAGGCTACACTATAGGTTTTTAGTAAAAACTAGCACTTGCCTCTCACGTCTCAAAACCAACTCTTTCTAAGTTTCCATTCAGGAAAAAAACCATAACATCAAGAAAACTGTTTCATCTAACTAAGAAATTAAGAATCTCAATATTTATCTAAAAAACAAAACTAAATACTAAGTCTCAACAGTTTTTGCTCGATATACTCAACAAAATGCTCTTTTACCTTGAATTGAACGATCTCAAGTCTCAACTTTGAAAGATATAGTAGCCATAAGAATAAATTTTACACAGAAATAACTTGTAGTTGCACAATTGCTTTTGCACACTGAAAGATGTAGCATCCATAATTCTGTCCACTGAAAGATGTAGCAGCCAACATATCCATAAATTATACTTGAAAGATGTAGCAACCATAATTCTATCATTGACAATGTGAACCAAATATTAATAAATAATCAAGACTCAAGTACCTGATACATTATCTAAAAGTAGTGTGACACTTGATGCATATGAATAACTTTTTATGTAAAAGAACCTGCAAGGAACTAAGTATACTAGAGCCGTCCAAAAAAACAGAGATCAAGTACAATACAAATTGTTGTCATTATCAGTAATATTACAACACAATAGAATATCAACTAGTAAAGAAACATAATATAACGACTTTTATCTTTTTTATACTACCACTAACCTTGTGAAAGTCATCTTATAGGCTTGTATAGATGTACTATACGTTAATTATAGTAGGATCTTTTCCTGCACAGACTAAATCTGAAGAGAAGATCAATATAATGAGTCAACTAATAAATACAAATCATTTATAATAGCAACACATGTAAAGATAATATTATTACCTTTTTCAATTTGTTCGAGATTATCAAGATCTTCCTCAACACTAATAGGTTGTTTTAATTGTTTACTTTGAAGCCAATATGGAAGACACGCTAAAACTTGCACCAATTTAGGAGTCAATGAACTCCTAAATGAATCAAGAAGATATCCTTATGTACTAAACGCAGATTCAGATGCAACACTTGAAATAGGAATAGCTAATACATCACAAGCCATCTTAGAAAGAGCAGGAAATCTTGTTGAATTCATTTTCCACCAGAGCAGAATGTTAAATTCTTTAGTATCATCTTCAGTTTCTTCTCCAAAATATTTATCCAACTCTGTTCTAGAATCTACACCTCCATTCATAGCTTTATATTTCTTTAAATCTTGCATGAGTGAATCTAAAGGTCCTGTACCTTTAGCACTTACTTGACTGCCAGAAAGCATCGAAGTAGAAGTTCCCAGTAAAGAGCAAGGTGAAGAAACAACAACCACTAGCCCTTTTGAACTGGATTTTACATATTCATTAAATAATGAAATCATGTATTTCTTTACTGCTTCTTTCAAAGATAGACCTTGATTTTCTCCAAACATCTTTATAAGTGCATAGCCAACTAAATCAAGCTTGTAACGAGGATCTAAAACACATGAAAATAAAAATTATCTTGTTCATTTTTGTTGGATCACTCCAATACTTGTCAAATTTTTCTTTCATCTTCCTCGCCATATTACTTAAATCAGTATCTTCACTTGCAATCAATTGATTCAAATAAACAGCAACAGCACAAATTTCAAGAAAATAAATATTAGATGTAACGTATAGTGATCCCAGATATTTTCAAAGTGAGAAGATAAAAAAATACAAGAAATTTTGTAATTCTTTTCACCTGCACCCAATCAGTGCTCAAAAGTTCACCACAGTTACTCCAACTTCAATATAAGAATTCTCAAGATAATTCTTAGGCCAATTTCACGAGAAGCATAATTTGTAAATGCATTCTCAAATTCAACAGCCCTACTCAACATTAGGTAGGTGGAGTTCCATCTAGTTGGAACATCTAAGCACAAAGATTTTTTGCAACTGAGTTGTTCATCATCACAGCTTTCTTGAAACCTTTTCAACCTTGCAGGAAATTACCTAACATATCTCACTACATGTCTAACACGTTCAATAGACACAGAACTTTCTTTCAAACTATCCTGGACAACAAGGTTAATAATATGCGCCATAAACCTCACATGGAGGTGATCACCGTTCATCCGATTAGTTCCCATCTTTGTCAAATGCTTAGATAGCTCTTTTACATTACATTATTTGAGCTCACATTATCTACAGTGATAGTGAATATTTTATTTATTCTCCACTCACGTAAGCACCTACCAATACCATTTGCCATATCTTCACCTTTATGGCTAATAATAGGACAAAAATTAAGAATTTTCTTACGGATATTCCATTCACTATCAATCCAATGGGCAGTTATACACATGTAATTGATTCTTTGTATGGAAGTCCAGGTGTCGGTGATTATACAGATTCTCTGTTTGGTTTTTATAAAATGCCTCTTCGGCTTTTGTTTTTCTTCATTCTAAAGATTAAAACAATCCCTAGTGACAGTACTACGGGAAGGGATCCAAAAATTAGGTTGGGTCACTTTCATAAACGCCCGAAAACCTTCTTTTTCAACAAAGTTAAAAGGAAGCTCATCAATTATCACCATATGACATAAAGCCTTCCTACACTCTTATTGGTCAAATTTCCAAGGCACAACAGCTACATCACCTTGACTACCCCCGGGAATAGCTTTAAAAGCTAAATTTGATTGTTTTTTATCAACACTAGTAGGACACTTAGGACACGTCAATAGATGACCAAAAAGAGTGGACGTACCGTCTCTTGACTTAAAGGAATATTCATGGGAGCTATGGACACATTTTTCTTTTGTACCTTCAGAACTAACAATTTTTGTAAAATGATTCCACGCATTAGATTTTTTTTTCCTTCTTTTAGCAATAGTCGACTGAGTTTCAATTATTTCAGATTGAGTTGCTTGATTTGAATCTCCACTTTCACCCATCACCTTATCAGTTTGTATATCTTCAGCCATGCTATGAGTTGATTATGAGTTACTATGATAAAAAAATCAATTCAAAAGATTATCAATACCATAACAAAGAACATAAAAATTAACACATAATGCAAGAGTAATTATCCGAAGAAGTAGTGACCCATAAAAAAATTAGGCTAACAATTTATCACATGAAACTTGAATATAAACAAAGAATTGAGTCAATTATTTATTTCTACATTGAAAATAGAGTGAAGATTAAGAAAACACATTCCCTGTACAATTGAACCTAAATGAATGAATAAATTCAGAAAAATTAGGCTAAACAAATACATGCAGTAAATTATACTTACATATCCAAGTACATGCACATCACCATTAACATCAAATCAAAAATTGAGGCAAAACAAAGATGAAATGAAAATAGATGAAGATTAAGAAAACACATACTCTATACAAATCGAACCAAAATACCCTATAAATTATTTTTACTATTTTACTTTTTAGATTGAAAATAGAGTGAAGATTAAGAAAACACATACCATGTACAATTGAACCAAAATAAAGAAATAAATTCAGAAAAATTAGGCTAACAAAAATACATGCAATAAATTATACTTACATATTCAAGTACATGCACATCACCATTAACATCAAAATCAAAAATTGAAGAAAAACCAAAAAGAAAGTAGGGAAGAAAATAAAAAATCCACAGCTCACCAAAAAAAGAGATAATTAGACAAAGATGCGATGAAAGAGATGAAGATCAAGAATCGATAATTACTAAAAAAGCATTGAAAACTTACTTAAATTATGATTCTTAGCAAAAGTATATTACAGTGGAATTGAAAAAAAACAAAGCAAAGAAACTTGGTGGCAAATCATTTACTTAATTGCTTTGAAAATATTTTTAAAGTTTAAACTCGGCACTCAGCAGAGCTTTTGAGTTTTAAAGTCGGCAAACCTTTTGGCTTTTGGTGACTATTGTATGTACTGCTTCTTCGCTTTACATTACAGTTTAATTTTTTATATTATATAAGGGTTAATTAGGATTTAAGAATGGGCCTTTAGGTTAGAATATAGATCCATTAGGTTTGAATTTATATTTTATAATAATATAAATTAATATATATTTTATATATTTAGGTGAAAAAATATAAGTATATATGGTAATTACTAACAGGTTAACGGTTTATCTAATAAGGAAATTGTGTAATCCACCCCCACTCCAATAAGCCATTAATTAAAAAAATTCAATCCGTTCACCAACCGTTTATTCGATAAGCCAATACCAATAAGTCAATTTTATGGATGGCTTATTGGATACAGTTCGGTTTTGAACAACCCTAATACAAAGGCTCTCTATTCAATTACCTAAGTTGATGATCTCATCCCTCAATTACAGCATTTTGGATGGTGGAAAATACCTGTCAAGGAAGAATGTGGTGAGTTCATCCCATGAAGTGATAGACCCAGCCAAAAGAGATTGAATCCATAATACCATCTCTCCCATTAGAGAAAATGAAAAGAAATAAATCCGAATGGACTCTTGGGTTATGTGTGAATATCAAAGGGTGCACACACTTCTACAAAATTCTTCAAATGAAGGTTGGGGTCCTCATAAGCTTGCCACCCAAAAGTACTTCAACATGTGCAACATGACGCTTGTGACATGAAAGACACCATTTCCATGAATAGGCGGGATATGAATGGCACTTGAACGACCAACGTCATTGAGTTGCCCCTCATCTTCAAGAGGGCCATCGAAAGACCCGGCTTGACTGGCATTGTCACTCATGGTTCTATTTATACTATGAAGATAACTTATACGGAAACAAAAACAACAACCAAAATAAATATACACCACTACGGGTATGCCTCAAGTAAGAATTAATACCGCATAAGTGAAGACTAAATTTCACTCCCCGGCGATGACGCCATTTTTATAACGCTCACCCGTACCACATGAAGTAGTATAGGATGGTTGTTGTCAATATCTTAACTCTTGTTGAGGTCGAATCCACAAGTAGTGAAAAGGAGAATTCTAGTCTTATGGGTCTTAACACTTACTAAGAAATTACCCGAAGTACAAAATAAAGTAAAAAGCATGATTTAAAATGGGGGTTTTAGTTTGGGGAGTGTGTGTGTCAATAGCGACTGAATTTCATGAACCACACAATAATTGTACTTTAATTTTGATATAAAGAGAAACTTGGGATTATGTCTACCTAAGGGCAAATTAGGTATGGGTAAGTATAGATTTGGGGCACATTCTAGTTGTTAACAATATGGTAGGCTAGGTCTAGGGTCCTTGAGGCTATCTTGTCAACAAAACCTCAATAATTCCACTATTGAACCTTTCGGATACCTAACAAGTGTGTTCATTATATTCACCTATTACCTCAATTGGGTATTCCTATTTCTAGGATGATAACCAAGGTGTAGTAAACTCCATACTCACTCTTATGTCTAAGATAGTGAGAATTGGTAAACTAAATCCATTAATTGTCTACTATTTCCTATGTTCCCACATATCTCTTTTAAGGATGATAAGGGTTTTAAAAATTCATCCAAACCTCTTTTTCAAGGATGGTTTGAGCTTTCAAGAGTTTGTGGTTCTCACCCACAAACCCATTTTGAGTAGTTAGGGCTTTCACCCACAAATTCCAACCAATTTAGTCAAGCAATAGTAGAACCAATTATCAACTAACTAGCATATAAGTGATTTAGCTACTCCTGAAGAAAAGAAAGAAACATATACCAAATGGATTGTTCAAGGTATCCATTCTTCACATATACCAAAATCCAAATCTCCAAATCAAATTTACCTTTCTTGCCCAATTTAGGTTTTAATTTCAAATTCAAAGTGTTGCTAGTTTCTAGAATGCCCAAAGAAGAAAGGGTTTTACCCTATATAGGGATTTGGATTCGGCAAGGTGAAATGACAAAACTACCCAGGGCAAAATTCTCTCTTAGCCGCAATTGCAGATGATTATCCGCGATCGCGACTATCGCGATCTCAATGAGGACTCCGTATTTGCAGCCTTTTGACCTACTTGACGGACCACGATCGCGGCCCACAGACCGCGATCGCGGTAACTGAGGCTTGTGACTACTCCCGGTCTTTTAGCTACACTTCTTTCCCTTCTTTGGTCCATTTTAACTCAATTCCACATCTTTCATCCTCCTATCTTGTATGCCTACAAAATGTGGAAATTAGTGCATTTAATCACAACTTTGTCTCACTCTTTAAATCATAGTAGTGTGCACAATTATCGAGTTCAAATGAGTGGTAAAATCACCACTCATCAGAGACCAATGAAACCTGGCTGCTCTGATACCAATTTTTCATGACCCAAAAATAAGGGTCATGATGACACTTATCACAACGTACCTTGACAAGTAAGTCTATCACCCAAACTGACACAAAAAGAGGAAAAAACAGAAATACCCTAAAGTAAGATTTCTCAAATAAAGTCGAACCATACAAGTAATCATAAAAATGCAGAAAAAACTTATCCAAAACACCAATCATGCCCAAAATCAGGTGTCAATAGTGTAAGAACTACTAATATAATCCAGGAGTCAAATACATCAAAAAATAACCACAACGGAATAATATTTGTCTCCAAATACTAATAATGACATAACTACTATAGAAAGATAGAGGTGAACTCCAGACGCATGAATGTCCAACTGCCACCTTGGAAGCTCCAACAATCACCTGAGTCAAGCAAGCTAAGGCTCACCTGAGCTAGGAACTGCACCGAAAGGACGAAGTAGGAAGGAGTACGGTGCACTGTACTCAGTAGGTATCATAGGCCGACCTAGCAAAGTAGTACAAAGTATACAAAATATACACTAAGGGCACGTCACTTGCAATCAAAAAATGCCTCACAACGCCCACACCGCTTGTACTAACAGTTCTAATATATCACATATATTGCAATATCAGAACAAGATAGAACACAAGTATGCATTATATCACATATAAGTAGAACAAGGGGTAACATACATATAAAAGATCATAAAATGTTACAATATCTCCTCCCCGGCACTTCCTTCAGGGAGGGATTTATAAAAGGTGTTATCAGTATTTCTCAGATATTGTCACTGTGGTACCAATTTTTCATAAATGAGTATGATATAAGGATGTAATGCTCACAACTAATCAAAATGATATATTTCCACAACCAATCACAATGATATATTTTTACAATCAATCATAATGATACATTTCCACAACTACGTGAGCCAATATCCACTCATTATTTTTGTTTCATTCATTAATTTTCACATTTTTCATATGCCACTAAAGTATGAATATAATCACAATACACAAATGGTACCGTATTAGGCATCTTAACAACAAAATACAATTATTCATATGTATTCAAGGCTATCAATACCACATAGGACCCCACACGCTCACACATAATAACTCAATTTCGACAATTACATCACATATAGGCCCCATACGGGCACAACACGTAAATAGCTATTTTTAATGATTAGTTCCCACCCTTAACATACATTTTGTACCATCATTTACTACTCATCCTATTCTGAAAGAGTTAAGTCATAACCTACCTCAAAAGTTGAAATCGGTCCACTATACTTTGAATCCACGATCTTACTTTTCATGATTGATATCTAACTTCTCTAAAACCATAAAGTATTAAATCTACACATCAAAACAAAACCAACGACATCTATATTGACTACTTTGGTTCGAGGTCAAAACGAACCCCCGAAATGGGTTTTCAAAAAAGAAGGAAAAATAGTAACTTTACTTCAAAACCGTGTTTCTAATTATTTTTTTTTAGGAACCTACAGCTGAAAACCCAAGTCAAATCGAGTCAAAAACAAGGTTCAAATCGAAGAAAAACCATTTTTAAGCTTTACCGGGTAAAATCTTCGAAATCCGTGTTAAAATCAAGAATCAGAACTTTTTTGAAGGTTAAAGTGATGAAAAACTAGTAATTATAAGATAAAAACATTATTCAAGTGTAAAGGAGTGAAATTAGAGTTTAAAATCAAGCTCTAAGATTTTTGGAGTTTAAAGAAATTAATCAAGAAATTACTAAGAAAAGGGTGAATTTTTACCTTAAATCCATAATAGAATCAATAAATAGATTTTAATCTATCTTCACAAGCTTCACTTTTAAGCTCACACACTATTTTAGGGTTTAACTTTCAAGAGACAAGGTGAAATAATGGACAAATTGAACCATAAAAAACTATTTTTTTAAAAGACTGGTGCAGTTTTTTTCTAAAGTCCAACCCAGAATTCGACGGGGTGCTCGGAATTCGTTTGGAGTCCGACATAAATAAACGAACTATGCAACCATACTAAATTCGACGTTCCAGGCGCGTTGGCGAAGTTGGATTTAAAAAATGTCATTTTCACAAAGTTGACCTCCAAAATCCGAAATCGTAATTTTTCAAACCGAGGGTCTAAATGAGATTTAAAAATCATAAAATCACACCAAATATGTTATCACCCTAAAATTGACATTTCAGATCTTCCGGTGAATTCAAATTTTTCATCCGAAGTCATTTGGATCATATATGGGTCCCACACCCATATTTTAAATTTTTCAACTTTCCAACCAATAGGTCGAAATGAGCTCGGATGCATCGGAACCCAAACCAAAGATTACCTAGCCTAAAATTGACATTATGGAGCTACTCGTGCAATCCATTCAACCATCCATTACACGAATTAAAGGATATCCACATAAGTCCAAAATAAGGTTCTCGAAGCTATCAAAAATAACAATATCGTATAAATGATATCAAAATAAATAGAAAATTGTATCAATCAGCCCCACACCCCATAAATATCATAACACAACTACGGAAAGGGGTAAAATAATCAAATCACATAAAGTCATATATTTCATCAAATTTTTAAGTCGTTATATTTATAGCATAGAGCTCGCTCACAATAGCAATGATCTCTTCATCTTCTTTTATTGAATTCACTTTTGATTTTTGGTTCTTTTTAAATCTGCATTCTCTAGCGTAATGGTCATATTTTTCTCACATAAAACAACCTTTTCGCTTGGACTTCTTGAATTTATTTTTATCCTTTCAAGAAAATCTCCTTTACTTTATTTTTCATTGCTGGATTTATTTGAGGGCTTATCCAAAGCATTGGCCTTATTATTGCATTTATAAGAATTTTCATTCTTATCTTTCTCCCTCGATTCCTCTTAGATTGAATCTTCATTTTATAACTCTTTCAAGATATTGACAATTTTTTATAACTGCCCCAACTTGAAAATTTTCAGGAAGTTCAATTCCTGCAATCCTCAATTGATTTACTATAACCTGTAGTTCACAAACTTGTGTCAAAATAGGCTTATCATCACTAAACTTGAACTCAAAATACTTAGAAACAAAATTTTTTTGGTACCTTCTTCCTCGAATTTGTATTTGGATTTCAATGCATTTCAAATTTTATTTGTTGAAACTTCAACCGTGTAGAGATCATAAAGAAGATATGAAAGTGTATTGAGAATGTGACCTCTACACATGATTTCATCTTTCTCTCTATCTTGAGTTCTTAGGAATCATCACCTTTCGGTGGAGGAATCGGAGTTAGATTTGAATCAAGCACATAAAAATTCTTCAAAGCAGTCAATACAAACTTCAATTTGTTCCTTCATCTTGTGAAATTTTCTCCATCAAAACAATCAAATCGGATAAAATCTTGATTCATGAATTTGATTGTGTCGAGATTCATGATGAAAAATATAATTATTAAATCAATACTTTGAAACCAGTAAACTAGTGAAACAAAATGGAGAAAGTAAATGACAATCAAATTGGTGTAAGCCAACTAAACAACTCCCATATTCTTTCTTCCTGTCAAACACCCAAGACAAAAACAAACTTCTATTCTTTCCAGCGAGTCAAATCGAAAAGAAACCAAAAGATGTTGATGTGTTGAAATCCAAAAAAGAACAAACAAGTTTAATAATTTCTTCTTTTTTAAGGAAAAATTACAGAAAGTAGCATATTTAAACTATAATTACAATAAATAGCAACACTTTTGTAAAATTACAGTTTATAGCAAGAGTAGAATTATTTTGATCATTAACTAGACAAGAACATGTTTTACTCCCACTATTTTACCTTTTTCTAGTTTCACTCCACTATTTCACTTCCCCCTAATATAGCCGTATCTTCTACCCTTTTTTTCATCTTATTTTTTTATTATTTTATTTTTTAATTTTAACTTTATTTTTTTCATTTTTTTCATTTTTTTCATTTTTTCTTTCCACTTTATTTTCTCTCTTTTTTTTTATTTTTCATTTTTTTCTTTTTTATTTTTTTTCTCATATTTGAAGATAATTATCTTTGTGATCTTCAAAATTTTGAAATAAAACATGATTACTGTTTTCTCTCTCTTTCACTCTCTTATATCTCTAACTTTTTTTTCTTGTTGGTTTTTTTCATTTTTTTTTTTTTATTTTATTATTTTATTTTGAATTTTTTTCTTTCCACTTTATTTTCTCTCTTCTATTTCTCTTTTTTTCCTTTTTTCATTTTTTATTTATTTTTTCCTTTTTTATTTTCTTTTTTTTTCGTTCTCATATCTTTTTTTCTTTTTCTATTTTCGTTTTCTTCTTCTTTTTTCTATTTTTTGTTTCTCTTTTTTTTTTACACTTCTATTTCTAGCTTCTATTTCTCTTTCTTCTTTTTTTGTTATTTTCTTTTTCTATTTTTATTTTTTTCGTTCTCTTACTCTTCCATCTCTAACTTTTATTTTGAAAAGACAAATATGTATATCACATACACAATTCAAAAATTATACAAAATACATAGTCATACAGATCTGGATATGTATTTACAGTACATAACATATGCATATGTATTTACCGAAATACATATCTCACCCATATGTATATATAAACATCTATGACACAAATCTTTATAACAAAAGAGAAAATTATATACATGTACATATAGGTAATCAAAAAATGCATGATACATATCTTAAACAGTAAAAAATATAAATAAATACATATATTACCATCTAAAATGACATAGAATAGTTCAAAGACAAATCCAACACCATACAAAAATACAGATAGATATGCATTTATATATACAAAATACAAATACATGCACATGCCCCCAAAAAAATTATAATACATTTGTGACATAATAAATCTGCCTAATTGCGCTTGAACTACACATTTCTTCTTGTTCATGTAGACACCACAAATATTCTTATGACAAAAAATCGTGTACTGCTCATTTGATAACATCGTCTTAATACGTTCTTCAATATCATTGACTGTGTGGCATTCTATATGTGGTGCAAACCTTGAAAGTACTCTTGCGCTGAATATATGATTGTGCAACACCTATAGAACAAAATAATGACATAAATCTATATTACATGTACTTTTTACAAAAATATAATATATGTTTTCTTTTACATAATATATATTACATTATAAACAAATACATATAACTCTGAATATGTATTTACAGAATGCATGCTTGATCCAATGTATATTACTATATAAAAAATACAAACATGACTCTAATATGTATTTACGAAATACATATCATATTCATATTAAACAGTACAAACATAACTATACTATATATCTTCATAAATATTTGTGAAATACAAAGGTGACTCATATAAAACAAGAATATACATATGGATCAGGTATGTATTCTGAAAATATATAGACAAATCTATATGTATTTTTTATAGTGTTGGATTTGTCTTTGAACTGTTCTATGTCATTTTAGAGGGTAACATATGTACTTATTTGTAGTTTTGAATGTTTAAGATATGTATCATGTATCTTTTGATTACCTATATGTATATGTATTTAGTTGTCCTTTTTGTATATACAAATGCATATTCATATGTATTTTTATACAGTGTTGGAGGATTTGTCTTTGAATTGTTCTATGTCATTTTAGAGGGTAACATATTTTATTTTTTTACTGTTTAAAATATGTATCATCTATTTTTTATTACCTATATGTATATGTGTATAGTTTTCCATTTTGTTATAGAGATTTTGTGTCCTATATGCTTATATATACATATGAGATATGTATTTTTGTAAATACATATGCAGATATATATATGTATGTTTTGTACTGTAGATACATATACAGATCTGTATGTCAATTTATTTTGTATATTTTTTGAATATGTATATGTGATATAGATATTTGTCTTTTTAAAATAAAAGATAGAGATAGAAGAGTAAAAAAATAAAAATAAAAAAGACAAAAAAAACAAAAAAAAAAGGGGGGGAAAGGGGAAAAAGAAAGACAAATAGAAGTTAGAAATAAAAGTATAAAAATAAAAGAAAAAAAAAGAAGAAGAAAATGAAAATTGGAAAAGAAAAAAAATATGAGAAAAGAAAAAAGAAAAAAGAAAAAGAAAAAGAAAAAAATAAAGAAAAAACGAAAAAGGAAAAAAAAACAAGAGAAATAATAGAGAGAAAATAAAGTGCAAAGACAAAAGAAATAAAAATAAAAAAAGTAAACGATAAAAAAAAAAGATGAAAACAGGTAGAGACATCAGAAAGTGAAAAGAGAAAAAAACAGTAATGATGCTTTATTTTGAATTTTTGAAGATCATAAAGATAATAATGTTTCATATTTGAGTTTGATTTGGAAAAGGATCTACTAATTGAAATAAGAGTAATTTAAGAAAAATGAATCTACTGCGGTAATTTATGAAAAAGGAATTTAGTGCTTCTTTATTTGACTCAATTGATTTGAGTAAAAGAATGATAGTAACTCTTGTTCTTTATGTATTTTAGTAGCAACACTTTATAAAATACAAAATACAAATTACTATTTTTCATAATTATAAAACAGTTACTATAAAAATTCTAATTATAGTTATAAGTTTGCTACTTATGAAAAAATTCCTTTTTTAATCCGTCCAGAGTCTCCAGACTATTGAAATACTCCAATCAAACATATAACTCTATGCTAGTTGCGGGAGAAGGAAAATAAAATAATCCACCAATCAAATACACCCAATGACTGAACAAACCCAAAAACAATCCAACTCCAAGACTAAACAATTTTCTTAAAAGATAAATTCAAGACAAAATAACTGTGTTCTGCCGAGAAACTCAGCAACCAAAAATCAAAACTTTGACGGAACAAAATTTTAAATGCACTCAAACCCCCGAATCATAAATCAATTATCGTTTTTATATTGATGGAGAAAATGAATACTAAGCATCGGATTGAAAGCTCAAAAAATGCATGAAACATTTTTTTTAAAAATGATATTTGTTTCCTCTTCTCTACGAGATTGCTATGGTATTTAATGCAAATTACTACTATGTAGAAGAGTGAAGAAGCACACAGGTCTTGGTCAACATGTGTGCTTCTTATCATCCTTCCACATGTTGAGGGTTGTTCTGTCAATTACTAATACTGATGTTTTAAAGAAATTGTATAACTTTGGTTTATGTGATTGTGCTTTTGCAATTTTGGACAAAAAAATCAGCCCATATTGTGTTTATTACTTGGATCAGCCAAAAATTTTATAGTTATTCTTTTTATGCTCTGTGGGTCCCAGTCGGGGTATTTTTGTTTCTCTTCTTTATTATCCATTATATAATTCTTGATGCCTTTCTTCAAGCTTCTTCTAGGCTTTTCTACTTTATCGTCTTCATTGCTGAACTGATTTTTATCCTTAGCCGAGGTTAACTGTTGTTCGGTAATTTCACAGTGAAATTTTTTGCTGAGTTTATTTCTGCTCCACTCTTAGGTAATCTCATAGAGCAAAATTTATTTGTATTGGTCTGTTTTCCTGAGATAAGTGGGTGTAGCAAAATCAATTTTTTTCATGAACTTAACTTGATTTACTCTTTTAGACATAGGAATTATTATTTTTTGAAAGAAAATTTGAATATAACTAGAAGCACATCCTAAAAGTAAATCAAGTTGCACAGTCAATTCAATTTAGCATTGTTGAACCTAAGGTGTTCGATAATATGCTAGAAGCAACTGAATTTTGTTTCATTTCTTTTTTTCCCTATTTTGGAGTTTGAGAATCAAGCTACAGCATTAGGAAATCAACATCAGCAACAAGATTTCCAGAGTGAGTTCTATTGTTTGAAATTTGAACTCTTTATGTGCTTCTGGTGAATAATTAATTTGAATGGTTGGATATATAAGCCTCTTCGTCTGTTTAATTATGATTTGTTTAAGTTGAATTTTAGTTTATTCAGTGGGGGAACACTCTTCGTTTATATATCCACCGTGATATTAAATCTGCTAATATTTTGATTGACAAAGACTTCCGTACAAAGGTTGCAAAAAATTGTGACTTTTAAACCAAAAATTGAATCTTTGGCATATAGTTGCACTTAAAAGATCTTTACCTTTTGCAGGTAGCCGACTTTGGACTTACAAAACTAACTGAAGTTGGAAGCACCTCTTTCCATACACGCCTTGTGGGTACTTTTGGTTACATGCCTCCAGAGTAAGCGTCTAATTCCAGGTGGCATTAGGTGGTAGTTTATACCTGTGTTTTCCAGATTTTATATGCTATGATGATATTCGAAAGGCTTCTGTCTCCTAAAATATCTATTGGTTTCAACAACGATATTCAGAACCACCCACCCCAATAGCAAGCAAATGTAGAAAACTTGTATTTCTTTTTTTTCTCTCTTTTGCTCAGACTGGTAGTTCGTTGCCTGCAATTGTTTCAGCATATCTGACTGAATCGGGATATGAATTAACTGAGAGAAGTCATGAAAGTTGAGTAGTTTTGTAAGTTTTTCCTTCTCAAAGGTTTGGATTAGTGGTGGAATAGAAAAGTTGAAGGAGATTCCAGTTCTTTCTTGCAAAATCTATAAATGCATTCCCAATTTCCCATTATATTACAGCTCAAAATTTCTTTTGAGAAAAATAGTTTCTTTCAAGATATTACTGCTAACAGAGCTAAGATATGGTTGATAATCTGAAATAATACATTGATGATAAATTCTCATGTATAAAGAAATCGTGCGGTCCAAGGAATGTCATGTTCGGATACTAAACAATAAGGGAGGGAAGCTAATGCCACCTTATGTAGCCATATTCTGTCACCTAGAAGATTTTGATACTAAGCACTGTGCTTCACATAGCATAGTTGTCGATAGAAAATTTTCTTATAGATTTGTGCATTTGTTTTACCTTTTCATTTTATTTTGTCCTTCCTTTTGCAGTACAATATTGATATACTAACTGCATATATTTTTGGCAGTAAACATGTCTCCAAATAAAAAGATTGCCAGTTTAAGTACTTGCTCACCGAAAAAGTGCCGCCAATGCTCTACAGATAAAGCTTCTGCTGTTAGCAATAGGCGACGTGACCTATATTGGCAAGTGTCATCTGATAGAAAGAAAGCACTTCTCCTACAATGAAGTACGAGATATCAAGAATCGAACACTCAAAATCTTTTGCGTACTGCTCCTGCTCCACTGGCTACTGATCAACCCCAACTAAGTCGGCAAAGAGGCATCACTATCACAGAGAGATTACCCCACCATGAAACAGGTTTGCCGAATATAAACAGTAAATGTACGGTGCTTTGTCTCATTTTACACGTTATCCTACTATACTTATACCACATATACCATATTTCTTGTGTTGTCAGGCAATGGCCTTTGCAGTAACTCTTCTATAGTTACACCAGGCAAAGGGAAAAATATAATTGGCTGTTTTTCCACTTTTGAAGTCGGTATGTAATATGTAGATACTTCTAATATTTCCTCTCCCAAAAGAAAGATTTGTTCTATTAATTAGAACTTTCTTTATCAGGCTCAACGTCATCTCTACCCACTAAACAAAATCATCCAAACATAACAACTACCAGTGTTGCAGGTTTTGTTGTTTATCTTTCTATTTGCACAAAATTTTTGAATTGCATTAACTGTTTCTATATTAACCGAAATCATATCAACATTAGGCTTGGCAGTACTCACGCATCAGTGGAATGCTCGAAAGACAATACCTCATAAAACCAAAGGTTTGTTTCACTATAAACTTATAACTATATTGATTATTCAACTTCTCTTCGAGCTTATATTCCAGTCTCCAATAATTAATTTACGCAGGTAATACGTTAAGAAATGTAGGTTGTTTCAATATTAAACAACTTCCTACTGATGCAAGCATTTTAAAAAGAGTTCCTCCTTGTAAATATTATCGAGCAAAGAAATTTGAATATGAGTCACCCGGATTTTGTTGTAGTAATGGTACAGTTAGATTAATATCACATGAAATGCCTACAAAATTAGTGGATCTTTTTTTAGGTAACACAGATGAATCTATACATTTTCGTACATACATTAGAATGTATAAGAACATGTTCGGCTTTACTTCTCTTGGAGTAAAATACGACAAAGAGCTAGCAAATAGATATCACGGTATCTATACCTTCAGAGTTCAAGGACAAATGTATCATTTCATTGACGATCTGATACCTTCAAATCAAAAACCAAGAAACCTCCAGTTATATTTTTATAATGACCACACTGAAATGTTGAACCGTATGGCTTTTTGTAATGAAGTCAATCAATCAGTTGTCTAAAAATTGATGAATATATTAAAATTAAATCCATATTGTATCTTTCTGAAGTCTCTAATGCATGTTCCTAAATTGCAGAACTTATACATTGCACTCAAATGTGACTCTACCTTAAATCAATAAGTATATAATTTGCCGACTGTCTCAGAAGTTGCGGCAATATGGTTAGATCAAGAATCAAGAAATAATTGTTCTACACCACATATTTGAATTCATCCTTGTAATAATAGCAGTCAATTGGTCAATTATTACTATGGTTGTTATGATCTTTTACAATATCCTTTGTTATTTCCTTATGGTCAAAATAGATAGCATTGTGGAATTAAGAGAGTTGTGCAACCTTATAACAAAACTAACCAATCGCACTATGAAAATGAAAAGCTTCTAAGTTTATCAAATATATGTTCTTTTGATGGATTGCTTGATATGGAAGTTAAAGTTCTACAAAAAGGAAAACGAAAAAGAGAACATTTCTTGTCGTGAATACTACAATTATAAATTTCAAATCAGAGATAATGACCAAAATGGACTATTGCATTCTGGAAAACTTTTCCAACAATACTCAGTTGATGAATTCATAAAAATTGAAACTCTAAGATTAGATTTTGCCTCATGTAATCAGGATTTATTTTGAACTGATGCGTTACAAGGACTTATTGATTTTCTTAGACATGGCGACAGAGATGCTTCAAAGATAGGAAAATAGAAATTCCTTCCAATAAGTTTTAAGGGTGGTCCTAGAGATATGCGTCAACGCTATATGGATGCTATTTCATTAGTACAACATTTTGGAAAACCTGACATATTTTTAACTATGACCTGTAATCCTTCTTGGATAAAAATATAAGAACATTTACTGACAACTGATGAAGCTCAAAACAGACCTGACTTAATTAGTCGAGTATTCAAGGCAAAAGTTGAAGAACTAAAAACGAACATATTAAAAAGAAATATAGTTGGAAAAGTAGTTGCATTTATGTACACTATTGAATTTTAGAAGCGTGGTATTCCACACGCTCATTTTCTTTTGATTCTTAGTGAGGATTTCAAGTTACTCACTCCTGAATCATATGATCGAATTGTTTCAGCTGGACTTCCAGATCCTAATGAAAATCTTTATTTATACAAACTTGTTAAGAAATATATGATACATGGTCCTTGTGGTCATTTAAATCCTACAAATTCATGTGTGAAGAAAAAAGAATTCTGCAAATTCAAATACCCTAAGGCTTTTGCTGATCGAAAAACCAAAAGAAAAATTCATATGCAATTTATAAAAGAAGAAATACTAATAAATATGTGAAAATTAGAAAACAGCTTCTTGACAATTCATGGATAGTTCCTTATAATCCTTACCTACTATGTAAGTTTAATTGTCATATCAACGTTGAAATATATTCTGATATAAAAGTTATCAAGTATATTTACAAATATATATGTAAAGGACATGATAAAATCTGTTTTGTTGTACAAGATAATACAAATGTTGAAATAGATGAAATAAAAGAATATCAATCTGCTAGATGGGTGTCAGCTCCAGAAGCTACATGGCGCATATTTGCTTTTCCTATTAATGAAATGAGTCCATCTATTTATCATTTTCAACTACATCTTGAAGGCTAACAATTTATATCTTTTAAAGCAGCCGACAGCTTAGACAAAATCATGAATAACCCTATGATTAAGAAAATAATGTTAACAGAATTTTTCTTGATGAATAAAATAAATGAAGATGCTAAACAACTTAATTTATTATATACAAAATTTCCTCAGTATTTTGTGTGGTCAACAACATATAAAATATGGATCCAAAGACACCGAGGTAATATTATTGGTCGTATTGTCATGTGCCATCCAACAGAAGGAGAAAGATACTATCTAAGATTTTTATTAATGAATGTAAGATGTCCGAAATCATACAAAAGTCTTCGAGAAATAGATGGAACATATTATGAAATATTTAAAGAATCTGCTGAAAAAAAGAATTGTTACATCATAATAACAACTTGGTGGAATGTATGTTAGAAGTTGTATCTTATCAAATGCTTTATAGTTTACGTCGTTTATTTGCTACAATATTAGTATATTGCGATCCTGATAATCCAAAAGAACTGTGAGAGCAATTTGAAGATTCAATGTCTGAAGACTTCAAGAATTTACCAAACATAAATCTAAAACAAATTCAACATTTAGTTCTAAATCATATTAATGATACATTACATAGCATGGGACATGATATTAATGAGTATAAATTTATTTCTGAAAATATCTTACACTCAAGAATAGAATCAGAAGCAAAAGATGTTGCTTTTGAAATAAACATAATCATTAGTCAAGAAGATTTGTTGTTGTATAAAAAATTGAACACAGAACAAAAAAAGGCATATCATATTATTCTTCAAAGGATTTTCACAAATAAATCAGGAGCTTTTTTCATTGATGGTCCAAGAGAAAGTGGTAAAATATTTTTATATCGTGCTTTACTAGCCACTATAAGATCTACAGGACTTATAACTTTGGCAACAGCAACCTCTGGTGTTGCAACCCCAATTCTTCCCGGAGGACGAATGGCTCATTCACGCTTCAAAATTCCTATTAATATTGATGAACAGTTCTCCTGTAATATCAGTAAGCAAAGCTCCCTCGTATCTTTAATTCGTGATGAAAAATTAATTGTATGGGATGAAGTATTAATGTCCAAAAAGAACATGATTGAAGCGTTTGATTAACTTATGAAAGACTTAACAGACACAAACATGCTCTTTGGTGAAAAAGTTGTAGTATTTTGTGGTGATTTTAGACAAACACTTCCTGTTGTTCGATGTGGAAAGAAGGAAGACTTTATTTCTGAAAGTCTATTAAATTCCCAAATTTGGAATAAACTTGAAAAATTAAGACTATCACAAAATATGCGTGCTAAAACTGACCCTGCTTTTTGTGAATACCTAATGAGAATTGGAAATGGAAAAGAAAAAATAAATATCAACAACAAAATAGAAATTCCGAAGCAGTTTATTGTTCCTTTCACTACCGAAAAAGAATCATTACATCTCTTATTCAAAATAATATATCCAAACTTACATACCTCTTTTAATGATTCTTCTTTTATGACCTCTCGAGTTATCTTGACTACAAAAAATGACTTGGTTGATGAAATAAATAATAGACTCATAACTCAATTTCCGACAAATGCTAAAATATTCATTGCTACTAGTGAAACAATTGAACTAAATGATCAAATTCAATTTGAAGATTTCTTGCACACTATAAACCTTCCTGGCTTACCTCCACACAAATTAATATTGAAACAAAACTGTCCTATTATATTATTAAGAAATTTAAACCCTTCTGAAGGTTTATGTAACAGAACACGATTAGTATGTTGCGATTTTAAAAAGCATGTTATTAGTTGTAAAATTGCAAGTGGTGATTTTAAAGATAAACATGTATTCATACCTAGAATACCATTACAATCGTCAGAGGATGAAAAAGTGTTTGTTCTCTTTAAAAGAACACAATTTCCAATACGCTTGTGTTTTGCTATGACAATAAATAAAGCACAAGGACAAACATTAGATTATGTTGGTATTTATTTACGTGAACCAGTTTTTTCTCACGGTCAATTATATGTTGCTTTGTCGAGAGCAAAAAGTTTCAAATCTATAAAAATATTGATCAGGCCACCTACTTCAGACAATGATGATGATCAATCGACCTATAATGTTGTGTACAATGAAATCATTCAAAAAGTTTTGTTATAAATATATTGACGCTATTTTTATAGATCACTCTGCTTAGATTGGTGCCTCTTAAACTAAAGAATTAACTATTACAGTGTTGTGTCCTACTAATAATATTAGTTGTATTATTGGCAAACAAGGAGCTTCGATTAAAAGCGTTAAAGGGTTTCTCATGCCAAAGAGTGCATTATCACAGTCATTTCCACTAAGGTATTGCTTTCTTTTCAGAATTCTTTAGTCCCCGAGTTGGTGAAATTTTGGCCTTTTAGAAGTCGTATTTCTTTTTGTACAAGTGTGCTGCATTGTTTATCGCTCCTGTCACTACTTTTGAAGAATTCGACATGCACCTGCTGATATTTTTGCAGATTCCAAGCAACATAATTTGCCACTGCTTTTCTTCTCTTTCATAATTGTGGAACAAACTTTCACACAAAAAGCATCCATTTGTGGGATTTCACAGGGTACATGTTGTTGTTGTTGTTGTTGTTGTTGTTGTTTTGAACTGGAATTATTTATTTTTTTTTTAGTGAAATCAAATCAAGGATCTTTGTTTCCTTTGATTCATACTTTTGTTGTTTAGTATTAGCGTTAATTGGGCCTGCTGCCTGCATAGAGTGAAATTGTTTCAAATGATTCATATTAGTTTTTCTTTTCTACTTACTTCTTCACAATCAAATATTAAGGATGCAGTCTTTTTTTTTGCTTCATTTACTCTTTATCTTTCTCCAGACAATGAGTAGGTCTTTTTTGTAATTCTGGATTGCAGCTAATCTCTGTCAACAAACAGTTGCTCAGTTCATCCAAGAAAGAATTATAAAGAAATAGATGTGTAAGTATGTTTACTTGATCTTCGAATGTATCCATTTGTATATAAGCTTTTTCATAAGATGTGTGTAATTGCAATTGTTATTTATGGTTAAATAGTACGGCCTCTTCTCCTAGAAAGGTTCTGATGACTGGAGGTTATCTTGTTTTGGACAGGCAGCAAAAAAAATTTTAATGTGTGAAGCTCTCTGAATTTTGCTAATATTATGACTGAGAGATGCATATACCCTTTTACTTTTTGCAGTGATTAAAAGAGTTCCTCATGAATTCAAAATTACTTGCTTAGAGGTCCGTTTCTTAATTTGCTTTCTTTGTTTGCAGTATAACTTTTAACATGTTAAATAAAAGAAGTTTTGTACGTCTGCTAAGGCCATCAGACTGGGGAGGCTTTCAGACTATTGCTTTGTTGATTTGCAATGGCATAATGCTTTTGTCTTTTAACTGAAATAAAGACAACTCGATTATATTTTTATTCAATCTTTCTTTTTTGCTAGCTTAAGTGAGTTATGGCTTGTAAACAGTATACAACCAAAGCCATGAAGACTCACTATTTACACTATAAAAATAGCTTGGTCTATACACTAAAATTTGCTTACTATTTAACTAATCTTCCTACTGTTCAAGGTAGATGAAAGTTGGGTTGTTTGTCATGCCACTTAAATATGGCCGTACAGAAACATCAAAGTGTGTTTAATCCAAAAATAACATACCCAGTGTGGTTCCACAAGTAGCTTCTAGGAAGAGCGGAGTACATTCAGACCTTATCCCTATCTTTGTGGCATCAAGTTTTTATGAAATAAATAAACTTTGGGAAACATCACCGGCAAGGAATATTGAAATAGAACAAATTCTTGAGGAATTACTGGCTATTTAGAAGATAAGTTACTAATTTTGAGCATATGTATCTAGCTATGGCTACAAGTGCAGATCAATAACTTGTTAACTTTCAAGTTTGGAGGATATAAATGCATTGTTCCCTTCCAATAAGAATCCCTTTGCCTTCTACGCTGGTTTTGGAACCAAACATACAGATGACATCAGCTGAAAGTTTCTTATGATATTTTTTATAACCTTCAGGGTCATATTGTTATAAATCGCCACATAGATATAAGATCATATACCTCTCACTGCCATATTTCCAGCCATTTTCTTATGTGAGCAGGTTCAATCTTTTCCCTTCTCTAATTTTTAGCTCATTAGCACGTCACAAAGTGAAGAGAATATATGATCTTGTGCTTTAATTTTATCCCATTTCCTATGGATGTAACATGATATTAAGTCCATGACAGTTGAAGCTATAACTTTTTATATACTTGTTCCATCCAAGATTATTGCATGTATCATTGAGAAAAGTGATTCATTGTGTACGGAGTCAAATGATGAACTTGTTGAGGTCTATATTGCATAACAGTCAAGCACTTGACAAGTTTTTTAATTGCTTATCTTTATATTTTCTCAAGTGGCCGAGCCATCTTTAAAACATGTAACTGTCTAGGGAAGTTAGTAGTGTAACGGATGCCCTTATCTAGATTGTACTTAGGCTCAAAGATGGTGTGATAAAAGACTGAGAAGATAATCTTAATCCATCTACAGGTGCTCCAATGTTAGATCCTCCAAGAGGCAGTCGCTATGGCATAAGTCGTTGTCGCTTCACTTCTGCTTTCCCTACATAACATAAAGTTTGATTTTGCACTACTGTAAAGTGCGTCTTTCTTACGACCACTGAGAAAAATCAAATTTTTAGGCCTTACTTATCTAGATGTTTTCATTGTTGCTATAAGATGATAAGTTTTTCTTGTGTTTACTCTGGTAGCCATGGAATTTGGCTTGTTTAGTTCATGTGCACATCTTGACTACTGAAGGTCTTTCCAGTTGAATTATTGGGCCCGCGCTGGCGCGGGTTCTCACACCTAGTAATTTTAATGGGTATGACAAGTCTTTAAATTTCTGCACCAAATAAATAGTATTGAAATCCTAATGTAGAATTTGATCTTTTATAGGAAAGAAAAAGTTTTTGCAGAAAATTGAGAAAAAGAAAAAATTGTTTTGCAAAACAATGCTTCAACCGTATAGATATAGTTAAAACATTTTAACACATTCTTTTATAAAAGACACACTTTTTCAATAAAAAGACATATCCTTTCATTTAAAAATTAAAACTAAAATATTAATTATTTTATTTAAACATTACTAACGATATTCACCATCAATCTTCTAACAAACGAATGACTTCAATAGTTGAATGCCCAGATATGAATCCATATTGGTTCTTAAAAGTGAACAACCTCAGGGGCGGGTCAATAAATTTGGTGGCCTAAAGTCAAACTTTAGTATGAGGCCTTAATTTAAAAATAAATAAATAATAAAATTTATCGCTCCTCCTCCCCCCCCCCTCCTTCTATGTATATATGCAAAGTTGTTGCTTACTTAGATAAAAGAGAAAATGAGAAGACATAATTTACTTTATTTATTTCAATTATCAAATGTAAATGATCCGTAAAAAGTCATATTCAAAGAACGTAATAAGGATCTAAAAGAGTAATTCATATTGTCTAAGAAAAGAAAGTGCAATGGTACTACCATTCATAAGTTCAGAAGTCTTCTTTTTTATTATACTTACTTCATATTAAAGTACTTGTCATGCTCCGTTTTAAACTGTCAAACTGTATACACCTAAAAAATTGTAATTTATAGAGCTTTTCGTGTAGTTTATGAATACAAATTGTAATTCGCTCACGCAAGAATTATTTTCATCAAAATTGAAGCTTTGTGATGACTATTGTATTATTTTGTTGTAGTTTGCAGGTCATAGATTATTGTACGGGTGGTAGATGAATGTCGGTCAGCTTTGAGGATTTTCTTTACGTAAAGATTGTCACACCCCTTTTTTTCGCCTCGAGGTTCGAGTCCATGGGTTTTTCCAATTAAAGTAACGGTTTTGAATAGGGATTATTTGTTTACAGAGTCGCCACTTGGAATTGAGTTTTGGTGTTTCAAGTCACCTTTTTGAATCCCTAGTCAAAAGGAAATAACTCTTCGTTATGGTCTACGAAAACAGAAGATCGGGGAAGAAATTTTGTTGATCGAGGGGAAGGTGTGAGGCACCCCTCGAATCCCGTGGTTCTAGCACGGTCGCTTTTATTGACTTATACTTGATTAAAATTATTTGAATAAATCGTTAAGGCTCAAATTTGCTCATTTTTATTATACCGAAAACTTGTCTATTATTTTATATTAAATAAATCGGTGAAAGTTTAAAATATTCAAATTAATTTTAGAAAAATATTTACCAAGGTGTATTTTTACATCCTTAAATTTTAAATATCTCAGAAAGATGCGGACGCCACATTCCTAATTGAGACAAAATATCTATTAAACGTGCCTAAAACTTGTCTAGCATTAAAAGGTGTTTGGTTCATCTCTTATGACCTCGCGATAGTTTTTCTTATCCATTTTTTACTCTTTTCTTAAAATTCACAACGAGTTTGAAATTAGTCCGCAACTCACCTCGTACCCTTACAATATTATTTTCTTTTTATTTTATCAATTATGATTATTAAGTGTTCGTCATTATGAAAAATTAAGATGATTGATAAATACCATAGACCAAACTTAATTACACCCGTTACCGATCAAAAGTAATAAATAAATAAAAATTATTCGAATTAACATTATGATAATTAACTACTCGGAAGAATACTCCTTTATTCACTTTAAATACCAGAAAAAGAAAAATTTCTCACAATTTTTGTACTGACCTAATAATCTATAATCTTAAAACTAACTTGACATAAGCTACAGGAAAATTGATTCATATACGAGAGGTCATCTTTTGTTTGACATCCAAACTTGGTAAAAAAAAAATTTAATTCTCTTTCTTTATCAAAACAACATACAATAGGCCAATACCAACCTAACATTAATTCTATATGGAGAAGAAAATTACAAATAGCATACTCTAAGAAGACTAAACTAAATATATCCAAAGAAACAAGGGTGTTGAATAAGAAAATAAAATACCGTGACTGAAATAAGGGGTAAAACAAAGTCCATGATTTTATTTACATCATTTTTTTTTTTGTGTGTGAGTGAAAATAACAGAAAATATTGTCACACCCCTTTTTTTTCAACTCCAAAAGATTAATTTTATGTTTCGAAAGGGTTTTATTATCAATGTGACAAAAAGTAAAAATTTGTTTCAAAAAGGATTATTTATACTCAAACTCAGAGTCTCCACTTGGCATAAACCGGTGTGCCAAGTCACCTTTGGAAAATCCTTTTCAAAATGATTTCACTCTTGAAACTGGTTTGCGAATAAAGATTCCAGTTAAGGAATTCTGTTGACCGAGGGGAAGGTGTTAGGCACCCCTCGATACCGTGGTTTGACCACGGTCGCTTGGTGGAGCAATATCGGCTAATTTAACACCACGAATGTATAAACCACACAAAGCATGCACAACAATCAATCAAGCAGACCAAAAAAAAACAATCCAAAATTTAGAGTTCAGTCCGAATTATACAGTCCAAAAATAGAAAAATACGAAAATATAAATCCTACTCTAAACTAGACCTAAACTAAGCTCCAATTCTCTACCCGATGCCTCGGGCCTTCATCATGAACCTCCTTTGCGTACATGATACATCGGGGCATTCCCCGGTGAATAGATACAAGTACCTCAGGGAATTCCCTGGCCAAATGAGTCCAATTGAATTAAATGCGATAAAATAAAACCATTCCAACACATATTTCAAACATGTCATCAATCCACCATGCCTAAATTTGTCGACCCAAGCCTATTATTTGTCTATCCATTCTCGACTTAAGACATAAATCTATCACGTGTCATATCAATAATAAATCAAAATTAATCCAAATCTATCCCTTTTGTCAATTTTCAATTTCTACCGTCAACTTCCTTTTTATCAATCGCACTATCAAAATTACTCAAATTCGTCCAGTACATATCATAAAAATCGCATCGTCAAGCCCATAATCACAAAATCGACAACAAAATGATCTGACAGAACATGATCACACCCACATAATCACAAGCAACTCAACAAATCAAGATAGAAAATGGGTTAAAGAAATGGACCTCGAAGAAACGTTCTTGTATGATAATAGAGAAATCCGAGAACCAAAACCCTCAACGGAGATCCCCAACGACGAGCAAAGCTCCAAATCACAGATATTCAATCCACCAGATCTCAAAACCCTCAAAGCACGATATTGGGAACAAACCCATAAACTAGACGAACCCGAAACGCCCTAACAATCCCAACAGATAACTGAAATCGACAATCGAACTCGTAAAGCCTGTAATATTTCTCGCCAAAATCGAATCAGAATCGAGAAATAACAGAGACCCGTATTCAAAATTGTACTCCCCGTTACTATTTCTCTCATTTTACATTGGATTTCATTCGAATCAGATGGAGGTGTGTCGGGTTTTGGGATTTTGGTGGAGGTGGAGCCGATTTTTGTCTCCCCGAAGCTCCGGCGAACTATAAAAGGAAGAAAACTGAAGATGATTCCAACGCGTTTTTTATCGGAGACGGCTGACTGAAGATGATTCCGGCGAGTCTATCACCGGAACAGTAAATCACTCCCGAAACCCTGCGTTCTCTCTCTCTGTGTGACTCTCTCTCAATCACTACCCTCTTTCCACGTGTATGATTTTTTGGTGGCGTGTGTGTGTGAGATGGTGTTGATGATGAAGTGGGTGTGTTCGTGTGTGTATGAACTGTGTGTGTGCGTGAATATTTATAGGGTGAGTCGAATTTTGTGAAGATAGTGTATTGTTATCAGTGCTCTAAAATGGCCTCTTCCTTTTGCTCCTTCCCCCCTGTATTGTTTATGTGGAGTGTATATTGTGAGTGGAATTTAATTCCAGTGAAGTGAGGGTGGGGTAGTGAGGTAGGTGTGATGTGGTTTATTTTGATTGGGTAGGTTGTTAGGATAAGATAAAATTAGCTAGGAGATTGTTATTTTTGTCATTTTATGGAGGGATTATCACACGGGTTGGGGGTACACGGTAGAATAAGGTAAAAATGGGTAAAAATGATATTTTGGGAGGACAAAATTAGGTGTCTACAGCATGCCTCTTTTGAATGTAAACACGAAGTGTTTTCAGACAAAGAAGTAGACAACAAGACAGAATTTTGTCCCGACCATTATTCAAAGAGAATGAAAAAAAATGGAGGAGGGAAACCGAGTCTACACTTAGGAAATCCTACCTACCCAAGTTACGAAGGAATCAATTGACACATATCTCAAAGGATTGGAAGAAGATGGACGATACCGAGTTGGAAAGTCGAGTGAGGTCTCGTCGAGGTTCCGATCCGCAGCTCTGTTATTACATCAAAAATGAAAATTACAAGTTAAAACATAAATGAAATTACAAAAACTCTATCTATGCAGCTTCTTTGACTCTTGACTTGCTATTTCATCACCCTGTTTTTCAGGCGGGCTCCTGACTTGCAATTTCTTCAACTTGTTGCTTGCCTTTCAATTTCTTCACCCTATTCTCCAGGCGGGTTCCTGACTTGCTATCTCATCAACTTGTTGCTATGCTTTCAATTTCTTCACCCTATTCTCCAGGCGAGTTCCTGACTTGCTATTTCATCAACTTGTTGCTATGCTTTCAATTTCTTTACCCTATTCTCCAGGCGGGTTCCTGACTTGCAATTTCTTCTACTTATTGCTTGGTTTTTCATTTATTCGCCCTGTGCTTCGGGCAGGCTCCTAAAATCACATCAAAACTGAAAAGAAAATTATCCTAAATAAATAAATGCATTTTCTATGAGTTAATTGGAATGACTCGACTAAAAGGTATGTCTTCTAGGAATCAAAGGAGGATGACTCGACTAAAAGGTAAGTCTCATAGGAATCAAATGGGAATGACTCAACTAAAAGGTATGTCTTATAGGGGTCAAAGGGAATGACCCGACTAAAAGGTACGTCTTATAGGAATCAAATGGGAATGACTCGACTAAAAGGTATGTCTTATAGGGGTCAAAGGAAATGACCCGACTAAAAGGTAAGTCTTATAGGAATCAAGGGGGATGACTCGACTAAAGGTACGTCTTATAGGAATCAAAGGGAATGACTCGACTAAAAGGTACGTCTTCTAGGAATCAAGGGAAATGACTCAACTAAAGGTACGTCTTCTAGGGGTCAAAGGGGATGACTCGACTAAAAGGTACATCTTATAGGAATCAAAGGGAATAAATCGACTAAAAGGTACGTCTTCTAGGTGTCAAGGGGAATGACTCGACTAAAAGGTACGTCATCTAGGGGTCAAGGGAATGACTCGACTAAAAGGTACGTCTTCTAGGGGTCAAAGGAATGACTCGACTAAAAGGTTCGTCTTCTAGGAATCAAAGGTAATGACTCGACTAAAAGGTACGTCTTATAGGAATCAGAGAAAATGACTCGACTAAAGGTACATCTTATAGGAATCAAAGGGGATGACTCGACTAAAAGGTACGTCTTCTAGGAATCAAAGGGAATGACTCGACTAAAAGGTACGTCTTATAGGAATCAATAGGAATGACTCGACTAAAAGGTACGTCTTCTAGGAATCAAGACTTAAGTTAGAAAGTGCATTACCTAAAAAGCAAAATTTGAATTACCCAATCAAGGAAGTGTGTTTCCTTACCAATGTTGTTTGAATTATCAAAACAATAAAGTGTGTCTCCTTACCAAAGTTGTTTGAATTACCAAAACAAGGAAGTGTCTCCTAGAGATCTTGAATTATGAGTTTTACTATGGTTTTGATTACCAAACCTGTGCAGCAACCTTGCCTCTTGCATTTGTTGAGGCGAGAAATTACGGCCTTTGATGTTTAGGCTCCGAAATCCTTGATTTGAATGCAACATGTATTCCTATTACATACAAAGAAAACTTGTGAGTTTAAAAACATGGTGGCTAGCTTGTGTCTTTGGCTTTTGAGGAAATTGCTCCTGCCCCCGTCACATTTAGCTTTGCTTCTAACCATTAGCATATGTCATTGACTTGCTGTATCATTGACCCAAACTCAGCTTATTAAGAGAGACTCTGAAACAAACACAGTATTTCTTCTTTGTCGTGTTTCTCAAATAAACCATTTGAACCTTGGTATTTCCATGAGTTCCCCGACTTCTCTGTTGACAAAACTTTCTGCATGCCCTTTTTGGGCTCACAATCATGTCTCTTTCATGTGCTAGCTTTTGTCTTGCTTTGTGCAATTAAAGAAGCTGGTAGCCAATTTTGAAATCTTTTCTCACTTGTTTTGACACGTACTTGACTCAAAGACAAGAGACAAAAAAAAATGACAATTTTTGTTTTGATAACTAACTCAAGAAAGATAAAATTAAAATAAAGAGAAGAAAGAAACGACAGTGAATGTCCCCTTTTAAAACAAAGAAACGAAAAATTCATCTAAAAATGACAGTCAACACTAATGATTATGCCATGCATTTTGGATTAAGCAGCTTGATATTTTCATCCAAACTTTCTACCCATTGTTGTTGAGTTAATGGCTTTGAAACTGAGTCGCTTTCTTAGGTCAATTGCATTTAAGACCCCATTCAGCTAGTGGCGCCTTGAAGGGTTTTCGCCAACAAGCTTCTTTCATTTTCTCTCGGCTCACTATCGCCTTATGGTGCCCGTGAGGGTTTTCACCAATAAGACTCTCTCATTTTTATTTCTCTTAACTTACCATCGCCTTATGGTGCCCGTAAGGGTTTTCACCAATAAAAATCTCTCATTTTTATTTCTCTCTTGATTCCCTATGCTGAGGAAGACAAATAGTTCCCAAATGCATCATCATATCCCTTGCATGCTCAGCCTTAAAATCCTCAAAGATTGATTTGAAGGTCTTTCTTTGGTTGTAACTTGGCTTTTGGATAAGGTTAGAAAGAAAGGATGGCGTGGGACCCAAACGATACTTGAAGTGGGGTAGGACTTACAACTTTTGGAATCGACTCAAACAATGAAGATTAACTCATGCCCCAGTTTCTTTTGACTGGGTGACTAAATTGTTTATTTGGTTAGATCGAGCCCTGAGTAGGGAAGCCTATGTATCTCACCCTCGAGAGAGGAGAATCAGGTCATGCGTAGTTCTGGCATCTTGTTCTTTTGCTTGATTTTGATTCTTTTTCTTTTCTTTTATTGACTCTTTTGTTTTGGGGATTTTTTTGACTCTATTTTTCTTGACACTCTTTTTTTTCTCTTTTTTTTTTGGACATATTTTTTGTCTCTTCTCTTCATTTTTTTTGAACTTTTCTGACTATTGTTTTGCTCGATACTTTTCTTTCGAGCTTTGCTGACTATATTGATTCCAAAAGAGGTGTATGAAAGAAAATAAGACTAAAGCTCAAATGGGGTAAACAAAGGATGACACAATGTTTGAATAGCAGAATGAAATGCCTTCGTCACATCAATCTTTGAAAATGCAAGTACATATCATGCATTATGAAAGTGAAAGATGAAGATCTTTTGACATCTTTTACAGCATTAAATTTGACTGAGTTTGTGCATCACTATTTCTTCTGCATTTATATGGCATACAACTCCACTTTTGTTGCGCATTCCTTACATTGAATGACTCATGATTTTGTGGAGCTGATTTTCTTTCTGTTCCTCTTGATATTGGATCACGCAGCCACTGTTCGACCTAATCGAGACATGTATTTTAATTGATGACCAAGTTAGGCTTGTAATCTCAAAATAATTGCCTTAATTTTCAAAGAAGACTTCAACTTGTCACCAAATGCCCCAGCACTCTATCTATTTTCTCAGATACTTTATTTTCCTAATTTTAACTCTCTGATCCAATTTTTCCTGATCAAGTGGATTTTAAGATCTGACTGAAAATTTTGCTAGCATGTCATATCACGAAGAATCAACATAAAATATACTATATAAAGAAAACAAACGAACAACACAAATTTAAAACACAAAGAAAAATGGGACATTTCAGTTAGTTGAAACAAAAGATAAAAGGGTTTGAACATAAACAACAAAAGGACAAAACAAGATAGATCCCGAACTACAACCCTGAAATAATTCGGATAGCAGAAAATAAAACAAAATAAGCTACCAGACCTCTTCCTAGTAAGAAGAGGGGTGACTTTTCAATTGCTCAGCCTGACATATTAGCCACTGGTTTGCATATCAACATGACTAGAGCTTCCACTACTGTCAGACACATTTCCTTCAACAAATAAGCTCTGGATCCCCATGCTTAACTCATTGCCTCCCACACATTGCGCAGTACCGCATGCTGGTGAAGAACTCTGTGGGATGGTCGAAGGGACAATGTTTTGCACCATAATCAATTTATCTTGAATTATCTTTTCTATTTCTCTTTTCAAAGCGCGACAATCTTTAGTACTATGACCCTGAACATCAAAATGATATGTACACCGTACATTAGGATCAAAAGTTCTTGAATGTGGGTCAGGATTATACCCAAGGAGAGGAGTGATCAAGCCCTATTGTACCAATCTCTGGAATAAACTTGCATAGGATTCCCCAATAGGAGTGAAATTATCTTTTTCCTTCCTTTTCTTTGCGAACTCTGGCCTCGGATAAAATTTGGATTTAGAGGTTCCTTGGTAAATTTGTGGGGGTCGAGGACGATGATGAGGGAAAGGTGCATGCCATTGTGGATAAGAAGATGGATGAGCATACAATTGTGCATTGTGCAAAGGATATTGAGGAAGTGGAATGGTATTTCTTGGATTTTGGGGAAAGAAACCTTGTTGCAAGTGGTTATGTGGATCTGATATGTAAGCTCGGGATTGAGGTTGACAGTATTGGTGGGTTGGACCTCTCAAACTCTGCTTTGGCCCTGTCATGACAATAGGTGCGTTTTCCTTCTTCTTTCCTTCAGTTTTCCTTGGTTGATTGCAATGTCGTCCCAAATGTTTCACAGAATCCTTCTGTCCATCAGGCTCTCCAAATTTTGATGTCTCAAAGCTGGGAGAAAGGTTAACACTTGAAGACATGCCCCAGTTTTTATATGAAACATCTTCATAGCCTATAAGTCCAGGGAAATTTTCCATATTATTTTCTACACTCTTAACTTTTCCAACCACTTTCTCTAGCTCTTCTAGCATGCTAGGCTTCTTAGTAAGAAATTTTGGCGGTCCACTTAATTTAACAGTAGGTTCAAGAGTATGATCATCAAGAGTATTGAACGTGGATTCACTAGTGGACTGGGGAAGCACAATCGTTGGATTGATAGCCAAAGTGGAAGTCTTAGTAGAAGGTTGAGCAATAAAAACACAGACGGTATGTGGTGTTGTGAATGTGGTAGACTTATACTGAGGAGATAAAGAAAGAGTGGTGGAAGTGTTGAGGTGCATTTGATGTGGAATGGATTCTGAGGCATGCCGTGGTGCATCAACAACAGTAGGAAACTGACTTTACGATTTTGACGGAAGACCCAAGGTATTTGCAGGGTCAAAAGTGGGGAACGGAGGTGGAGGCAGCCCACTGGCCCAAGCTCGATACATTTCCATCATTTGTTGTCTTAGTCTCAAATTATCTTTCTTTAAACTCTCAATTTCCTGACTCTTTGTTTCATCCATGGTGCCACTCTCTATATCCTTGTTGGACACAACTAAACCTTCCTTGGATTTGGTGAAATGGAAGACCAGCCAGGAAGCCACAAACCAACCACCTTAAACTAACTGAACAAGAGGCAACAAATATGTTAGAGTTCAACATTTTTCAAAACCTCTCTTTTTTTATTTTGTTTTTTTTAAAAGATCACCGAACCCAAGAAGGGCGCCTACGTATATCACCCCCAAGAGAGGAGAATCAGGTGTGCGTAGTTCGTGAAGTCGTGCCAAAATGGCCAATTGAACTTTTTTTCTTTTTTTCCTTTTTGAAACTTTAAGAAGAAAAGAAAATAACAAATTGTCAAAAGAATTGACGAAAATCTTTTTTTGCATTTTTTAGGCTTAACATCCTTATACAAAATGAAACCTATGATTATGAAAGAAAAATCTTTTGGGGTTTTTGATTTTGAATTTCATAGGAAAATGAAACTTGAAACTATTAAAGAAAAATATTTTTGTAGTTTTCTTTTAGAGATGTATATGAAACACCTACTCTAAGTGAAGAGTGAAGAAAATCTTTTTGAATTTTTCATATTTCTGTACAAAATGAAATCTATGATTACCGAAAAAATATTTTTGGATTTTTTATTTTGAATTTCATGTGAAAAATGAAGCCTAAACCTATTAAAGGGAAATATTTTTTTTTGTTGTTTTCTTTTAAAGATGTACATGAAACACCTACTCTAAATGAAGAGTGAAGAAAATCTTTTTTTTTTAAATAAGATCCCCGAACCCAAAATAGGTTGCCTACGTATCTCACATACCGAAAGAGGAGAATCAGGGGTGCGTAGTTCGTCCAAATTGGACAATTAACGATTAACTAATAAATTGACCCTAACTTAAGAGACAACCAAAACAAACGAATAAAAACTTGTTGGATTTTCAACTAGACACTTCAACTAAGACTGACACCACCAATTATGAAGAAAATCTTTTCGGTATTTTTGTCTTTGACAAATAAGTAGAAAGGACAAACAAAACCCTCTTTTTTTTCTTTTTTTTTGTTGAACTTATGGTACTTTGAGAAGATATATGCAAAACGTAAAAAAAATCTTTTTGAGTTTTTGGATCGTGAAGAACAAAAGCCATAAAGAACTCTAAAATAAACTACGACACTCCTTTTGATTCATTCTTTTCGACTCACTTTTTCTAAAAAAAAATTCTTCTTCTTTTTTTTTTCTTTTTCTTTTTTTTTTCTTTTTTTTTTCTTTTTTTTGCCTACGTACCTTACTCCTAACAAATGTTTTTTTCCCAAATCAGTCCGTCAAATGACCACGTTACCCTTAAAGATGCAACAGTTAGCACGTAGGGATGCTTTAGAGGTGAGTCTCCTACAAAAGGCCACATAGGTCCCGCTAGGTCTCAGTATGATGCACATAAGCATGACCTAAAGGCTGACCTACGTTGTGGTTCACTAACAAGGCTGTTCGGGGGAGCGTATGGTCGATAGTGGCTGCGACAGCTTTTTACCTACTCCATAATACCGATGGCTCCCTCTTAAAATAAGGGTGACTCAACTAAAGGTCGTGTACAACAGGTGTACTACGTACTTGTTGTAGAAAAAAGGCCTGGGGGTAGACACATGATGACAGATATAAAAGCGGTAACACATAGGATAAATACTATAAACAAAGAGAACGAAAAACGCACAAAAGTGAAAACAATAACACAAACAAAATCACAAACAATGCTTATACACTCGTAATGCCAAACAAAGCTGATGCGACTCCAAAAATATCTCAAATTCTGAAAAGATAAATTCCCCAGCAGAGTCGCCAGAGCTGTCACACCCCTTTTTTTTGAACTCCAAAAGATTAATTTTATGTTTCGAAAGGGTTTTATTATCAATGTGACAAAAAGTAAAAATTTATTTCGAAAAGGATTATTTATACTTAAACTCAGAGTCGCCACTTGGAATAAACCGGTGTGCCAAGTCACCTTTGGAAAATCCTTTTCAAAATGATTTGACTCTTGAAAATGATTTGCGAATAGAGATTCCGGTTAAGGAATTCTGTTGACCGAGGGGAAGGTGTTAGGCACCCCTCGATCCCGTGGTTTGACCACGGTCGCTTGGTGGAGCAATATCGGATAATTTAACACCACGAATGTATAAACCACACAAAGCATGTACAACAATCAATCAAGCAGACCAAAACAAAACAATTCAAAATTTAGAGTTCAATCCAAATTATACAGTCCAAAAATAGAAAAATACAAAAATATAAATCCTATTCTAAACTAGACCTAGACTAAGCTCCAATGCTCTACCTGATGCCTCGAGCCTTCATCATGAACCTCCTTTGCGTACATGATATATCGGGGCATTCCCCGGTGAATAGATACAAGTACCTCGGGGCATTCCCTGGACAAATGAGTTCAATTGAATTAAATGCGATAAAATAAAACCATTCCAACACATATTTCAAACATGCCATCAATCCACCATGCCTAAATTTTTCGACCCAAGCCTATCATTGGCCTATCCATTCTCGACTTAAGACATAAATCTATCACGTGTCATATCAATAATAAATCAAAATTAATCCAAATCTATCCCTTTTGTCAATTTTCAATTTCTACCGTCAACTTCCTTTTTATCAATCGCACTATCAAAATTACTTAAATGTGTCCCGTACATATCATAAAAATTGCATCGTCAAGCGCATAATCACAAAATCAACAACAAAACGATCCGACAGAACATGATCACACCCACATTATCACAAGCAACTCAACAAATCAAGATAGAAAATGAGTTAAAGAAATGGACCTCGAAGAAACGTTCTTGTATGATAATAGAGAAATCCGAGAACCAAAACCCTCAACGGAGATCCCCAACGACGAGCAAAGCTCCAAATCACAGATATTCAATCCACCAGATCCCAAAACAATCAAAGTACGATATTGGGAACAAACCCAGAAACTAGATGAACCCGAAACGCCCTAACAATCCCAATAGATAACTGAAATCGACAACCGAGCTCGTAAAGCCTTCACTATTTCTTGCCAAAACCGAATCAGAATCGAGAAATAACAGAGACCCGTATTCAAAATTGTACTCCCCATTACTGTTTCTCTCGTTTTACATTGGATTTCATTCGAATCAGATAGAGGTGTGTCGGGTTTTGGGATTTTGGTGGAGGTGGAGTTAATTTTTGTCTCCCCAAAGCTCCGGCGAACTACGAAAGGGAGAAAATTGAAGACGATTCTGACGCATTTTTGATCGGAGACGGCTGACTGAAGATGATTCCGGCGAGTCTATCGCCAAAACAGTAAACCACTCCCAAAACCCTGTGTTCTCTCTCTCTCTGTGACTCTGTCTCTCTCAATCACTACACTCTCTCTGCGTGTATGATTTTTATGGTAGCGTATATGTGTGAGATGGTGTTGATGATGAAGTGGGTGTGTTAGTGTGTGTATGAACTGTGTGTGTGCGTGAATATTTTCAGGGTGAGTCAAATTTTGTGAGAATAGTGTATTGTTGTCAGTGCTACAAAATGGCCTCTTCCTTTTGTTCCTTCCCCCATGTATTGTTTATGTGGAGTGTATATTGTGAGTGGAATTCAATTCTAGTGAGGTGAGGGTGGGGTAGTGAGGTAGGTGTGATGTGGTTTATTTTGATTGGGTAGGTTGTTAGGATAAGATAAAATTAGCTATGAGATTGTTATTTTTGTCATTTTGTGGAGGGAGTATCACACGGGTTGGGGGTACATGGTAGGATAAGGTAAAAATGGGTAAAAATAATATTTTGGGAGGACAAAATTAGGTGTCTACAAATGTATAATTTAGTTATCCATAACCTAATAATCACCTTCTGTTAAGAGTACAAATAAGAGTTAAACTTTCTTTAGGTTTAAAAAACTATTTCATTACTTAATGCTTAAATTTTCTTTACTGAATAGTCTCTTGAAAAGCATAATTTCATCCGGCAAGTTTAATATCCATGCAACAAGACAACAAATGTCTAATAAATATATTCCTCAAAGAATTGCTAGACGAAAGATAATAGAATCAACATTTACGTCAAGTGATATACAAAATCATTTAAACGCGTTGATTCATACTTCCATTCACAATAATTTTAATCAAAATAAATAAAATTAATAGAGTTGAAACCTGTGTGATGAACTATTTAAAGGAAAGAACAAACGACGTCCGAAAACTAGAACAGAAATCTCACAACTTTGACCTCTTCACTCTTTGTTTTTCGTTCAATTTCTTCTTTGTTTCTCCCTGTTTTTATTTTTTAAGTTTTTCTCTTTTTTGTTTCTTGTTTTCTCTCCTCTTCTCAGTAATTTTCTTAGATTTTTTTTTTATTTCTTGTTGTAGTATCTGATGATGAATGCCAACTTAGTGATCATCAATGTTCGTATATTTCAGGGGGAAAGTGCTTAAATAATGGGACTCCTGGGGGGGAATAAAAGAGGGGGTAACAGTTATTTAGATAAAAGATCAGATTAAAAAAATTCAAATTTCAAATTATATTTATTTATTTATTTTAATAAAAGATAATATTAATAATAAATCAAAAATAAATAATATAATAAATATAAATAAAATAATAATCAACGAATTTTATATTTAACAAAAAGATAATAACAATTTATAAATAAATAAATAAAAATATAATAAAATAATATTAAAACTATTAATTTATTTATTAAAATTTATAAAAGAAAACATATATTTAATTTTTATATTATTTTTAAAATTAGAATAAAATAAAAATAAAGATCAAAATATATGATTAAATATAAATATAAATATTTAATATCGATAGACAAATTAAAATATAGGGAGGATCAAAAATTACGTGTCTACATTTTTGCCCTTCTTTGTGTGAAATCTAAAAGAGTTTTCAAACAAAGAAGTAGACATGATATGATTTTTGACCCTCCAATTATTTGAAAGGTTAAAATAAAATATAAAAGAAAACAAAAATATGACTGAGTCCTGTTTTTGGACATTCTACCTATCCTGGGTTATAAGGGAATCAGGTCACAAGTAGTTCAAAGGTAGTATGGAGAGAGAAAAAGTTAAAGTCGAGTGAGATTCCATCGAGTTTTCGGACGACTTCTGCCTTTTACATTCAAATGACTAACAAAAATTAAAAATAAAATAAAAATTGCAATCTCTAGAATCTTAATTCAAATCTTCATGATTTGAACTTGAAAATTCACCCTATTCTTCAGGCGGGCTCCTGACTTGTTATTTTTTTCACCCTGTTCTTTAGGTGGGCTCCTGGATTTACAATTTCATCACCCTGTTCTTCAGGCGGGCTCCTGGATTTGCAATTTCTTCACCCTGTTGTTCAGGCGGGCTCCTGGACTTTCTTTTCTTCACCCTGTTCTTCAGGCGGGCTCCTGGACTTCCTTTTCTTCACCCTATTCTTTAGGCGGGCGCCTGAACTTTTTTTTTTCTTCACCCTGTTCTTCAGGAGGGCTCCCAGACTCACAACAAATAGTGAAACAGAAAAATAACATCTCATTCTTTAGGAGGGTCCTGGATATAAAATAAATTCTCATTCTTCAGGAGGGTCCTGAGCATAAAAATAAATTCTCATTCTTCAGGAGGGTCCTGTCCCATTCTTCAGGAGGGTCCTGAGCATAAAATAAATTTCATTCTTCAGGAGGGTCCTGTCCCATTCTTCAGGAGGGTCCTGAACATAAAATAAATTCATACAACACATAAAATTTTTGCCGCAGTTTGTACTGGAAAAATTTATGTGTCACTGAATCTTAATATATCTCGCAAAGAATAAAGTTTACCGCGACCGAGATCCAGCATCGATGTTGTAACCATGCTTCTTGCATTAAGAGAAGTGTGAAATTGCATTCTTTATCTGAAAACATTTATTTCATCTCTGTTCCAAACAAAGAAAAATTGTGAGTTTTTTAAAACATGCGGTGGTTGGTTTGTGGCATTTGGCTTTTGAAGTGGCCACTCTCGCACTTGCCATGCTCAACTCTTTTTCAATCCATGATAATATTCATTTAATTGTCATACTTCTGACTCAGAATTCTGACTACTGAGATTCTCAATTCAAATCATATTTCTGTTGTATGATGCTTCTGAGTTTAGCTTTCAATACATCCCTTAAATTTTCACGAGTTTAAAATGGTCAAATTACAATCATCTTGAGTACCTTACTTTTACTTTGAAACGTTATCTCTGTGCATCGACCCTTTGTCTTGCTTTGTACCCTTAAAGGAGTTGGTAGCGAGTTTGGAGTCCTTTCTCACTCGACCTGACGTGAATTTGACTCAAAAGACAACAAAATTTTTCCGTTTGATGACAAGGACACAAAAAATAAAAAATAAAAATAAAAATAAAACAAAAAAAAGACAATAGGCATCTCTTTTTCAAAACAAAGAGAAAACTTATCTGAATGTGGAAACCGATTTTGGTGATTATGACATGCATTTTGAATCAAACAACCAGATCTACCCACACCAATTATTACAACTTTTGTCCACTTATTGAGCTTGAAATTATGTCAATCTTGAACTTGTTCCTTCTTGATAACAACCTTTCTTCGGCTAGTAGCACCTCAATGGGTTCTTGCCAATGAGCCTATCTCCTTTCCATTTCTGTCTCAGCTCACAGTCGTCTTATGGTGCCCGAAAGGGTTTTCACCAATAAGACTCTCTCATTTTCATTTTTTCATTTTTTATTTTAAATAAACACCCAAAATATGAAATATTATACACTCATAACATGCTTAGCCTTGACATTCTCAAAGATTGATCCGAAGGTCTTTCTTTGGTTGTAACTTGGCTTTTGGATAGGGTTAGAAATAAAGGTCGGCATGAGGCTCAAAAATTTATATAACATTGGGTAAAACATTCAAATTTTGGAATCGATTCTCTTAAGAAAATAAACTTTTGCCCCAGTTTTCTTTCATTCTGGGTAATTTAAATTTCCTTTTGGTTGGACCGAACCCCGGAGTAGGGCTACCTACGTATTTTGTCATAGCAAGAATTAGGTCAAACGTAGTTCAGGAAACATCATTCTTTTGTTTGATTTTGAATTTTTGATTGATTTCTTCTTCTTCTTTTTTTAATATATATTTTTTCAACTTTTTTTTTTGCATTTTTATATTTATTTTTCTGACTTTAATTTGATTCCAAAAGAGGAGTACAAAGAAAAATAAAAGCTCAAAGGGGTAAGAAAAGGTTGATATATTGTTCGGATAGTAGAACAAAATGCCTTCATTATTTCAAATCTTTAAAAATGTAAGTACAAAACATACATAACATAATTGTACATGAATATCATACATAATATCTTTTAACTGCATCAGCATTGGCCGATATTCCCTCTATTTTGCCTTCTACATCAGTTATATATAATGCGTCATTAGGTAACACTTTCTTCACCATGAATGGCCCATGCCAATTAGGAGAAAATTTGCCTTTGGCTTCAATCCGATGGGGTAGGATGCGCCTTAGTACTAACTGACCAACTTCAAAATGTATGTGATGCACCTTTTTGTTGTATGCCCGTGCCATTCTCTTCTGTTATAGTTGTCCATGACATACTGACATCAATATTTTTTTCATCAATCAAGTTTAATTGCTCCAAATGAGTCTTGACCCATTGGTCTTCATCAATTTCAGCTTCTACAACTACTCGAAGAGATGGAATCTCAATCTCTGTAGGTATAACTGCTTTAGTTCCATACACTAACAAGTAAGGAGTTGCACCAATTGAAGTCCAAAATATAGTACGATAACCCAACAAAGCAAAAGATAACTTTTCATGCCATTGTCGGGAACCCTGCACCATCTTACGGAGTATTTTCTTTAGGTTCTTGTTGGCAGCTTCTACAGCTTTATTTTCCTTTGGGCAATAAGGAGTAGAATTTTGATGCATAATCTTAAATTATTGGCACACTTCTTGCATCAAATGACTGTTGAGATTTGCAGCATTATCGGTGATAATTATCTTCGAAATGACAAACCGACAAATAATGTTGGAGTGAATAAAATCAACCACCGCTTTCTTGGTCACTGACTTGAAAGTCGTTGCTTCCACCCACTTTTTGAAATAATTAATGGCTACCAAGATGAATCTATGTCCAGTCGAGGCCTTCGGTTCAATTGTTCCAATTACGTCCATTCCCCAAGCCACAAAAGACCATGGAGCAGTCATTGTATGCAACTCATACGGAGGGGAATGTATTAAGTCTCCGTGTACCTGGTATTCATGACATTTACAGTGAAATTAATGGAATCTCTCTCCATGGTGAGCCAATAATAACCTGCTCGAAGTATTTTATTTTCCAAAACATACCCACTTATGTGTGGTCCACAAATCCCAGAATATGCTTCAGTCATGATTTTTGAAGCTTCTTTAGCATCTACACACCTCAAAAGTCCCAATTCAGGAGTCCTCTTATACAAGATTCCTCCACTTAGGAAAAATCCACTAGACAAACGTCTAATAGTTCTCTTTTGATTACCATCGACATGTACAGGATATTTCCCGATCTGAATATATTCTTTGATATCATGGAACCACGGCTCTGCAACAAGTTCTTCCTCAACAACATTGCAATATGCATGTTGATCATGAATCTGTCTATGCAAATGATCAATATAAGTTTTGCGGGATGTTGAAGCATCGAAGATAAGGTCACTAAAGCATCAGCGATCTCATTATGAGCTCTGGGAATGTGTTTGAACTTCACTGATACAAATTGTTGACAAAGATCTTGCAAACAACCTCTATATGGTAGGAGTTTCGAATCATGAGTCTCCCAATCTCCTTGGATTTGGTGGACTAATAAATCTGAATCTCCCAATACCAACAGTTCTTGAATCCCCATATCAATGGCTAATCTCAATCCCAGAATGCAAGCTTCGTATTCTGCCATATTATTGGTACAATAAAATCGAAGTTGGGCTGTTATAGGATAATATTGTCCTGATTCAGAAATAAGAACCGCTCTTATCCCCACTCCTTTTACATTAGCAGCTCCATCAAAGAATAACTTCCAGCCTGAATAGCAATTATCAGAAACAATCTCATCAACACACAAAACTTCTTCATCTGGAAAATAAGTCTTCAATGGCTCATACTCCTCATCAATAGGATTTTCAGCCAAATGATCCACTAAAGCTTGAGATTTTATTGCAGTTCGTGTCACATAGACAATATCAAACTCTGTGAGCAACATCTGCCATTTTGCGAGTCTTCCTGTGGGCATGGGCTTCTGAAAAATATATTTTAAAGGATCCATATGAGATATGAGGTAAGTAGTATAAGATGACAAGTAATGCTTCAACTTTTGTGCTACCCAAGTTAAGGAGCAACTCGTCTTCTCGAGAAGAGTGTACTTAGCCTCATAAGTGGTAAACTTTTTGTTAAGGTAGTAGATGTCTTGTTCTTTTCTGCCCGTGACATTATGTTGAACCAATGCACAGCCAAAACAATTGTCTAACACAGACATGTACAATATCAAGGGTCTACCTGGCTCTGGAGGAACCAAAAAGGCGGATTCGACAAGTATCTCTTAATTTTGTCAAATGTCTCTTGACATTCTTCAGTCCATTCAACTTTAGCATTATTCTTCAACAACTTGAATATTGGCTCACAGGTTGTCGTAAGCTTAGCAATGAATCTACTGATATAATTCAACCTTCCAAGTAAGCTCATCACCTCCGTTTTATTTTTTGGTGGAGGAAAATCTTGAATAGCTTTTATTTTTGAAGAATCTAACTCAATGCCACGTTGACTGACTATGAACCCCAAGATTTTTCCTGATGGAACTCCAATTACACATTTCGCTGGGTTAAGTTTGAGATCATATCTTCGAAGCCTTTCAAAGAATTTTCTGAGATCTTTGACATGGTCAGACTGCTCTCTTGACTTAATGATCATGTCGTCCATATAATCTTCAATATCTTTGTGCATCATATCATGAAACATTGTGGTCATTTCCCTCATGTAAGTTTCCCCAACATTCTTTAGTCCAAAGGCATAACTTGATAACAATATGTCCCCCATGGCGTAATAAATGATATCTTTTCTGCATCTTCTAGATACATAATGATCTGGTGATACTCCGCATAACAATCCACAAAAGAAGCAAGATCATATTTAGCACAATTTTCTAACAAAATATGGATATTGGGAAGTGGAAAATTATCTTTCGGACTTGCTTTATTTAGATCATGATAATCTACACACATCCGAACTTTGTCGTCCTTCTTTGGAACAGGGACAATATTTGCCAACCAAGTAGGATATTGGGGAACTCGAATGACTTTATCTTCAAGTTTCTTCTTGATTTCCTCTTTGATTTTTACACTCATGTCAATTTTAAACTTCCTTAACTTTTGCTTGACCGGAGAAAAAGCAGGATCAATTGGCAACTCGTGAACTACCAAATCAGTGCTCAAACCGGGCATATCATCATAAGACCACACAAACATGTCTTTATAATCATGCAAAGCTTCAACTATAGCTTTCTTTTGTTGTGGTTGAGCATGTACACTTATCTTAGTCTCCCTAATATTTTCATGATCTCCTAAATTGATCACCTCAGTTTCCTCCAAATTGGGATTTGTCTTATTCTCAAACTATTTAAAATCTTTGTTTATATCCTCAAATGCTTCTCCTTCATCGTATTCAACTTCTTTATTCATTATTTCATAATTAGATTGGGTTTTTAAATCTGGTTGACAATTCTTCATGCATGTCATATCATTAGAATCGGCATATAAAGAACTGTATGATAGAAAGTAAATAAATAAAAATCAGACTCAAAATAAAATGAAGGAAAACTACGCTTTATTAAAAACATAGATAGAAAGAGTTTTGACCTAAAATACTAAGTTTAAAGTTCTGAATTACAATCCTAGAATGATTCAAATACAGGAGTAAAAACAAACAAACTACTAAGACTGTAAGAAAAACAAACAAACTACCAAGACTCCTTTATAATAGGGAGATGAGTGGCCTTCCAATTGTTAAGTTGGACATCAAGGCCGACAAACTGCACAACTGCATTGCTGGTACCTTCCTCAATTTCAACCATATCAGTTTCAATGAACATATTTTGAAAAAGGCCAATCAACTCTGTATCATCATTATTCATTGATTCTGCAGTAGGTAACTTAGAGGATCCAACAACACTGAATTTGATGAAAGACTCGTGAAGTGGCGGTATCGGCTTGGTAAGTGACCATGACTCTTTCTTACGCTTTTTAGCCTTCTTTATATCTTCAGCAGTAGGCTCGTATCCCAAACCAAAAATACCAAAGTTCTCATAGAGATTTACCGGATGAACTATGGCTTGCAAAATCATCTGTAGACCTTTTCCTGGTTCGAAACCATGCTTCAACATTTCATTCACTACCATAAAAAATGCAGAGGACAATTGTGGTCTTGCGATGAGATTCCCCTTGAGGATATGCTCAATAGCCACTACCTCAGAAGCTTGATGAATTAACACTTTATCCGCAGTATCTTCTTCGATGGAGGAAACTAAGTAGTCTTTATACATGGATAAATCTCCTTCACCATGAATAATTATTTTTTGCCTGTCGTGTTCAAATTTGATCATTTGATGCAATGTTGATGCGACTGCTTTAGCCCTATGAATCCATGGCCTTCCCAATAACATATTATATGAAGTTTTAATGTTCAGCACTTAGAAATCCATAGCAAACTCTACAGGTCCAATTGTCAATATGAACTCTATTTCACCAATGGCATCAATTTTTGATCCGTCAAAACCTTTGACGCATACATTATTAGGTCGGATCCTTTCCACATTAACCTTTAACTTTTGAAAAGTTGACATAGGACAAATGTTAGCGCATGATCCTCCATCAATTAACACTCGAGTAATGATGGAATGTTCATATTTCACAGAAATGTATAGACCTTTGTTATGCTCAGTACCTTCCATAGGCAATTCATCGTCTGAGAAAGTAATTTTATTTGTTTCAAGGATCCTTCCAACAACTTTTTCCAGCTGATTCACTCTAATGTCACTGGGAACACATGATTCATTAAGAATCTTCATTATAGCCCTGCGGTGTTCCTCTGAATGTATCAATAAAAACAACAAAAAAATTTGTGTTGGTGTCCTCTTCAGCTGTTCTACAACAAAATGTTCTGGCAATTTCATTTTCTTTAAGAATTCTTCAGCTTCTTCATCAGTGACAGGCTTCTTGACTGTCATTCGTTCTTCAACGCCTTTTTTATTCTTTCTTAACTATACTAGAGTATAACATCTTCCAGATCAAGTTAATCCCCCTACTTCATCTACATCTTCAGTCATTTTTTTCCCCTTGTGCATCACTACAACGCGATCATAATTCCAAGAGACAGCCTTGGTATCAATCATAGGCAGCTGTGACACTGGTTTAATAACAATAGAAGCTATGGGAGCTCCTTTTATGATTAAAAGAGGCTTATTGGATCTTCCGGGAACAATAAGCTTTGGTTTTACTTGACTTGACCCAATATTTTTTGAAATCTCTTTCCCCACCACCAAGGAAACATTTGATATTCGGGTTTTGTTATCACCACCTCTGCTTTTGCAAGCTTTTCTTTCGTCAAATCTACAGCATTTGCTGATTTTTCTGAATCAGTTTTAATTTTAATGATCGGCTTGAAGGATATTACAGCATCTTCATCATTGGGTATCACTTCAATAATGTTTGTTTCATTATGATCTGGCATCGGATTTTGATTGATATTTGGAGCGTCTGAACTTTCTACCATGATCTGTTGGGTGTCAATCAGCCCTTGAATGGCTCTTTTCAGATACCAATATTTTTCTGTGTCATGCCCTGGGGCATCAGAACAGTATTCACACCTTCTAGAATAATCCAAATTCTTCGAGGGAGAATTCAGGACCCTTCTCTCAATTAGGTTAAGTACATTCATTTTCCTCAACCTATGAAATAAACTGGTGTAAGATATTCCAATAGGAGTGAAATTATCTTTGACCATATTATCCCTTTTAAAGTCTGCTCTAGGCTAAAACTTAGACCTGGGAGGGCCTCTTTGAACTTGCGGTATCGGTGGATGATTTTTCATGGCTGGTGCACGCCATTGCGGGTAAGAAGAAGCCCGAACATATGGTTGTGCATTGTAAATAGGATATTGAGGGGATGGAACGAAAAATAATGGATTTTGTGTTTATGGTTGACTTGCACCTCTCCAGTTTTGTCGTGAACCTGGCACGACAGTTGCTACATCCTCTTTTCTTTTTTTCCCCCGAAACTTCCTGCACCACTTTGAATTGCATGTGTTGTTGCTTTTAAAGCAGCTTGGCTAATAATCTTTCCTGACTTGATTAATATAAATACGACAAAATAATTGATCCAACTCCTAAAATAAAACCTACTAACTGATCTGAAAACTAAAAGACATAATATCTAAACAAGAAGTTTTAAAAACTGAAAATGAAAAACTATGACAAAAAAAAAACTGTCCATTCAAGGAGACATCGGCTTAATATGTCCTCCCAAACTCAAGTATATGTCCTCCAATGAAGTAGTGAGACATTGTGCGAAAGCTGGTACTTGTGCCAAAAAATCTTCACGATCTAACTGCTGATAATTCAAACCCATTCTAGCAGTATCCTGTGCTACACGGCGGACCTTTTCTCGGAGACAAGTGAAGGCCTGATCCCATTCGTGGTCCTATCGATCTCGAAAATCAACCATCTCTCTTGTACGGTGTTCACGAGCAGAAGAAACCTCCTACTGTTCTCGAAAATTTCCTTTTTCACGGATCTACTGAGATCTCTCTCGATCAAATTCTTCTTGCATATTCTTTTCAACTTCTTGCAGTTGCTATCGGTGAGATGCGGCAAGTTCTGCAATGTGTGACCCCCTGGTGGTAGCCAATTTGATTTGTCCCCGAAGTGCAACCTCAATATCTGTTGATTTAGCTTTCTCTTCAACCAATTCCCTTTGTTGTTCGTCTAATTTTGCCCTGGCATGCTCTAATTCATATCTCAAAACTTGGTTGGCCTCATGATGTTCTCGCATGGCTCTCTCAATTCTTATCCTAATTCCAGCTCCCTGATCTATAGGTCCCCTAACCGATCTTTCTGGTATGACTGGTGGACTCGACTGTTCTTCAAACCATTCATGGTAATTTGGGTACACTTCTCCTTTCTCATTCTCTATGACCATCTTTTCAATCCCCATAATATGGCAACCCACCCAAATCTATTGGTCCAATTCCTCCGAAAGTGGGATCTCTGATCTGACCTCAACTACAAACTCGGTCATATTTTCCGTAATGGGAATTATTTGACGTCTTCCAAGATGATGTAAAACTCTTAATAGAACATACGGTTGAACACCTCTAATACCCATTAATAATAAGAACGGCCGAATGACAGAACTATGTATGACTTGCCTCCAAGGGAACCAAGGGAGATTCCAAGTGATTTTATCTGCTGACAGAGAACGAAAAAGCTTATCCCAGTCTCTAACTCCTTCTGGGCATTTATATTTCTCTAACCTCTCTTCGTAATCTTTGATGCGATTGAATCTTTCAGGATTAAATCAAGCCATTGTAGGACGTCGGTAGAGATGTTCCACAATCCACATCTATAACAAGATATTTCATCCCTCGAAAAAAACTCTTTTCTTTCTGAAAAATAGTTAAAGCACGGTAGATATCTACCAGGATCATTAGTACCATAGTGTAATCTTTCTTAATCAGTATCTTTACCACTCCTGCTAAACGAATGTTAATTTTTTGTTCTCTCCTTGGGAAGACCATAGTGCCTAAAAAGGCTACCATGAATGCAAATCGTCTGTGAACCTACCAAGCCTCAAAATTTCCCTTATTACAGAGCTGCTTACCGTACTTTTTGAACCCCTCTTGCCTTCCGTATCTATCATACAAAAACTGCAAGGAAACCCAACCTTTTTCCATCGATTCTTCTTTTGAATTCCGTATGTTCATGAGTTTGCAGAATTTATTTATCGAAATGAGTCTCGGGGCGATAAGTTTCTTCCGATGCATATCCCCATATCCAACATAGGCCGCTATCTCCTCTATAGTAGGAGTCAACTTAAAATCCAAAAAACGAAACACATTATTCTTCAGGTCCCAAAAGATTAGTAACACATCAATCACCTCCCATTAGGCTTGATTGTCATAATACTCGTCAAAAGACCCAAATACTTATGTATCTCGTCATAATCGAATGTATCCATTTTGTTCCACCACAACCAAATCTGCAAAGGCGTACAATCCATAACCTGAAGCGGTACACTCCCATCTCTCTTTCTTTTTGGACACTTTCCACGAACAGAGGGAGACATTTTATACCTATTGATAGGGACATAAGATTAATAAATGTCTAGACTTAGACAAAACTTAATTTATTAATTTTGAAAAGAATTTATAACTTATTTTGTGAAACCTAGTGCGACCATTATTCGGACTTAGTTGCAAAGAACAATTTTATCAAAATCAAAATGAGAAAAACATGACTGATAATATTTTTAGGAAAAACATTTATTTAAATTGGCTATATAAAAAAGAAAAAAATATTACAATAACAGACCTTTAGACAATTTAACTATGTGTTTGGAGACAATACCTCCCTAAATACACTTAAGAGAAAGAAAATAAAATGATTTAGAAAATAAAGAAAAATAGAATGATCGCTTCATGTATGAAGTTGTATAAAATTTTAGTCTCACGACTCCTAAAGGTTCAGGACTGTTAAAATATATGTTTACATATTTTATTACTTTACGAAAATTCAGCTCACGACCCCTAAAGGTCCAGGCTATTAAGATTTATATATATTTTTTATTTTGTAAAAACTTAGCCTCATGATCCCTAAAGATTCAGGGCTATTAAGATATATAAAAATATAAAAATTGGACTTGAAAATTAGAAAAATAATTATGAAAGTAATCATATTTTTAAAAATATTCCCCAATAAATCTATGAATAATTTTTCAAAAGATAGGGTCGTATCCTGGGAAGGACTTCCTACGTATCTCACTAAGATGAGAATCAGACCCTCGTAGTTCATGAAAAACTATAAAACTATGTTATTATAAATTTAAAATTTTCCTTTATTTTAAAAATAAAATTGTTCTTTGAAAAAAATAATTCACTAAATGTGAGGATAAATTAATCTCTTGCATTTTAATGGTGCTTAAAAGCCGTTCAACATATAAATAACCTTCCAAACAAATGTCAAAGAGCACATAGGATACACATGTTGGTCTTTATAAAGAAGGTTACCTGTCCTAGACAGACCCGGCCCCTGTGCCGAGTCCCGCTAAGTCAAATACATATGATGCAAATAAAGCGGCACCTAATAGGGATAACCAGATTCTGAGTTTTCAGTTCTTCTAAGTTTAAACCTAATAGGAATAGGTGTCTAGACTGGCTTACCCGAGCGGACACTCGAGCTGGGGAGGGACAACTTGGTCGGTAGCAGGGAAACACCGCCTTCATTGTCGATCCGAACCCCGCCTAACATGTGTGACTATATCCTTCACCAGGTGCCTTGACACTCTGGCTATCTCAAAAAGAAAGTAGGATGCATGCGCTGGATTCCATCTATCCTATTTCAGAAACTCAAAGGGGATGCACAAGAAAAGACAATATATAATACAGTTCAATCAATATCAAAGCAGTAAATGAGCGACAAGTAGCACATAAGGCCAATAAATACAATATCAACAATAATTAAAGCAAGTAAAAGTCAATATAAAAAGCTCGAATTCTTATTATTCTCCAGCAGAGTCGCCAGAGATGTCGCACCCCTTTTTTTCGCCTCAAGGTTCGAGTCGAAGGGTTTTTCCAATTAAAGTGACGGTTTTGAATAGGAATTATTTGTTTACAGAGTCGCCACTTGGAATTGAGTTTTGGTGTTCCAAGTCACCTTTTTGAATCCCTAGTCAAAAGGAAATGACTCTTCGTTATGGTCTGCGAAAAGAGAAGATTGGGTAAGGAATTTTGTTGACCGAGGGGAAGGTGTGAGGCACCCCTTGAATCCTGTGGTTCTAGCACGGTCGCTTTTATTGACTTATACTTGATTAAAATTATTTGAATAAATCGTTAAGGTTCAAATTTGCTCATTTTTACTATACCGAAAACTTGTCTATTATTTTATATCAAATAAATCGGTGAAAGTTTAAAATATTCAAATTAATTTTAGAAAAATATTTACCAAGGTGTATTTTTACATCCTTAAATTTTAAATATCTCAGAAAGATGCGTACGCCACATTCCTAATTGAGACAAAATATATATTAAACGTGCCTAAAACTTGTCTAGTATTAAAAGGCGTTTGGTTCATCTCTTATGAACTCGCGACAGTTTTTCTAATCCATTTTTTACTCTTTTCTTAAAATTTACAACGAGTTTGAAATTAGTCCACAACTCACTAGTCCGCAACTCACCTCGCACCCTTACAATATTATTTTCTTTTTATTTTATCAATTATGATTATTAAGTGTTCGTCATTATGAAAAATTAAGATGATTGATAAAGACCATAGACCAAACTTAATTATACCCGTTACCGATCAAAAGTAATAAATAAATAAAAATTATTCGAATTAACATTATGATAATTAACTACTCGGAAGAATACTCCTTTATTCACTTTAAATACCAGAAAAAAGAAAATGTTCTCACAATTTTTGTACTGACCTAATAATCTATAATTTTAAAACTAACTTGTCATAAGCTACAGGAAAATTGTTTCATATACGAGAGGTCATCTTTTGTTTGACATCCAAACTTGGTAAAAAAAAAAAAATTAATTCTCTTTCTTTATCATAACAACATACAATAGGCCAATACCAACCTAACATTAATTCTATATGGAGAGAAAAATTAAAAATAACATACTCTAAGAAGACTAAACTAAATATATCCAAAGAAACAAGGGTGTTGAATAAGAAAATAAAATAACGTGACTGAAATAAGGGGTAAAACAAAGTCCATGATTTCATTTACATCATTTTTTTTGTGTGTGTGTGTGTGTGAAAATAAGAGAAAATGTATAATTTAATTATCCATAACTTAAGAATCACCTTCTGTTAAGAGTACAAATAAGAGTTAAACTTTCTTTAGGTTTAAAAAACTATTTCATTACTTAATGCTTAAATTTTCTTTACTGAATAGTCTCTTGAAAAGCATAATTTCATCCGGCAAATTTAATATCCATGCAACAAGACAACAAACGTCTAATAAATATATTCCTCAAAGAATTGCTAGACGAAAGATATTAGAAACAACATTTACATCAAGTGATATACAAAATCATTTAAACGCTTTGATTCATACTTCTATTCACAATAAATTTAAACAAAATAAATAAAATGAATAGAGTTGAAACCTGTGTGATGAACTAATTAAAGGGAAGAACGAACGACGTCCGGAAACTAGAACAGAAATCTCACAACTTTTACCTCTTCACTCTCTGTTTTTCGTTCAATTTCTTCTGTGTTTCTCCCTGTTTTTCTTTTCTAAGTGTTTCTCTACTTTGTTTCTTGTTTTTTCTCCTCTTCTCAGTAATTTTCTTAGATTTTTTTTTTGATTTCTTGTTGCAGTATCTGATGATGAATGTCAACTTAGTGATCATCAATGTATGTATATTTGAGGGGGAAGGTCCTTAAATAATGGGACTCTTGGGGGGGGATAAAAGAGAGGGGAACAATTATTTAGATAAAGGATCAGATAAAAAAAATTCAAATTTCAAATTATATTTATTTATTTACTTTAATAAAAGATAATATTAATTATAAATTAAAAATAAATAATATAATAAATATAAATAAAATAATAATCAATTAATTTTATATTTAACAAAAAGATAATAAAAATTTATAAATAAATAAATAAAAATATAATAAAATAATATTAAAACTATTAATTTATTTATTAAAATTTATAAAGAAAACATATATTTAATTTTTATATTATTTTAAAATTAGAATAAAATAAAAATAAAGATCAAAATATATGATTAAATATAAATATAAATATTTAATATCGATAGACAAATTAAAATTTAGGGAGGATCAAAAATTACGTGTCTACAAAGATTAAGGTTAATTGTATTATTTTTATATCTCTGCTTTGAGAATATTTTTTTTGTAAAGGTTAAGTTTAGTTGTATTATTTTGATATCTCTATTATCGTATTATTTTGTTATAGTTTACAGATGGTAGATGAGTGTCAGACGGCTTTGAGAAAATTTTTGTGTAATTATATTGTTTTGATGTCTCTATCATCGTATTATTTTGTTGCAGTTTACAAGTAGTAGATGAATGTCGATCGTCTTTGATAATTTTTTTCGGTAAAGGTTAGGTTTAGTTAAATAAATTCTCCAAAAGATGTTGAATTTAATTATTGTATTTATCTTTGTTATTTAGACAAATATCATATTTAGTGTAACGTTTGAACTCAATAAAGTGAGGTACACGCGCGAGGCGCGTACACCTAAACTAGTATTACAAATATACTAAACACAGGTTTCCTCCATTTCATAATAATTAATTATTTTATTGAAAATAAATATTTATATTATTTTTATTTATTTATTTTTTATTTTGGAATGTCCAACAATATTTTTTCAGTTTATAAAATCAATGAATAATTTATCTATTTCTATCCATTTTACTTTTAACATTAAATACGATTCATTATTAATACATTTTTCAAAGCATAAAATATATTTATTAAAAGAATAATATGAAAAAATTATTCCTATCATTTGTTGTTTCTTATTTTTTGTGCCAATAGAGAAATGGACAAGTGAATATGACCGAAGAGAGTAATTGATTATCTTACTAAATCAAGAAAGCATTAATTAAATTTTTTTCCTATTATTCTTGCAATTAATTATTTTTAAAAGTATTCACACTTATTTGTAAAGTTCGCAAAAAGTATTTTAAGGGTATAAAATTACATTCTTATTTATAATTTCTTAATATGTGTGCAAAAAGAAAAATGACCAACTAATATGAAACAGAAAAACTACATAAAATGTTTTTTATATTATTTCTTCATTAATATATTTCCTCTCTAATTAATTTGTTATGTTTGGTTTAGTCATTAATATATTTCCTTTCTCTAATTAAATTGATATATTTTACTTAAATCATGAATGTATTATTATTTTTAAAAAATAAAAAGAAAATTGGGGTAGAGACAAGGGAATGACAAGGTAGCTAGCAAATATATCAAATCTTCATCAACATGATGAAAATTTAAGTAGTAAATTAGTTTTAACAACTAAGATTTTCTATTGTTGTTGTTATTATTATTTTTATTTAGCAAATATATCAAATCTTCATCAACATGATGAAAATTTAAGTAGTAAATTAGTTTTAACAACTAAGATTTTCTATTGTTGTTGTTATTATTATTTTTATTTAAATTTAAAAAAAATTATGGATAGGAATTACAAGATCAGAAACTAAAACCTCATCAATATAGCAAAAGTTCAAGTAGATCAATTAATTGAGTTATTAAAATTATCCTCGTTATTATATATTTTATTCTAAGAAGAAAAAGAGACAAATACTAAATTTATAGTGTTGACATATTGATCAGCTATAAAAGGGCAGATAAACTCATGTAATGTAACCACACACACTACTAAAATATAGCTTTGTAACATATCATTTGAGAGAGAGGAAAAATGAGCCTTGAAGGGAAGTTGGTTTCGGAGATAAACATCAAGTCAGATGGAGATGTATTTTATGAGATTTTTAGGTATAGATCACACCATATCTTCAGTATGTGTTTTGATAAAATACAGAATGTGGACATTCTTGAAGGTGAATGGGGTACTGTTGGCTCTGTTATATTTTGAAATTTCACCCATGGTTAGTCACCACTCTTCTGTAACACTTTTATAGGAGACAAATATAATTTAGATTTTTTGAAGTTGATGATATTTCATAATGATCTCGAGGTAATGTAAAATAATAACTAGGTTCATCATAATTTATTTATAAATATTTTATGAATTTTTATTACCGAAGAAGAATACCCATTAGAGTTAATTTTTGAAGTTAGGTGAGGTCCAAGATTCATTTAACAAATACAGGATATAAACTAACATATTGAGCACGGATGAACCCACATATACCTTAAGGGCTAGATCTGCACTTGGTTATATTGCCAGTCTCCCGTTTTTGATACTCTTTACAATCTAAAATAAGTGTTGTTTAAGGTTTTTGACACATTTATTAACAAATCCATTTATTATTGGTGATCATAAGTAGAGATAAATTCAAAATTTAAATTTTTATAGTTTTAAACACTAAGCTTCTTACATTTGAACCTATTATATTTTTTAAGTTATCTGTTCAGATTTATTTTCTCCGTTTCATTTTATTTGGCCTCTTTTGACTTGACGCATCCATTAAGAAAACATAAACTAAAAGTGTATTTATAATTTAATTCTAGTAATGATGTCTTAAAATTCTAAATCTAATTATCACTATTTTCTTTAATTATTTAATATTGAGGATAATATAAGAAAAAATAATAATAAGATACTCTTGATTAGCAAAAATAAATAACTAGTTTGAAATAAACATATTTAGGAAGGAAGACCAAACAAAATAAAATGAAGGGAGTATTATGGTTATTGCAACTTACTAAATATATATACATAAATTTATGATCATAAATTGAGATGAATCTGATGCCACAACACTACATCCACCTATGATCACAAGGATTATTTGAATAAATTACCCTATATCTCTCCTCGGACTTTTAGATCATTTATTGGAGAAAGGATTGACTTGAAGAAAATAATTAATGGTTTCTTAATTTTAAAGCGACATTTATTTAATTTGAATCAAATTGATTTGGGTAAAACGATACTCACTTGGACCGCAGGGTACTTTTTACACGTTGAAGATTTGAGTTAATCATAACATACAGAGACTTATTCAAAATTAAATTTAAAATTCATTTGGATTGACTTGTTTTAAATGTTCTCTAAGCTAGTTTGTAATATTTGAGCAACGTGATAAATATTTTAAACACTTAATTCCAAATAAAAATAACAGCAAAAAAAAATCAAAAATCAAAAATTAGAATTTCCTAACTTAATGACTTATACTTAAAAAGGCATTCAAAATAAGTTCATTCAAACAGATTCCTACTCAATAGCTTTACAATGAGTATGTTGTCATACACTATATTTCGTTGTTATCTATGTTCAATTGAACACATAAAATCGGCCCTACATCCACCTCTCAGCCCTTCAATGATAAACCAATAGGAAAATTGAAAGCAAGAAAAATAAAATGCAAACTTTCCTTGGTATTTCAAGCCTAACCACCTAAAAATAGTATCACTAAATAGAATTAATTTAGCAATAGATTTTGCTATTTAATAACACAATTTATCAGTCGCTAATTCCCGTTATATATAACAGATGGAAAAGAGAAGGTAGCAAAGAAGGTCATTGAGGAAATAGATGAAGAAAGAAGTTGGTCAAATTCAAAGTGATTGGAGGAGATATATTGGAAGCTTACAAATCATTTTACCTTACTGTCCATGTTGAAACAAAGGGTGAAGACAATTTGGTCACTTGGATTTTGGAATATGAGAAGTTGAATCCTGATGTACCAGATCCACACACATTAATGGATTTTTGTCTCAATGTTACAAAGGATATTGAGAAACATCACCTAACAGGGAAGTTAGTTTCTGAGATAAATATTGAGTCTGATGGGAATGTGTTTCATGAAATATTTAGGTACAGACCACATCATATCTCAAGTATGTCTTCTGATAAGATACAAAATGTGAACATTCATGAAGATGAATGAGCACTACAAAAAAACTGTTAAATTATGGAAGTTTCTTTATAGGGGTCATAAGAAACCCCCACTACACATTCAATTTGTGGTATTTGTGTCAACCTCCGCAAAATAATTTTTTCTATGGCAGTTTAATCGTGGAGGTTGTAAAAAATCTCCACTATACATTCAATTTGTGGCGTGTGCTTCAACCTCCTCAAAATTATTCCATTTGTGGCAATTTTCTTGTGCAGATTTTTATAATTGCACTATAACAGAACGATCTCTACAATTTATTTTAAGTAAACAAGTCATTTATAATCATTATAATGAGCTTAAATGACGTGTTTCGATGCCACCATAATTTCTTTTTCTATTAGTACTAATAGACATTTTCAAAAAACTCACAATAAAATGTGTACGCTTGATAATAGCTTATATAATTTCAAATCGCCATAAAATGCACATTTTATATAGAAAAAAATTCAAACATAGATAATATTTAGGCAAAAAATGAGGCAACATAGCTAAAGTTTTCCTAATTATAGGACATAACTATACTTTACTCGCTAAATATACAAATTAGAGATTGTATTATGTATATACGAATACAAATTCACTTAGAGATTTGAATGATTCCCAAAATTTACTTTGTATGCAAATATAAAATTTTAGAGATTCATATATAAGCCCCGAAACTAGAGAAAGCCCTCTGCCACACCCCTACACCCCACACCCACCTCACCCAAAAAGAAAAAAACTAGAGATCGATATATGAGCCTCGAGATATATAAATGTACAAGTACAACGTAAATGTATATTTAGATACTTATTCAAATCTTAATTGCAAGTGGTAATTATTTTAAAGATTATCTACGGTTCGTAACTATGACTTATTTTCTATTCCACGTATTTTTTTCTTTTATATAATCTATTATAATTGTATAAGATAATAATTTGGCAGTTTCACCATAAGCAATTAACAATTTTGTGATACGAAATTTTAGATCCTATTTTGCACCTTTTTGAAAATCAATCGTGATTCATAAGAATTTTTTATCACTTGAAAGGACTAAATGAGTAAAATATTCAATATCTGAAACATAGATATCCTAAAAATTACATCGAGATTCAAGTTAGAGTTTCAATAGCAGAAAAAAACATAGTTTGGATCCTAGTAATGAATACTAATTGTCACTCGCTCTATTTTCATCATTATTTCTATTGGAGGATCTTCTTGATCCAATTGGTGGATAAGTAACTCATCTTTATAATGAATTTTCAATTTTGACCTTGGAGCTCGAGTCTTACTCTTTGATTCAAAGTATTTTTATGTCAATATGGACATTGTTTTATTTACCTAACCTTCTAGGTACACTTTTAAATAGATCTAACACATCTGAAAACTTGATGAAAATGACCAGTGTGAAACGTTGAATTAGTTAATGTCAATTAAGCTACAAATAATTAAATCTTTCGAGAGTTAATAATGGGAGGTGCCTTCGTAACTGTAATTCCAGACATCTAAAACTATTAATCTAAAAAAGGACGGAGGGAGGGGGGGGGAGGTAACTTAGATAACGACCATGTTCTGATATCCCAAGTAAGTTTTCTTTATTAGATAATGTCATGAACTCTCACGGTCTATTTAGTCATGTACAACTAGAATAATAATTTATTTTAAAATATCCTATAATGTCCCCACTTTTCTACAATCGTACTATCTAATTTTTCATTGAAGTACTCGCAATTTTACTGCCAGTCTATGAAAATAAAATTGTTCATCTATGCTCCTCAATAACATTCATCATCCAATCTAGGAGAACCAACAAGAGAATCTTTATGTGTGTATGTGTTATTTCGATAATTATTTACTTAATTATCACACATTTAGTTATTGTGTTATTGTTCATTTATATTATAAATAATTAACTCATTTGAATTAATTATATTGCTTGTAACCTCATTCAAATAAATTTGACTTACTAATCTAATAATCATATTTTAGATTAAATAATTAATAATTTTATATTTTTATAATTTTGTAATTTTATCTAATTTATGATATTTTGCAACTTAAATATCAAAAGAATTATTTTAACAATTTTTTTTAGTTTTTCCTTTATTTTACTTTATTATTTATTTGGATATTTTTTTCATTGGTTTCCATATTTTTAGAGAATATACATTGATTATGTTTAAGAAGCAGTATTTTTATTAACTAGTCTAACCGCACGTGCCTCGCACGTGTAATGTTTGATTATTTAAAATCAAATAATTTTTTATATTGCAATAAATTTCAAATCACTTTTCAAAAATCTTTCACTCCTTAATACAATAATGTAAACATAAACATATACATATATATATTTTACTACCAGAAGTTTCAAGTGGTTGATGGAACATCACTTTTGTGTTTGTCATATAGTACCTCTTTTGCTTGTTACCGCATGCTAAGAGAGACACATCAATTTGATACATATTTGTGTTATGATTATTTTTTTTTTGTTTATACTTAAAATCTTTCCTATTTTTAAAGTCAGATCTTTAGAAAATCATTGATTACATTCTTATTATGTACTTAAATATTTAAAAATCTGGTACTTCTTAAATTTTTCTTATTCTAATAATTTTATATTTATTTCTATATTTTTCAAATCTTCTTGAAATCAATTTTAGTTGATTTGAAATTATTGAACTAATGAAAAAAGTATTAGTTGTCATTAATTGACTTCTAATAAGAATTTTTTTACCATAAATATATTTAATTAATTTTTAACTCTTAAATTAGAAAAAAATAGTGAAATTCTGATGACTTCTAATAAGAAAAGGTTTTACCATAAATATATTTAATTAATTTTTAACTGTTAAATATTAGAAAAATAATTAAAAAAGATGATTTTGTCTAAAGTAAGAACTTTTAATGAAGAGCAAAAAGTTCAAACAATATTTTTAAGGCCTTCACACTTTTAATATATTATAAATATAGATTATAGATTATAGATATAGACATAGATTATAGATTAGTTAGTTCCATTTCAAAAAGAAATTCTTTATTTAAATATTAAAATAAAAGAGAAAAATCGGAAAAAGAATTAAGATGTCGTAAAAGATAAAAGTGTACACCATCTTTCTAGATTTTAATATTCATTAGGAGGGTAATTAGTAAATTAAAATAAAAATTATGCGCGGCAAAATTTCCCTCTTCCCTCGCCTTTTCCTTCTCCAAAGGGCACGATTTTCCTTATCCATAATTCTTTCGTTCAACTCCCATTTTTCATCGTCTTCTCTACATCAGGGCAAAAGTGCAATCGGGATAGTAAAGGTTCATACTTCGTCTTACTCTTTCACTTTTTATGTGATTAATTTGTTCTTTATCTACTTTCTGCTATAGAATTTATATCTGAGTTCAGTATGTTGTTCGATCTATATTTTCTTATATGTATTAGGTTAGTTTTGTTCGATGCCCTTGTTTTCGAGGTCTGGTTGCAAAGCCTGTTCTTTTAAGAATTATTGTTGTGGGGAACATAAGTGATTGCAAAATTTCTTTGATCGATCTTTGTATTTTACGGTTAATTGGGATTTCTGTATTTGGGATATTATATGGATTGTATTTCAGATCGTAAACTATAAAGAATAACTCAATGCATATTTTGACTTAATTGATCATAAATCTTTTGTCTTTATTGGTTTGGCTGGAATACTTGTGCTACTGGTTTATTGAACTTTTATTGGTTTTTAATAGTTGGATATTCAATACTTTTCTGTTGATTTTGGCAAAGTTGTTATCTTTGAGTTGTTTCGATCTTAATTGATCATAGAAATTTTATTTTTCTTGTTTTGGAAGGAATAGTCGTTTTCTCTAATCAGAATGCTTATTGGGTTCTTAAGCTATAGGTGTTGTTTTGCTCCTGTAGATAGTAGACAAAAGTTTTGACCTTTAGGGGACATACTTATTGATCAATGTTCTTTTATCGTGTTTCGGGGAGTTCTTTTAATTATGTTATCTAAAAGTTCATTGAGTTTTCAGAAACTGAATATTGTTGTGCTCTTTTGACCAAAGTTATGATCTTTTAGGTGTTTTTATCTTATTAACTGGGAGCTTTTGTGTTTCTCGGTTTGGGAAGAGAACTTGTGTTTCTGTTGTTTGAACATTTATTAGATTTTCAAGAACTTTTTGCAACTTGTGGTCTTAAATATGTCATGACATTTCTATAGTTATAAGTATGTCATTATGTATAAAATGAAAAGTTTGAACTTAAATATGTCATGAACTTAAAATGAAAAGTGGGTTTTACTAATAGTAGCAGCTATCGTTACGTGAAAAAGTTTCTGAAAGAACTTTACATCACAAGAGTGACGGTTTCTTCTCTCTGGCTGCTGTTACAGTATTACTTGATAAACCAAAAGTAGTTTCTAGAAGAGTTTTATGTTACAAGGGAGAGTATTCTTCTTCTGCTTTCTCCTATGAGAATAACCTTGCATGAATCCTGCTCTCCCCAGAAGTTTGAAACTATCGTTGAATCAACCATGCCTCAATCCCTCCAGTTGGTGGTCGGCCATATGAAAAATCTGACTCTGTTAATGCCCTTCCTATGAAAATATTTCCCCCAAGAAACATCTCCAGTTGTTGAGAAAGTCTAACTTTTCTATTATTTACGTAAGGGTTGAAGTAAAAGAGAGATACGTTATTGTTAGTTTTGTTTTCCCTTCCCTTTGTAGCCCTGTCCTTCCTCTTAAAGACATTAATTAAAAATAAAATTGTGCTCTTTCTAATAGCTAAGCTTTTAGATGAGATTATCACACATTTTAACTGTATCGTCTTCTATTTGTTTTTTAATTACTTTTTGAGATGTATGCCTCTAAAATCTCCTTAACGAGCAATGGAAATGTTTGCAGTTTTGGCATGATTGACTTAAAAGAGTTGTGCTTGGTTGGAGAAAAAGATGCATGGATGGCCTACCTGGTAAGTGCTAACGAATATGAAGATCTTATCTTCGTGCATTTTTTCGGAAAAGTTTGTTCCTTACTTGTACGTTAAGTGAAGAGTTAAATCGCCAGAATATGAAACTATGGCAATTTCTAGGTTACCATGTATTGTAACATCTATTGACCAGTTGGAATTTTCTTCGCATAAAATTGTCTTGAGTGAGGCATGCTTCTCTTAAGGCTTTCATCCTGCTAACGAATTTTAGAGATTAGCCTTATTTAACTGAGATATATCTTTGGGTTGCGAGTATGAGTCTCCTTCAGAGATAAGGACCAAATTTCTTAGTCGTACTTCAAGAAAATCCATTCCCAGTTATCCTCCTCATATTTGAGTTAGAGACAAAGTCTTGGCACTCTTACGGCTTGAGCTCATGAGTTTTCTGTGTAAAATTCTTGCCTTTTCTAACTTTATTTTCTACGCAACCTACTATTTGGGCTTTAATGTATTCATTGGTATCTTGATGTGTACCCTTCCCACCCTTTCCTTTTCCTATTGTTTCTCTGTCGATTTATATCGTCTTATGTTGAGTTCTATTCAAAATTGTGGAGGCAACATATATCTGAAGTTTGAAGTTTACTGAATTTTTTTATTTTGAGTCGGGGGTCTATCGAAAACAGCCTCTCTATCTCACATTTAAGGTAGTGGTATGGATGCGTACACTTACCCTCCCCAGGCCCCACTTAGTGGGAATATACTAGGTATGTTATTTTTTAGTAAGAACAGTAGTAGTATTAACAACAGGGCACTTCAATATCTTAAAACTTTTCTTCAGGCAGGGTCATCTTAGAGCTAGGTTACGGAGGACATGTGTGATGAGAAGATGGAAACGCTCTAAATTGACCACCCTACCCACTAATGGACTATGGGGGAGGGCGGAACTCCTAGATTCATTGAAGAACATGGGCAACTATGGTTGTTAGTCTTTTGCAGATTGATACACTTATTTGGTGATTCCATACTTCAACTTCATTGCGCTTTCAAGTCACTTTGATGGCTGGCTGAAATTCTTTATTTAGTTCCAGGTTATCTTTTGAATTGCTCGATGAGCTTAGATGATGCATCCTTTTGCCAATGAATAAAGTATTCTTGGTTCTTAGATTTTTGGATGCTTTTTGTGTGTAGTTTATATGACCTTTTCATTGTTCCTTTGTAGCGTTGCTGGCTCAGATTGCATTCTTGCTTATATCTTTTCTTATTTTGCATTGCCAGAATTTGGTTGAGGAGAAGGATAAGAAAGTGAAGGAGTTGCAAGATAACATTGTTGCAGTCAATTTTTCCCCACAAAGAAAAATGGGCAAGATGCTAATGGCTAAATGTAGGACACTGCAGGAGAAAAATGAAAAGATCGGAAACCAGGCTAATGAAGGAAAGGTAGTAAATGATTTTCTTGATGAGCGAAGTGTATAAAATATGCTCTTTCCTATCTTGTTCTCGTCCCTGCCAAGTACTCTTTCAGTCTCCTTTTTCTTTGATTGTTATTACATTTAGCTTGGTTTTTGGTTGGATCACTGCATTTTACAATTCGAACTACAACTTTACATCCCAATTCGAATTGGCTTTTCCTTAAGGTTGTATTGTCTTTAAGATAGTAAATCTATAAATGTTTGAATTGTTGCAGTGCCAATACATGGGTCCATTCCTAGCAGAGCATAGATAAACCAGCAGGAGCAGGACACAACAATGGCAAATGACAGGAAAAATGGCATGTACTCCACGCTCTTTGTGCTGATTACTAGTCTATTGATAGACAGAGGAGATACATAACGATGGAGAAGATGGGAAGCAACATAAATATTGTAGCGAAGTTAAAGTGCGACCAATTATTATTTTTTAAGTACTAATTTCATATTGTAGTGGTTGAAAACTCCCACATAATTTTCTAAGAAAACGAACTAGTATTTTATTGTGAGATTTATAGAACACCACAATATTTTTTTTTGTGACATTGTGATCATATTGCGGGAGTTTATAAACTACCGCAATAATTTTTTTTTGAAATATTAATATTAAATTGCGATGATTCTAAGCTGTCACTTATTAAATTAAAAAAATTCCACAAATTCAAAATTATTTTTGTGGCGGACGTCAGGGAGGTCTCGAAAAACCGCCACAATATTGCTCGTGGCAAGGCTTAGTGTGGCACTTTTCGAAACCGCCACAATTCTTTTTGTTGCGATCAAAAACCGTCACAAATTGACAAAAAACCCACCACAATTTACCAGCTTTTTTGTAGTGGGGGTACTGTTGGCTCTGTTATCTTTTGGAACTTCACTCATGGTAAGTCGACATCCTATTTTTCTTTTTATTGTAATCATCAGGTATTGTGACACTTATATTGACTCAATTAGTCTAGATTTTTAATGCATATGACTAGGGGCGGGCATATTTTGGTTTAAATCGGAAAAATCAAAAAACCAAGCCGAAATTTAATTTTGATTTCGGTTTTTTGGTTTTTCGGATCGGATTCGATTTGTAATTTTAAAATTTTGATTTTTTGGTTCGGTTTTAAAAAAAAAATCGGTTAAACCAAAAAACCAAAATTTTATAAATAAATAATATAATATTATATTATATATATATAATATTTAGTAATTCACATTCACAATTAACATTTAACAGCAAATTTGCATATGTCGCAGGCTGTTTATGGATTATTTTAGTGACTCAAATATTTAATGGATTATTTTGGTGACTTTGGACTATTTTGTGGACTATTTATGCAAGGTTATATTATATGTAATGATTAATGACGTTATGTATTATGTTAAGCTTATGATTATTTCATTTTGTTTCATCCATGTTGAGTTATTTATAGTTATTTATATTTGGGAATGAAAAACAGGTTTGAAAAAAATATGTTTTCTAAAAAAACCCATCAATTTTAAATGCTCAGTTATGAAAAAGAGAGGCTAACTACTTTAATATTTCAAACTGAAACAAAAATTCGAAATAACCGAACCGAATTTGTAAAAACCGAACAAAACCGAATTTATTTCGGTTTGTTTACGGATGTCATTTTTGTCAATCCGAAAACCGATAAACCAAACTGATATTAAAAAATCAGACCGAACCGAACGAACGCCCACCCTTACATATGACCCATCAAAGGAAAAGTGTTAAGCTTTTTCTTTATTACTTCTTTCAAGTCAATTTTATGTGGAATCATTTGTTTAGACATGACGTTTAAGAAGAAAAGAAGTCTGTAGAAATTTGTGATTTACAACAAACTTTAAATATTTGTGTGACTATGTTAATGATTCCAATAACAGAAGTAAATGTTTTGTCTAAATTAAACAATGTGTCATAATCCAATTTTGGTGAAAGCTTAGCCAATTTGGATGCTTATCTAGCTCAAACTTTTGGATTTGTGGTTGGATAGACATTACAATTAAATGAAGGATAAAACTTTGGTTAGTTTGATTTGGTAAATAAACAATAAACAAATAAAAAGTAGCTTTGAGTTAGTTAGATTAGGACCTAAGTTATGACCCATTATTTAGCTCTAACTGACCCGTCCATTAAACCAATCGTTTTCTCAACGAGCTATGCTTCCCCATAGTTATTAATTCAGATTGTTTTAATCCATTTAAATTCAACACAACCTCCCCATTTAAGAAAAGGAACTTGTAATATTAAGCTAAGTTTCTTGGACTCTTTAAAAATGTTGTCTTACCCGTGGTAAATACTTTAAAAATATAATACTTTTGAAGTATCCGACACACACACAGCTGAAGACAGGTTTGGAGAGTCCAAGCAACATAGGCACTAAGTCATTTACTTTCTTTGTTCTTGCAGATGAGAAAGAGAAAGTTGCAAAGGAGATAATTGAAGAAATTGATGAAGAAAAGAAGCTGGTTAAATTCAAGGTGATTGGCGGAGATATATTGGAGGCGCACAATTCATTTTACCTCACTGTTCATGTTGAAAGAAAGGGTGAAGACAACTTAGTTACTTGGATTTTGGAATATGAAAAAAAGCATGCAAATGTGCCAGATCCACACACTTAAATGGATTTCTGCCTCAATGTCACCAAAGATATTGAGACTCACCATCTCAAGTGATACATAACATATGTTCCTTGGACCCTTCGAAAATGTTGATGAGTGTGTGTTGAATCCTGTAAAAATAATGCATTTTGAAGAATTCAACACAACTGCGGTAGCATTTTTGAAAAATCGGGACAATGCAAACCAAATATTTGCTTGGAATTATGTTGTCGTCTCAAGTCTTGTAATAACGTGTGTTCTTATTAATGGGTGTGCTTTGAAATGTCTACTATATGTAGCAAAAATAAATAATGGAAAATGGAAAATGGAAAAGGAATGAATATGTAATTTCTAATTTAGTTGTGGATTGAACAACAGTTTGTATATTTCTGTTGAAAATATTAAGGGTTGTGCTTAAAGCTTTCTCTTTTCTGCTTCTTTTTTGAAGAAAGATATATTATTAATCTCCAAGCACAACTTCTTATTTCAAATTCGCTCTTTAAAAAATAAAAAGTAAAAATCTCTCTTTTCAATTTTTCCATTATATATGTAGGGGATCCAATAGAAGAAAAGAAAGGTAATATAAAAGCAAACATCTATCCATCGAACGACATCACTAGACTATAAGATTTAGCAGACTGCGAGCTCATTAAAATAGTAGCATTGTTATTAACTAATAAAGAATAAAGAAGAAGAGTAGAGAGAAAAGAGAGAGTAATTATTATTTCTCTTGATGGATGAATTAAAATGAAGCAAAACCCCTTTACTTATAGGGAAAAACTAACCTTGGGATTTGTAATTTTTCCATAAATAAACATACACAATATATGATAAAGTAGGTATTCACTATATATGGTAAAGTAGACATTCACTACATATAGTATATTTATAATACTCCCCCTTGAATGTCTAATTGATAGATAATGTGCCTCGTTAAAACCTTACTAGAAAAACTTAGTGGAAAAAAAATCTAGTGATGGAAAAAGAGTACACATCTCTAACAATACGCATATAAGCTGCCTCATTAAAAACCATACAAGAAAAATCCAGTGGGACAAAACCTCATAAGGGAAAAAGAGTACAGCGCGTATTAACTCCCCCTAATGAGAACATCCTTAGACCTTTGCATCCCAATCTTGTGCACCATCTTCTTGAAAGTTGCAATTAGAGGAGACTTGGTGAATAAATCAATCACATTGTCACTTGAACGAATCTGTTGCATGTAACTATCACCATTCTTTTGGAGCTCATGCATGTAGAAAAGCTTTGATGAAGTGTGCTTCGTTCTATCTCCTTTTATGAATCCTCCCTTAAGTTGTGTTATGCATGTTGCATTATCTCCATATAAAATCGTGGGTACTTTATCACATTTCAAGCCACATTTTTCTCGAATGAGATGTATTATGGACCTCAACCACACATACTCTCAGCTTACTTCGTGAATCGCTATAATCTCAGCGTGGATATGATAGACTGATTTGATAGACTGCTTGGTTGATCTCCAAGATATGAAAGTACCACCATATATGAACATATAGCCTATTTGAGAACGATCTTTATGTAGGTCAGATAAGTACCCAACATCAACATGACCAATAAGATCGGGACTGTAAACTTGCTAACAAATTAACTGAAAAAGGCTATATCAGGCCTTATAGTATTTGCAAGATACATTAGTGCATCAATTGCACTAAGATATGGTACTTCATAACCAAGAAGTTCCTCATTCTTTTCTTGAGGTCGGAATGGATCCTTATTCAATTTTGCATGTTTCTCATTTAAGCAAAAATTCTATTGCTTTTAGAAACTCTCCTAGAGTTCCAATGATAATCAAATCATCAAATTATCTCTTATGAGGATAATAAAAAGTTTTCCAGAAACTTTATATGTTTCAGGCATTTTGAATTCTTTAGAGATTTTCATATGGATTTTTGTCAAGTGACAATATCCAACATGTCAAGTGTGACATCTTCAAGTGTCTGGACTACAAATCAAATAAGTTTTATACTTACTGAAATGCATCCTTTCGTGTCACTTGATAAATATTTCTACGTCAGCATACTTAAATAAACATAGAATTCGGATCCTCGTAATACTTTATAATATTGCGCCAATATTGTATCAAAGATATTATTGATGATTTATCATTTCGTATCGGTTCATAGTATGACATAACATTTTGAGATCCCATCACTTCATTATTTTCAGGTACCTGAACTTCTCATAAGGTTTCATGAAGTGTTATGTCATAGGCTCTTCAAGAGCACATTGTCTTCTTATTATGATTATTTGCTCCTTAGTTTTTAAAGATTATTTCATTTGAAATAGATTAGTCTATCATGCTTCATGCATGCGTAGACTTTGTCCTTTATGAACACAAAATAGGAGCACTTGCAGTTTAAATATGAGATGCATTCGGCATTCGACTTGAATTATCTTTTGAATGAGGATCTGATGATAATTCCTAACATATTTCATAGCTGCTTATAATCTTCCCCTTATGTTAGGAAAACTAACATACATCCTCCATCTTTGTGCATCATGGTATATTCATTAATCGTATACCGCACATCAAAATTATTAGATGAAATAGTTGGTTCTTCACCTTGAACCAATTGAGAGGGAAGAAATAATCATAATTTATTGGTCTAATGCATACAAGTGTTATTGTATGCAACATATCATATTTCAGACCAATACATGAAGCTTTGTTCTCATCAGCAATGGTTTAGCTATTTATTAAAGGCATTCAATGCCAAATCATTTTCATCAAGATAAATTGTCTTGATTGCACAATCTAAAAGTTATGCTCTTAACTCTATTTTATTGAGATAGCAACTTTATGAATGTCAAACTACAGGTTGACAATAAATGTACATGTGATTATCTTATTGATGTATTTTTTTTTCAACATATCACATGAAAGGTGAACGGACCCTTATTCACCTTTTATATTTTTCAGATTTTGAGGGATCCAATCCAATAATTAGTTGGTCCAACCAACTTATCATGAGAACAAACAACATGAATAATTCTTGAAGAATTTTCTAATTCTTCGTTACATGTCCAATACTCAATATGCACATCTTCGGGATGTCATAATCGTTCATGTCAACGTATGAACTTTTATTCTAGCAAACTCCAAGTTTACCATGACATGTACCTTTTTACTTTAGTAAATTTCAGATTTACTATTACATGAATAAATTTCAGATTTACTACTTTAGAAGTAAGTTTCAAAATAACTCTTCTCGATTATTTTGCCTCCTTCGGAAGTGAGTTGTGAAGCCATCACAATCAAGTTCACGTTTGTTGATAAGCTTCACTAAATATTATCACATTCACCGAGGAAATGGATCTATGCTTATAGCAATTAAAATTCTCTTTCCCATGAATGAAATATAATCGTGTCTTAAGCCTATCAAACTGATAGCTTATAACCTCTTTTATGATATTGCTACTTCAGGAGCAAATTGAGGCATACATTTGATCTAGAGAATTTTTCTCTAACATATCTTATGATCATAATTCGCGTGTGAAAATATCATCAATTTTGATGATCATTATCATATTGTCCCTCCATGCATATATTCATGCATTCAATCACTTGTCTTCTTTCAGACATATTACGCACTGCTATCATATACACTTCAAGAATAAAGTAAGTTGTCATATTTCACACTTATCATATATTGCTACCACATTCACTTCATGGAATGGAGCATATTCAATGGGACATATTTCATGACTTTTCATTAAAAACACATTATTTTGCCTTAGCCATCATAATATCATCAATATAGTGAATTGAGATTCAAACTCAACGTCTTACTCATATAAAGGAGTCTTAGACATAAATTGATGGGACTTAAACCCAACATATTATCATTCCTTTTGATAATATTGTTCTTGAGGAATAAATTTAAAACTTAAATGGTTCCAAACCAATTATTTTTTCTCAAATCCAACAATAATTATATTATTAGTAACAAAAGAAAGATAACATAAGGAATTACTTATTTTGAAATTACCTTTAGATTTATAATCTCATCTTGTTTGGTAGAGTCTCGTGCTGATAATGTGTTATAAAACATAAAGAATAAAGAAGAAGAGTAGATAGAAAAGAGAGAGTAATTGTTATTTCTCTTGATGGATGAATTACAATGAAGCAAAACCCTTTTACTTATAGGGAAAAACTAACCTTGGGCTTTGTAACTTTTTCATAAATAAACATACACAATAAATGGTAAAGTAGGTATTCACTATATATGGTAAAATAGACATTCACTATATATGGTATATTTATAAGAAGCATTTTATTGTTTCTCGATGTCAAACATTTATATGAAAATACAAATTAATGTAAATTCACATCATGTAAGACTCATTAAAAGAGACAAATCTCTTCCTACTAAGATTTTTTTTATTCAAGCCATAAATTCAAAATTTCTAACTAAGAGTGGAGAAATTTTATTTAGTCACTGCAACCTTTAATGGTAATAATAAATCGAATTATTTTTAAAAAAAAAACTAAAGATTGATTGAAAAGATATATTTACTTATTAATCGATCCCAAAATTCTCTACTTCCCCACAATACTGCTATTATCTTGTTATTCTCAACTATATGAGAAGAGGTAAAAAAACATTCCTACTTATAGTACTGCAAAATCTACTCTATTTATAAACCGAAAAATCTATTTCTATACAATTCCGACTATAAATCCCATTCAAAAATAAATTGAAGCACCAAATCTTCACCAATTTTGATTTCCTATCACTTTAACTTATTTTTTCGACACTAATTTTTGGAAATTGTTTGTTTCTATCTAGAACTAGAATATGGTAAAATATGTGCAGTATTTTATGTCTGAATTATTGCTCTATCCATAATTTATATCATGATCCCACTCCTCAGATTTGAACTACCTAACAATTTTTGGTGTCTAGCTCAAAGGTCTAGATTTCTCTCTCTCTCTTATTTTTTATTTTTCGGAAGGTGTCGATCACATATGACAATTAAAGATCATACAATAACAAAAAAATCTTCAGTAAAATCCCACAAAGTGGGATGCAAGAGGGTAGAGTCTATGCAATTATACCATTATCTCAGAGGTAAGGTAGAGAGGTTGTTTTCGAAAGATCGATAGAAAAACAATCTAAAAAAAGACACAATATAAACACGAAAAACAATAGGTAGTAAAAACTGACAGATAATAACATAAACAAAACTACCACACAATACTTCTACAATCGACTACTAGCACAGATAACTCAGCAAAGTCCTTCTTCCTAATGGAAAGGACGCACCCCTTCCTACTAATCTTCTATCCGAATTTGCGTCCACCACATTTTCCTATCTAAGGCCATGTCCCTGTAAGTTGTAACTATTTTATATCATGTCTAATCACCTCCCTCCAATACTTCTTTGTTATACCCCCACCTCGCCTTAACTCATCCATAGCCAGCTTTTTCCACCCCCCGCACTGGAACATCTGTGCACTTTCTCATCACATGTCCAAACCATATCAACCTTGCTTCCTACATCTTATCTTCCATCAAAGTCACTTCCACCTTGTCTCAGATTACCTTATTTTTTATCCTATCTCTCCTAATAAATACACACATCCATCGCATCATCTCATCTCCGCCACCTTCTTCTTTTGGGTATGAAAGTTCTTAACTGGCTAACACTCTGCCTCATACAACATAGCTAGTATAATTGCCACTCTATAGATCTTGTCTTTATGTTTAGGAGATACCTTTTTATCATACAAGACCTTGCATGCGAGCCTCCAATTCATCCACTCTACACCAATATGGTAAGTGAATAGGCTTGTCAGGGGACCGATACCGAGACTGCTAAACTGGTGTAATTGGAACCGGGTTCGAGAAGGAATTCCCTTTGATGGTGATTGTAATGAAATAGGTACTATCGCTATTAGGTATACAGAAATATTTCCTTGTTTCGACCCGGTCTTTGGTTACCGATCAGTACCTTGATCGGATCAGACAGAAATTCGGGTCTAACGCTATTATAATAAATTATATTTATTATGGGGTCTATCAAAAACAACCTTTCTACTTCTCCGGAGGTAGAGGTATAGACTGCATACATTTTACCCTCCCCAGACCCCACTGTGTGGGAATACACTAGATCTGTTGTTGTTAAAATTATATTTATTATATTTACTTCAAAAAATAGTTTTCATAAATTATATAAATAGTTTTTATAAATTATAAAAATAGTTTATAAAGCTTAAAATTACATTTACCTGGCAAATATCTTCTTAAAATTTTAAAATTATAAAAAGATTTTTTCTAAAACTTGAAAAAACATTTTATGTTCTTAAAATATTTTTGTAATATAAAACCAAATTTTTTATTTCAAACCTTATAAAAATTTATAAGTTTTTTTCAAAAACTTGTAAAAAAAAGTTACAAATATAAAATTTATAATTTTCTTATTGAAAGATATTTTATAACATTGTCTTATAAGAATTTAAAAAATTTTCTAACTTTGTAAAGTTAGACTATTAAAGACTATTTTTTTCAAAAATTTAAAGTAACAAATATAAACTTCATATTTTAGCTAAGTTATTTATAACATTAATTGCATTAAATAAAAGATAACTATTAAAATAAAATTAAGGCGGATAGCCTATATATTTATTCAAACTTCGTAAGTTGTACATCTATTACAAATATTAAAAGAGAATCTAATTTACGCAGTCACCTTGTAGGAAGGTTTTTGCTTGAATTAGATCTCTAGTATCTTTAATATTTTAGTATTCAAAATATTCTAGTTGTAACTTAGATATTTCTTCAACAAACATATTTTTTGAAATTAGTCTTTTTCCTTGTTCCTCTATTGCGGCCATTCCATCATCACTATTTTTCTCAAATACTTCATCTATTTCATTTCAATTTTGACCGGTAATTTTGAAAGCTCAAAATTTCTTCGTTCGACATTGATCTAATCTCTAAATAATACCAAAATCTCCAAACTATCCTTTGATAATGAATCTCGATGATCTCCAATTATAAATATTTCGAAGCTAAAAGCTTGCTCCAAAGAAAATGAAGACGCTTGACTTGCTAGCACATCTCAAACCACCCTTGAAAGCTTTGAAAATTATTTGACACGGGTCTTCCACCATGCTAAAAGTTGAAATTATTCATTTGCATCTCTAAAATTGTCCGAATCCTGAGAAAGATACAAATTAAAATCATTACTGCTACAACATTGAAGACCAAGTTCATCACCCATCTCTTCATTTAGATCATCATATCTAGGCATAGAAGTAGCAGGTTCGGCTGGTGAAATATTTTGTTCCATAACTTGATACAAGTTACATAAACTCTTTGCTTTAGGTAATATGTTAGCACAATAAGTTTCAACTGATGGCTTTTTATGAGGTTCAATTTCCAAAAAAATTGTAAATTTTTTGAACAATCATCATTACATTAATTTCTTTGAAAATCGGATTGAATAAAGCACATGTCAAATAAATTTGTGGAATAGAAAAAAATATTTTTAAAATTTTTCAATCATAGCTTCAATTGACTCTTTGAACAAAGTAATTTTTTATATTCAGCAAGTACTTTAGAAACAACATTAATATTTACTAAGGCAGAAGAAATAGTTGGAGTATATTGAGCAAATACTGTGTTCATTGCTTGATAATTTTTTTTAAAATAATTACAAAGTTCTTGAATTTCGCTCCAATCATTATCATATAGTCTTAAATCAACATCCGAATTATGAGAATTATAATATAATTATATAGGTTCACGATATACATAAGCAACTTCAAGCATTTGATATAGAGAATTCTACTAGTAGAAATTTCTCTTGAAACTTTTCTATATGGAATGCCACATTCTCCACAACAACATTTAAAATCATCCATTATACCTTTTTTATTTTAAAAATAAAACTACAAGAAACCCGAACTTTAAAACAATCATTTTCAAGCAAATCAATACCGTCTTTTACTGTCAAATTTAAAATATGTACAACTCATTTAACGTGAAAATAATCGTCATCTATTGGGCAAAGTCTAATGACAGCGCCCAAGCACACACGAAAGTGTACGTGGTCTTATCAAGTAGTAAAGTGTCCATCAAGAAGCCAAGTATCGATCCCCCAGAGACTTGATTCAGCAACGATTCGATTTCAGTTCACAGTTTAGATTAATTTAGTGCAAAGGTAACCAACAAGAGTTTTGAATATTAGAAATAAAGAAAAGTAAACAATGCGTAAATAAAAGTCTTAAAACAATCAATAGGAGAAAACCCAGGGTTAGAGCACTTTGAACAATCATACTATGTAATTAAACTTCATTCGTTAACTTGCTTATCTTGGTTGTTGATTCGTAGGGTTAATTGCATGATTATAATTTCCCAACATTTAATCCTTTACCTAAGTTGAACCTTACAACTACATCGTTGAGCGAAAATGTAATGGTCCACTTAAGTTCTTTAAGCTATCATCCTACATGTGAATCAAGTAAGGCATCTAAGAACATCCATGTCCTAGATACTAATTTGAATTCCTTATTTCATAAAGAAATACAAACCATACTTTGTTTATTTCCATATTCTAACTCCCTATTCCCTCTCCCGAGTTTACAAGGTTGACAATAGATGTATTCTAAGGGTCGCGAATCCTTAAAATAGTTATAATAAGAATAATCAAACAACCAATAATGATAAGCAAATCAAACGAATTTAATCCAAAATAATAATACTCATGTAATTTGCTTTAACCCCGGAAAGGGAGTTTTTAGCCACTCATAGTCATAATCAACATTCAAATAATTGTATGAATGATTAAAACCATAAATAAAGCTAAATTAAATAAATAAAAAACTAAAAAGAAGTTTTGGTAGCCTCCAATGTTGTTCCAAGCGATCTAGGGGTTCCAAGATGATTAAAACGTTATATTTATAGTAAAAAAGTCATATACCAACATGGATTGGGTTTCCATGTGATTTTCTTTCAGCTGGGCAGTTTTTTTTCAGCTTTTGATGGCCACCGCGTCGCGGCGTCGAGCCAATAGATAATTATCAATTTCCAGAATCTCACCGCGATTTCACCGCATCGCGGAGCCACCTTAAGCTCCACAAAAATCCGGTTAGTCACGAATTTTGGCCTCTTATGAATCTATTGGTATTTTTCACGCGTCCATTGGAAACTCCTACAAACGACACGCGCCCCATATATTTCAGGGGTCCAAATTGCGTCAATTTTTGTATTGTGCTTTCGTTGAGCCATTCCGAGCCTTTTTGAGTTGTTTCCACTTGATTTGAAGATTGTATATCCTTCATATATCATTATAATACATTTACCAAGCATCCTAAATCATTAAACACAATAATTTAAAGCTCAAAACAACACAACATCCTCACCGGTGAACTAGAAACACGAGCTAAGATAGGCTAAATTCTCATTGAGCTTAAGCTTATTGTTTTGACTCTTATCTTAATTCAATTAACCCTTGAACATTATAACTAAGTTTTTTCACATATAAATACATAATAACAACCTTAGGAACTCATTAAAACACATTATAACCCAACACAAGAGACTAGACAACACCTAACTCAAGCTAGTCACACTAGTTTTCTTGGTTGAACTCTAAATGCTCAAATTGAATCAAAACTCATGTGAAAACACCATTAAACATTGTAAACACATACTTGGACACATAAATGTTCATTTATATCATTATCAACATATATAGCATAAGAATCATCCTCAAAACAAGGCTAAAAAGGCTAGAATAGTAGCACTAGAATGCATAAATACACCCAACATCACCACCCCACACTTAAAGCCTTGTTCGTGCTCAAACAACTCTTAACTATAAACACCATGAGCTGAAAAAACTCCACACTTCTACTATGAGCAAGAAATTCAAGTTGGCACTACAATGACTACACGGAATGCAAGTTTACAACACTAAGCATGTTATACACAATTGAAAGCTCAAGAATCCTACTTCAAAACATCCTAGCCTCAAGAATGGACTCCACAAGTGGAAAACTCATGCATATTGCTCAATATAAGACATCATACAAATCACCCACATTCATCAAACATGTGCCCTCACAACAAGAGAGTTACCCATAATCACTCACCATTAAGCAATTCATAACATGATGGGTATAAGAATCAATTTACGCTCACTCTCACAAAGAATTAACAAATTACACATAATGAACCATAGGTTTGCCCTTAGTGTAGTGCTCCACTAATATTGAAATGATGAACTTAGGATCAATTAGGTCTTTTTTGGGTTGTAATGTAGGCTAAGGGACGGGTAGAAACTATTTGGGAATAGTGGTTAACCTCTCTAAGCGCTTTAATACACTACATTAAACATTAAAAATCAATCTCCAACAACCAAATTACTCTTTTTCATCCACCCATATCTTTTGTTTTTGCCCCACCCCTTTTAAGTATTTTCACAAACACATGGTGGGCGTATTATTTATTCCTTCAAGATTCAACTTTTTTCTTTTTCTACGATCATGGGAATATTTATAATACCATTTATATCACTCCCAACCATCACAGATCAATTATAAACACCAATAACTATTACCTTGAGGAATCAATTTCACTTTTTTTCTTCAATTTCTCAAAATCCTTTCTCAATTATTTTTTTTTCAATTAAAGCACCTAGGAGCTTTTGGATCAAATTATGTCTATCAAAGAAGGGGATTAGGCTACATATGAAGTTACCAAAGAAAAGGCTAAAGGCTCAATGGGGTTAACTAGGATAATGCACAATGGGTAGGACAAATAGAAGGTATAAAAACAAGGTTATCAAGGAAATGCCTAAATCATCTCCTAGACCCACACTCTTTATTTCTCTTTACACACACATCGGGCAAGTTCTAGACATCACATGCAACAAGGAATATACAAAAAAACCTTACACGCACACGGCACATGCTCAACTCATTAGGATCATCATAGACTCCCAACCAAATAATAGCATGAATTTAAGTTTAAGTCACAAAGTACAAGAGTCATAAAAATGAGCCTAGGAGTCTCAAAAATAGTAATTCACTCATTCCACATGCTTTTACCAAACAAAATACTTGCACCATGTCATAAAAAATAGCACAAACAAGAATATATTACACCAAAAAATTTTAAATTGAGCCAAAATTCAAAATTCAGGAATTTCTCCACCCCACACTTAAAAATCTACTTTGTCCCCAAGGTGAATTTAAAAGCAAGAGACAGAAATACTCCCTGAGGCCTCTAGGCCTAGGTAGTAGCATCTTTACACATTAAGAAGGTCCATAGGACCCCACACTCAATTTTTGCCATGCCCCTTAGCTCAAGTTTCCAGTACTCAGACTTTCCATCAACCTGTGACTCAATTAAAAATAAAAACTACGTGAAATAAAAACTAAAAAACACTAAAAAGAAAACATACCTACTTAACTTGGGTTGCCTCCCAAGCAGCGCCTGATTTAGTGTCGCAGCACGACCCAACTAACGACCTAGTCGTTCTCTTTCCTTCTCTTTCTCACGCTTGGTCTCCATCTTCTTATTCTTTTCACCCCTCTTGGGTGTGAATTTTCAAGAGCAGTAAATTTTTCAACTTTAGCCTTTTCAGGCTCATCAATTAGCATCAAATCAAGCTTAAGAGGTAGAATCTTAGGCTGCACAATCAGGTAGTCTAGAGAGGTTTTTGGTGGACTAACCACCCCACACTTGTCCCCTTCAATAACATTGATCAAACACAAATATTTATATGGGGACGTTACATTGGGTGCTTTGTAAACATCAAATACCACTTCTTCATCCTCTACCCTCATTTTGAGCATGACTTCTCTAACATCAATCGACACTCCTCCAGTTGCTAAGAATGGACGCTCCAAGATGATTGGACCCTGTTCATCTGCCTTAAAATCAAGAACAGTAAAGTCAGCAGGTATAATAAGTTTACCAACCTTTATGAGGACGTCCTCTATTTTTTCTTCTGGACGAGCTATGATTCCATTTACCAACTGTAGAAGCATGGAGCTCGGTCTAGATTTCCCCACACCTAATGTATTGAATAGAGATAGGAGAATTAAGTTGATGCTTGCCCCTAAATCACTCAGAGCATGGACCACTTCACTATTGCCAATCTAAATGGCTTTAAGCTTTGTCGGTATCTTTTGAGTGACCACTGAACTATACTATTCAGTGAGTGTTATTGCTCTCATATCCTGCAATTTCACCTTATTAGCAATCACCTTTCTCAAGTACTTAGCGTACTTGGACATACCCTGCAAAATATCTAACAAAGGTAAGTTAATGTGAAGCTCTCTGAATGTGTCAAAGAACTTCTTAAACATTGCATCCTCCTTTGCTTTTATTTGCCTCTGAGGGAAGGGTAATGGAAACATTTTCTTCTTTTCTGGTTCAACAACTTTTTCTTTCAAGTACTCAGACTTTCTTGAATTTTTAGCAACTCTGTTATTTACCTGTTGGGTCACCACATCATCATCTACCTCCTTAGTTGCCTTTGAAGGTTCTCCTTAAAGTTCTTTGTCACCCTCAAGGTGATTGCCATGACTTGTTTGGTATTCTCTGTATCTTCTGGCAAACCACCTTGTGGCTTAGTATTCAATGCTTGTTGTAACTACCCAATCTGTAACTTTAAGCTTCTCTGAGCCACTTGTTAATTCTGTAATTTTGACTTTTCATATCTGTAAATAATTATGCTTGACCAACTAAGAGTTGTTTCAACATCTCTTCTATGTTGCTCGTTGACTGATTTGATTGGGTTTACGACTGTGGAATTTGCTGTTGTTGTGCGTTCCAAGGTTGAGTCTGCCACTTCATGTTGTAGGAATTACCATAACTTGGCCTTTGAGAATTACCTACATACATTACAGATTTCGGATTTGAAGCACACATGACTGCTGAATGGCCATTATTTTTGCATACTTCACACCAACCTGCAGCTTGTTGAACGACATTGATTGTGGCTGCAGGTTGTGCTGCTCCCAACTTCATACGGTTGAACAATGTGTTGATCAAATTTTGTAAGCCAGAAACCTATACTGATAAAGCTGTGAATTGGTCCACCTCCAATACACCCGCAATTCTTTTCGTGGCACTTATAGAATCTGAATGCCACTCTGGATTTCCTTGTGCTATACGGTTCAGTAATGTGTACAGCTCATCATAAGTCAAGTCCAGTGCTTGACCACCTGAGGCTGAATTTAGCAAATCTTCGTAGTGTGATCAAGAGCTTCTACAAAAGTATGAGCAAGTACCTCATTGGACTGTTGGTGGTGTGGACAGTCCCAAAGAAGAGCCATAAAGCATTCCCGAGCATGATAAAGATTCTCCTTCGGCCTCTTCTTGAAGCTTACTATCTCACTGCGAAGCCTCGCAGTCTTGCCAGAAGGGAAAAACCTGATGAGAAATTTTCTGGCTAAGCCATCCCATGATGTGATTGAATTGATCGACTCCAAATTCAACCATATTTTTGCTTCCCCCAACAGTGAATGGGGAAAAAGTTTCAGCCTCACATAATCTATACTCATCCTAGTCGGAATGAATGTATCAGTAAGCTCAATGAAATTCTGCAAGTGGACTTGTGGATCCTTGTGTGAAAGCCCTGCAAACTGTCCACACCTAATAAGAAGTTGCACCATATTATGCTTCAACTCGAAATTCCCCCCTGTTGTCAATCTTTGAATTGGGGAAGTCAAGTTCGTCGTAAGTGGGACTGCCACTTCCCTAACTGTCCTTCGGGCTACTTGTTGTTTAGACATTGGAACAGTATACTCTTGGCCTTCTTAGATTTGCGGAATTCAGGGGAGAAGGTTTGCTTCTCTCCTGCGTTGATGGAAAAGTTGCTCAGGTTCGGAGCTTGGATAAACCAAATCTCGAGCCCTCTCCAGCTTACTACTTTGAAAACCTGTTTCCTCCAAAAACAAAACCAAGACCAAGCATAAAAATACTAAATAAATCTAAAATTTAAAACTAAGATAAACAATTGCCAAATAACAAGTCCCTGGCAACGGCACCAAAAATTTGACAGCGCCCACAAGCACACGCAAGTGTACGTGGTCTTATCAAGTAGTAAAGTGGCCTTCAAGAAGCCAAGTATCAATCCCACAGAGACTTGATTCAGCAACAATTCGATTTCAGTTCACAGTTGAGATTAATTTAGTGCAAAGGTAACTAACAAGAGTTTTGAATATTGGAAATAAAGAAAAGTAAACAATGCGTAAATAAAAGTCTTTAAATAATCAATAGGAGAAAACCCAGGGTTAAAGCACTTTGAACAATCATACTATGTAATTGAACTTCATTCGTTAACTTGCTTATCTTGGTTGTTGATTTGTAGGGTTAATTGCATAATTATGGTTTCCCAACCTCTAATCTTTTACCTAAGTTGAACCTTACAACTACATCGTTGAGCGGGGATGTAATGATCCACTTAAGTTCCTTAAGCTATCATCTTACGTTTGAATCAAGTAAGGCATCTAAGTACATCCCTGTCCTAGAAACTAATTTGAATTCCTTATTTCATAAAGAAATACAAACCATACTTTATTTATTCCCATGTTCTATCTCTCTATTCCCTCTCTCGAGTTTACAAGGTTGACAATAGATGTATTCTAAGGGTCGCGAATCTTTAAAATAGTTATAACAAGAATAAACAAACAATCAATAATGATAAGCAAATCAAATGAATTTAATCCATGATAATAATACTCATGTTCTTGGCTTTAACTTCGGAAAGGGAGTTTTTAGCCACTCATAGTCATAATCAACATCCAAATAATTGTATGAATGATTAAAACCATAAATAAAGCTAAATTAAAGAAATAAAAACCTAAAAAGAAGTTTTGGTAGCCTCCAATGTTGTTCCAAGCGATCTAAGGGTTCCAAGATGATTAAAACATGATTTAACACGTTATATTTATAGTAAAAAAGTCATAAACCGACGTGGATTGGGTTCCATGTTATTTTCTTTCAGCTGGGCAGTATTTTGTCCGTTTTTGATGGCCACCACATCGCGGTGTCGAGCTAATCGATAATTATCAATTATCAATTTCCAGAATCGCACCACGATTTCACCGCATTGCGGAGCCTCCTTAAGCTCCACAAAAAGCTACACTCGACGGTTAGTCATGAATTTTGGCCTCTTCTGAATCTATTGGTATTTTGCACGCATCCATTGGAAACTCCTACAAACCACACGAGCCCCATACATTCCAGGGGTCCAAATTGAGTCAATTTTTGTATTGTTCTTTCGTTGAGCCATTCTGAGCCTTTTTGAGTTGTTTTCGCTTAATTTGAAGCTTGTATATCCTTCATATATAATCATAATCCATTCACCAAGTATACTAAATCATTAAACACAATATTTTAGAGCTCAAAACAACACAACATCCTCACCAGTGAACTTAAAACACGAGCTAAGCATAGGCTAAATTCACATGGAGCTTAAGCTTTTTGTTTTGACTCTTGTCTTGATCCAATTGACCCTTGAATATTATAACTAAGTTTTTTCACATATAAATACTTAATAACAACATTATAAACTCATTAAAATACATTATAACCGAACACAAGAGACTAGACAATACCTAGCTCAAACTAGTCACACTAGTTTTCTTGGTTGAACTCTAAATGCTCAAATTGAATCAAAACTCATGTGAAAACACCATTAAACATTGTAAACACATACTTGGATACATAAATTCTCATTTATATCATTATCAACACATATAGCATAAGAATCATCCTCAAAACAAGGCTAAAAAGGCTAGAATAGTAGCGCTAGAATGCATAAATACACCCAACATCATCTAACTTTTAAAAACTCAACAATTTTTCAGATTGTTAGAAGCATTATCTAATGTGCATGTCATAATTTTATCAATAAGTTAAAAATATTTTAAGTTTTTTCCCTATAGTACGGCTATATAGGAACCTGTTTTAATTTCGTCAATATATTTGTAAGGAGTAATTTTTTTTGCATGTTCCAATGGTGATCAATCCAACGAACCATAAGAGTAATATAATAGTTACCTTGAATTACTACGATCCATATCAGAAGTAATAGATATTTTACCATTAAATTTACTGAATAAGCAACGAAGAAATGACAATGTTCAGCTTGATATTTAAAAATATCATTTTAGATTGTTTTTCGTGAAAAACCTTTAAAAGAGAGATTATATTCTCGTTGAATATAATGAATAAAATTGGGGTGTGAAGGAAAACTAAAAGACAAACCCATAAATAACAATCATTTTCTCTAATTTATCTCTATCTGCATTTTCACTATATGTTGATGATGAATTTGTGCCAGCAGAGTTATACACTTTTTAACGAGTCTTACCATATTACCTCCTACAGATTCTTCCGACAATGGTGTACCATTTTGTTTTTGTCTTAGCCTCCTTTTCTATATGAATAAATTCTTTATTAAATTTCCTCAAATGCTTACTTAGCAATCCTATCCCGTCATTGTTTTCCCAGTCAAATATTTCATAACTTTCTTGCATTTGTTGTAAATAGCAATTTTTTTATCCTATCATGCTCCATAAATTTTCAAACTAAAGAACTTTTAGTACATTTGATACCTTTGGCCTAGTAAATTCCGATAAAAGGAGAACTTCTTCACCTTCTTTCGATAATTTCGTAACCGGACTAATAGGGGTAGGGGTTTCACCTAACTTTAGTTCTTCTATATCTTCATTCGGTAAGTCTTCCTCAAAATTATCATAATGCCCACTTAGGGTCTCATGGTCTAATTGCATACCGACACTAAAATCGAAATTATTGGAATGTGATAAAAAAGTTTCTTGAACATTACTAAATCTAGGCGGTAATGAACTAGTAGTAGCACATTTTTTTTTACTTCTATGAAAAACCTTACTAAAGATTATTTTCTTACCACTACTATTTTTATTCACATCCATAATCAAATTTAAATATTGCTAAAATTTAAAACAAGCAATATAAATATTATAACTAAAAAATTAATGAACGTAAATAAATATAGATATTAAAAAAAATAAAAATATAGAGATTAAAGTAAACAAATAGAAAGATTAAAGTTGGAACGAATATACCGAATGTTTGCATAAAAGCAGACGCATATCAAATATCGGAATTAAAAGATGATAATTGAAGCTTTTGATATCTTTAAAATATCTCCAACTCCAATTAGCTAATACAACAATTATAAATATTAAGAGAATAATAAAGAGATTTTTAGAGTTTAATATATTAGAGAGAATAAAAGAAAGAATATTAGTGAGGAAAAAAATAGGTATAAGAGGGCATTTTTAGTGAAAATTTGTTAAGGGGATAGTGGGGTACTTTGGAGGGGTGGGGGTCTTGGGAGTCAAAATAGCCATTGGTTGGCCCCCCAAATGGATGCCAATGGCTATATAACGTTAACTAATTTTTAAAAAGATTAGATTTCAGATCCGTTCGTTTATCGGGCTGGTGCCGGATTAGAATCGGGTCTATTGGAAAAAATCTAAGTTTCGCATAGGTACCAGATTCTTAACCGTTGGGTATCAGGTATACCAGTTCCAATCGGTACCGTTTTGGACTTTTATTGATATTGTGACTGGAACCGAACCATTAAGTGACATCCTAATCAATTTTTCTATTTTTTTTATTCATAGATGTCATACCCCATTTTAACCAAGGTCAAAATAGTGTACAACATATTGAAAAACTTCAAATTAAAATCAGGAAGTCGCCACCTAATTAATTCTACCGTGAATTAGAACACCTATTACAAAGTATGTGATTAAAAGAAAATAAAGACTTCATTTTAAGGTCTACTTATCCTATGATGCTAGTTAAGGGTTCTAATTATCCTAAAGGGGAGGGATTAGGCACCCTAAAGAATCTGGTAACTACGGTTAACCGGTCAAACTTAGGTTAGATAAGGAAATCAAATGTTATTAAAATATATATATATATATATATATATATATATATATATATATAAGGTATTAAAAATATATTATATGCATCTTAATAAAACATGCTAGTTATCTTTTTAAGAAAAAGATTAAAGAAATTTTTAAAACATTTACTAACTTTTTTGAAAGAACATCAAAGATAACTCCTAAAAAAATGCAACCTTGTTGTTGTCAAAAGAAGGTTATTTAAAATCATTTCTTTATAAAAGATATATAAAAAAAGCTTTCAGAAAGTTATGTTAAGAACTTCACATTTTTTTTCATTCTAAAAAAAAAAAACTCTTTTCTATTTTTTTTAAATCAAATTTTAGAAAATAAGATAATTATCCTACACTAAGTGAATAAAAATTATAGTTGTTTAAATCTATAAAGGCTTGAGAAATAAATAAATATTTTCTTATCATTTAAAATACTAAAAGGGGCCTTGTGAAGTCGATTTGGAAAAATTGCCATCTTTTATTCGCAATAATAAAAAATGAAATTGATTTACCATATTCAAAATAACTAAAATTGATTTCCAAGTTTAACGATAATTAGCCCGTCTACCTCAAAATCTATAGTTGACTATTTCGACATTACTAACTAACAAGAAACTAATTTTATTCTAAGCCACTATTTCATATTAAGAAAGTACTAAAGAATCCAAATAAAACCGGCCTTTATTCTAAAAGATAAGTTTTCGCCTACCAAAATTTAACCTTTTAGCGATGCAAAAATTGCATCTAAACCTATTGCTAAGTTAAGAACAACATCCAAAGGTGAGAGAAACGACTAAATTTGCTATCCTACTTAAAGATTTACGCTATTCAAATAAGAGCATTCAAAACACAAATTCCAAAATAAAAATATGCGAAATGTTAAACAAAAATAATAACAAGAGTCTACAAAGAAAAACCAAGCTCGAAAGGGGAAAAGGAACTAGACTACTAGCGAAATTGACTTTAAGAATATGGAATGTGACTCCTTACTCGCATGAGAGGTTGCGTCAAGTCTCATTTTGAGAACCCATTACCGAGAGCCTTAAATTAAGACTCCATTTGCTCCGAAGTGTACATGTAAGGAAAGGGAAAATAAAGAATTAGAAGCAAATTCAACTCTCCGTATGGAGTAAAAAACATAAAAGGGGTTAGGTATATACAAGTGTTCTATCAATAAAGCAGGCAATCAAATGCGGTTTAGTAGCAAAGAATTGACGCTTTAATACTTAGTAAACTAAACTTTCGATAACTAATTATAAGTTAATCCTCAACCATATAATGATTCTTGTACTGCAGTAGCAAGTGAAGAGATTAAACTCGGTGTCTAAAGCACTATTTTGTATCCCAGGAAATGAGCACCAATAGACATACACTTCACTGTCCGCAAAAGGAACAATAACACAGCTAAAAATATATATGTTAGCCATTAATTCTCCAAAGCAAGAAACAATAGATATGAGCTTGATCATTTCTGAAAATAGCAGATGAATAACTTGCGCATTTTACTCATCGTCGGACCTTTACTTCATAAAAATAACATACACGTGACAGCAAATTTACAATAGGAATAAGCTGAAACATATGACTATTTCCAAACCTGACAAATAGCTATGGACAGGACTAGACCGCCATCGACAATTCGATTATTAAAATAGCACAAGCTTAACCACTTAATCCAAGGTCCACAACTGGGGAAAAACTTAACAGACCAAGAATATTTCAAACCATATTAGTCATAACACCCAACAGAAACCATTTTAAAATGAACAAGGCCAAACCTTTTAAGCTAATCTCACTTAAAACATATTTCAACGACCAGCTCTAATGCCTCAAGTATCAAAACATGAAAAACAAGATTCTAAACAAAAATTCAGAAAGGGCGTAGGAGAAAAAACAAAAAAAAAGAACTGACGTACAGTGAGAGGAAAATCAAGTTACTTATTTAAGAGCTAAATCGAACTAGGATCAAGCTATCATATGAATGAATGACAATCAAGAAGGAATCACACTTTTCTTTAAACTTTAATGGGCGGCAAACATCACACCGATACAAACTTGAAGCCAAAGTAAAATTGATATTCATAGAAATCTGGACAAACGAAAGAAAAGAAAAAAGCACTAAAGGGGAAGAATTTCTTTACATGTCTCGTGTACTTTGAAAACAAGACAACAGCATTAGAACTAATGAATTTTATGTGCAAATACTCAAACAAATGTGCGATGACAGGTTGACGAGAGAATGGCTTGACTCACAACAGACGGAGACCTGGATGGAAGAGTGTATAGCCCATGCTCACAGCGGCCCGTGTACCGCACCCGGTTCGTGGTATTGTCCACTATCTGGAAATTGGTGTCATTAAAAATGAGGGTGCAGTTATTTTCTTTAGTAAAGCGATAAACAGATAAAAGATTGGATGTGAGGGAAGGGACGTGGTGAAGGGTTGAGAGATGAAATTTACCATTTGGGGTATAGACATACCCAGAGCCGGTGTTTGTGATGGGAAGGGATTGACCATTGCCTACTGTAATAGTTTCTGAGCCATGATACGGATGAGGAGCTTGAAGTTGTGAATAATCCGACGTCACATGGGTGTTAGCACCTGTGTCTAGATACCAATCGCCAGATTGAGCGTTTGTGGACGCATGCATCGCCCTTGATCCTCCGGACTGGCTATTTACATTCTGCGAGTCATCATAACGATACCAGCAATTAGCCGCAGAATGGCCCCGTTTAGCACAAATTTGGCACGTCGGAAGATCTCGTGTGGGCATCCGCTGGTTTCCTCGTCCCTGTCCGCGGCCTGACTGGAAGCCGTCCCTCGGCAGAGGCCCGCCTCTGCCTTGCTGCCCGGTGTTTCGACGGTCACCGCCGCCGCTGCCTCGCCCTTGGTTACGGCGATCGTCACCGCGACCCCTGGCCGAGCCTCCGCTGCCAGCCGAGTAAAGAGCCGTGACGCCAGGGGTGGAACTGGCTTCTCCGAGCAGTAATTTGTGTTCCATGTCTAGATTCAATTCTTCTGCATTAAGCCATCCAGACAGTTGATTCAGAGTGATTTCGACAGGCGAGAGGCGAATATGCTGTTTGAGAGAGGAATAGCCAGCCGGAAGACCACGTATCACGGCATTCACCACGTCTCGTTCAGGAATAATCTCGTTCACAGCATCTAGGTCAGACAGAATAGAGGCCACATCATCAAGGTATTGAGTCATCGTCTTCGTTCCCTTCCGAAGAGTATGCAATTTGTCACGCAACTGAAAAATATGAGCCGTGGACACAGAGTTGTACCTTGTGGCTAGTGCGTCCCAAAGTGAAGCCGATGTGAGAAAACCCCGGGCGTGTTTGTGCACAGAGGGGCTAATAACTGCGAGAAGACAGGCTCGGATCTGAGTGTCTACGATCATCCACGGAAGGTAGTCGGGATTTGGGAGCTTGACGCCGTCCTTCTCGGCTGTCTCGGGCTGCGGCTTCTCCGCACCGTCAATCCATCCGAGCAGCAAGTTGGCTGCGAGGGCGGTGCGGACGTTAAGTGCCCAGGCCGGGTAGTTGTTGTCAGATAATTTTTCGGGGATGAGATTGTGGAGATTCCTGAGCAGTAATTTTACTCCAGACGGTAATTTTGACAGAGGATCAATAACCTTGTCCATGGCGCCGACCTACGGCGGAGGAGGGAGGCCGTGCGGCGTGGTGTAGACGGTGGCAGCGGCGCACACACGTCGGAAAAGAGGAGAGATTAGGGTTTGGGCGGAAGAAGAAACCCTAGCTTTGATACCATGATACAGATTTAATAATTAATTGATCTCTTTAATATTGAAGGGGTTACAGCTGTATATATAGAGAACTGAAGAATAACTAATTACAAAATAACCCAGATGTATTTAATAATTATATATGTAGTCTATTAAAGAGAAACGACTGACGCTTCCTCAAAGTCTAAAACCGTTCAAACTTTTCATGCTAAGTCGAAGGCTGATAATGTTTTTGGGAGTGCAATCAACTAGATAAGAAACTAGGACTGCTGCAACATTCAAAAGAAAATGTCCAGGTCAGGCGTTAAAACAGTCCTAAACTGATGGTTAATCATGCTTCATAGACCGAAGTTGGTAGACAAAACACCACGCTTACGTAGAAAATTATTTCAAGCTAATAAACCACATGAATCCTATACTAGGAAAACTGGACGTACTTGGGTTTTTGAAATCCTTTGTAGCCCTTTCTTTTATGAAATACTAAAGCGGCCAGCATCTCGTAAATACAAAACAGGTGCGTATAACAAGCTAAATGATAAAATAGCATTATTACGACTATTCGGTAAAAGGCAGACAACCTACATTAAAAACCTCAGTTATATAAAAACTGATTAAAATCAAATCATAATCCATAAACCTATTTACAAATACACGATCAATGACAAGTAAGCAAGCAGCTAAAAGTGATTGTGTTTCCCTGTGTTCACATCAAAAGTTCAATCGGCCGAAATGGCTAACATTTTACAACTCCATAGCTCATACATAAAAAGGTAAAATTAAAATGGGATAGAGTTTACCTTGTGTGGGGCTACGAACTAAAGCGTTCTCGTTGGAGACTAAAACTCGAATTCGAACTCGAACTCAGAATCGCGCCCGAACTTGATAAGAGGGCGAGAGTAATAGAGTAATAGTATACTGATCTTTTAATGTTAATTCTTGATAGCTTTTCTTGATCTTGAGGATTAAAATTGGAGCCCAAAGGTTCCTTTTATAGCTGAGCTTGAGGTGGTTTTAAATTGCAGATCTTTGGATCAAATTGCAAACATTGATGATCAAATTGCAGATGAGCACGAGCTTGAGGTGTTCCTTTTAACAATGCTTCTTTCATCTTAAATAATTTCCATAAAGTACGTATTATATACATATACATATAAATTTAAACAAACAAACTATATTTGTAAAAATATGATATCGATAGAGCAAAATTCATTTAGAGTTAAAAATAAAAGTTAATATACTAATATTTAAATATTTGATGCAGTATATATATATAATGCTAGTATGATATATATAAAAATAAGAAAGTAAAATAAATAAATAAAATATTCTATTTATGTAAAAATTGCTGAAATTAATACAAAGGATAAAAAAGCGTCATTTTGATAGATTATTCATGACTAGGAAGCATAGAAAAATTAATTATATGAAAGGGAGAGCCAAAATTGGGTGTCAACAATAGACCCAAGATAATTGAAACTATCTCTTTTCTGAATGACCTGAAAATCAAGCTTCACTACCACGTCAGTCTCATGCATCACCTCACTGAACTTGAACTCCGAATATTTTATTTTAGTCCTGCTCAATCTAAACCCTTTATATTCTAAAATCAGTTTTCAAACCTCCAATATAGCGTTAACTTCTTCATGGATGTCGTCGAACAGAACGACATTTACAAACAATATACACCATGACATTTCACTTTGAATCTGTTGCATTGCTGAGACAAATAAAATAGCTAAGAGTCGATCCCTACTACAACCCCATCAATATTGGAAAATGTTCAAAGTCCCCTCTCGCAGTTCTTACATGAGTCTTGACTGTGTGGTACATGTCCTCAATCGACCTAGTGTATGCCACAGGGACATCTCTAGCCTCCAAGCACCTCCATAGAACCTCCTTGAAAATTTTGTCTTAAGCCTTCTTTAGATCAATAAACACTATATGTAAGTCTTTCTTCCTCTCCCTATACTGCTCCACCAGTCTCCTTACGATATCAATGACTCCTGTAGTCAAGCAACTTAGTACAAATTCAAAGTGATTCTAAAAAATAGTCATAATCCTCCTCAACCTCAACTCCGCCATCCTTTTCCAAACTTTCATAGTATGGCTTAACAACTTGATACTCCTATAGTTATTACAATTCTAAATATGATGTGATCCGATCGGAGGCCTTGTCATAATGGGTGTCCCAAGTTCGACCAGAATCGGAGACCACCCTCGTTACCCAAACCAACCTCCAGCCGTCTACCCTGAGTTGACTGAATCTCGAGCGTGTAACAAGATAATGTAACAGCTCACATGAAGACCCTCGGATAAGATCACAGCCGTAATCAACCCAACCGAGTCCAACCATCCATACCAACAATCCAACCATACCCAACCAATACCGAAACAAGGGCCACAAACCAGGCCATAACCAAAGATGTTCCAAAACATAACATAATTAATCCCAAAATAAAATATGATGGAACAGTGAGAAATTATGTCCGATGATGCCAGCCTCAATATCAATACCAATGCTAAGGCTGACACCTATATCGATTCCGCCCATTTCAAACCATAGAAGTACCATAAAGACTCTTAACCAAAAGAGTATTAAAATCCAGTTGGTATATGCCCCCAACCATAGCCAAAACCAATATCCAAAATAAACCAAAGTGTCTAGAAATATTCATAACATGAAATGGAACCTTCCAAAAGAAAGAAACTTACCACTTTAGTCCAAATATTATCCCCGAGTTAATCACTATGTAGGAGGAGTAGAACGGTCGGTTCCTACATAGCGTGGATATATAGCCGCCAGTAGACGGGTTAGCGAGTGAATGCTAGCATGATCTTAGGAAAAGGATAAAATAATGCCATTTATAAAACCAAGTAAACCATCTATATGTACACAACCGTACATACATATAACCATACATATATATATATAACCATGCCGGGAAAGGTACCGGATTTAGCATACCTTTAAAACCTTTATCTGGGCTATGTATCTTTGTGTTCTAAACCACCCACGGGCTATATGGGTTTAGCTCCCCCTGCTGAAAAGGCCTCAGTGCATGTAGCCACACGACCAAGGAAGAATACCTCTGGATGAATAGTACATCCCCCAAATATAGTGTGACATCATGCACACGTTCACCAAGACCAACCTCACATCGACAAATATAAGTTTCTAGTTTTGGTTTCCCCGGGACCTTGACTTTCCATGGCTTTGCTACACATTCCGCTATTATTGTCTATTTAAAAATATTTTCCAAATAATCAAACCATAATTCATTTATTTACCAAGGCCATTGATATTGGTATCGTCATACCAACCTTTACTTACAAGTATCATCCGTAGCCAACCATTTATAGGTTTAAGGGGACATTCAAGTGCCCTTTTTAATTACCATATTAAACCACTTGGGGGATTCCATGTACCCCACAAGCATAACCATTTAGACATATACCCTTCAAAATGATTTAAATCATGCATAATTCCTTTACCAAGTTTTAAAACATGCAAGAATTCCATTAAAATACTCAATGCAATGAGCATTTCTTTATAAGCATTTTGTCAAACACATTGGAGCATAATATAAACAAAACCAATTTTAATTACCATTAAACCATTACTATGCAATCCAATTATCCAAAACCACCATTAATGTACATAAACCATAATTAAAACCATGAAAACCATAACCAACCATTTAATATCAAAACTCGTAATTCATATTTGAAAACCAAAATCATACAATCAATAAGGTTATGAAAACATTCTTAAAAACCATGCTTACAGATATAATTAACAACGAGATAAGAGAACATGCCTTAAACCAAGATGATGATGGAAAGAAATCACCTAGACAAGCCTCAAATAATCCTCTAGTTGAAACCCTATCTTCCGTGGCCCAAAAGCTTTTGAGAGAATTTTAAAGATTTTAAAAGAGTTTCTAAGTGGTAATGAATGGGATAATAGGGTAAATAGCCTCCCAAGTAGGTTAGAAGTCGTGGGACCTTATTAGGATAAGTGAAAAAATATCCAGAATACCTTCACTTAAGTTGCACAAAATCCCGTCCCAGGGATGCGAATGACCCTCACGAGTTGTACCCTCCTATATGAGTGGTACCCTCCACTCATACCCTAAGACTCAACCCTTGGATATAACACTGTCCAGTATACGACTCATCCAACTAAGTCATATCCAAAGCATATGGTCTGTACCCTTTATCCGTACCCCCGACAGATTTAAACCCAAGGAAGATTTAGACACTGTCCACTATACGAGTCTTGGGTACGACTCGTACCCTGACTTACGATTTATGGTGAATCACTTGTACTTAGATCCAACCTAAGTAACCAAGTCTAATATTAAGTTAAGGAACCAAACGATCTGTAACCACCAATACGACTTGTACCCCTAAGTCATATCCATTCCAATAACCAAAATTCATCCCACCAAAAAACACTGGTTAGTATACGACTGGACCATACCATACGTAACCCAACATACGGCTCATACCCATGAGTCATATTGGGTCCAAAGATCAGAATTTCAGAAAATTTTCTAAGGTCCAGAAACTAAATTGTTTCAAAATAACACCCTTGTTCATATACAAAGGAACCATCATATTCATTTTCAATGTTCATATTTTATCTTAGCATGAATCATAATTTTGGTGATTTCATTGTGTTATATATGTAGGATCTTAATGGATAGTGAAAATAAGAGTTGGATGAATTGTTTAATATGGTTTGATGAGTTCGAGCGTGGAGTAAAATATTTTCTTGAAAAGGCATTTGAATGAGATGCTCAGGGAAATGAGATATTATGTCCTTGTAGAGACTGCAAGAATCAACATTGGCGTTATAGAGATATGGTGGAGGATCACTTGCTTTCTAGAAGGTTTTTTCCTAGTTACACCAAATGGACTTTCCATGGAGAAAACGCTTCCTTGAGAAAGACACATCATCCAATCAATGATGATGAAGGTTCTAATATGCGTGATGATATTGATAGACTACTTCATGATATATTTAGAAATGTAGATGTTGAATCGAGACATGGAGAAGGAGTTGGAGAGGGATTACCTGAAGATGCAACTAAATTTTTAAAATTATTGGAGGAAGGAAAACAACAATTATATCATGGGTGTGAGAATTTTAGTAAGTTGAGTTTCACCATTCGGTTGTTCTTGTTTAAATCATTGTCTGGGTTGAGTAATGCAGCATTTTTAGATCTCTTAATGTTGATAAAAGAGGCCTTTTTCTTTGCTCAGATACCAGAGTCTTTCAATAAGGCCAGAAATGTGATAAGAGATTTGGGTCTTGATTATGAAAAAATACATGCATGCCCTAATGATTGCATGTTATTTTGGAAGGACAATGAGAAAGCTGAGATTTGCTCTGTATGTGGGACTTCTACATGGAAAAGTGTTGGTGGTTCCTCAACCAATGCAAGCTCTAAAATTCCTGCAAAGGTTTTAAAATACTTTCCCTTAAAGCCTAGGCTTCAGAGGATGTTCATGTGTCCTGAAATAGTTATTGCAATAAAATGGCATGCTAATGAACGACCGAATGACAAAAATCTAAGGCATCCCACTAATGGCCAAGCATGGAAGGATTTTGATCATTTGTATCCATACTTCTCTAGATATCCTCGTAATGTTAGATTAGGTCTCTCGAGTGATAGTTTCAATCCATTTCGAACCATGAGTATTTCTCATAGCACGTGGCCTGTTATGCTGATGAACTATAATTTATCACTATGAATTTGCATGAAGCCGGAGTATCTTATGCTGTTAATGATCATTCCAAGCCCATCTTCTCTTAAAAATGATATTGATGTATATTTGCAACCACTGCTTGATGAATTAAATGAACTATTGGAATTTGGAATAGATACTTATGATGCTGAAACCAAACAAACATTCAAAATGTGTGCAACCTTAATGTGGACAGTTAGTGATTTTCCAGCATTAACAATGCTTTCAGGATGGAGCACTAAGGAAAAATTGGCATGCCCTACTTGTAATCATAACACATGCTCTCAATATCTCAAACATAGTTGAAAAATATGTTATTTGGGTCATCGGGGATTTTTGCCACTTGATCATCCACTATGAAAAGATAGGAGGTCATTTGATGGTAAGGAGGAACATAGACCCACACCCATTTCTTTGTATGGTATAGAAGTGCTTGAAGAGTTGCGTGAATTCAACAATATTTTTGGCAAGGGCAAAAAGAAAAGGTCTCGAGATAATAAGGGTCCTTGGAAGAAAAAATCTATTTTTTTTAATTGCCATATTGGCCAGATAACAAATTGAGGCACAATCTTGATTCAATGCACATAGAAAATAATATATGTGATAGTTTTCTTAGGACTTTATTGGAGATAGATGGAAAGTCAAAGGTTCATTGTAATACCCCGAACTTTCTTTAAGCCTAATATTGTCTCTAGAAGATTAATGGATGACTTCTAAAGTGAGTAATGTTTAAATCATATAGAATTTTCCTAATTTTGACTTTTTATCATGTGGGAAATTTAATTAGCTTTCCAACGATATAAGATTCACCTAAATTTGATAACCGGATAAGAAGTTATGGCTAATTTAAGTTCTAGTCATAAAACACCATCATTATGGTGTTTAGCGCATCGTGGAGAGAGTTTATTTATCAATTATCAAATTCTAGTGGGACTCCGTGATGGTAGCGTGTCGCGGAGGACCTCAACTTCCTAGTTGTCACTTTTCAGAAGCTCATCTCGATAACGGCGCATCGCTCCAGGTGCCAAAATGGCATTTCCAAAGGGGCACCACGATGGCTCCATGTCGCAGAGTCTGCCCAGTTTGCAATGGTCAATTTCCAGTGAGCCACCGCGATAGTGGCGCATCGCGGTGGCCACTCAGTTCTCAAATATTTCATTTTTCCAGTTCGTTAAGAGTTAAAAGGGAGGTATTTTGGTCAATTACCCTACTCTCAATCCGTCCAAAAACATAAAATCAATTACATAACAAAGAACTTTATGCCCTAGTCCTCATTCTCTTTAAAAAAATCTAGTTCAGCATACTTCTCCTTCCAGAAACTCAAGATTTCTCCACCAATTCTCCAAATTGTGTCAAGATTCCAAGTTCTTAGTGCAAGAATTCCAAGAACCCTCATTCAAGAGTTCCAATGACATCTCAAAATCAAGTTGTTCATCCAAGTTTATCAATCTAAGGTATGTGGGGTTTGAACAAGAACACTTCTTCCACTCTTGTGTCCAAAAATTCTTTTAAGTTATACATTTCTGGATTTTACTATGTTTTCATGAAAATCAAGTTAGGTTTTATACCTATTACCATTATTTGCAAGATTATGTGATTTCCCATAGTTTAAAAGTTGAATTATATGATTTTGTTTAAATTTCTACACCTATTGATGAAATTTCCAAATTTTAAGCTGAATTATGAATGATTATGCTATAAAGTATGAATTTTTATGGTGTTTGATATGAAATTTAAACATGGGCCATTAAGCCCTAGTATGTATGTTGAACTTCAAGAATGATCATGATTTAAGCATCCCATGAATAACTATTTTCAATTTTTGATGAAGAAAGTTGATCATTGGAACTAAGCTAAGATAGGAATCCATATTATTTATTCAGGTTATGATATAAAGCAGAGAGAAGCATAATCACTTTTAATTATAAACCTTTATGATATTTTAAGGTGGATTTCCTAAAGTTCTGAGCAATAAGTATGGGAGTAGTATTTAGCACCGAGTGGGTATGATTCTGAGGTCTCATGCCCCAGAACTATGAGCCACCGTAGGTTTCTGATTTACCCCAAGTGGTTTAAGATAGTGATCACTAAAGTTTAAGGTTCTATTCCGATGGCAAGGACAGAGCATCTCTCCCCAATGTGGGCAAGACGTTGGACTCCATGTCAGCTCACATGATTTATGTCGGTTAGAAGAAACTCATACAGTCTCCCAAGTCCAAAGTCCCTAAGTCTCAAAGTCCTATAACCTCCTAGTTTTAAAGAAGTCCCTTATTCTCCATAAGATAAATGTATAAGTTTTGAAAGTTATTGTTCTAAGATTCCTTTTTCTTACAAGTTTTTAGAATAAGATGGAGAATATAGATTTTAGAAGTGAATATAATGACTCACGAGATTTGTACTATATGCTTCATTAGACATGATTTATGAGATTTAGATTTCAGTTTTTACTCAACATATGTGAGTTATTTACATCAGCATGCATGTTTTCTATAAAGATTGATGATATTGTTTACTTATTGCATTGCACTCCCATATACTCAGTACATCATCAAAGTACTGATTCACATATATGCTTGTGTACTACATTCTTTTATAATGTAGGTTCAGGTGCTTAGTATCTGCAGCGTGAGTAGTTCGAGCACCTTTATCTACGTTCCTACAGTAGTGAGTCCTCATGATTCGAGGGACTGCTTCTTAAAACTTTTAATTTTTTTTTAGCATGCGGACTATCACTTTTCAGTTCATTTCGAGTCAGTTGGGGGTCTGTCCCAATCGCTCTCTAGTTCTTTGTAGTAGTAGAGGTTTGTCGGACTATGAGTTTGTTTAAAGACTATTAGTATTCATTGTTCAGACAACATGTATCATTTATTCGTGTTAGTTTTGATATGAAACAACATTTACTCTTGACTAGATTATCTTAAAGTGAGGATTAGAAGAAGTAGCAGGCTCAAAGGGTTAGCTTAGGGCTACTTGTAGCCTTAAACATCGTGTGATATTTTGGGATGAGATTTCGGGGCGTTACATTCATGTAAATTCTCGATATGACTTACAAGAAATGGAAATATGAGAGGAGCTACAACTAGTAGAAGATAGAAACAGAAATGTAAGTTTGGCTCAATCTTCATTCTCCATGGAACCAGAATAGAAAAAAATGTTTTGCAGTATCTTGAAAAATATCAAATTACCTAAAGTGTATGCTTCAAATATATCAAATCGCGTGCATATGAAGGATATAAATATATTCGGGTACAAGAGTCATGATGCTTATTTTATAATGCATCACTTGCTACAGGTTGTTGTTAGAAAAGTGCTACCTAACAATGTTGCATTGACATTGATTAGGTTGTGCAATTTTTTAGAGCAATATGTAATAAGGTAATTAGGCCGAGAGATCTTAAAAAACTGGAGTGTGAAATTCGTGAAATTATATCTAACCTTGAAATGATTTTTCATCCAGTATTTTTTGATATAATGCTACATTTGCCTATTTATTTAGTAAATAAAATTAAGCTTGGGGGTCCTATTCATCTTCGATGGATGTATTCCATTGAGATGGCCCTATGTAACTTTAAGGGACTCGTTCGTAATCGATCATGTCTAGAAGCATCAATAGTAGAAGGTTATTTGGTTGAAGATTGCTTGACTTTTTGTTCAAGATACCTACATGATGGTGTGAAGACGCGATTTAGTAGGTACCAAACTGAAGATGAGGAATCCATTCTGAATTTGTCCCCTATATTCCCTAAGAATGGTCATCCAATTGGAAGTGGGAAGAAAAAAATTGCACTTTTTTATGGATACAAAGTTACGTTATGAAGCACATCGATATGTCCTTTTTAACACGGGAGATAAAGAAGTGGAAAAGTTCATCGAGTAAGATATTTACATATTAAAATTTATTTATTTATTTATGATAAGGTACATAAACATCTATTTATAAAGACCTAGTAATTATATTTTCAATATTCTTGATTGCAAGGAACATAAAAACTCATTGAGTAATCATACTAGATCCAATACATGGGTAAGAGCAAGGAATCATAGTCGTGAATTCAGTAGTTGGTTTGAAGAGAAAGTTAAAAATGTTGAAGTATCCCATCATTTAAAATGGCTATCTAAGAGTCCTAATATGGTGGCCAAGAGATATAGCGTATTTTTCATCAATGGATATCGATTTCATACAAAATATAGGGATGCCCCATGCAAGACTCAGAATAGGAGAGTGACTTTATCAGCAACAACTGATAGTTTTGCTAGTGCTAGGGACCAAAATCCCATAGATGGAGTGGTGGTTTATTATGGAGTCATTCTAGATATCATTAAGATTAATTATTGTGGTTGTTTTAGTGTTGTATTATTTAAATGTGATTGGCATCAGAATGAAGTAGAAGAGTATGGGTTAACTTGGGTATACTTCAACAAGTTATGCAGTCAAGATGATTCTTTTGTGTTGGCATCACAAGTTTATCAAGTTTTTTTATGTTAAGGATCCAATTAAGAAAGATGTTTATTATGCAAGAAATAAAGTCCTTGTTGATTTATATGATCTAGAGGAAGAGAATTTCCCTAATATAGAAGAAATATTTTGGAGGGAGCCTAAAGATGACATTGGTCCCTCAACTAGATTAGATGAGGGTGACTTTAGATGGGCAATAGAAGATGGAGCCATTGTTGTTGTTGATATTCTGTCTACTGAAGAACATTCAGAAGATATAGTTGTGGAAACATCGGAAGACAAGAATAAGTTTGACGATACTGATTGGGATTGGATGGAGGCAAATGATTAGACAAGAAAGTTCTTTTAAATATATGCTAGTCATTAGTTTCATTTTTTGTGAGTGTTAAATTTCTTTTTGTACATATTTTATATCCATGCTTGTTTAGAAAGTTGATCACTTTAATTCTCAATATAGAGAGAACATTACGTCGTAATATCCTGCCTTCAACTTTGCTTTTTGACAATTTGTTGTTTGTAGTAAGATTATTTTTTATCTTGATTTGTGTTATTGTGTTGTTTGTAGTTAGATGGTGTTGTTGTTGTAGTTAGATGGTGTCGTTATTCAGTTTCTGTGTACCAAAATAGTAAAATCTGTACGAGTTCCAAGAGGAATTGGGTGATCTGATGGTACTTTAGGGGCTGTTTGTTTTGACAATATTGGTTTTGGATGAGTTGTATCTGAATAAAGCAGAACGAATGCAAAAGATTTATATAATCAACCTGAGATTTAGGATTTATTCTTCTGTTTAATACATCGGATTGTGTAATCCACTCGAATCAGTATAGAATGGAGGATCTCCATTAAGATTTGTGGTTATCAATCAGTTTAGTATTGAGGCGAGTTTATTCATTGATCAGTGAAATTTTACGCTCTTAGTTCTTTTAAGATTGGTGCTCTTGTCTAATATTTACTACTACGATTATATTTTAGGCTTGGCACCACGTTACAGTAACTCCATTAGGCAAATCACACCTGGATTGCCTCTTTTCTTGTACAATTACTTAACTCATCAGCTTCACGGAGTTTTTGAGGTATGTATCTCCATACTATTTGCATTACATGGTTGAATGTAAATGGATGAATTTTGTAATACTAATATCACACTGTTCTCCTTTTTTATTCATCGAGCTAATGCTTAAACTGCTACAGGCTGCTAGCTTTGGTGGCTCAAACATTGATCCATCTTCCTGGGAGGACAAGAAGAACCCTAGTGAATCTCGCTTTCCTGCTCAGGTGAGAAAGCTATTTAGCATATAATTTCTTTTGAATTTGAACTAAAAGGTCATGTTAGTACGTTCTTTTTAGAACGCTGTTTTTAAAGCAAACTTTTAGTGCGGTAAGAGAACAATATAGAGAATTTGTAGTACCATTAGTTTTGGTTTTTATATTTGTTCTGTAGAATATTTGTTCGAGTGTGTTCGGGTAGGAAATTGTAGTATAATTTGCCAGTGCCCTATTTTCTTTATTATTCCATTGCTTATCCACTGTATTTCTTTTTTCCATGCTGCGGGGCAATAACTTAAGAATCTCTAGATATAATGCGTGTTATATTACATCCTAAGAAAGTCTCTTCCCATCAATTCTGTATTGCATAGTATTGATATGACAATGCATGTTATCAGGAAAAGGTTTCTGCACTAGTTTTTACTTGGTATGTTGTTGTTGTATAATAAGTTCTTGATTTGCAGTAATAAAATTTTCTAGATGATTCAACAAAAGAACTATAAAAAAGAGACAAAGGTGCCAAAGGGCTTATTTTTATGCGAGCCTGGGTGGATTTAATGCTTTAATTACTCTTTGGCTGAGGAACTTATAGGATTTGTGACTTATTTAGCTCAATCATCTATAATTAAAAGAAGATCATTGTTGGGTGTTTTACTAATTGAATCATTAAAATAATGCTAGTTGGAAATCTAATCAGTGTAAGGATAATGATTTGTTTTGTTCCTTGTGTGTTGTGTGTGTGTGTGTGGAGGTTCACCCATCTGTCCATCTGTCCAATCCTGGGTGGACAAAGTTACTCTGTACCTTATGATTGTGGGAGATAGCAGATACCTAGGAGAGTTGGTCTGGAAGATGGCCCGAACATCATGATTTGGTTATCCAAAGAAGAAAAAAGTTGTAAGGAGGTTTAATAGATCATTTTGGTTGGTTAAGCATTGTTTATTTTGAGTAGAAATTGAATCTTAAAACTAGTTGATCTAGTAGTCATTTTCTTTTGTAGAGTGCTTATGGTTTATAGCTCATCTGGTACTACCACTGTCCACGTGATGTGAATGATATTTTTATTCTTCTTTGCAGTTATTGAGATAAAATCTGATGCAACTTTGGCCAAAGCTATTAAGTTACTATCACAACACAAAATACTAAGTGTACCTGTTGTGGATGTTGATGTCCCCGAAGATGCTAGTTGGATTGATAGATATATTGGCATAGTGGAATTTGTCGGCATTATTGTATGTATCCTCCATTAGGTATTGACAATGTCTAATAAATTGTCACAAAGACGGTGATATTATGTATTGCTTCAGGTTGTCCAACGATTCCAAGAGTTGTTTGCTCAAACCAAGTATAAAGAGGTTGCAGCAGAATTCCCTTAAGGCATACTCCGTAAACCTGATACTGTTGCTAAATCCAGGTATTGGCAATGTTATTTAGTCATGTAAAAAAACTACGTTACCAAATTCGTGTTATTTCATATCAGATTATTTGTTGCCCTTCAAGGTCACAGAGAGTTGCAAAATAAATTGAATATGTTTCTTAATGTGTCATTCTGTGGAAGGTAATGTATGTTGTCTTATGTGCAGAGTGTTCCTGTTCAAGTAGGTCAAACACCTCTTCTGTTGCAGTACTTTGGTTCACTCTTGATGCTGAATGCACACTGTGTACCCACATACTCCACGCATGGCTAAAACTTAGTGCACTGGGTGTATTTTTGTTTTAACAAAATCAATGTCCCTGATAAAAGCTTGATTTCTTAGTTGTGTGCTGAAATTATTGCATTACTAAGTTGAGTAGTTAAGAGCCCAGTTCTCATAAATGTAACACTTTGTTACTTGTATATAGTTGGCCAGCAAAAATAAATTCATGATTGCTCTTCCCGATTGTTTTCTGTTCTGGTCAGCAGAAATAAGTTTTTCTTTGTTATTTTAACCAGCTTGACATTACATTTTTGCTCTTGATCTTATAGAGACTTAAAGAATCATGAATCAACAAGGGTGTTCGAGAAATCATCAGAAAGCTAAAAACTTTCTTTCAGCTGAATTACTAGTAGCTCTACGAAACAAACAAATACTAGAACAGAAGAAGAAGAAGAAGAAGAAGAACACAGGCTACATAAATGCAAAGGAAAATAATCAAAAGAAGAAGGAGAAGTCAAACAACGTTTCACCTATATCTCAAGTACCAGAAAAAGTGCAGCAGGTGCCAGCTATATCTCAAGTATCAGAACAAGTGCAACAGGTGTGTCTGGATTCCACCTCTCTTGCAGCACCAGTAGAGGAGCAAGTGCAACAAGAATTGCCAGACTCCACCATTAGTGCATCACAACCCACAGTTGAACGAGTGCAGCAAGATCCATCACAACTTCCTAATTTACAAGCAAATGAACAATCTGGAGAAGGCAAGAATATATATATTTTAGTTCATACTATTTCAAAAATTGTCTGCATTTCAGTAATTTTAGCTATATCTCAAGTATCAGAGCAAGTGCAACAAGAACTGCCTCGATCTTTTTATTAAAAAATTATTCATAAATATTGACTTGCAGGATACTTCCAAGATAAACAAAGAAAACAAAAAAAAGATTAAGTATCCGCACACTATGGGCAAAACAAGTTTTGATTTAATCCGGGACGTTTGGTGTTTTCTCATATTGTTACTATGAACTTGTTGAGTTTTCTTGATAATATTTTAATGTTGGCTTGCATGTAACTAGGAAAAAAAGAAGGAAAATTTTCGTGCTTTGTCGAATAAGGAATTCTTTGTGGCTACTAGAAGAAGGAAACCTGATCGAGTATGTGGGTGTTTGGGTAAGCTTTTAATTTGGTCAAAATAGCTTATAAGTTATTTTTTGTTTAAAAAGGGTGTTTGGAAATTTTTGTAATTGCTTAAAAAAAGTCAATTTTGGCTTTTTTAAAGCCAAAAACAAGAAGCAATCATTCCTAGCTTTTTTTGGGGGAGCTTATAAGCTATTAAAGTTAACCAATTAAATTACATTTATGTCCCTTATAATTATTCCTTATTTCAAGTTTACCCTTGTAGCTCTAATTCTCCTCCACTATTTTTATATATTCATTGATTTTTCTTGCACTAGTCATGATGTTAATTTAACTTTATATATATATATATATATATATATATATATAGTAATAATAATTTTAATAATAATTTCAAATGAATATAATTCAATACTAATACAATTTGTAGTTAAATATTTTTATAATGAGTAAAAATTATTAAATTCACATAGCTTGAAATCCCATAGAATCTAGCCTAGCTCAAAACAATTATTTTACACCTACGTTAAAATATCATAAATAAAAAAGTAATTTTATAAATTTACCTCTTAAAAAATCTTTTTAGAAACTTAACAAACAACATAAACAATCTCAAAACGAATTAATTACAAGGGTAATATAAAAAAAATTAATATTTTCTTGATTTAGCTAGGTGATCAACTAAAATGAGACAATTATTTTTATAAGATAATCAATTAATATGGGACGGAGAGAATACTATTATTAATCATATTTAAGTTTTCTTTTTCGGTATTTTAATTGAACATTTTCACTTTTTGTATTTATAGCGAAGTTAACTCTAGCCATATTAGTACCTTTTTTGTATGAAACTATTTATCTATTAATGTAATTATAATAATTAGTAACATATATATTTTGCTTTAATGATAAGCTCGGCATATATATTAATACTACCCTCGAAGGTTAAAAGCATCAAGTTCAATTTAATAAGAAACTAAAGTGCCGTCACAAATTGCACCTTAATGATACGAAATCTTAATGTAAACATGAAGAAACAAATAATCTTTTAATATATAACTATCGTTTTCAAACACAAACATTCAACACTTAAACTCTTAAAAAAAAGGAGATTTTTAGCGCACAAATTAATAGTCATTCATAAAAATATTTTTAATATATATATATATATATATATATATATATATATATTAAGATATATATTAATTTTAATTTGAATCATTTTAGCAATAAAAATTAATAATAATCAACTTTATATATTATTAACAGCTATAAGGGTATTTCAAACATTTTGACTAAAAAAAGTGCTTAAAAATATTATTTACCAAACACATCAATAACTTTTTTTTAGTTTCAGCACTTTTATCCAAACACATAACTGTTTATTTTTAAAATAAGTTTAGCACTTTTAAAAATACTTCTAAAAAACTTTTTAAAAGCCACTTTTTTCAGCCTATCCAAACGGTCCCTATATAAGGACTCATCTGAAGAGATTACAAATAAAATAGTGTGAAATTTTCTATTTCAAAATTGATCAAGATCATTGTTTTCTTAAATATTGAATCAACTAAATTTACTTGCTCTTGAATCTAATGTGTAGGTTGAAATAGAGAGAGTAGAGACTCAAGAAAGTGAAGATGATACTTAATTAACTGATACATTCACAACATTTATGGGGCCCGATCATCCTTGTCAAGTAAGACTACTCGGACGCGGTGTTACCAAGACTCTTTCAAAACAGAAAGCAAGTGATTTTGGATCCTCTTCAAAATCTAATGAACATGTGGAGAAGAGATTGGATGAGCTAGAAGAGAGGATGCAACAAAGAATGAATGCTCAAAGAGATGTCATTGAGCAAGAAGTTACAATGAACATCATTGCACTACTTCAGCGTCTAAATCCAAGATTAACACTTGATCCTAATATGCTAGGATTTAATGTTCATTCATCAGGAGAAGCGCTTGCTAATTAACCAAAAAACTTTCCATCTGTTGGTAGTAACAATCAAGGTCAGTTTCTATTTTTTGATCTATTGGTAGTAACAATCTATTGGTAGAACTTCTCTTGCTTTTGGTGTGTGCCTGCTACTGATTAGATGGTGAAAGTTTGGTATTAGTAGTTTGATATTGTGGCTTGGTATTATTAGTTTGGTATTGTGTTCTGAAATAATATAAAGATGATCCCCCCTTTAAGCTTGGGCCAGCTGAGAAGTTCTCCAAGCGGTGCTTGATATACCTTTTGCATTCAAAAGGGTAGATGCTATGCATATCAAATTTTGATTCTAAGGTTGACTACCTCAAAAAGTCATTTGAAACTCTGGAGGTAATTATTTCAGGTCATCTTCAACTTCTCGTTGTATAATAAGTTCTCTAATAATCACTAAACAAATCTGATTTTGATTTGATAGAAGAAAGATTTGTGTAAGGTTTTTCTGTTAAACATGTTAATTAAGTAAATATGCTGGTACGTATGGGTTATGACAAATGAAACTCAAAAATAGTATTATGTGATTTTGAAAGTGTTGTTGCATCAACATTATAGGACATCTAATTGTTAGACTAGAGAATAATCAAGTTTTTTCATCTTGAACTGTCTGAACACTCTTGTGATAAACTTGGAATGTGTTTGTCTTTTGAACTGTGGAACTGCGTGCTAACTGGATCAGATAAGAATTCGCAGTTAGAAGATATTAGATCCCATAATTCTTATTCTTTGGTAAGATAGATGCGCCAATGCTATAGTATTTTAGTCCATAAAAGCATGCTCATCACATATTACTAGTTCTTTTTTTCCAAAAAAAACCTAACGAAGGTTCTCTATAAAGAAGTATTTCCAGTTTTCTATGGGTAGCCCTTGTTGAGTTTAAGATCTTTGATCGTTGATTTCACCAACATATTTGTGGCAATTTGTTATAGCCTGTGCTGAATCTAAAAATAGATGTTTGACTTTTAGTTTTGCTTACAAAGAACCAAAACTAAGAGGGAAAAGTTTCAAATGAAAATATGTGTTCTTACTAAATGTTTGGTAATGGGTGAATTTTCATTCATGACATAAAAAAAGGGGCGGAGTTTTTAAGTTGCATAATTTGACTTCCCGTGATAGTGTCTCACATTCCATATCTACTTAAATATAGACAGCTTCTCTATTGACAGAAACAGTTTTATGTGGGATATGGTAGAATTAGATGTCTTCACATATGTTAGACTATATAAATGTGAAGCTGCAGTTTTCTCTTATTTATTGATATGAAGGTGAGTATAACTTGGATGAAGTCTGTTACTCTTCAACTTTGAGGTTAGAGTGAGCATGTCACCTTTTTTGTTTCTTCATGTTGAAAGATTGCTTGGAAGAAAGGGTGAGCATTGTTCTTTAAGTTTTATCATCTCACATTTGGATGTTTGTATTTCTTTCTAACCATGATTAGTTGATTTGCCTCTTCACTAGCTAACTTATATGTGGTTTATGTACTTATTTTGTTGTGGAATAGTCCTTTTTATGTTGTCATTTAAGTGCTAATTTATATTATTTATTCTCTTTTTATAGGTGTCTAAAATGAAGAAAGGGATGAAGAAAGTGATGAAGACATTGACCTTACTTGAGAAGATTTTTGGGTTGTGGATAAATGCTCTAATATCAATAGTTTTGTGTAGAATTTTTTGAAACTTGTCGCAACTTTAACTTGCTAGTATGTAAAAACATAACTAATCATTTGGACTTGATTACATTTTACTTTTGGGTTTAAATTACTAGCTTGTTGCATATTTTGAATTATGAGATTATTAATGAATGATTTTGTTTTGTGATGTGTATATATTGTGTTATAATTTATTATGTATGTAACTAAAAATTTACATTAATGTTACTATTTCTATAAATTGTTTCAATTTAATAACATGTGGCAATCATTGTTGCAATAGAACAATAAACCATTGCAATAGGTAGTCAAAAAGCATTGCAACAGAATAACAAAAGTGTTGCAATAGATGCTATTGCAACGGTTACTAACCGTTCCAATAGCATCTATTGCAACGATCAGTAACCGTTGCAATAGATAAAAATAGGCATCTCAATAAGTCAAAAAATAACTGTCGTAATAGGTCAATCTATGGCGACGGTTGTCAGAAATTGTCGCCATAGCTCGACCAATGGCGACGGTTAGACAACCGTCGCATAAACCGTTGTCATAGACCTATCACAACGCCCACCTATGGAAAGCTTGCTGAACCGTTGAGGTAGAGCTATGACAATGATTTTATTGTCTATTGAAACGGTTTTGCAACCGTCACCATAGAGGTGATTTCTAGTAGTGAATTAAGTTTTTAGTTATGAGATGTTCTATAACTCTCGTCTTAGAAGCAAGACTTAGTCCAAGGACTTTCAAACAACAATCTACACTTCATGGGTAGGGGTTGACATTGTCACATTATGCCTTAATTCAAGAGATGCTCTATAACTCTTGCCTTAGAGGCACTTAGCTCAAGGAATTTAATACAACAAGTTACACCCCGTGGGCAAGAGTTGACACTTTTACATTGTGTCTTGATTTATAAGTTGCTCTATAAGTTTTGCCCTGCAAGACTAGTCTAAGGACTTTCAAACAACAAGTATGCCCCATGGATAAGAGTTGACACTACCATATTGTATTTTTAGTTATGAGATATTTTATAACTCTTGCCCTAGAGGCAAGACTTAGCCTAATGACTTTTAAACAACAAGTTATGCCCTACGGGTAAGAGTTGACACTACCACATTATATCTTGATTTATGAGACATTCTATAAGTCTTGCCTTAGAGGCAAGACTTAGTTCAAGAACTTTTAAACAACAAGTACACCCCATGGCAAGAGTTGGCACTACCATATTGTATCTCGATTCATGAGATGATCTATAACTTTTGCCTTGGAGGCAAGACTTAGTCCAAGGACTTTCAAACAACAAATTACACCTCATGGGCAAGAGTTGACACTGTCACATTGTGTCTTGATTTTTGAGATGCTCTATAACTCTTTTCTTAGAGGCAAAACTTACTCCGAAGATTTTCAAATAATGAGTTATGCCCCATAGGCAAGAGTTGACTCTATCACATTGTGTTTTGATTTATGAAATGCTCTATAACTCTTGTCTTAGAGGCAAAACTTAGCTTAAGAACTTTCGGATAATAAGTTATGCCTCATGGGCAAGAGTTAACACTACCATATTGTTCTATAACTCTTGCTTTAGAGACAAGGCTTAGCCCAAGGACTTTCAAACAACAAGTTATGTCCCATGAGCAAGACTTGTCATTACCACATTGTCTTGATTTATGAGATGTTTATAACTCTTGCCTAAAGTACTTTCAAAAAATACCCTTAAATTTACTTCTATGTCAAATAAAGAAGATCCTCTTTGCGGATTATCCAACTTTCCATTCATTAACAAAGTATAATAGAAGTTGAGAAAAATGAAAAAAGAGAAGAAAAAATAAAAATTGAGAAAAGAGAAAAGAAAGAGAAGAAAAAAAATAAAAGTTAAGAAAGAGAAAGAAGAAAAAGGAGAAGAATTAAAAACACACAAAAAGGAAAAAATAAAAATTGAGAAAACAAAAACAATAAGAAAAAATAAAAGTAAAATTTGAGAGAAATGAAGAAAAGAAAGAAAAAAAAAGAGAAAAGATAAAAATAATAAATAAAAAAATAATGATTAACACAAATGAATTTTGGAAAATGGAGAAATAAAAAATAAATAATGTTTGAGAAGAAAAGAAAAAGAGAAAAAAATAAAAATTGAGACAAACGAACTAAAATATGAAAAAGGAAAAAAATTTAAAAATTAAAAATCAAGAAAAATAACAAAAGGAAATAAAAATTGAAACTGAGAGACAAATCTATATCTATAATATATAATCTATATCTATATCTATAATCTATAATCTATAATCTATAATCTATAATCTATAATCTATAATCAATAATCTATAATATATTAAAAGTATGAAGGGAAAATGTTGTTTGAATTTTTTGTCTTTCATTAAAAGTCTTTTGCTTTAGACAAATCATCTTTTTACTATTTTTTTCTAATATTTAAGACTTAAAAATTAATTAAATATATTTATGATCAAACTGTTTCTTATTAGAAGTCGTCAGAATTAATGACAATTAATACTTTTTTCATTAGTTTAAAAATGCTAAATTAACTAAATTTGATTTTAAGAAGATTTGAAAAATCTAGAAATAAATTAAAAGAGTTATAATATGAAAAATTTAAGAAGTATCAAATTTTTAAAAGCTTTAAGTACATAATAAGAATGGTATCAACGATTTTGTAAAGATTTGATTTTAAAAACAAGGAAAGATTTTAAGTATAGAAAAAAAAAGAAAAATAATCGTGAAAACAATTATGGTTCAAATTAATGTGTCTATCTTGGCCTATGTCAGCAAGGGAAAGAGGTACTACATGACAACCATAAAAGTAATGATCCATCGACCACTTGTAACTTTTGGTGATAAAATATATATGTGTTTACACTAAAATATATGTTTATGTTACATTATTATATTAAAGTGTGAAGGATCTTTGAAAAGTAATTTGAATTTTTAAACATCAACCACTTGAAACTTTTGGTGATAAAATATATATGTGTTTACACTAAAATATATATTTTATGTTTACATTATTATATTAAAGTGTGAAGGATCTTTGAAAAATGATTTGAATATTTTTACACTTTATTAAAAATTTCCGCAATAGATAAAATTTACTTTAATTTAAATCAAATATTACACGTGTGAGGCACGTGCAGTTGAACTAATAAAAATAAAATATGTAAAAGTATTTAACATATAGAGAAGCAAAAATATACTTATTCTATATATTAAAAAAAGAAAAAAATTAGAGTTCAAAAGACTTTTTTTTAATGAGAGATTAAAAACAAATTCAGCCACACGATGAGACTAGGGCTAAGTTGCCAAATAGCCTTTTTGAAAACTTTATTTGCCATTTAGACACAAGTCTTGAAAAAATTGTCAAATACCCACTAAATATGATGTCATCATTTTTTCTTTCCAAGTTAACAAATCTAGCACACAAGTTTCTAATAATACACTTTAGCCCTCCTCCTTCATCCATAATTATATTAAAAATATCTTTTCAAAAATAATTTAAAATTTTTCCAAAAGCTTAAAATAAAAGCTCTTGTTTCCCTCAAAAATTTTCCATTTCAAGCACTATTCCGGTGATTTTTTTCAGTGATCAGCTCAAAATCAGTTCACAAACATCATAATATTGTTCATTGCATCCATTGTTACCCCATTTTTTTTGTTATCTTCTCAAATACACTTTTCATCATTGTTATAAAACTTCCAATTCACTCAAATTATGCAAAACCTTTTTAAAATGTACATTACCGTAGCTCAGGTGACTCCAACTTTGTTTCTCTATTCCATAAATTCGATGATCGTTGATTAGAAATAAATTTTTCACTTTCACTATTTTGTACGAATATCTTCCTAGTAATCGATCAGTCATCGACCATTCATAGAATAATCATATATCACTAGTAGAATCGAGGATCGACTTTAGTGTACTTCTAGGACGTCTATTGCAGAGGTTGTTCTTATTTTTGGTGATTTTATGGGAGAATAGGAGGAGACTCCGAAACGTTTGAATTGAAAAACTTTTACTAAGGTGACATTATCCATTGTGGTTCATCTCTTTTATATAAAAGAATGAGTACCCATCGCCACTACGACGTTCTTCTCCTTCACAATGACCTCGATCGCTTGTTCTACGGGCTGGGTCAGGACCACATTTATCTTGAACGTGAACTACGCCGGATCGATCGTTTTATACTGGCATATTCTAGATAGGCTCGTTCTGAAAGCCAGCGACTACATTACCCTCCTACCATCTCCCTACTTTAGTAGTTTTAGCTTTTGTTTTTGTTCATTGCAGAAGAAACTTTCTTAGTTAGAATTTTTGTTAGAAGAAAGCTTCTTCTTATAGCCCTTTTTGATGGTTTGGTATTGATAAAATGTATGTATTTGCAATGAACAATATTAATATAATGATTTAAGTTTGTTAATTATCTTTGCCCTCTTCTTTGTGATTTTTGTTTTTATATAGGTTAAACTTCTTCTTTATGATTTTTTTTTTTGCACTGCCAATTTTTTAAATTCATATTTCTTAATTTATAAATATAATAGTGAACTACCTTGATAAAATATACGAAGAGTTAACTATTTGATAATACATGTAGATCACATATTGTAATACCCCGAACTTTCTTTAAGCCTAATATTGTCTCTAGAAGGTTAAGGGATGACTTCCAAAGTGAGTAATATTTAAATCATATATAATTTTTTAAATTTTGACTTTTAATCGTGTGGGAAATTGAATTAGCTTTCCAACGATATAAGATTCGCCTAAATCCGATAACCGGACAAGAAGTTATGGCTAATTTAAGTTCTAGTCATAAAATACCGTCATTATGGTGTTTAGCGCGTCGCAGAGAGGGTTTATTTAACAATTGTCAAATTCCAGTGGGACTCCGCGATGGTGGCTCATCGCGGAGGACCCAAATTGCCAGTTGTCACTTTCCAGAAGCTCAGCGCGATAACAGCGCGTCGCGCCAGGTGCCAAAATGGCATTTCCAAAGGGGCACCGCGATGGCTCCGCATCGCGGAGTCTGCCTAGTTCACGTTGGTCGATTTTCAGTGAGCCACCGCGATAGTGGTGCATCGCGATGGCCACTCAGTTCATAAATATTTTATTTTCCAGTTCGTTAAGAGTTAAAGGGGAGTATTTTGGTCAATTACCCTACCCCAATCCATCCAAAAACATAAAATCAATTACATAACAAAGCACTTTATACCCTAATCCTCATTCTCTTCAACACAAAAACCCTAGTTCATCATACTTCTCCTCCAAGAAACTCAAGATTTCTCCATCAATTCTCCAAATTGAGTCAAGATTCCAGTTCTTAGTTCAAGAATTCCAAGAACCCGCATTCAAGAGTTTCAATAACATCTTAAAAGCAAGTTGTTCATCCAAGTTTATCAATCTAAGGTATGCGGGGTTTTAACAAGAACAATTCTCCCGTTCTTGTGCCCAAATTTTTTTTTAAGTTTTAAATTTCTGGATTTTACTATGATTTCCATGAAAATCAAGTTAGGGTTTATACCCATTGCCATTATTTGCAAGATTATATGATTTCCCATGGTTTAAAAGTTGAATTATATGATTTTGTTTAAATTTCTACGCCTATTGATGAAATTTCCAGATTTTAAGCTGCATTATGAGTGATTGTGTTATAAAGTATGAATTTTTATGGTGTTTGATATGAAATTGAAGCATGGGCCACTAAGACCTAGTATGTATGTTAAACTTCAAGAATAATCATGATTTAAGCATTTCATGAATAGCTATTATTAGTTTTTGATGAAGAAAGTTGATCATTTGAACTAAGCTAAGATAGGAATCCACATTATTTATTTAGGTTATGATATAAAGCAAAGAGAAGCATAATCAGTTTTAATTTTAAACCTTTATGCTATTTTAAGGTGGATTTCCTAAAGTTCTGAGCAATAAGTATGGGAGTAGTATTTAGGACCTAGTGGGTATGATTCCAAGGTCTCATCCCCCAGAACTACGAGCCACCGTAGATTTCTGATTTACCCTAACTGGGTTAAGATAATGATCACTAAAGTTAAAGGTTCTATTCCGATTGCAAGGATAGAGCAGCTCTCCCCCAACTTGGGCAAGACGTTGGACTCTATGTCAGTTCACATGGTTTATGTCGGTTAGAAGAAACTCTCACGGTCTCCCAAGTCCAAAGTCCCTAAATCCCAAAGTCCTATAACTTCCCAGTTTTAAAGAAGTCCCTTGTTCTCCATAAGAGAAATGTATAAGTTTTGAAAGCTATTGTTCTAAGATTCCTCTTGCTTACAAGTTTTGAGAATAAGATAGGGAATATAGATTTTAAAAGTGAATATAATGACTCATGAGATTTGTACTATATGCTTCATTATACATGATTTATGAGATTTAGATTTTAATTTTTACTCAAGCTACGTGAGTCATTTATATCAGCATGTATGTTTTCTATAAAGATTGATGATAGTGTTTACTTATTGCATTACACTCCCATATACTTACTACATCCTCAAAGTACTGATCCACATATACGTTTGTGTGCTACATTGTCTTATAATGTAGGTTCAGGTGCTCAGTATCCGCAGTGTGAGTAGTTCGAGCATCTTTATCTACATTCCCACAGTGGTGAGTCCTCATGATTCGAGGGCTTGCTTCTTCAGACTTTTAGTTTTCTTTTAGTATACAAACTATCGCTTTTCAGTTTAGTTCGAGTCAGTTGGGGGTCTGTCCCAATGGCTCTCTAGTTCTTTGTTAGTAGTAGAGGCTTGTCGGACTACGTGTTTGTTTAAAGACTATTAGTATTCATTGTTCAGACAACATCTATCGTTTATTTATGTTAGTTTTGATATGAAACTGCATTTACTCTTAACTAGATTATTTTAAAGTAAGGATTAGAAGAAGTAGAAGGCTCAAAGGGTTAGCTTAGGGCTACTTGTAGCCTTAAGCACCGTATGACGTCTCGGAATGAGATTTCGGGGCATTACACATATATAGTCTATCATAGACAACGCTTTCGATCTACAAGTGACCAGTTACTATTATAGGACCTTCCATCGAACTTGGCCCCTGTCAATTCTCGACCATACATATAGGTGTATAGTAGATCAGATGAATCAATGAACCATCAGTATCATATAGTTTAAAAGAAAATAATTAAATTAAAAAAAATAAATTATAAAAATTGATCAACAATTAGGGGTGGTGATTGAAGGGGTATATGGGTGGGTAGTGGTTGAAAAAACAACATTCTCTAAACATACTTGTGCTTTGAGGGTCTATCGATTCATATGATCTATCGTAGACGTATAAGTTTGGTCGATTATTGACAGTTGTCAAGATCAATGGTAGACCCCGTAGTTCTATATACATGGTTTTAAACTCCTCACTAGAATATTGTTTAAAAGGAAATAATTAAATAAAAAATAAATAAATTATGAGATTTTACACATATGAAGGAGTTTAAACAAGTCATATGATCGTGTAATAGTCCACACAAATTGGTGATGGTGATCAAGGGGTTATATGAATGATTAGTGGTTGCACAAATAACATCCTCAGACTAATGTTTGTCAAAACACAAGTATGTTTGGAAGATGTTGATTGTTCAACCATTATCCATCTACATACCCCTTCGATCACTATCCCCAATTTGTGAGGACTCTAACATAATCATGTGACTTCTTAAAACTCCTCCATATGTGTAAATTTTCACACTTTAATTATTTTTTACTTAATTATTTTCCTTTAAACAACATGCTAGTGAAGGTCTACAACCATTCACATTGAACCATTGAGTCTACCATCGATGTTGATAACTGTAAATACCCGACAAACATATACGTCTATAGTAGATCAAATGAATTGTTGGACCCTCGGTAGCGCATGTTATTTAAAAGAGAATAATTAAATAAAATATAATTATATTGTGGGATTTTACACTTATCAAGGAGTTTAAACAAGATACATGATCATGTAATAGTCCACACAAATTCAGGGTGGTGATCAAAGGGGTATGTGGATGGGTAGTGGTTGAAAAATCAACATCCTCACAACATAGTTGTTCTTTGACAAACATTACTCTGGGGATGTAGTTTGTTCAAGCATTACCCATCCACATACTTCTTCGATTGCCACCCCCAATTTGTGTGGACTATTACATGATTATGTGACTTGATTATACTCTTTCATAAGTGTAAAATTTTGCAATACAATTATTTTGTATTTAATTAATTTTTAAAAGAACATACTCGTAAGGGTCTATAACCATGTAGATTGACAATGAGGTCCACCATCGATCTGTACAATTATCGATAATCGACCAAACTTATACGTCTATGAAAGATTGGATGAATCGATAGAGCCTCAAAGTACAAGTTTTTGTTAAGAATGTTGTTTGTTCAACCACTACCCATTCACACACCCCTTCGATCACCACCCTCAATTTGTGTGGACTCTAACATGATCACGTGACTTATTTAAACTCCTCTATATGTGTAAATTTTCATAACTTTTTATTTTTTATTTAATTATTTCTTTTTAAACAACATGCTACTGAGGGTCCCTCAATTCATCGTGTCTACGGTAGACTTATATGTCTGATCGAGGATTGACATAGGCCAAAATAGATGACAGTCTATTAAGTGTCTCCAATAGTTCAAAAAATATAGTTTCTATTTCAACAATAACAAATGACTAATTTTGTACTTCTTAAACAGTAACAATTTTTTTACTCCATATATAAAGTCCTTCACCCCTCATTAATTCCTTCACGTTATTTTTATTTTAAAATTCTACAAAGTCTCAAGAATCTCAAACATTTAATTCAAAAAAAGACTATAATTTGTCATTGCGAAAATGAGACTGTCTCGAGGACGTCATGTACAGACTCAAATTTAGATCGTAAATTTTATAATTGTTCAGTTATGAAGGTGAATCGTGTATGATTTTTTTTAAAATTAAGTAAATAACTATCTAACTATTAGTTTTTTTAGGATAACGGCACATGCTCGTATTTTAAATGGATTGATGGGGTATCACCCCCAAGCAGTCCATCAACGTTGAGTCTGAGATTCAAGACATCAAATTTTCATGGTGTTGTAAAGTTTAATCTACTACAAAGTCTCCGAGAATACGAAGAAAATAGAAATTTTTCATGACATTGTTTAAAAAAGTCGAAGAGCAGAAGGATTACTTGAAAGTATTGCTACAAGACATCCAAATAGAGAGGGATCAACTAAAATAAAAGTTGATTTTGACTGAAGAAAGGGAGAATGGTCTAAAAATGATGTTATGTGGTATAATGCTAATATTCGTTGTTTGAAAAGGTGTAACATGGATGTAGCGGAATTGAATAAACAAAATATTTCTATTTTACTAGAATGTTAATACTGCTATTCATAGTCAATCAAAATACACATCAACTTAAAATTGACTCGCATGGTAATAATCGACTATGCTAGCAATATATGAAAGATTTAAAATGTATTTTGTGATGTTAACCATACATTGTATCATCTATGATAATACAATGCATATTCAAATTTTATGCAACAACACAGTTTGATAAAAATAGTTTCACTACAGAATTCAAAGAACTTTCATAAAATAAAAAATGATATCATCCAACGATTTTGTTGTCCAAATAAAAAAATTGCCTTAAACGTTTACTGCATTACCATTCAAATGTCTTTTTTATCCTCGATACAAATGTTATCACTGATTATCCATCACCACATCATGAACATCTTCTTTTTTTTCCCCGTTTTTCTCTTCTTCTTTCTCTTTTTTATTCTCTTATTCTGCCTCTTCTTTGACTATTTCTTCTTTTTAGTATTTTTTCTTCATATTTTTTCTCAGTTTCTTCTTCTTTGTTTGCTTCTTCTTCATCTGTTTTTACTAATTCTTTTTCATTTTTTCCAATCTTTTCGAAAAAAATTCCTATACTAGAATTCACTACAAAATAGATAATAAATAAAATACAGTAAAATAAATCTAGAAATAAGAGGAACCTAATTTTAACTTACCTTAGTACCAAAAATGAAGACCTTTGTTATTGGAGAAGAAGATGAAACAAAAATGGAGTTTGGGAATTTTTTTGGGGGATTAGAAGAAAGAGGAGGAGTGATGAGAAGGGAGAGCAGGGATTTTGTTTAATATTGAAAGAAGTGTAGGGTGTTAGGTGTAGTTTATTAAATTCTGAAAGTTTTAAAAATGATGAAAATTCCCTTGGCCCACATGTGGACTCCACTTTTTCTACTTTTTGGATCGTAACTCTAAAAATTAAATGATAAAATTTTAATATGTATTTGACAAAATAAATTTTGAAAGTGTCCACAATGTCAATTCTTCCTATGACACAATCCACCTAATTTCGCCACTGAGCCCAAATGTCCAACATTTTTGAGAAACTTAAATCGCTTCCAAATAAAAATATGGGCTAAGTTGTCAAATACCCCACTTTCAAAACTTATTTTGCCATTTAGACACAAGTCTTGAAAAATTTGTCAAATACCTACTTTATTGCGTGTCATCCTTCAATTTTTTTAAGTTAACAAATTCACCCATAAATTTTTAATAATACACTTTAACTCACTCCTTCACCCACAATTATATACAAAATATCTTGGGTTTCCAAAAATAATTTAAAAAAACTCAAAAAGCTTAAAATAGAAGCTTTCACTTTTCTCTAAAAATCTTTGATTCAGGCATGATTCCGGCGTTAATTTTTAGCGATCAGCTTAAAATCAGTCCACAAACATTATAATCTTGTCCATGCATCCATTGTTATCCCATTTATTTGCTATCTTCTCAAACATATTTTTCACCATTGTTAAAAAACTTTTAAATCACTCAAATTACTCAAAACCTCTTTAGAAAGTACATTACAGTAGCTCAGGCGGCTCCAACTTTATTTCTCTATTCTATAAACCCAACGATCGTTGATTAGAAGCAATATTTGCAATTTCACAATTTTAATACGAATATTTGTGCAGTCATCGACCGTGCATATATCCTGACATATACCATAAGCATAATCGACCATCGATCAAAGCTTAATTCTAGGATGTTTATTGTAGAATTTATTTTAATTTCTGGTGATTTCATGGGAGAATAGGAGGAGACTCCCAAATTTTGGAAATGAAAATCTTTTACTAAGGTGACATTGCCCATTGTGGTTCACCGCAACGGTTCATATGACGACTTGGTTGCAAGCATAATAAAGAGCGGGGATCTAGATTGCGCGTCGAGCGACGTGGTGATTAGTTATCTAATGCATTCGAGGGAAAAGGTGCATTCTACGATCATAAATAATGATAAATGTGTGTCGTTGTACATGATGAATGTTGATGCTGATGGCTTTAGGCCTATTTTAAGGATAAATGCAGTTGAGAGGCCCTTTGAAGAACTGTTGAATTCACCACCACCCCTACCTTGGTGCCCGGTAGTCGACGACGATTTGAATGAATATGAAAACGATGGTGACCATCTAATTAATATGGAAGATAATTCTATGGATATGGAGTACGATTCATCAGACTCTGAGATGTGGAATAAGATTGTGGAACGGGATCATAACCAAGTCATTCCTTCATTGATGGAACTAATTTCTATTGTGATAAAAAATTTGCCAACAAAAATAAGCTGAAAATGCTACTAGACGGAGCATCGGTGAGGCAGTCTTTTAATTATATTATGGAGAAGAGTTGCACCAAATTATTGAAGGTGAAATATGTATCTCATGGTTGCGGCTGGTTGTTGTGGGCAAGAAAGTATGAATCCTCGAACAAATTTTGCATATACAAGTATGTTGGGTTTCATACGTGCGGTATTGAACACGCCACAATAAGGCATAAAAAATCTCATCCAAGATCATTGCTTCACTATGCGTAAATTATGTTTATGATGGTAAGGGTCCATGCAAAAGAGAAATTCAGAGGATTGTGTTTAGGGAGATACATTACAATGCAAGCTATTGGATGTGTTGGAAAGGAAGTGTAATTGTGAAGAACATCATTCGTGGGACAGCGGAGCACAAATATGCTTGCTTGCCGGCTTTTTCCCACATGGTGGAGTTGTTGAATCCCGGTTTTTCTTACTCTATCATGGTTAACGAGATGGATGGATCATTCGTGTACTACTTTTTAACATTCGGAGCTTGTATACGGGGATATGCCCATATGAGAAAGGTAATTGCCATCATTGGCACACATTTTTATGTCAAGTATGGGGTGTGTTGCTAAATTCCGTTTCACAAGACACCGAAAATCGTATCTTTCCAATTGCCTTTTGTGTTGTGGATAAAGAGAATGATGCTTCTTGGACCTTTTTCTTTGATAAGTTGAAGTCTATAGTAGAAGATGAACCAGATCTATGTAGGCACATTAGCATTTCCAATGCCTTCTCCCATGTTTATAGTCGTGCACATCATGGACTTTGTATGAGGCACCTCGATGAAAATCTTCGTGCAAATCAACACTATGGAGAGTATTTTTATCTATTCTACGCCGCGGTAAAGGCTTATTCTTTTAATGAGTTTAGCGAACATTTTGTGAAATTAAAGAATAATTTCCCCGAGGCAGCATATGTCCTTGAAAATATTCTTGGTTTTGGGAAATGAAGTAGAGTGCACTTCCCGGACATTAGGTACAATGTGATGACCATAAATATTGTTGAGTTGCTCAACTCGGTGTTGACGGATGAACGATAGTACCCCGTGTCGTACATATTTAATTCGATTGCTAAAAAATTTGGTGAAAAGTTTAGGGAGCGGCATGTATTTGTGGGCAATTCAAACAATAAATTTGTGCCTTGTACGAAAAAGATCCTAAGGAAAAATAAGAGTGCGATCAATTCCATGTATGTGACTAATGTGAACGATGATCTTGACTAATTCACCGTGTTCTAAAATGGTGTTACTGTCACGGTCAATCTCTTGGAGAAGAGTTGTTCTTGCAGGAAATATGATTTGGTGAAACTGGCGTGTGAACATGATATGGCCGCTTTGCGAGCAAAGTATGACGATGGTGAAGGTTATGGTAATTCCATCTATAAGTACTCTTTGCCAATTTATAAAGTTGAAACTTACCTCCTCGCATACTCCAAAGTTATTAACGTTGTCCTTCTAGAGTCCGAATGGACTGTGCACAAGAATTGCAACACACCAAGATTTTTCCACCCCCTACGATCACAAATTCGTAAGGAAGAAAGTCAAACACGTTAAGGGCATTGGTGAAACATTCAAGTCCAAAAGAAGGAATAAGTGTTCAATATGCAAGAAATCCGGGGACAAAAGAACCACATGTAGCATGACCAACAAATGTTAGATAGTTTTTTTTTTGTTTTAAAACCATTGTTTTGGGGATAAATGTGCATTTATGTAGAATTTAACATTCAGTTGTAATCGACTATATGATTTATATATGGTAGACAACATCAATCTATGATATATCTTTTACACAGTCTATTAAATAATTGTTAATGGTTATATGGTTACTCATCAAACACGTTATGCGGGTCTTTTTACCGTCGTATCTCTCCAATCGATTCATTGAACCTCATTTTATGTTCTCAATTAATTAAAAGCCGCAAACACATCTGTTCACATAAAAAAAACATTGGTATACGTCAGTTAAATCTTTTCTATTCTCATACGCGTCAACTGATATTGATTGGAAATATGAAATGACACCTTCTATGAGTCTATATTTACAATGATAATTTCTATGTAATCATTCACTTCTACCTAAATCAAAAAGTTTAAAAACCCCTTTTTCTTCACCAAAAAATATCATGCCTCTAAGAAGGATACCCCTACTTCCGATCAGAAGGGTTCCCCCACGGCACTACGATCTCCTTCTCTTAAAGAAAAATTTTGACCGCCTTTTTCATGGGCTGGGTGAAGACCGCGCATACTTGGAGTGTGAACTCCGTTGAATTGCTCGTTTCTTGAGGGCAATTCTGAAAAGGATAAGAATGAAAGGCACCGACTACATCACTCCCACACCATCCCTCTAAATTGAGTTTAAGTTTTTATTTTAGTTTATGTTATAAGTTTTAGATTTTATTCATTGCAGAAAAAGCTTTCTTGGTAGGATTTTTTTAGAAGAAAGCTTCTTCTTTTTTGCATTTTTGTTGTTTCTGGTAATGAAAATGTATGTATACAATGAACAAATATTAATATAAATATTTTAGTTTGCAAATTTTATTTGTCCACTTTTTTGTGATTGTTGCTTTTTGTGTTGGTTATTCTTCTGTATCAATGGTGGGATTTTGTATGACTAACTTTTCAAATTTTTATTGCTTGTTCAATGAATACAACTGTAAATTGACTTGATTAAATTCACGAAGAGTAAAAATTATTTGATAATAAATTTAGATCACATATATAGTCTATCGTAGATAAGCAATCGATCTACTCTATACCAACTAATGTATTATGTACTATTATCGATCTTATACACTGTCACTCACCGACCAGACATATAGGTCAATCATAAACCATATGAATCGATGGACCATCAGTAACTTGTAGTTTGAAAGAAAATAATTAAATTAAAAAAAGTTTAAACACATATCACATGATTTAGGGGTGGTGAAAGAAAATAATTAAATTAAAAAAAGTTTAAACACATAATCACATGATTTGGGGGTGGTGAAAGAAAATAATTAAATTAAAAAAAATTAAACACATAATCACATGATATGGTGCTCGTTAAACAAATAATCTTGAACTGTTGGTGACACTTAATAAACTGTCATCAATGTTGACCCATGTCAATCCCATGTAAGAAAATATACTTGTGCTTTGAGGGTCCATCGATTCATTTGGTCTACCGTAGACATATACTGTAGGTAATGCATTAATTGCTCTCTTTATCATTCGTAGATCACATAGATCTACGTACACGGTTATAGACCCTCGCTTGGATGTTGTTTAAAAATGAATAATTAAATAATAAATAAATAAATTATGGATTTCTACACATATAAAGAAGTTTAAACAAGTCACATAATCATATTAGAGCTTATATAAATTGGGGGTGGTGAAATAAGGAGTGTGTGGATGGGTAGTGGTTAAATAAACAATATCCTAAGAATAATGTTTGTCAAAGAACAAGTATGTTTTGAGGATGTTGATTGTTCAACCACTATCCATCCACATACTCTTTTGATTTGGGAGTGGTGATTCAAGGAGTATGTAGATGGGTAATGATCAAATACAATCAACATCCTCAAAACATACACGTTCTTTGACAAACATTATTTTTAGGATAGTGTTTGTTCAATCACTACCCATCTACACACTCCTTAATTCACCATCCCTAATTTGTATAAGCTCTGATATAATTATGTGACTTATTTAAACTCCTTCATATGTGTAGAATTTCATACTATATTTATTTTTAATTTATTTATTTATTTTAAAACAACATGCTAGTAAGGGGTTATAATCATGTACATACATCTACGAGATCTACCAATGATCCAGATATCTATCGATGGACTACCTAAAGTTTAAGTCTACGGTAGATCAATTGAATCGATGGACCCTCAAAGAACAAGTATATTTTTTACTTAATTATTTTCTTTTTGAACATGTTATTGAGGGTCCATCGATTACGATCATCTATGGTAGACTTTAATATCTCGTTGATGGTTGACATAGGTCATGATCGATGACAGTCTATTAAGTGTCAAAAATAGTTCAAAAAACACAATTACTGTTCCAACAGCAACAAACGGTTAATTTTATATTCCTTCAATGTTAACACTTCTTTTTACTTTATATATATAAAGTCCTCCATCCCTCATTATGTTATTTCATCCACTTTGTTTTTATTTTAAAATTATACAATGTCTCAACATCTCAAATATCCAACTTTAAAAAGACTCTAATTTATCATTGTGGAAATGCGGCAGTCTTGAGGACGTCACGCAGGAACTCAAATTTAGCTCGAAATTTTATAATTGTGAAATTACAAAGGTGAGTTCTTTATGTCTTTCTTTTAAGAAATTAAGTAAATCATTATATAATTATTATTTTTTTCTAGGATAATGGTGCATGCTCATTTTTTAAATGGCTTGATGAGGTATCACCTCCAAGCATCTCATCAACGTTGAGTTTGGGATCTGAGACATCAAATTTTCATAGCATGACAAAATTTAATCTACTAAAAAGGCTCCGAGAATACAAAAAAATAGAAATTTCCTCATGACTTTGTTCAAAGAAGACAAAGAGCAGTGAGATCACTTGAAAGTATTGCTACAAGAAACCTAAATAGAGAGGGATCAACTAAAATAAAAATTAATTTTGACCGAAGAAAGGGAGAATGACCTAAAAATGATGTTATGTGGTATACTGCTAGTATTCATTCTTTGAAAAGGTGTAACATGAATGTAGTGAGATTGAATAAATAAAAATACTTCTATTTTTCTATAATGTCAATACTATTTTTCATACAATCATTGTTGAGCAAACTACACGTCAACTTAAAATCGAGTAGCATGATAATAATAGACTATGCAAGTAATATATGAAAAATTAAATATGTATTCTATGATGCAATCATACATTGTATCAGTTATGACGATATAATGCATATTCAAATTTCATGCAACAATACAGTTTGATAAAAATAGATTCAGTGCAGAATCATAAAAACTTTCATAAAATAAAAGAATGTTTGTCATATCCTAACAACAACAGATCATTCAACTTCCTTGTTTCTCAAATAAAAAAAAAGTCTTAAACTTTAACAATATTAGCATTCAAATATCTTTCTCCGCATCATCACAATGTTATTGTTGATTTCATCAACGATATCCATGACCACATCTTTATTGCATGCTTCTTTTTTTTCTTTTTTTTGTCCATCTTTTTTGTCGTATCCTTTTTCTCCTTCTTCTTTGCCACCTTCTTCTTTCTCACTTTCTTCTTCTTCTTTTTCAACATCTGTTGTTGATTCTTTCCCAGTTTCCTTTTCTTTCTCAGTTTCTTCTTCTTCACCTGCAGCTTCTTTCTCTGCTTCTTCTTTTTCTTCTTCTTCTTCACCTGCAACTTTTTTTTTAGCTTCTTCTTCTCCATCAGCTACTACTATTTTTTCAGCTTCTTGTTCTTTCTTACCTCCTTCTTCTGCATCTACTACTGCTTCTTTTTCAACTTCTTATTGTTCAGCTTCTTCTTATTTCTCGGCTTCTTCTTCTCCTGCAACTTCTTAGTTTTTAGTTTCTTCGTCGCTCTTATCTTCTTCTTCATCATCACCATCTTTTTTTCTTCTTTTTTTCCTCTTCTGCCACAACAGTGGCCAACTTATCCATTTTGCTCCTTTATTCTCCTTCTTCATTCCTCTTCGATTTACGAAGTTCCACATGCACTGTATCATCATATTATAAACTGTTACTAATATTTACAGCTAAAAATTCATTAACTACATTAATTATTAAATGAAGTTACCTCGCTCATGTTATTGCTCATCCTTTTTCTTTTTCTTCAGTCTTTTCTCTTTGATATAGGTAGAAATATCGAACACGGCTTCTTCGAGCATAACAACACGCTTATGAAGATCCCCACGGATGGAAGTGTCCACTACAACTTTTGAGGTGCTCGGAGAAGCATCATCACTAATGTGTACTCCAATGGGGTCACCACTCAAATCCCCATCATCATCACTGTCCCCATTTGAAGTAAGGACATTCACCCCTTGTAAATCTTTCTTCAATTCATTGAGGGCGTTATTCTTCACCTCGTCCATATATGTCTTAAATGTAATCATGTAGTCCATCTCCGTCTCACGAATAGTAGAGGGGTGCACGTTCTACAAAAAAATTAATTAACAATTACATAACATTCAATACAACAGTAGTATTATTGCATAGTAAAAAATAAGTTCATACCTCGATAATTTTTTTTATACTTTGAATGGATCACCTTCGATTATCTTGTTACATTTTATAGTGTGTCATCTGAAGTTCGGGGACTGGGAAAGGGCTCATCCATTAATTTTTCAATAAATTTTTCAAGATGAGGAAAGGCCTCATAGATTCAAATATAGTAGTACAAAATGACTCAGAATTTTTGACAGAGTATAAATAAAATAAGAATCTATGATAATATGACTAAAGGGTTGATGGAAGATACCATGAATGTCCGGAAAAATCCAAATAGAGTATAGGATGCCTTCTACTTCTCATCAAATACTTTTCTCAGATTCTTTAGGTCACTTTTCTTCTTTAGATAGTTCATGGTCAATTGAAATATCTCTTTTCCTCACGAATAACTCTCAAAGAATCCACCATCAGAATTAGTTTTGTGTCAAAAATCTTTGTTGAATCTTTTACAAGCAATATGGTGTGCAAGAACCAAAGTAAACAACACTTAAACTGCTGCTCCTCGTTCAGCTTATCCCCTCCAATCAACTGTAACAAGTTGACCGTTGTAATGTTTTTCTTTTTCGTCACCTTAAAGCAAAAATGTTCTCCCTTCTCTAACACCTTTAATTTTGATTCACTGGGATATGATGAGCGGTTCAACTCCGTGATCAAACAAAGCTCCTTTAAGCCAAAACAAGCAGGCTTATTGTTCACACAAAATCACATCTCATGACGCATCTTATCGTTCTTAACACGTCGCAACAGCAAATAATGGGCCATCTACCTATTGAATTTAATATCTTGCAGTAGGTTTTTCAAGTGTCCAAAACAAGACCGTTTGAATCTTTTCTTCAAATCTTGGTCTACAAGAATTTGCTTAAATTCTCGGTATGCAGTCATTCTTGATCTAACTGATATCTTCGTCGGGAAAGATCCAACCTCATCCATTATAGTTCGAAGGTCATACCGCTCCACGAAAATGTACGTTGAACAAAATGGCACGGACAAAGAATCATTATCTCCATCAACACTATTTTTTTCACTTTCATCACTCTCTTCACTGTCACCAGTAGCATTACACTCAGCAACATCATCACTAGACTCATCGACATATCTATTTATCTCCTTTATGGTCTATGAATCTGATTCTGAATCTTCCGCTTCAGTTTTCTTTCTTTTAGAGGCATTTTTAACTACCTCATTTCTATTTTTTCTACTGTAAGTAGCAAAATCAGATGCGGTACCAATTATGCGTTTAACATCGATTCCTTTTTACCTATTTTTTAACAGAATCTACACCTACCAAACAATTCTGTCATTGTCAATTCATAGACCACACATCTACTAACAGAAACAACTCAATGCTCAAATGAAAAGGCAAAAATAACTAAGAATTACCCCACCATTAAACAACTCACTACATAAAAATACCATAGCTGAACCAAAATTCAACATGCAGTATCAAAAATAAACTATTGCTACAAATCAAACTATTGTTACAAATCAAACTAATTAGTTATTAATCTTTCAATTTTCACTATTTCATTAATCATATTTTAAAAGAATTTCACACCTAAAAATTAATTTCAATCTAAGGCATTCTTATTTCATAGACCACAAGTCTACAAATAGAAACAGACTACTGTTTGAATCAAATAGCCAAAATACCTCATAAAATAATAATTATTCCACCATTCAACACTGCAGTGCTCAAAAAATTATCAGAACTAAATCAAAATTCCTTAACAAAAATTTTAAAATTCAACACTGTGATCAACGAAAAAATATGTCAAAACTCAACCATTGCTTCAGAATCAAACTAATTACCTATAAAATTCTCATATTTTAACTATTTAATCAGCCACATTCGAAAAAAAAATCCTATACAACATCACTACGAAATGGTTAACAATAAAAGTCAATAAAATGAATCTACAAATAATCGAAACTTGATTTTAACTAACCTTACAACGCAAAAACAAGCCCTTTGTCGCTGGAGAAGAAGAAAAATAAAAAATAGCATTTGAGAGAGAATTTTTAGGAGTAGCGGGAGAGTTGAAGTTGAAGAGGAGAGAGAGACGGAATTTTATTTAATATCGAAAGAAGTGGAGGGTGTTAGGTGTAGTTTATTTAATTCTCAAAGTTATAAAAATGATGAAAAGATCCCTTGACCCACCTATGGACTCCACTTTTACAATTTTTTGGACCCTAATCCTAAAAATTAAATGAAAAAAAAATTAAGTAGGTATTTGACAAAATAAATTTGAAAAGAGGGTTTTATGCCAATTTTTCTCCAAAAACATTGGGAAGAATCTCATCATTACAATCAGACCTTAAACAACTCATCTCACTGTCGTTCATGTTTTTTTTTTTCCGTGAAATAGAAATGCATTTAAAGATAAATTAATATTTGTACAAGGACAAGGCCTAATCAGGCACAAAAACATGCATATCGGAATTGACATACCCATTCAATTAGAATTAGACTTCACAACCCCATTCAATTCCCCCCCTTGTTTTCAATTTCTTTGCAATTTTGACATTTCCTCCATTACAATCTAAAAACTTGATTGATGACGAAATTTTTTATTTTTATTTTTGGAGTTGAACTCTGTAAAATATATTTGGCTATGAAATTTTAAAAAAAAATATATTTTACTTTTTTCAATAATTTTCAAAAATTTGAAAAATAAGAAAAAAATATTTTCACTTCAAATTATTCTTAAAAATTTAAAAATAAATCTAATTTATTTCATGACCAATACATAACTCTAATTTTTAAATATTATTTTTTACTTTAAAAATATATATTTTTTTTTTTATATTTTCACAATGAAACATGACGAAACGTCTATTCAACATCCAAAACCAAAACCCAGTAACAGTATAAGAGAATTTGAAGAAAATCAAAATAAAAAGAAGACTAAAGAACTACAGCAATAAACGGAAAAAAAGGACGAATACATGATGACACATGTAAGTCAGCCTTGCAAACACCAAAATTTCACATGAATATGAATAAGAATCAGAACATTTTTGTAAAAACAGACAATAGACGCATTGATAGGTTCTGTTGTTTAGCAACCATTTGATTTTAATACGAAGACAAAGCAATGAGTTAAAAAAATAACAATTCATATTCATCAAATCCACTTTCACCCTTGAGCATTATCAATTCCACCAAAAAGCTTCTTCTATTTGTTTTCTTGTCCGTTTTTGAGAAAACTAATATTTGCAACAATCTAGAATCATTTTCTCTGTGTGGTAGAAAGTGACTCCAACAAATGTTAATGTGATATAAAATAAATTGAGATTATAAATGAAATATGAAGAAATAGTATTAAGTTAGGGTTTACTCATCTAGTAGATTCACTATTAAAAAAGTGTAAATTGCATGATTTTTTATTTTTTTTTTGTCAATTATATATGAAAATTCGTAGGTAACACAGTTTCTGCGATTTTTCCTACTAAAACAATTCGATGAAAAATTCTTTGTGGATAATTATTATTTGTGGATTTTAAAACTCTCAAGTACGTTACATGAAAATTTTGAAACCGCATATAAATTATGGAAAAAACTTACACGCACCGGGTGTATACACCCAACTAAGTTAAGTTAACCATAGATATTAACTAAGGTACATTTTAAAAAGAAAGTAAATTTAAACATAATACTTTTAATCAAGAAATTAATAATAAAAACTGAAGGAAAATTTAATAATCCAATAACCCTAAGTAATAACCTAATAGAATAACGATCCAATAACCTTAAGTAATCCAAAAACTGAAGCGAAAGTTAATAACCTAATAGAATAATGATTCCGAGTAATTATTGTCATCTATTGCATTGGTTAAACTGCCTCTACGAGGTAGGATTAAAGTTTGCATACACTCCACGAGGTTGGATGTGTTGTTGTTGTTGTATAGAGAATCTGCATTAGAAGTACTTGCTTTGCTGTGTTTTGGGCCGTGTTTTTTCTTCGAAGTGCTATGACTTGAAAAAAGCTGTTGCATTTGTTCAGCTACTACACTTGATAAAAAAATATAAGGTATGAAGGAAGGAAGAACTCCGAAATGCTTTAAGTAGAATTAGAGGTGACCCTGATTCCTCAACTTTCCTTGTTTCATGACAATTTATCATGTTTAGCCATTCATACAGTATTCTTTTTGGTCTAATTTCTTCAACCGAAGGAATGGCAATTTAGTATAGGATAAGTCATTTTTCCAACAATATCATACTTTGTACTTTCTTGCTCTTTCTTAAATACTAATACTTATATTTAAATAATTTTGAAAGCCTTGCAACTATTCAATTGTCATATAACTAAAGAACGCATGATCTTGTTAATTCGTTGCTTAAACAGGCGACAGATCAAACTTTAAAGATATGCTAAGCTCTCGTTTGGAGAATTATAATGATGTTGTCTTGTTGATGAACTTAGAGAATCACCATATCTTTTTAAGTCTAACAACTATAACGATTTGAATATTCACGTTTCTGCTGCTTTTGATTATCCTTTACAACCTGCTAAATCATCACAATTGAAAGTTGCTAGTGAGAAACTTCAAGGAGTTACCGGTATTATTTTGGTTACTAGTGAAAGGGTAGGCATAGCAATTTATAAAAATGATGATAAATTTATAAAGTAAATAAAAATAATGATAAATTCATAAAGTAGCATGGTTAACTAGGGTTAAGTATTAATACTTATATTTAAATAATATGACAAGTGTCATTTATCTATTAGTAGGTGTATACACCCGGTGCGTGTAAGTTTTTCCCTATAAATTACCTACAAATTTTCTTACAAAAAAGTCGATAGAAATTGAAGAAAGAAAATATATCTCTTAAAATCTTTCACAGGAAAATCCGCAAATAAATATTCAAAGGGGTTTAATTATTTTATTTTTTAAATCAAATTTTGCAAATTTATTTCTTTTGATGACAACTACCCACTGCTAGGGGTGGGCATTCGGTATTAGGTTCGGTATTTGGAAAGTTCGGATATGGTAATTCGATAATTGGTGTTTGAATATAGATACCACATACCATAATTATAAAAATTGGTTCGGTAATTCGGTAATCGGTAAATTAAACTTCGGTTCGGTACGGTATTTGGTAATACCATATTAAAGTTGGAGATGTGCAAATGTACGTTTAAATTTCAAAGAGTATATTTAATAGAAATCCTATTTAGTATTCTTTTTGTTGCTTTTATGAATATATTACCAAGGTCCAAGAGATTCTTTGAGATGACTAATACTATTGTCTATTGAGTTGGGTTAGACATATATATATACATATATTCGATATTCGGTAAATACGAATACTAAACGGTATTAATATCTTGTACAAAATCCAATTTCGAATATCGAAATGTTGAAATTTTACTCCCAAATACCATACCAAATATCGAATTACTGAATATCAATTACCAAATTTTTTGATTCGGTTCGATAATTTGATTTTCGGTATTTTATGCCCAATCCTACCCACGATTAGTTTTCAGGAATTTAAATACAAATACAGAATTACCTCTCATCTCTTTCTCCATATTATTTGCCCACCCTATTTTTAATTATTTGTTTTAAATTTATTTAATTTTCTTTACATCTATTTATTTAATTTTTAAGACTAGCAAGATTACTTCTACAAAGACAAGTATATACACCAAATCAGCTCTTTCCTTTAATACTCTGTTTGGATGGTGTGTTTTCTTAATATGGTATGACATAGTTACTAAGAGAAACATGTTTGTTTTGATTGTTTTTTAAAATGTATGGTATGGTATGGTATGTTTCACGGTTTGATAACCATGAAAATCCTCACTTTATGTAATCACCGATTTGATGGTATCCCATGATTCACTTTCTTTTTTTTCAATAATGTCCTTACTTAATATTGTATAATCCTATTTTACTCTTCACCTTATATTATTTAACTCCACCTCCTACCCCCAACGCCCACCAGCCCTTCCCCTATCCCCTTAACTCCCCCCCCCCCCTTAATTTTTTCTTTTTGGTTATCCCACCCCCTACCTCAACCCCACCCCAAACCCTGCCAAACTTCCACCCCAATTTATTTTTAAAATTTATTTTAAAAAAAAAATTCAAAATTTTTTTCTTACCCCAACTCTGTCCCCCTACGTACTACGCCCCCCCCCCTTCCCACACCAATTTCCTTTTTAGTTTTAAAATTTATTTTTTAAAACTTTTAAAAAAAAATTCTTACATCACCCTCCCCCTCCCCCACCCCCACCCCAAAAAAAAATAATAATAACTTTCCCTCTACAAAATAAAATTAATTATTTTTTTAAATTTTTTTAACCTTTTTGGTTAGCCCCAGGCCCTACCCCGACCTCCTACTCTACTACCCGCATCCCCCAATTTTTTTAAAAGATTTAGAATTTTTCTTATCCCCCCCTTTTATCATAGTCGTTTTCATTATTTTGTGTTAAATAGATACAAATACGTTTACAAAATATTTTTTTACTTGTGTAATGAACACAAGAAAAAAAGTAAGAAAAAAATTATTTTTCTAGAAAATATTTTTTAAAATTCAATTCCGAACATACACCTAGCATACACAAGACATGCATTCAAACTTTATACTTGTCGTTGGTATCACATCTCAAAACATCAAAAAGAAATAAAATTTGTTACTATAAAAAATGAATCTAGTTATATTTATTTTGATCTACTCTTTTATTGACTTTGTTAGAATTTACATGAATTTAACAACTTAATATATCTACATGATATAATTTATGATAAATTAATAGGAAGAAAATTATTTTACTAACAATTACTGATAAATTTAACATTTATAATAATTAAGGATATTTTAGTAAACTTACTAGTTACAATACAGTACCATACAGTCAAACCAAACAATAAAATTATTATCAACCAGCAGTGAACGATGAAGTCCATCCAAACATGGTATTGTACTATACTGTACAGTACAATATCATACCATACAATACCGTCTATTATGAAACCATGGCAAACCACCATCCAAAGTGTAAGACTCACTTTTCTGCAAGATCTCATGTGTACGTTGAGTATTTGCTTACTAATTACTATAAAGCATATAATGTTGCCTTCTATCCGATGTGGTATAAAAGACTACATCGATACAATTTCTTATAATTTTTCTACGTGATGTAAAATTAATTTTTCATTTCTTTTTTTGAGTAAATTCCCTGAATGGTCACCCATGTTTGGAAAATTGCCTACAAATATCATTTTTGTTTTATTTAGGACAAGAATATCATCCAACTTTTCTTTTTTTCCTTAAAATATACTTAACATCTCAAAATTCTTCTCTCCTACTTGGAATGCTATGTCATTATATATATATATATATATATATATATATATATATATATATATTTCTAAATGTATAACTTATCAAACTTATTTGACTAAATTTTATCCTAATTCTTTGTTTAAAAAAAAATTACACATAATATATTAAGCATTGATTTAATTACACCAAAAGCTTGGGTTATTTTATTTGATATGATATCTTCGAAGTTTTATTTATTTATTTACTTATTTATTCACCACTTAATAATAGTTTTAAAATACAAGTACTTATAAGAATTGGTACAATAATTTTTTTTGTCGTTTATTTTATACACTAAAAATTCTTAGAATGTAAAAGAAATAAAATGATAAATTTCATATTTTAGACATTAATTTTGTTATTTATATGAGAATAAAATAATAAAATCTCCTTTTTTGAAGGAATGAAAAAGTATGTAGTCTTGAAACAAATTAAATTTTTTACAAAATAGTAACAAAATGATACCTTCTTCAGTACTATTACAAATAAATTTTTTAAATATTACTCAATCAATCTTTCTTTGCTTTTGATGGACTTAGAATGAAGTATGGTTATAAATTATTATTTAATTGTATAATAAAATAAAATATAAATATAATGATCATAAAAGAAAGTGAAGAAACTAAATTTAAAATATTTTTTTTTCTAAATTTTTATGTCTTATCTTATGAATTTACTTGATTTATTTATGGGCAATTACTTGTAAAAAATCCGCAAGAAAAAAAATCATCTTTTCACTATATATTTATCAAAAATTATCTTGCATAAAAAGTTGCAAGTAATCTTTATTCTTTTATTCTCATATAAATAACAAATTTAATGTTTAAAATATGAAATCCGTCGTTTTTATTTCCTTTATATTCTAAGAATCTTTAATATATAAAATAAATAACATAAAAAATTAAATGAGTATCAATTTTTATAAGTACTTGAGTTTTAAATAGTATTAAGTGGAGAAATAAATAAGTAAATAAAGGAAACTATGAAAAGTACATATCAAATAAAATGATTCGAGCTTTTGGTGTAATTAAATTAATCTTCAATGATTAGTATATCATGTGTAATTTAAAAAAAAAAAAGAATTAGGATAAAACTTTAGTTAAATAGATCTATTTATCAAAAAAAAAGAAGAAGAAATTTTAATGACATGACATTCCAAGTAGGAGAGATAATGTTTTTTAGGTGTTAAGTATATTTTAAGGAAAATAAAAAGAGTTTGGTGATATTCTTGTACTAAATGAAACAAAAATGACATTTGTAGGTAATTTTTCAAACATAAGTGACCATTTAGGGAATTTACATTCTTTTTTTTATTTGAGAAAGATATGTAAGTATGTGACAAAATTTTAACTACAATTAATATTGAGTAAACTGATCGATATTTATGACATTGTGACAAGAGAGAATTGTCCGGATGGTAAGTATCCTTCACTTAGTTTGAGTCATCTAAAGAGCAAAAGATATTTTTGTTATTTTTATCAATAAATAATAAAGTGAAAAATTATTTACTTCCGTATATTATGAAAGCATGGCAAACCACCATCCAAAGTGTAAGACTCACTTTTCCGCAAGATCTCACGTGTACGTTGAGTATTTGCTTACTAATTACTATAAAGCACATAATGTTGCCTTCTATCCGATGTGATATAAAAGACTACATCGATACAATTTCTTCTAATTTTTCTACGTGATGTAAAATTCATTTTTTTTATTTCTTTTTTTTGTTTGAGAAAGATATGTAAGTATGTGACTAAATTTTAACTACAATTAATATTGAGTAAACTGATAGATATTTATGACATAGTGACAAAAGAGAGTTGTACGGATATTAAGTATCCCTCACTTAGTTTTAGTCATCTAAAGAGCAAAAGACATTTTTGTTATTATTATCAATAAATAATAAGGTGAAAAATCATTTACTTTTTCAACTCGCCACCCCCCCCCCCCCCACCCTTTTTTTTTTTTTTAAATAACAGAGATTCTACTCCCCTATAATATCTTTTCATATAAGATGTAGTATTTTATTTAGTAAGATAGGCATTAATTTACCTATAATTTAAATAAGTTTATATCTAATTATGGACATTATTTAGCATTAATTAACATTCCAAACTAAAATAATTCTTTTATGAAGTTATTACAAAATACTCTATTTATATGATTGTTATTTTTATATTACATGCATTATTTATGTGTTTATATATGTGCGTGTAAGTGTGTGTCTAGTATTTCTTATTCCCTATTATTTAGTATATAGGTAAATCAGTTTGATTGTGACTAATGAAATCTTTTTTTAAATTATAATTAAAAATTTATTTACAATATAATTATATAAATAGTCATCCGTATAATATCTTTTCATACCATATGTAGTATTTTATTTAGTAACATAGGCATTAATTTACCTATAATTTAAATAAGTTTATATCTATTTATGGTTATTATTTAGCATTAATTAACATTCCAAACTAAATAATTCTTCATGAAGTTATTAGAAAATACTCCATTTATATGATTGTTATTTTTATATTACATGCATTATATATGTGTTTATATATGTGCGTGTAAGTGTGTGTCTAGTTTTTCACTTCTTTCTTATTCCCTATTATTTAGTATATAGGTAAATTAGTTTGATTGTGACTAATGAAATATTTTTTTAAATTATAATTAAAAATTTATTTACAATATAATTATATAACTAGAAGTAATATCTTAGGATTATTGTTGAATTTACCTCTATTTTTATCAATTATTTTTTCACACATTATTCTTTTGTTACTTTCACCTATCTAAAACAGATATTACTGTCTAAATTTTATCAATAAAATCATATTTACTTATTCTAATAATTGTTTTTCATATAAAGCATCATTAACTTAAACTTCACTACTCCTTAAATTTTTTTAATGCTTGTTAATTTAAAAAATATAAAGAATTTAAAGAATAAAAACAAAGGTTGATAATATGAAATTGGAATAAACACTAAAAGAATTAACTGATAAACGGGGAGGAGAATATGTTAAAAAGTGAATGAGAATCTGATTTCTAAAATAAAATTGAAAGTGTAAATAATTTTTACCTGAAATAAATTAGATAAATACGAGATGTTATTATTAATTATGTCAAAATTACTGCCTTAAACCTTTTCTTTTAAGACCTTGTTAAAATGAGAATAATAGAATACTTTTTCATATTTTAAAAAGTGAAAATTATCCTAGATATACTTGTTAGATTGTTTATTGCAACATGTAATACTACTTTTATGTAATTATTAAATTGTGTTTTTAATTGCAAGTTGTAGCAGTTTTCATAAAATTTTATTGAATTTTTTTTTTTTAAATTTTAAATCGTGTAATTTTTTTATCTTCAGTTATCTCCTAAACAACTTTATAGGAGTAAAATGTGGATGAAAATTACTATCTGTAATTTAACGCGTTTCCCATTATTTCTCCTTTTTTTACTCCTATGCATAGGTAATACCTTAAAGAGTTGAAAAAAAAGGATAATATCTTAAAAATTATATTTTCTTCAAATTCAATCTAGAAATATTCATGAACAATTTTTTCCTGGACATATCAATAATAAATATTTAAGTTGAATAAAAAACGTAAATCAAGAAACATATAAAAGGTAATATGGAAAATATACAATTAAAAAGTTTCTACATAATCTTTTAAAAATTAAAAACAAAAAAATATTAATAAACTTATCGAATTCATATATAAAAATACATGATTAAATTACTTTTCTTCCAACAAGATAATTATGATTTCACCATAAAAAGAAAAGCAACAAATATGTTGAATTTAAACAGAAGAAATATAGTTGAAATTTTCTTTAAAAAATCTATTTAATTTTTTTTAAAAAATAGAATCAACAAACATATAAAATTCATATATAATATATACATGTCAACATTGTTTTCAACATACCAGAAAACAAAAATATAAGATGAAGAATATATAGAATTCAAATCTATACCCAATTTATATACAATTATACTTTTTAAAATATTTTTCAGAAATTATTTTACATTTCTCCATAATTTTATATATATATATATATATATATATATTAAATTTTATTATTTTTAAAAAATAAAATTACATGTGACGTCTTATTTTATTCTATCTTGAATTATGATTGAATAAAAAATCACTTTCTATACTGACAAAGCTTAATTGATGTTTTATTTGATATGAACTAAAGTCAGTTTCAATCTAAATAGGCTATTCTTTTTTGTATTTTTATGAACGTTGAAATCCACTAATAACGAATATTGCTACCATCTTCTGTAGACACCTAATTTCGTCCCTCCGCAATATCATTTTTACCCATTTTTTACCTTATCCTACCGTGTACCCTCAATCATGTAATTATCCCTCCACAAATGACAAAAATCAAAACCAACTCTAAACAAATCTTATCCCAAAATCCCCACATAATCCCAATTGATAACAAATTAACAACCTTCCCAATTAAAAGTGGACACCTAACCCTTATCCCTCCAATTAAAAAACAACACCTACCTACCCTACTCTAACAAACCCTATCCCTACCCCTACCCCTACCTCACTACCCTACCCCACTACCCCATCCTAATATATACACACTTATGCACAATTAAAGAGGAGGGGAGAGACATCAGCAAAGGGAGAAAAAAAAAGAAAAGAAAAGAAAATGGGCTCTCTCTCTCTCTAGTCTCTCACTCTCTTTTCAACGAACCTCTCCGGCCACCGTTCCGTCCGACCAACGACGACGGCAGCAGCGCCGTCGTCTCCGTCGTCTCGCCGTTGTCTCCATCTCTCTCCTCCGGCCGCTCCGACCTCAGTTCCTAGACGGCAACCTTGTCGTCTCTCTCTCGCCGTCGTCTCCATCTCTCAGATTTCAGTTCCGTCCGACCAACGACGACGGCAGCAGCGCCGTCGTCTCCGTCATCTCTCCGTCGTCCTTCCCTCCCCCGCTGGCAGCAACCACTGACGACCTAAGCCACCACATCGTCGTCGCCATCACCGGCGAGAATCTGGTCGGGAAATAGTGAGATTCGCCGGAATCAACTCTTGGTTAGTCGAATCTGTTCTATAGTCGCGAAAATCCCTAATTTTCTTCCAATATTGGGATGAGATTCAGCTAGAATCCGGTCCGTTCCCATCTGTTTCGTCGTTAGAGCTCACCGGAGTTCGGTCAATGTCGAGTTTCAGCTCTTACGGTCAAGTTGTTGGGTCCGTTTGATTATTTCCGATATCGAGTTCGGATTTTTGGGATTCGCAGTTGAGGTTCTCCGTTCGAGTTATTTTTGGTGTTCGGGTCTCTTTATTATTATACAAGAACGTTCTATCGAGGTCCATTTCTTTAACCCGTCTTCTCGTTCTTTATTTTTGATTATTTGAATCGTTTATGATTATTCGTGGTGGTTGTTGGATTTTGGTTGATGTTATGATGTTAGAATTTTAACAATGTGATTTCATTGATAAGCGGAATGAATCGGAATAACTTTGAAGGTATAATTGATAAAAAAAAATGATGAAACGAGTGGGAGGGAGAATTGAAAACTTGGCATAATGGTTGAATTTTGTTTAGTTTGATTCATTGGTTGTTTGGTTTCGAAATGAACGTTAATCGAACTTTGTAGTATCATGATGCGCCGATTGGTTTAGGCGAACATAGTTTGGGTAGGCAAAATTTAGGATTTGTGGCTTCGGTTGAATGTTTGGAAATTCTGTGGAATGTTTGGAATGTTGTTGAATAGTTTTATTTTATTTTTTTTTTCGCACTAAGAAATGTATTCATTTGGCCGGGGGATGCCCCGAGGTACCTGTATATATTTATTCACCGGGGAATGCCCCGACGTATCATGTACCCGAAGAATGATCGTGATGAAGGCCCGTGGCATCGGGTAAGGCATTAGAGCATTAGTCTATGATTAATTGAGAATAGGATTTATTTTTATGCATTTTTTATTTTTGGGACTGTATAATTGGACTGGACACTAATTTTGGAGTTTGTTTTGTTTCATGTGTTTGATGGATTGTTTTATGTGTTTTTGTGTGGCTTATGCATTTGTAATGCCAAATTAGTCGATACACTCCACCATGCGACCGTGATCGAACCACGGGATCGAGGGGTGCCTAACACCTTCCCCTCGGTCAACAGAATTCCTTAGCCGGAATCTCTGTGCGCAAACCGGTTTAAGAGTCAATTGGTTTCGAAAAAGGGATTTTTTAAAGGTGACTTGGCACACCGGATTATGTCAAGTGGCGACTCTGAATAAAAAATGCAAATAATCCTTTTCCGAAACAAAATTTTATTTCTTGTCACTTAAATAATAAAACCCTTTCGAACTTTAAAAATGTATTCCAATGTTTTGGAGTACGCGTTGAAAAAAAAAAAGGGGTGTGACAGCTCTGGCGACTCTGCTGGGGACTTTTCAGAATTCGAGCTTATTTTTTGAGTCGTATCGGCTTTGTTTGGCATTATGAGTGTATAAGCATTGTTTGTGATTATTGTTTTGTTATTGTTTTCACTTTTGTGCGTTTTCGTGCTCTTTGTTTATAGTATTTATCCTATGTGTTACCACTTTATATCTGTCATCATGAGTCCATCCCCCCGGCCTTCTTTCTGCAACAAGTCTCGGAGCGCACGTCGTGCGCACGAAAATCTAGTTGAGTCACCTTTATTTTAGGGGGGGAGCCGTTGGATGTATGGAGTAGGTGGAAAGCAAAGCAGCCACTATCGACCATATGCTCCCCCGAACGGCCTTGTTAATAAACCACAACGTAGGTCAGCCTTTAGGTCATTCTTATGTGCATCTTATTGAGACCTAGCGGGGCCTACACGGTCCTTTGTAGGAGACTCGCCGTTAAAACATCCTTACGTGCTAACTGTTGCATATTTGAGGGTAACGTGGTCATTTGACGGACCGATTTGGGGAAAACATGTGTTATAAGTAAAGTGTGAAAAAAAAAAAAGGAAAAAAAAAAAAAAAAGAAAAAAAAAAAAGTGAGTCGAAAAGAATGAATCAAAAGGAGTGTCGAAGTTTATTTTAGAGTTCTTTATGGCTTTTGTTCTTCACGATCCCAAAACTCAAAAAGATTTTTTTTACGTTTTTTGCATTTATCTTCTCAAAGTACCGTAAGTTCAAGAAAAAAAAAATTTGAATAAAAAAAAAAAAGGGTTTTATTTGCTTTGTCTACTTATCTGTCAAAAACAAAATACCAAAAAGATTTTTTTTTTTTTTTATATTTGGTGGCGTCAGTCTTAGTTGAAAGTGTCTAATTGAAAAATCCAAAAAGTTTTTATTCGTTTGTTTTTGGTTTTGTCTCTTAAGTTAGGGTCAATTTATTAGTTAATCGTTAGTTGTCCAATCTGGACGAACTACGCATACCGATTTCCGTCCCTCGGGACGGGATACGTAGGCAACCCTCGGTGGGTCCGGTAACCTTTATTTTTGTCTTCATCTTAGTCTTAGGCTAGGTCTTTTACTCCGTAACCTAGAGTTGTTAGCCAAGTAGGCTGATTTTATTCAGCATTACTGTTCGGCGATTTGGAGTCATGAAGCGGTCTGTCCCATCGACGTATGTCCGCATCAAATTCCCGTTGGTTGAGAACCTTTTGCTCTTATCAAATTTTGAGACAATTTCTTATCTGCTACTACAGGATGGACCTGTCCACAAAGTCTAGAGTCCTTATGGTTGTCAAGGTACCCAAAAAATTGATCAAGTGGTGGGGCACGTTCAATTACTCCGAAAAACATGAAGTGAGGAAAGTGTTAGGCAATCTTGTAACACTCATGGATCTCACGCCTCGTCCGGATTTAATAGAAGCTGCGTTGACTTTCTGGGATCCAAATAATTTGGTGTTTAGGTTCGGAAGTTGTGAGTTGACTCCTACCCTGACAGAAATATCTTGTTTGTTTCGGTTGACTTACATGGACCAACAGATGATTTTAGCTCGCAATCATACTCGTAAGAAATTCCTTCGACTCTGTGGATTAAAAGATAACAAGCATCTGGGATGTCTCAAACAATCTTGGATTTCCTTGGACTATTTGTTTGCTAGATTTGGGTCTTTAGAGGGTTTCGACTGTTTTTGGGATGAATTCTGCACTACAAAAAAAATCTGGGAACAACGTCGTCTGGAGGTTTTCTGTCTGGCTTTGTTGGGTATCTTAGTGTTTCCGTTAGATGAGAGGTGTATCAATACTCGTCTACAATCAGTGGTGATAGCTTTATTCAAGAAAAAAGATGAGGTCACCATTGTACCAATGATCCTAACAGAAATATATAAGGCTTTAACTGAAGTAAAAGGAGGGGTACGATTTTTTGAGGGGAGTAATCTGATATTGCAGTTGTGGATGATGGAGCACTTGCATACGCCTTCTTTGATTAGAGAAGATGTGATCGACCGTTGTCTGAATGATCGAGTGCAAGCCATGCAAGAAAGAATGCGTTTTGACAAATTTTCTTTTCCTATTGGAGTCGATTCTTGGATCGAATTTCTCGGATCAAGAACTCCAAACAACATTCTTTGGTGCTATATGTGGTTTTGTCCTAAGAAAATCTTGATTGGATCTCAAATGCAACTCTTTCTAGTTTTGATAGGACTTAACTGCACTAGGCCTTACAGTCCAAGAAGGGTGATGCGTCAGTTGGGTAGAATGCAGGACGTCCCCCCAATAATTGACCTTCTAAAGGATGTAGAGTACTTTAAAGACCAAGCCGTAGGGGAAAGCAAATATGGGCAATTCTGGAATAACGCGATAAAGTTGGGTGCCGATACTTTCGAGGAAAATCCAGGATGCACTCAAAACTATGAAATCTGGCTACAATCTATGCCCCGTGGCATTAGTAGACCCTTACCAGCCCAACTTAGAGGGCGAATACGGGAAGCAATCATGGTAGAAGATGATGAGCAGGAAGATCCGGGTGTCAAGGTGGAGTTTTTGAGAGTTCAGTTGTCGCGTTTGATCACAACTATGGATGGGTGTCAGAGAAACCTTTGCGGGTGTACTCTCCAAGAGGCGGGGATACGGGCAAGAAATTTGTTTCCAGGTATCAAAACGTCGTTGCAGGACATGTTGCAAAGTCTAAGTGGAAAAATGGGGACTTCACAGATGGGTTCATCTCAGCCGGGGGCATCACACAGAGCACCAGTTTGAAAGAACTTGTCTTATCTTTATGTAGTTTGAGTTTTTTATGTTTCTGTCATTGTAGGTTGGTGTCTGTGTTAAGTCGGAGTTAAGTTGTTTTTTATATTCGGGTATTTATTGCACGCATATCGTTAGGGGTTTAAAGTGTTTTTTTTGTATTTGTTGTTTAGTTTTAAAGTGGTCCTAAATTCGTTGTATGTTTTGCTATCTTTCATCGAAATGTTAAAAAAAAAACCTTCAATTGTGTAATGTTTATGCATAAGCTGCCCGAACTACGCAAGATCTGATTCATGTACAACATGATACGTAGGCAGCCTACTTTTGGGTTCGATCTAATCATTTTGTTTCGTTGTTTTTCGTTATTTTTCCTCTTTTAAGGAAAACAAAAGCCATAAAGAATGATAAAATAAAGGTATATAACGTGAGGAAAAGAGCGGATATTGATAAAAAAATAGTAATAGGTGTAGATAAAAAAAAAAAAAAAAGTGTGTAAATAAAAATCGGGATGATGTTGAAATGACCTCGCTACCCTCAAAAGCTGGTAGAAATGAATATGAACTTAGGGCAATTTTACCAATGTGATTCCCATGCTTTTGGTATACCCTAATCCTAACGGATGTCGTCTTTGATGAGCATGTTCTTTCAGATAAAAGTGGTAGGTTTGCAGCACTCTGGCTAGTCACCCATACTTCACTAGATCCAAAGCAAAGCTCGCAATGGCTAGCAGGGAGATTGAAAATTCGCTCATTGACCCGGATCAGGATCATAGGGAAGAAAGTTCAGAACACAATGATGAGGTAGTAAGGCTCAGGCAACAATTGATAGATTTGCACCGGGCATGGGCCAGCGGAATGCCTCCTCCTCCGCTCTCTGAAGGTCTTGGGAATATCTCTAATTGCCCACCGCTCTCTCAAGCACAATTCTCTGCTCCTACTGAATCACCTGAGCACGCGCCAGGATTCACTCCGCGACATTATTATCCGGGCAATTCTGGTGTGCCCTTGGCAGCTCCCCAATCAAGACCAGCTGCTCAGCCAGCGCCACCGATCACACCGGTATTCGTGGCCCCGCCACCACAAGAAACTCCCATATATGCTGTGCGTCCCACAATGAGGCTTCCTCGGTCTTCCAGTGAGCCAGCACTGAAGGTTTTAGATGGTCAGTATTATGCTACGGAGCCTACTCTGCAATTGAATGAACCGTATGGGTACACTCAGCCGCCTACATTTCCATTTGATACGGAGAAACCTGTCGCAACGGAGGAACAGGATGTCATAGCCCGGAAACTGAAGAGTTTGGAACAAGCTATGAGGAATTTGCAAGGAATCGGAGATTATAGAAGTGTTTCCTATAAAGACCTGTGCATGTTTCCTGACATCAACCTGCCTCCCGGTTTTAAGATGCCTAAGTTCGAGAAGTACGCAGGACACGGTGATCCTGTTGCACACTTGAGACGTTATTGCAACCAGTTGAGGGCTGCAGGAGGAAAAGAAGAACTACTCATGGCCTTCTTTGGCGAGAGTCTTTCAGATCTGGCTTCAGAATGGTTCATCGATCGGGATATCGATAAATGGAACAGTTGGGATGATTTGGCTTCTGAATTTGTTCAACATTTTCAGTACAACATCGATTTGATTCCGGACGAAAAATCCTTGGTCAACATGAAGAAAAAGAGCACTGAAGGTTTTAGGGAATACGCTATAAGGTGGCGTGAACAGGCCGCTCGGGTAAAGCCTCCAATGAAGGAAAGTAAGTTGGTAGAAGTTTTCATTCAGGCGCAGGATGAAACCTATTTTCAACATTTACTTCCGGCAATGGGAAAGTCTTTTATGGAAGTCCTCAAAATGGGGGAGATGATAGAGGACGGGATTAAGACCGGTCGATTAGTGAGTTTTGCTGCATTAAAAGCTACCACACAAGCGATTCAAGGTGGATCTGGCGCATTTGGAGGAAAAAAGAAGAAAGAGGATGTTGCGACTGTCGTAGCCGGAACCCATACTTATCCTAAAAGGCCACCTCGCCCCTATCCCCAATCCCAAGCCCAAGTCTACGCCCAAGCTCCATATATTCCTCCCCACCATTACTACCCTCCACAAAATCCTTTATATTCCATTCCACCACCCCCTTACCCAGTATATAGTGCGCAACCATATGCCCAAACCCCTTCTTACCCGCAGTGGCGCGCGCAAACTTCACAAAATCGCCCACTCGCTCCACCAAATTACCAAAACCCCCCCAGACCCAGTTTTCAGCCTAGGCCCGAGTATAAGCAGGAGAAAACAGTCAAAAATCAATTCACACCTCTTGGGGAGTCATATGCTAGCTTGTTTGATAGGTTGAAGAAGTTGAAGGTTTTAAGCCCAATTCAAGGAAGGCTTTCAAATACACCACCAAGGAATCTCGATTATTCTTTAAGGTGTGCGTACTGTTCTGATATGCCAGGCCATGATATTGAGAAATGCTGGCATTTGAAGAGAGCTGTCCAAGATTTGATTGACACAAATCAGATGTTGGTCCAAGCCCCGGAGGGTCCAAACATTAACCAGAATCCGCTGCCAACCCATGCTGAAGCCAATATGTTAGAATTGATATATGATGGGAAAGAGTCTTCGAGGGGTTATAAGCCTATTGTCAAGATACACACCACTGAGGAGAAATCGGTGAATGTAACGGAGTCTCTGAAAGCAATGTCATTGAGCCAGGAAGGAATGAGGGAGGATAAATCCCGAGAAAGCACAAAGAAGCCCCTGATCACAGTACAAGGCGCCGGAAGGTATGGTGATTCGAGTCAGGATAAACCTAAGTTGACAGTGGTGAGAGCTTTGAGTCAGCCTATCTTGACGGTGAAAGGAGCACTGGCAGCGCCTATTGTCCTCAAACCAGTGACCCAACCTCCGATAGTTGATATGAAAAGGATTCCCTGGAATTATGGGCGGACTGTGATGACCTATCACGGGAAAGAAGTTGTGGAAGATGTAGATGAGGTAGGAGGTTTGACCAGGTCAGGAAGATGCTTCGTGCCTGAAAGCTTAAGAAAGTCTAAGCCAACGGTGAGTGAACCGTCGTCTATCAAAAGGCCTATCACTGAGGAGGAAGCCGAAGATTTTTTGAAAAAGATGAAATTGCCAGAGTATTCAGTATTAGACCAGTTGAAGAAAACCCCTGCTCAAATTTCCCTTTTATCTTTGCTGTTGCACTCCGAAGAGCATCGTGATGTTTTGCTGAAGGTATTGAATGAAGCATATGTTCCAAGGGAGATTACAATCAACCAGGTTGAGAAAATGGTGGGAAAAATCTTTGAGGTCAATCGGATCAGCTTTTCTGATGATGAATTGCCTGTTGAAGGTACAGGGCATAATCGAGGTCTTTACATTACAGTGAAGTGTGAGGATTTCTACGTCACTCATGTTATGATTGATGGAGGTTCAGGTGCAAATATTTGCCCTATTTCTACTTTGCAAAAGCTAAATGTTGGTGCTGATAGGATCAAGCCCAACAATGTATGTGTTAGGGCTTTCGATGGTGCAAAGTCAAATTCCATTGGCGAAATAGAACTAATGTTGACCATAGGGCCTGTTGAGTTTGCCATAGAGTTTCAGGTATTGAACGTAGAATCTTCTTACAATCTGTTGTTGGGAAGGCCCTGGATCCACAAGGCCAAGGCGGTTGCATCCACGCTGCACCAAATGATTAAGTTTGAGCATGACAGGCAAGAAGTAGTTATTCATGGTGAAGGAGATTTATCAGCCTACGAAGATTCTCCCTTGTCCTTTATTGAAGCAAATAACGTAGAGGAGACATTCGTCTATCAAATTTTTGATACAGTGCCAGTGAGTCGTATCCCTGAGTGGCAAGCTATATCGGGACCGCAATTGTCTTCTGCATCTATCATGATGGTGAGTGAACTTTGGAAATACGGATTTGAACCAGGAAAAGGTTTGGGAGCATCTCTGCATGGTATAGTTCATCCCATATGTCCGAGTGAGAACGTGGGCACGTTTGGTCTGGGATTTGAGCCTACAGCTGAAGATCTGAAGAAAATCAGGGGAAGGAAGAAGGAAATATGGTCCCTCCCTCGCCCAATGCCACTACTCAGTGAGTCATTTGTTAAGAGCGATGTCGCGAAGCATGTGGAATCTGAAGTTGAATTGGTGGGTGACCTCCAGAACTTTTTTATTGAAGTTGATATGGTTGGAGCAGGAGAAGGTACCAGTATGGCAGATGTGCAATTCATAGGTCCAGCTGTCCGGCTTAATAATTGGGAAGTCACTCCTCTCCCCGTCAGGAGGGAGTTTTGGTAGTTTATTTTGTTTTCCTTTCTGTTTATCCGAGTTATTTCAGGGTTGTAATTCGGATTTTAGTTTGTTTATGTTATATTGGTGTCTGTGTTTAAACCCTTCTATCTTTTATTTAATGAAATGCAATGTCCCTTTTGTTTTGTGTCTAATATAGTTTGTTTTTCTTTTTACACAGTTCTCTTTATGCTGATTCTAATGACATGACATGCATGCGGAATTTTCAGCCTGGTCTTAAAATCCAAAATAATCCAGATGTAATGGAGCAGGATGAGGAATATGATGAAAAAGAAGCATTAGAAGAAATAAGCAAAGGGTTGGAACAATTTGAAGACAAACCGAATCCTAATTTGAATGAGACTAAGCCAATAAATCTAGGGGATCAAGAAGATGTTAGGGAAACTAAAATCAGTGTACATGTTTTGCCCCAGCTAAAGGATGAAATGATTCAAACGTTAATGGATTATAAGGATGTTTTTGCATGGTCTTATGATGATATGCCTGGTTTAAGCACTGAATTAGTGTCCCACAAATTGCCGACGGATCCCGCATTCCCTCCTGTCAAACAGAAGTTGAGGAAGTTTAAAACAGATGTAAGTATTAAAATCAAAGAGGAAATCATGAAACAACTTGAAGCCAAAGTAATTCAAGTGGCTCGTTATCCCATGTGGTTATCCAATGTTGTTCCTGTGCCAAAGAAAGATGGCAAAATTCGAGTGTGTGTTGATTACCGCGATTTGAACAGGGCAAGTCCAAAAGATGATTTTCCACTGCCCAACATCCATATTTTGCTAGACAACTGTGCTAAACACGAGGTTGCCTCTTTTGTGGATTGCTATGCCGGATATCACCAGATCATTATGGATGATGAAGATGCGGAGAAGACATCTTTTATCACACCATGGGGGACTTATTGTTATCGGGTGATGCCGTTCGGTTTGAAGAATGCTGGAGCAACATACATGAGAGCCATGACCACTATGTTTCATGACATGATGCATAAGGAGATTGAGGTTTACGTGGATGATGTGATTATTAAGTCAAAAAGTCAGGCTGACCATGTAAAAGACTTGAGAAAGTTCTTTGAAAGACTTCGCAGGTATAACCTCAAACTCAACCCGGCAAAATGTGTATTTGGAGTTCCATCTGGAAAGCTGTTGGGGTTTGTAGTCAGCCGTCGGGGAATTGAATTAGATCCCTCGAAAATCAAAGCCATTCAGGATTTGCCCCCGCCCAAGAATAAAACGGAGGTAATGAGTTTGCTTGGTAGACTGAACTACATTAGCAGGTTTATTGCTCAACTCACAACCACTTGTGAGCCCATATTCAAGTTGCTGAAAAAGAGTGTTGTGGTAAAATGGACTGAAGAATGTCAGGAAGCGTTCGATCGAATCAAAAGATATTTGTCAAATCCGCCCGTGTTGGTACCCCCGGAGCCTGGTAGGCCTTTGATCTTATACTTGTCAGTCATGGACAATTCTTTCGGGTGTGTCCTGGGGCAACATGATGTCACAGGCAAAAAAGAGCAGGCTATTTACTATCTTAGCAAGAAGTTCACCACTTATGAGGCCAGGTATACTCTTCTTGAAAGGACGTGTTGTGCCCTAACTTGGATAGCACAGAAGTTGAAGCACTATCTCTCATCCTATACTACTTATCTCATCTCCCGCATGGATCCTTTGAAGTATATCTTTCAGAAGCCTATGCCGACAGGTCGATTGGCAAAGTGGCAAATTTTGCTTACCGAGTTCGACATCGTGTATGTGACTCGAACCGCCATGAAAGCCCAAGCCTTGGCAGATCATCTTGCTGAGAATCCCATCGATGAAGAGTACGAGCCATTAAAGACATATTTTCCTGACGAAGAAGTGTCGTGTGTCGATGAAGTCGTTATAGATGTTGATCCAGGTTGGAGGTTATTCTTCGATGGAGCTGTCAATATGAAAGGAGTCGGAATAGGTGCGGTTCTTGTCTCTGAATCGGGACAACATTTCCCGGTAACAGCACAACTTCGATTCTACTGTACTAACAATATGGCAGAGTATGAAGCCTGCATCCTTGGTTTGAGGTTAGCTGTTGATATGGGAGTCCAAGAATTATTGGTGTTGGGAGATTCGGATTTACTCGTCCATCAAATTCGAGGCGATTGGGAGACGCGAGATTTGAAGCTCATCCCGTATCGACAATGCTTGCAGGAGCTATGCCGACGATTTGTGTTAGTAAAATTTAGGCACATTCCAAGGATTCGTAATGAAATTGCTGATGCTTTGGCCACTTTGTCTTCAATGCTCCAACATCCTGACAAAGCCTACATCGATCCAGTGCATGTACAGAGTCGTGATCAGCATGCTTACTGCAATGTGGTTGAAGAAGAGCTCGATGGAGAACCTTGGTTCTTGGATATCAAGCGGTACATTCAATCAGGAGAATACCCAACATATGCCACCAACGATCAAAAGAGGACTCTTAGGCGTTTGGCTAGTGGATTTTTCTCGAGCGGGGGAATCTTGTATAAGAGGACCCCAGATCTGGGACTTCTAAGGTGTGTAGATGCAAAAGAAGCCTCGGCAATCATGGTTGAAATACACTCTGGAGTATGCGGGTCGCATATGAACGATCACGTCTTGTCAAAGAAGATTCTTCGAGCAGGTTATTACTGGCTTACTATGGAGAGGGATTCTATTCAGTTTGTTTGAAAGTGTCATCAATGTCAGGTGCACGACGATCTGATACGTTCTCCTCCTGTTGAGTTGCATGCAATGGCCGCTCCATGGCCGTTCGTAGCTTGGGGAATGGATGTGATTGGACCGATTGAGCCGAAGGCATCAAATGGACATAGATTCATTTTGGTAGCCATTGACTACTTCACAAAGTGGGTGGAAGCAGTAACTTTCAAGTCGGTGACAAAGAAGGTTGTGGTAGATTTTGTTCATGCCAATATCATTTGTAGATTTGGAATTCCTAAGACGATTATTACAGACAATGCTGCCAATCTCAATAGTCATTTGATGCAAGAAGTGTGTCAACAGTTTAAGATCGCACATCGAAATTCTACTCCATATCGCCCAAAGGCCAATGGTGCTGTAGAAGCCGCCAATAAAAATATAAAAAAGATACTGCGAAAAATGGTACAAGGTTCTAGACAGTGGCATGAAAAGTTGCCGTTTGCATTGTTAGGTTATCGCACCACTGTTCGCACTTCAACAGGAGCAACTCCATATTTATTAGTGTATGGGACAGAAGCAGTCATCCCTGCAGAAGTTGAAATTCCTTCTCTTCGGGTCATTGTAGAAGCAGAGATCGATGACGACGAATGGGTAAAAGCCCGACTGGAACATTTGAGTTTGATCGAGGAAAAAAGGCTAACGTCCGTGTGTCATGGCCAGTTGTATCAAAAGAGGATGGCTCGTGCGTATAACAAAAAGGTCCGTCCCAGGAATTTTGAAGTTGGTCAGTTGGTATTAAAACGTATCCTTCCTCACCAGGTTGAAGCGAAGGGCAAGTTCTCCCCTAACTGGCAAGGTCCCTTCGTTGTGAAGAAAGTGTTACCCAATGGAGCCTTATATTTGACAGATATTGAAGGCAAAATGGCAGAAATGGCTATCAATGCTGATGCGGTCAAAAGATACTATGTATGATATTTGGTCCTTTGTTTGATTTTATTGCATGTTTAGTACTTACATTTTTGAAGATTGATATGACGAAGGCATTTTATTCTTCTGTCCAAACATTGTGTCATCCTTTGTTTACCCTTTTGAGCCTCGTTTATTTTTCTTTCATATCCTTCTTTTGGAATCAAAATAGAGTCAAAGATGAATGTCAAGAAAATAAGAATAAAAGAATGAGTTCGAAAAAAATAAAATAAAATAAAAAAAATATTTAAAATAAAAAAATCAAAGCAAAGCAAAGGACAAGCAGATGGAACTACGTGCGACCTGATTCTCCTCTCTTGGGAGTGAGATACGTAGGCTGCCCTATTTCGGGCTCGGTCCAACCAAATAAAGATTTAAGATTTACCCAGTCAACAAAACTGGGGCATGAGTTAATGCATTTGTTTGAGTCGATTCCAAAAGTTGTAAGTCCCACCCCCACTTCAAGTATCGTTTGAGCCTCTTACCATCTTTTCTAACCTTGACCAAAAGCCAAGTTACAACCAAAGAAAGTCCTTCAGATCAATTTTTGATAGTGTTAAGGCTAAGCATGCAATGGATATGACGATACATTGCGAAGTACCGCTTATCTCCCTCAGCATAAGAAATCATGAAAAAAATGCAAAAATGAGAGAGTCTTATTGGTGAAAACCTTTGCAGGCACCATAAGGCGATGGTGAGTTGTGAGAAAATGAAAATGAGAGAGTCTTATTGGTGAAAACCTTTGCAGGCACCATAAGGCGATGGTGAGTTGAGAGAAATACAAAAATGAGAGAGTCTTATTGGTGAAAACCCTCACGGGCACCGTAAGGCGAGGGAGAGTTCAAAAGAAAAGTGAAAAGTGAAAAGAAAGAGATTTGTTGGCGAATGTCTTTTTAGATGTCGTCGGTCGAATGTGATGTATGAGTCCAATAGATTTGAAGAAGCGGCTCGACGGCAAAGGCACAAACTCGACAACAAATGGGGAGTTTTGGATAGGAAGATCAGGCAGCTCAATCCTAAATGCATGTCATACTCATTGGAGTTGGTTGTCGTATTCAGATAAGTTTTCTTTTTGAATATGGGACATTTCCCTCTTTCTTTCATTTACATATTCATGCTTTTTGTTTTTTTTTTTATGTCATTTATCAAAATAAAAGTCACCATCATTTCTTTACATTTTAAGTCAAGTCTGTGTCAAAACAAGCAAGAAAGGATTTCAAAATTTACTACCAGTCTTTCCAATTATATGAGGAAAAGCCAAGGAACAACACAGAAAAGAAATATGATCGTAATTCGACACGAAGCAAAGGAAGTCTATCAACCGACAGGCTATTGGATTCGTAGAAGCATTTCGGATTTGGGAAAAGAGTGCACCTCAGGGGCTTGGTAAAAATGGAAACCCATTGTTAGAGTCAGAACTCATTTCCTTCAATCTGGATCCAGGTCAATGATGCGGCAAGACACGACAAATGTTAGCAATTTGAAACAAAGAAGAAAGGAACGAGTGTTGGGCAGATACCTGAAAAGCCAAGATCTGCAAGCCACCACTAAGTTTTTAACTCACAAATTTTTCTTTGATTGAAACAGGGGCAAATTTGTTTCACTTGATTTAGCTACCATTGGAAATGCACATCCATAGGATTTTACTTTATGTTCAGGACCCTCCTGAAAAATGGGATTTTACTTTCTGTTCAGGACCCTCCTGAAAAATGGGACTTTACTTTATGTTCAGGACCCTCCTGAAAAATGGGATTTTACTTTCTGTTCAGGACCCTCCTGAAAAATGGGACTTTACTTTCTGTTCAGGACCCTCCTGAAAAATGGGACTTTACTTTATGTTCAGGACCCTCCTGAAAAATGGGACTTTACTTTCTGTTCAGGACCCTCCTGAAAAATGGGACTTTACTTTATGTTCAGGACCCTCCTGAAAAATGGGATTTTACTTTCTGTTCAGGACCCTCCTGAAAAATGGGACTTTACTTTCTGTTCAGGACCCTCCTGAAAAATGGGATTTTACTTTATGTTCAGGACCCTCCTGAAAAATGGGAATTTACTTTCTGTTCAGGACCCTCCTGAAAAATGGGATTTTACTTTATGTTCAGGACCCTCCTGAAAAATGGGACTTTACTTTCTGTTCAGGACCCTCCTGAAAAATGGGAATTTACTTTAGGTTCAGGACCCTCCTGAAAAATGGGATTTTACTTTCTGTTCAGGACCCTCCTGAAAAATGGGACTTTACTTTCTGTTCAGGACCCTCCTGAAAAATGGGACTTTACTTTCTGTTCAGGACCCTCCTGAAAAATGGGACTTTACTTTCTGTTCAGGACCCTCCTGAAAAATGGGATTTTACTTTCTGTTCAGGACCCTCCTGAAAAATGGGACTTTACTTTCTGTTCAGGACCCTCCTGAAAAATGGGACTTTACTTTCTGTTCAGGACCCTCCTGAAAAATGGGACTTTACTTTCTGTTCAGGACCCTCCTGAAAAATGGGACTTTACTTTCTGTTCAGGACCCTCCTGAAAAAAATGGGATTTTACTTTCTGCTCAGGACCCTCCTGAAAAATGGGATTTTACTTTCTGCTCAGGACCCTCCTGAAAAATGGGATTTTACTTTATGTTCAGGACCCTCCTGAAAAATGGGAATTTACTTTCAGTTCAGGACCCTCCTGAAAAATGGGATTTTACTTTCTGTTCAGGACCCTCCTGAAAAATGGGACTTTACTTTCTGTTCAGGACCCTCCTGAAAAATGGGACTTTACTTTCTGTTCAGGACCCTCCTGAAAAATGGGATTTTACTTTATGTTCAGGACCCTCCTGAAAAATGGGAATTTACTTTCTGTTCAGGACCCTCCTGAAAAATGGGATTTTACTTTATGTTCAGGACCCTCCTGAAAAATGGGACTTTACTTTCTGTTCAGGACCCTCCTGAAAAATGGGAATTTACTTTAGGTTCAGGACCCTCCTGAAAAATGGGATTTTACTTTCTGTTCAGGACCCTCCTGAAAAATGGGACTTTACTTTCTGCTCAGGACCCTCCTGAAAAATGGGACTTTACTTTCTGTTCAGGACCCTCCTGAAAAATGGGATTTTACTTTCTGTTCAGGACCCTCCTGAAAAATGGGACTTTACTTTCTGTTCAGGACCCTCCTGAAAAATGGGACTTTACTTTCTGTTCAGGACCCTCCTGAAAAATGGGACTTTACTTTCTGTTCAGGACCCTCCTGAAAAATGGGATTTTACTTTCTGTTCAGGACCCTCCTGAAAAATGGGATTTTACTTTCTGCTCAGGACCCTCCTGAAAAATGGGATTTTACTTTCTGCTCAGGACCCTCCTGAAAAATGGGATTTTACTTTCTGTTCAGGACCCTCCTGAAAAATGGGATTTTACTTTCTGTTCAGGACCCTCCTGAAAAATGGGATTTTACTTCTTGCTCAGGACCCTCCTGAAAAATGGGATTTTACTTTATGTTCAGGACCCTCCTGAAAAATGGGACTTTACTTTCTGTTCAGGACCCTCCTGAAGAATGGGATTTTACTTTCAGTTCAGGACCCTCCTGAAAAATGGGACTTTAGTTTTTGTTTAGATATTTTTACTTTCTGCTCAGGACCCTCCTGAAAAATGGGATTTCACCTTCTGGTCAGGACCCTCCTGGAAAATGGGACAATGCTTTCAAAAAATGAAATACTAATTATTTATAATTCTTGTTTGGGATAATTTTCGTTCTAGTTTTAATTTTGAGTTTCAGGAGCCCGCCTGAAGAACAGGGTGATGAAATAGCAAGGCAGGAACCCGCCTGAAGAACAGGGTGATGAAATAGCAAGTTCGGATCCCACCGGGAGAACAGAGTGAAGAAAATGAAAAGTCAAGCAACAAAGTGATGAAATAGCAAGTCAGGAGCCCGCCTGGAGAATAGGGTGAAGAAACAAAAGAGTCAAGCAACAAAGTGAAGCAATTGAAAGCCAAGCAACAAAGGGAATGAAATTGCAAGTCAGGAGCCCGCCTGGAGAACAGGGTGATAAAAGTCGAGTCAAGAACCAACAGAAGCTGTATAGATAGGATTTTTGTAATTTCACTTATGTTTTTACTTGTAATTTTCATTTTTGATGTAATAACAGAGCCGCGGACCGGAACCTCGACGGAGCCTCACTCGACTCTCCAACTCGGTATAGTCCATCTCCGTCCAATCCTTGGAGATACTTATCACTTGATCCCTTCATAACTTGGGTGGGTAGGCTTTCCTAATTCAAGACCCGGTAGTCCTTCGTTCTCCTGTTTCTTTCTTTGAATAATGGTCGGGACAAAATTCTATCTCGCTGTCTACTTCTTTGCCTGAAAACACTTCATGTTTACATTCAAAGGGGGCATGATGTAGACACCTAATTTCGTCCCTCCGCAATATCATTTTTACCCATTTTTTACCTTATCCTACCGTGTACCCTCAATCATGTAATTATCCCTCCACAAATGACAAAAATCAAAACCAACTCTAAACAAATCTTATCCCAAAATCCCCACATAATCCCAATTGATAACAAATTAACAACCTTCCCAATTAAAAGTGGACACCTAACCCTTATCCCTCCAATTAAAAAACAACACCTACCTACCCTACTCTAACAAACCCTATCCCTACCCCTACCCCTACCTCACTACCCTACCCCACTACCCCATCCTAATATATACACACTTATGCACAATTAAAGAGGAGGGGAGAGACATCAGCAAAGGGAGAAAAAAAAAGAAAAGAAAAGAAAATGGGCTCTCTCTCTCTCTAGTCTCTCACTCTCTTTTCAACGAACCTCTCCGGCCACCGTTCCGTCCGACCAACGACGACGGCAGCAGCGCCGTCGTCTCCGTCGTCTCGCCGTTGTCTCCATCTCTCTCCTCCGGCCGCTCCGACCTCAGTTCCTAGACGGCAACCTTGTCGTCTCTCTCTCGCCGTCGTCTCCATCTCTCAGATTTCAGTTCCGTCCGACCAACGACGACGGCAGCAGCGCCGTCGTCTCCGTCATCTCTCCGTCGTCCTTCCCTCCCCCGCTGGCAGCAACCACTGACGACCTAAGCCACCACATCGTCGTCGCCATCACCGGCGAGAATCTGGTCGGGAAATAGTGAGATTCGCCGGAATCAACTCTTGGTTAGTCGAATCTGTTCTATAGTCGCGAAAATCCCTAATTTTCTTCCAATATTGGGATGAGATTCAGCTAGAATCCGGTCCGTTCCCATCTGTTTCGTCGTTAGAGCTCACCGGAGTTCGGTCAATGTCGAGTTTCAGCTCTTACGGTCAAGTTGTTGGGTCCGTTTGATTATTTCCGATATCGAGTTCGGATTTTTGGGATTCGCAGTTGAGGTTCTCCGTTCGAGTTATTTTTGGTGTTCGGGTCTCTTTATTATTATACAAGAACGTTCTATCGAGGTCCATTTCTTTAACCCGTCTTCTCGTTCTTTATTTTTGATTATTTGAATCGTTTATGATTATTCGTGGTGGTTGTTGGATTTTGGTTGATGTTATGATGTTAGAATTTTAACAATGTGATTTCATTGATAAGCGGAATGAATCGGAATAACTTTGAAGGTATAATTGATAAAAAAAAATGATGAAACGAGTGGGAGGGAGAATTGAAAACTTGGCATAATGGTTGAATTTTGTTTAGTTTGATTCATTGGTTGTTTGGTTTCGAAATGAACGTTAATCGAACTTTGTAGTATCATGATGCGCCGATTGGTTTAGGCGAACATAGTTTGGGTAGGCAAAATTTAGGATTTGTGGCTTCGGTTGAATGTTTGGAAATTCTGTGGAATGTTTGGAATGTTGTTGAATAGTTTTATTTTATTTTTTTTTTCGCACTAAGAAATGTATTCATTTGGCCGGGGGATGCCCCGAGGTACCTGTATATATTTATTCACCGGGGAATGCCCCGACGTATCATGTACCCGAAGAATGATCGTGATGAAGGCCCGTGGCATCGGGTAAGGCATTAGAGCATTAGTCTATGATTAATTGAGAATAGGATTTATTTTTATGCATTTTTTATTTTTGGGACTGTATAATTGGACTGGACACTAATTTTGGAGTTTGTTTTGTTTCATGTGTTTGATGGATTGTTTTATGTGTTTTTGTGTGGCTTATGCATTTGTAATGCCAAATTAGTCGATACACTCCACCATGCGACCGTGATCGAACCACGGGATCGAGGGGTGCCTAACACCTTCCCCTCGGTCAACAGAATTCCTTAGCCGGAATCTCTGTGCGCAAACCGGTTTAAGAGTCAATTGGTTTCGAAAAAGGGATTTTTTAAAGGTGACTTGGCACACCGGATTATGTCAAGTGGCGACTCTGAATAAAAAATGCAAATAATCCTTTTCCGAAACAAAATTTTATTTCTTGTCACTTAAATAATAAAACCCTTTCGAACTTTAAAAATGTATTCCAATGTTTTGGAGTACGCGTTGAAAAAAAAAAAAGGGGTGTGACATCTTCATACTGAAGAAATGATAAATTATTTTACTTTTCAAGATTTATATTTAAAAAATATTTTTTTAAAAAAAATCTTGTCCGTTAATATAGAAAATCTAGTTTTAAAATAGTTAAAAAGAAGTGCGAAAGAAAATTATAATGAGAACATGAAATCTTCGATTATGTACACAGGATATATATATATATATATATATGGGCAAGATCTATGAATGAAAATTCAGTGAAAAGAGAGAGAGAGAGAGTATGTAATTGTGACAGAGAATCATGAATTTATATAACAAGAGAAAATAGAGGAAAAAAATAAAAGTATCGTGTGTGTGTTTTCCCTAGTTTTATTGCATTTGTTTTTTTTTATTATTATGCAATGCAATCTAAAAAGTAATGTTATAACTTGAAATAATTAATTTAATTTGTACATATAGGTTTTTTCCCTTTTAAAAACCCAATTACCCCACACAAAAAATTTCAAATAATTTTCTAGTAAGAAAGTCCACAAATAGATTTCCTAAAATTAAACACTTAGTTAAAATACGTACCCAAAATCTCCAAAAATATTTATGAAAAATAATTTTTTTATGTAAATTCTCAAACAATATTAAGTATTAGTTAAAGTCACAACAAAAAATCCTCAATTAATTACCTAGTTAATAAATTTTCATGTAAATCCTCAAGAAAAGATTTTCAGTTAAATCTGCAACAAATGATTCCAAAGTTATTCCCCGGATAATAAAATCTGTAGGTCAATCTCCAAAAAATGATTCACAGGTAAATTCGCATAATCAAAATCTTTAGTTAATTTTTCATGTAAGAAAATTCCCAAATAAATTTCTAGATAACTATCCCCAGCTAAATCCGAAAGTAGGTTACATTGGTTTTTTCTGCAAATTAATAAAGAAATTTATTTTTGTCATTGACTTGTGAATTTACCCATGAAAAAAACTCTTGCAAAATTTCCCACATAATTCTTCAGGTAATATTTTGCGCAAAATGGTGTCAAGTTTACCTGCGATTTTTTTTGAGAAAATATTTTTCGCAAGTAAAAATATACTAAAATTTAAAAATTTTAGACTTTCGCATGAAAATCTCCAAAAAATATCTACGGACGAAATCCCAAAGTAAATTTCTCAGATAATTTACATTTTTCTGATAGTGAGAGTCTCTCAAATTTTCAACTTCTACTATGAGCAATGGGTTCATTATGATTGTTATCGAGTATTGATTTATCCATGGAAAATTTTGGGGACCTAATATAGTTAATATGACATAAAATTAGGATTACATTGAACTCCACCATCCAATAAAGTGATTTTATTACAACAAAAATAGTATTGCCCTGTATATTTTATAGCATAAAACCTATGGCAAATTCCAACTAGAGTTTGCACATTTATCAGCTAGAATGACCTAATACAAGGCTCATTCCAGCACATACATAATAATAATCTACTAAACAATTACTTCTTATTTATGCAAAGAATGTATCCTTAGATAACATTAAAGAATGCATCCTCAGATAACATTTTAGGAATCACTTCAATTTGCAGTTTTACTTCACCACACTGCACATTTTGCAGCATAAGGGTCATATCTTGTATCATTTTTCCATTTTCCCATATAATGAAACTTTCCTTAGCTAAGCAATTGTCTCTACCTGGCTGAACTTTGTCAACTTTGACACCATCTGGAAGGTCTTGATGATAGCTCATTTCCAATGCTTCAAGATATGGTTTGATGTCTATCTCTGCTTCACCTATTTTGTCATCTCTACTAAATGTATCTTTGTCATACACAGTCTGAATATCACCATCATCAAATTAGAAAATATATATATATATATCAAAATTTCTGCACGTAAAAGCACATACTTTATAGTTGTCTTGAGAAGTGACAAAATAAATACAGCATAAATTGCCCAACTCGCTCAAGTTTGGGCAGATTATTGATCGGTATATTAGTAATTTGAGCTGATACCTAGTCCAGACTAATCCATGCTAAATTTTGTCAAAAAAATTTATTTGATATGTTACATTTACCATACTTGAGGTAAAATAATAATCTTATAAGGAAAATAAAACAATCAATACTTAGTAATAATTAGGTGGGTTAGGTTTTGACCCGCTTTGTCTATTTCATCCCAAGTAATTTCGGGCAGATCAATAATCTGCTATCATTTATTAATTCTATCTATTTCGACCGCTATTTCATTCCAAGTAACTTCAAACGGATCAATAATCCACCCATTTATTAATTCAATCATTTTTGACACGTTCAAATTCAATTAAACCCGTCATCTAACATCTATAAGTGTCTTAGCTAGGCTCATTTTAACTTTAAGAGTTCAAGTTCAATACAATGATTGTGTGAATACGTTTTACAAAATCAAGTCACACATAGGTTATTACTTGGTCACTAACCTGATAAAAATGGTAACTAACAAGTATCACATGTTAAAATTTGTTGAAAGGACAACTCGATGCATAAATTATTTCATATTTATGCAGGATACGAGGAAGGATCATATCTCAAAGGAGTCATGTAATGTATGATGCAAGCATGGAAAGACTGATCTCACGACTTAAAACAATGATCTATAGGTCACATATATAGAAACAACTTTATCGTTATTATCTCTAAACTCACCTTAATCATGCTTGCTTGAGCTTAATTGGTTTCATCGAATTAATAATAATAATAATAATAATAATAATAATAATAATAATAATAATAATTAATAATATTAAGAGAGAAGACTGACCAAAACAATTGGAACATCTGGATATTTCAATGCAAGGGTCAATTCATCATCCCAGACAGGGTTGCAGGTGTTCTTCTTACACCTAGTCTTCACTCGCTGTAAGACAATTGCACAGAATTCAGAACACATAACATATATCTGTACTTCACTTAATGAAGGTATAAAGAGAGATTCACGATTTTAAGTTTATAAATCTAAGATTTTATTTCAAGATAGTTTACTGAGTTCGAAATAAATTATTTATATGCTTTTTCTGTTTCTAACTTAGGCATGTGAATATGTTTAACACATGACAAAGTATAAGAAAAAAGGAAAAATATTTGAAACTTATTGTATAAAATAAGCAATAGATATTAATGTGGCTACAGATCATTTTGTTAAGGGCTAAATGAATATTTTAAAATTAATTATATTTCTTAATATAAAAACGTGTCATTATTTTCGGACTAACTAAAAAAGAAAAAAGTGTCACATAATTGAGACAGAGAGAGTGTATTGCTTCCTCCGCCTCATTTTACTCGTCTCAATTTGACATTGCACATTGATTTAGGAAAATAATTAATAACATGACTACTTTATCATTGTACCCCTATTAAATGGTGTTTACATTTTAATTTGGAGAAAAAATAATTAATACTAAGGGTAAAAAAGGAAAAAAAAATTGTCTTGTCTTGATTAATGAAAAATAACAAGTAAAATGAGAAATCAAATTAAGAAATTTGAGACGAGTAAAATGAGAAAGGGAGTATATGAAATTTTTTAAACATGCAGGGTTTTTACTAGGGTATGCAAAATTATTTTTAACAAGTAGCGAGAGATCTTTTACAAAGTTTATACAGTCTGGTAGCATCATGCAACTTACAACTTTTTGTTATATAAAATCCGGTTGAAACGTTCTCTTATAATTATATGGCTCTATGTATTATGTATGTCGTGTGTATATCACTTTATGCCAAGTGATACATTGGACATACAAATAACATACACTTCAAATAAACAATACATACAACTTATAATAAGTTATACACCAGGATCTGAAAAAAAGCAGTGTTCTTCTTTTAATATCTTCAAGTTCCAATTTGAAATTTCTACCAACAAACCAGCTTAAATTTTCACTAATCTCCCTCAAAATTGACATATAAACTCCAAAATGATATTTCCAATCATTTGAACCAACACCAAATCCAAATAAATAATAATTTTGCAAAACTTAACTTTCAATTTTAAAGTTTTAAATCTTTTTAATGGCCGTTAATGACACTTTTTCAGCTTGGTTGTGCTTGATAAGAAAGAAACAAAACGAGAAATATTATAACCTAAAATGGAAGACTGAAGCCTAATCTCTTATATTTGCTATAAAATTGGTAAAGCGTTATTATATTTTGTAATTAAATAAAACTATCATGAAGAATGATAATTCTGTCCTAAAAATAGCTTAATTCATATAAAAATTCCAAACATATAATACATGATCTAGGCCTAAACTACTCATTTTATCAAACTGTAATTAATGTTATAGATCCGCCCCTCAACTGAAACAATTAACTATTGTTTGTAATATTTTTTTCATATACAAATATAGAAGCTCAATCATCATCATCGAAGAACCCGCCTTAGATATGCCTCCAAAAAACTATATATTTGACCATTCAATAAGGTCTAATGCATGAAGCCATGAACCGCGCAAAAATATTGTCAAAGAACTAAAAATAACAAGTACCTGGTCACCCATGGTGACAACAACATAAGGATCACTATGAAATGTATCCTTGAGAGGTAGATTGATGCCTTTGTTCACCCTAATTTTAAGAAGTTCCAACATCTCCATTTTTTTTTTCCTATTATGAATATTAGAAATTCAAAATGTTTTTTTGTAAATTTCAACTTAATTGTTTTATGTGTCACAACAATATATGAAGGTGGAGGATAATATATATACAACAATTAGAAAAGGACATCCAATTATACCATGGCCATGTCTTGATTTCTAGTACGTTTTTATTCTTTTTATCACTTCAGAATAATTCTAGAACATAATTAGAATTTGAAAAAGAAAAATGAAACGTGAACTTATACCATCGGTCCATTGTTTACCTTAAAGAATCTGCCCCTTTCTACTCTTCTAAGAGAATCCAATACTCTCCCGAGTTAATTTTTGGGCCATGGCCTGGTTAGCTTTATTCCTATACTGGCACCAGCTTGGTCCGAAAAAGTTACTGGGTCGAATCTGTTGGGATCGAAAGAACCGATAGGGTGTCATGCGCAAGTTAATAATTGCAAATCACGTAGGCAGTAAATTAGATGATAAAGAGAAATATATTAAAAAAATATTATGAATATTGTTTGATCAAACGATCTATGTATTGAAAAACATATAACATGTCGGGAGAAAATCTCCCTCTAAATAAGACTCTTTAAACGACTGTATTGTGGATGTTGGTTTTGTTATGAAAAGAGAGATCTTCAATTTATGGAGGTTCAATGATACAATGTTGAGAACAAGGGATTAAATAGGAAGAAAGAAAAACACTTCCAGTAGAATTTAAACGTTAGGTATTACTGTTCATTACTATTGTTACAAGTTGTAGTTAGGCAATTATTCTATTGTAGTTGGGTAGTTATTCTGTTAATTTATTAGCTTAGCTGTCCAATGCAGTTAATGAGGTGTATAAATAATTGATGTAAGCTACTACTTGACCATTCCATTCATAATACATCTCTGTTCTTCTCTTTTATTCTTCTTCTTCACTGATTTTCTCGGTTAATACCCTGAAATTGGTACCAGCTTCTTTGAGGATTATTCTCCTAGATTAACACATTTTGCCCAAATTCCTTGTTCTTGCATCAATTGGTATTAGAGCCACTCGTTTTCTGCTCAATCAATCATGGTAATTTGTAAAAAAAAACACAGACAAATCAAATGAAGAATTCGATGGTAAGCTTTCTCAGATTCATCAGTTACAGAAATTAATTGAGGGAATATCGAGCATTTATGAGAGGGATGTTCAAACTGATAAGGAATCCTTGGGGATCAAGGAAGCCCTGGGATCGTTGATGCCCAAAGAGAAAGAAAAAGAGCAGGGAAGAATTGAATCATCCACCATCAGAAGTTGTCCAGTTGGGGTGCAGAGTAAAGGTCGCAATAAGGAATTCCATGGAGCTGGAAATTATGGTAATGGACAGTTTTTTAACCGATTCTCCAAATTGGATTTTCCTTTTTTTTTTTTTTCTGATTGTGAATTGCACACTTGGTTATACAAGGTTGATCAAGTCTTTCCATAGAGGAAATTCCTTTTGAATAAAGGGTAAAAGTTGCTTTCATCCATTTGGATGGTGAAGTTATTGCATGACATAGGTCGTATATGAACTCTAGAAATGTTGCTTATGAACTCTCATGGACTGGGTATGTGTTGGCCCTAAATGCGAGATTTGGGGATGGATTTGAAGACCCAATGGAGGCTTTGAAAAATTTGAGGCAAATTGGCAGTGTTAGAGAATATCACGCGGAATTTGATAGGTTCTTAACAATAGTTAATGTATCAAATGAGAATGCTATAAATTGTTATTCATGGGGGGTTAAAGCCAAAGTTGAATAAAGCAGTCAAATTCAAGCACCCAAGACCTTGGCCCAAGCTTGGAGGCTTTGAAAAATTTGAGGCAAATTGGCAGTGTTAGAGAATATCAAGCGGAATTTGATAGGTTCTTAACAATAGCTAATGTATCAAATGAGAATGCTATAAATTGTTATTCATGGGGGGTTAAAGCCAAAGTTGAATAAAGCAGTCAAATTCAAGCACCCAAGACCTTGGCCCAAGCTTATAAGATTTCAAGGCTTCAGGAAGGGGTGTTTAAGGCTCAGGCTCAGACCTGGGGTTTTAAACAAGCTCAGAAAGGGGTTAAAGCAATTTTACCAACTCCAAATCGATTTAGGCTATCTAATTACTAGAAAACCTCTGCACGTCAGCCTAATATAGATAAAAATAACAAGTTTAGGAGGCTAACAACTGCTGAAATGGATGTAAAAAGGGCTAAAAGTCTGTGTTTTTTCTGTGATGAGAAGTATGTGATTGGACACAGTTATAGTGCAGTTGTTTATGGTAGAATTAATGAAGGAGAGCATGTCTAATGAATGGGAAGGACCTGAATTGATAGAAGAAGATTTTGACATTCCTCAAGGTGAGGAGGAACTGATGACTATCTCATTACAAGCTTTCACTGGTGTTGTTGGATATCAGACAATTAGGGTTACTGGTTATCATGAGAAAAGACCCTTAAAAGTCCTAATTGACACTAGAAGTACCCATAACTTCATTGACCAAGAGGTGTCCAAGAAGTTAGGTTGTAATGCCAGTACTATAACTGAATAATCTGTTAGTGTGGCTGATGGTAGACAAGTACAAACTACATCTATTTGCAAGAATTTGCAGTAGTTGTTGCAGAGAACCACATTTTCTTCTGATTTTTTATTATTACCCTTGGATAATGTGGATATTATTTTGGGGGTGCAACGTTTAAATACCCTTGGTAGGATTCTACTTGACTTTAAGAACAAATCAATAAAATTTATGTATCAAAAGAAAAGGCGTGTGTTGAGAGGTGCTACCAGTCAACTTAAATCCTCTAAGGCTTGCTCTTTGATCAAGAAGATGGATTCTGAGGCCAACTGCTACCTGATGGAAATGGTTGATACTATAATATCAGAGATATATTGTCATAACATACATGCTATACAAGGTACAGACCTACATCCTGCATTATCTGCATTGGTGTAATAGTATTCTATTATCTTTGAGCCACCTACTATATTACCTTCACATAGGGGATCATTTAATCACAAAATACCACTTATTAAGTTTGCACCAGTAAATAAAAGACCCTACAGATATCCTGGTGTGAAGAAAGATATCATAGAGAAACTCATTCAGGAAATGTTAGATCAAGGTGTAATTCAACACATCTCTATTCCTTATGCTTCTCCTGTTGTGTTGGTGGGTAAAAAGATGGTAGTTAGAGGTTATGTGTTGGCTACAAGGAATTAAATTAGTTGACTATCAAATATAAATTTCCCATTCCTATCATTGAAGATTTGTTAGATAATTATATAGAGCTTCTGTGTTCTCTAAGATAGACCTTAGAGCTGGTTACCACCAACTAAGAATAGACCTTAGAGCTGGTTACCACCAACTAAGAATGATTGAGAGTGATACTCATAAAACAACTTTCAAAACTCATGAAGGTCACTATGAATTCTTAGTTATACCTTTTAGCTTGACTAATGCACCATCCTCATTTCAAATCCTGATGAACTTTGTCTTCAAACCATTACTAAGGAAATCAGTGTTAGTCTTCTTTGATGGCATTTCAATCTTTAGTAATTCCATGACTGCTCATACTACTGTTGTTAAGGTGGTGTTTTATATTATGATTAATGATAACGCTCAATCTACAGCTCTCAAAGGAGTGTAAAGCGGTCGTTAGCAAATATAGAACCCAACCTGGGTTGGGTATCGATCCCACAGGGAATAGCTTGGTCAACAAGTAAGCAACGATTACTAGACTTTTAGTGCAAGTCTCGTAAGAAGGGGGGTTTGTAATGTGTAACCAAATTAGTAGAGAAAAACGGCAATAGCAAAGTAAAAAGAAAAAGAATGTTTTAGTGAGATGTAAACAATGAGAATTGAGGAGTTGGGGTTATGTCCACCTTCTGAGTTATACGTCTCTATTGACTATGAGTGTGTTGAATTTAGACATGCATGTGCTTATAGAGAATTGTATTCGATGGTAAATCCAGGCGTCTTTCGACCTATTCGAGGATTATTTCACTTTAACTCTTTCGAGCTTAAAGCGTGTCTAACGGTACGAATTCTCCAAGAGGTTAATCCAGTTACGGCACTAACTTTTTAATAGGGGATGAGACCCTACTACCTTGACATTATCTCTTTTCCAGAAAGATAACCTTTCTTTCGAACAAGTTAAATGTTATACTGGCGTATTCTTGCGTTTGCAACCACAAAGAATTTAGATTAAGATGAAGAGAATAATGATATAAGCAGCATACGTGTCACGAACTCACAAACTCACAACAATAGATAGTATCTCATACGGCTTCCATAACCCCAACAGAGAAGTTTAGTTACCCATGAATGCGAAGGAAATCACAATTGACATTGTTGTTATACCACAATTAAGATTTCGTGTAGCAAAGTGTGGTAGGCGTTAGGCGTGAATTCCTTGCAAAGTAACGTTTCTCTTGTTGCGGAAATTAAGAATTGATTAGATGAATAGAAGAAGAATAAAAAGTAGAATTAATTGTAAGAATGGAGAATGTAAGAGTGTGTTTGTGGAATGGTGACTGTCTCAAAATCTCTAGTAGAATAGGGTATTTATAACACCCATATCCTATTCCTACTAAGCTAATGAAATGCTTAACCAAATCCTACTAAGCTAATGAAATACTTAACCCAATTATACTAGGTTAATGTATCATTATCCTAATCCTAATAAGCTAATGAAATACTTAACCCAATTGTACTAGGTTAATGTATCATTATCCTACTCCTACTAAATTACTGCTAGTCCCCAAAGTCTTCAGAAATGTTGTTTTAGCCCGGGACAGATTTTCCATGCGCCATTTTTTAGTCCTTGGCGTCCAAGATTGGCTTTTCTCCTTTCGTGAAGCTTTCTTTGGCGTCAAGTTATCCATAAAATGCTGAATTCTGCATCATTTATACCTGAAACTTTGCTAATCATGTTCGTTAGCTCACTTACAGGAAAAAGGACTAAAAGTGCATGAAATATATAATTTGTTCTCAAAACTAGACTAAAATATGGGCAAAATATAGTGCTATAGGCGTGTAAATTCGCCTATCATCAACACCCCACACTTGAAGCTTTGTTCGTCCTCGAACAAAATATCATGTCCCTCTAAACATCAACTTAGGGTTTCACAGCAACAACACAAAATATTCGTCAAGACAAGCACAACAATTATCAACAAAGAGTAGTTTTTCGATCATTAGTAGAAACAGTTTAGCCTCTAGCATAGACTCGTGATGGTGGTCAACTCATATTCAAAGGTTAAGGCACAAGGAATCATACACGACTACCCAAAACTCATCAACCATGTGTGTCTCACAATATATTACCCATAATCACTCACAAGTATAGCATATTTTTCAAACATGGGTATCAAAATATCCTTGCTCTCTCTCTCACAAAGAATTCATATGAAGCAACTGATGACCATAGGCTTGCCCTTAGTGTAATGCTCCACTAAATATCAGAATGCCAAGCTTAGGATCTACTAGGTCTTTTGATGGTTGTAATGTAGGCTAAGGGACAGGTAGGACTATTTTGGCCAGAAATAGTGACTATGTTCCTAAGCGCTTTATTACATCACATTGTATCATTAACACTTTTCTTTTCAAACAACCTTTCTACTTTCTTATATTCTACCACTCTTTTTCTCCTCTTTTGTTTTTCAATTTTAAACATAACTAACTTTTCAGTTTTCCTTTCCTTTTTCTTTTGATAACATACCTCTTATGATAGCACTTTCTTTTTCATAACTCATTCAAGCACCAATGCATTCTAAAGCATCATACTCACCCAATTTTCTCTTATTTTGTCACATGACTTTTTCACTTTAAAGCACTTAGGAATTTGGATCAAATTATGGTCTTGAAAAAAATGGATTAGGCCTACATACGAGGTTTGTCAAAGAAAATAGGCTAAAAGCTCAAAAGGGTTTAACTAGGATGATGTCCATGGGTAGGTAAAAAGAAGGTAAATAATCATAGGTTGCCAAAGAAATGCCTAAATCATCTCCTAAACTTACACTCCTTATTTTCGCTTTACATACATACTAGGCAAGTTCTAGCATCAGCCACAAGCACAGAATATACTATTAGCTCACACACACAAGGCACATGGTCGACTTTATTGAGAGTAGTATAGACTCTTGTCCCCACAGGTGAAGGAATTGAACCACACATATCACATAGTGAGTCACAATTAGAGCCTAAATGTCTCAATATTCATGATTTTAGCACAAACTCTTGTCATAATCTCATGCTGCCTATCAAAATAATTTCATGTGAATTTACTACTAAAAAATTTTTACTACTAATAATTTACTACTAAAAATGAAACAAAAACAAAGCAAACAAACATAGATGCGAGTAGAGAAGTATAGCATGCACTACCACCCCACACTTAGTCGGGACACTGTCCTCAGTGGAAAATAAATACGAAGAACCTGGTCAGTCGGACTCGTCCTCAATGTCGGGGGTCATACCCCCTTCGTCGGAGTCGTCGTCATCAGAATTCTCCTCCATGTCAGAGTCTGGAATTCGTCGATCATCATCGGTCGGCACGTCGTTATCGAGAGGTTCTTCAAACTATGTACCTACTCCACATATCTCCCGTGCATGAATATTCATTGGATAGTCATGGTCCAGCTGTTGGAGCTTTACAGCAGTAGGATTACGACCTCCGCTCATCATTGTAAACCTCATCATGCCGTACATATGGCGGGAGAAACTCTCATCCCGAGAATGTCTCTCTGTCGTAGTAAGGTTGGTGCCATGTGTTGATTCAGCATCTTTGACCTTTGTGAGGTCAACCTTCTTCGGATTGTGTGGGAGTTTATGGTCAGCTGGTTCCTCTTCGATGTCTTCCTTCCTCAAGATTGCAGTCAACAGATTTCCGAAGCTGAAATGGGATCGTTTGTGTAGCCTAGCCTTCCGCATTGTAGATCGGATGATTACCCCAATGTTGATAGGGACATTCATCATCAATGCGTATACCAAGCACACTCTATCTCTTGTTATTTTTGTGTATTGCATCCCTGGAATGAGGCAACAGTTGATCATGCGCAACCATATCCTTGCTTCCCTATTCAAAGAAGCATATGGGAAAGTGTTGTGTCGACCAGTGTCCTTGTGTCTACTCCAGCGTGCCATGGATCTTGTTCCACAGAGTGTGTGTCGAATAGCTCTATATGGAGGTCTGTTGTACAGCTCTTTGAATGGTGCTGGATCGACTGAAGGCAAGCCAAGAAAGGAGTTGAAGAAATCCGCATTGAGTTGTAACACTTGGCCCCGAATCTTGACTTCGCTGCCTGTGGTTTTCGGCGACCAGTTGGCATAAAATTCTCTTGTCAAATCAAGATTACATTCTCCCATATCGCGGAAGATGAAATCCAGATTTAATGCCATGATCTTCGCCAACATGCGCGGCTCCTTCTTCGCTAGGCTTTCCTTGTTTATCAAGTCGACATGAACATATTTTCTTTCCTTGTTGTTCCTATACCATTCTTTGGCTTCCTCCTCAAGAACCCATTTTATTCCAAACATACGGCGTGGTAATTACATTGAGGATGATTCTCCTTTCTCCTTGCGGCCTCTTTTCTTGCCCTTTTGGGAAGTGGTAGCCTTCTCCTTGCCTTGTCTCGCTTTGGGTGCCATTGTACCTGAGACTTGAAATAGAGTTCACGTTAGCACAATCTCAATGGATACAATCTATTCATAAGCATTAGGGGTACCACCCCACACTTAGTTTGTTGATACGAATTAGTGAAGTGAAAGTGGTCGATTACTTAGACTTCGTCGACATACGTTTTAGGAGTTATATTCCAACAAGAAAATCAGAGATGTATCACTTCTTGCAACCTTTGCAATGTTTTCATGTTAGATATATCAAGACTACTTACATCGGGATTACCTCATGGTATTGTTCTATCAATAATCACAACCTCCTATGTCGGTAGGCTACTATAAGTCTTATTCCGATGAACGGGACATTCTAACATGTAAGTATTCAAGTGACAAGAGTATGCAATGTTCATGACTATAGCAATTCCGCAAGTAGTATAACAATGCATCAAAATCAAATTCAAGTCGGAAACAAGTTAAGAGTATCCTAACGTACATGTTCACTCACTTGGTTTTGTATGAACAATTCAAACACATTAACATCACCAATATTTCTTCAATATGTAGCAATTCATAATAGACATAGCAACGTAGAACTTAAGAAAAATAGATGAAGAACAAAAGAGTACTTACGTGATTGAAGCCTTTGGAGATGTTCTTGTGAAGTGGGAGAGCAAAAAGAAAAGTTTTGAGATGATTTGGAGAGTATGTGCGGCGCCTATGTTAGGTTTTCAATGTGTTTGTGCCTCAAGACTAAGTCTCCTTTATATAGGAAAAGAATGGGTCGGGTTTTGACCCATTTAAAATCGGTTTTGGAGACAAAAAGTGACCATAGGCGGCGCCTAATGCTTTGCCTAGTTGAGCAGAATGCCATAGCATAGGCCATGCCTTTTGCAAAGCATTTGGTGAGCATAGGCGGCGCCTTTTGCAAAGCATTTGGTGACCATAGGCGGCGCCTTTAGCATGGTATATGAGATTCAGATACCAAATGCTTTAGCATAGGCGGCGCCTATGCTATGGCATACTTGAGCATGGGCGGCACCTATGCTATAGCACACTAGATTCCGAGACCTTGGGCTATAGTATAGGCCATGCCTTGTTCGTGGCCTAGTTTTACCTAGGCCTAGCCTTGCTCGATGCCTATTTTGTCATGAGCAATGCTCAATCTATAGTCTTATGCATCTTAATTCCTAACTTACCACCTTTACCATGCAATACGTCCAAATCAAAATTTGAAACCAATCTCTTCGTTTTACACCTCTTGCACCTATATTTGCTCAAAAACAATAAAAACGATTAGAATGATGGGTTGCCTCCCATCAAGCGCCTTAGTTTTGGTCGTGGCACTACTCTTATTTTTGGATTTTTATTTATCAAAAGCAAACACGTAATAGAACGAAAGAAAAATGAAAAACGATAAACGATGGGTTGCCTCCCATCTAGCGCTTGATTTATTGTCGCGGCACGACATAGTTACCTTGAGTACTTAGACTTCGTCGAGATAGATGGTGGATCGTTTTCTGAATGGATTCAGACGATAATGAGGCTTACTTGTAGGCATGCAATCTTCTTCGAGATGACTCATACGTCTCCCCGGAGGGATACCAATTATATCATCAATAGTCCAACCCATAGCTCTCATGTATCTCTTCAGAGAAGAGATGAGAGCCTCTACGTGTTGTTTACTTAAATCATCTGCACTCACCGAAAGTATATTTATACTTTCCAAGAACACATACCTTAGATAATCGGGGAGCTCTTTCGATTCTAGCATTGGTGGTTCTTCAAGGGAAGTCTTCGCTGTTGGTGACGGTTGATTCTTAAGATCACGGTCCGGTTGCTTAGGAGTATGGGAATAGGACTCTATTTCTGTTAGAGCACCCATAAGTTCTTCATAATCTTCATTGTCCTTATGCTCAACATTCAGTGGCGCAGCAGACAATGGCTCAACAGTAAGCTGTTTCTCTACAGATAATGCTTTCTTATCTTCATAATGAACATCATCTACAAAGAACACATCCATATCTCTTGGCTGCTTCATCTCTTTGCACAAATCAAAATGAATCACTTCGTCATTCATTCGAAATAAAAGCTCATTATCTCTCATGTCAATAAGCACACTTCTAGTTGCAAGGAAAGGACGTCCCAAGATTAGAAGAACTTCAGAATCCACCTCGCAATCCAAAATCACAAAGTCTGCAGGAAAAATGAAGGTAGACACCTTCACCAACACATCATTCAAGATACCCACAGGTCGTTTTACCGACCTATCTGCCATCACGAGCCGCATATTAGTTGGAGTAGGGTCGCCCAACCCCAACTTTCTGTAGACGGATAGTGGCATCAAATTGATGCTAGCTCCCAAATAGCACAATGCCTTAGCAAAACTCATAGATCCAACCGTGCAAGGAATAGTGAAAGCACCAGGGTCTGCCTTCTTCTGTACTAAGGACCTTGTGGAAATTGCACTGCAATGATGAATATTATCTGTCGGCTCATAGCTTACTGCCCGCTTCTTTGTCAAAAGATCCTTCATAAATTTCGCATACCCAGGCATTTGTTCAAGTGTTTCCACCAATGAAACATTAATGGTCAGCTGCTTTAACATAGTCATGAATTTGCTGAACTTCGTATCATCCGCCACCTTCTTCAATCTTTGGGGAAAAAGTGGTGGTGGGTATGGAATTTTTCTCTCCACGGCTTTCTTCTCCTCTTGTTTCCGTATTTCAGCTTTTCCAGGCTGCACTTCGTGAGGAGTGACGTTAAGGATGTTAGAATCGGCTGCTGCGGCATCTTCCCCTTTCGCCTTATCATCAATTTCTGCTTCTTCGTCAACCACTTGCTTGCCCTTAGATGAAGTTTCCAGCATCTTACCACTTCGAGTAGTAATAGCCATTCATGATCCCTCATTCCTTGGATTTTGCACAGTGTCGCTAGGTAAAGTGCCAGCCTTTCTTTGATTGAGTGCTGCTGAAAGTTGGCTCAATTGCTGCTCTATTTGCTTGATTGAAGTGGAATGTGAATCAACTAATTGCTTCATAGAGGACAAATCATTTATTACCTCCGTTACTCCCGCGCTAGTTGCTTCCACTCCTTTTAGTAGTTTAGCCATCATGTCTTCCATACTTCCAGAACTAGATGTGGTGGCGTCACGTCTTCCAGGGGGAACATACAAACCACTACTGTCATTCTTGTTCTTCCAACTACCTTGGTCCGTGTTTCCAGATTTACCATGATAGTTCCGACCTTGGTTTCCTTGGGCATTGCCTCGGAAACCCCCCTGATTGTTCAAGTAGTTGGCTTCCTCTTTTGAATCAGATTCGTCTCTTCCTTTTGACGCAATAGCTTTCACTTTTTCGGTCTTCCCTGATAATAAATGCTTTGTAAGAAGATCCACTTGTGTTTTCATGTGCGCCATATCTTGATCACGTTCTTCTTCTCTTCTCCTTTGGTCTGCAGTCATGCCTATAGATAAAGTAGGGCTTGCTACCTCAGAATCCCTGGTATGCCAAGCTCTACTTTGTTTCGACATACGATCTAGCATATTGCTTGCTTGACCAAAGGTGAGATCCATAAAAGATCCTCCAGCCGCATTATCCACCACTGGTTTAGTTATTGAATTCAGGGCTCTATATAATATCTCCATTAGGTGAACATTAGTCATATGATGGTTTGGGCACCTCGCTAGCTTTGTATTGAACCTCTCCCATATTTCATGAAGAGCTTCAGTGGGAAGCTGACGAAAGTTGCTGATTTCATCTCTCAATTGTGCTCTTTTGGATGGCGGAAAGAATCTTTCTAGGAAAGCGTCTCTCAATTGCCTCCAATTTGTAATAGAATCAGGAGTCAGCCCATTCAACCATAGGGTTGCCTCCCCAGACAGAGACAATGGAAATAGACGTAATCGAATTGCATTCTGACCAACACCAGGATTGTCAAATGACTTGCATGTAGAAATAAAGTTGATGAGATGCATATTCGGATCATCGCCTGCTAGTCCACCAAATAATCCCTTGAGTTGCAATAACTGAATCATGGTGCTTGTGATGTTGAACTTGGCTCCGGGCGCTAATGGTGGGGGAATAATAGCTCCTGTGGCTCCGGCTCCATCAAGATCATCATCATCATCATCGAAAGCTGGCTGCATAGCTTGGCGTTCAGGCCTAAACCTAGCTTGACGATCTCTTCTGTTGGCAGGTGTTGCGATCTCAGCGGTATGCCTAGGGTTTAGTAGCTCATCATCACCTAGATCTTCATCATTAGGATTTGTTGCTCGCCCAGGGTTATCAATATTCTGTTGATGCACTTGAGCGGCGGCTAGCGCAGCTAGTCTCGCCTGTTCCTGTTGAGCAGCCATCCTTTCAATTGCGTGTTGTGCCTCCATTCTGCGAATACGTTGTGGTTCAAGATTGATAGGTAATAACGGTTGACCAGAACTTCGGGTATGGGGCATGCACTGAATAAAAACCTGCAGTAAATAAAAACAAAAACTAAAAGTAAAAGTACGAGAATCTTTGACCAAAGGGTCTAGTAATTATTACGAACTTAATTGACACTTGTATTCCCCGGCAACGGCGCTAATTTTTGATAACGCTCAATCTACAGCTCTCAAAGGAGTGTAAAGGGGTCGTTAGCAAATATAGAACCCAACCTGGGTTGGGTATCGATCCCACAGAGAATAGCTTGGTCAACAAGTAAGCAACGATTACTAGACTTTTAGTGCAAGTCTCGTAAGAAGGGGGGTTTGTAATGTGTAACCAAATTAGTAGAGAAAAACGGCAATAGCAAAGTAAAAAGAAAAAGAATGTTTTAGTGAGATGTAAACAATGAGAATTGAGGAGTTGGGGTTATGTCCACCTTCTGAGTTATACGTCTCTATTGACTATGAGTGTGTTGAATTCAGACATGCATGTGCTTATAGAGAATTGTATTCAATGGTAAATCCAGGCGTCTTTCGACCTATTCGAGGATTATTTCACTTTAACTCTTTCGAGCTTAAAGCGTGTCTAACGGTACGAATTCTCCAAGAGGTTAATCCAGTTACGGCACTAACTTTTTAATAGGGGATGGGACCCTACTACCTTGACATTATCTCTTTTCCAGACAAATAACCTTTCTTTCGAACAAGTTAAATGTTATACTGGCGTATTCTTGCGTTTGCAACCACGAAGAATTTAGATTAAGATGAAGAGAATAATGATATAAGTAGCATACGTGTCACGAACTCACAAACTCACAGCAATAGATAGTATCTCATACGGCTTCCATAACCCCAACAGAGAAGTTTAGTTACCCATGAATGCGAAGGAAATCACAATTGACATTGTTGTTATACCACAATTAAGATTTCGTGTAGCAAAGTGTGGTAGGCGTTAGGCGTGAATTCCTTGCAAAGTAACGTTTCTCTTGTTGCGGAAATTAAGAATTGATTAGATGAATAGAAGAAGAATAAAAAGTAGAATTAATTGTAAGAATGGAGAATGTAAGAGTGTGTTTGTGGAATGGTGACTGTCTCAAAATCTCTAGTAGAATAGGGTATTTATAACACCCATATCCTATTCCTACTAAGCTAATGAAATGCTTAACCAAATCCTACTAAGCTAATGAAATACTTAACCCAATTATACTAGGTTAATGTATCATTATCCTAATCCTAATAAGCTAATGAAATACTTAACCCAATTGTACTAGGTTAATGTATCATTATCCTACTCCTACTAAATTACTGCTAGTCCCCAAAGTCTTCAGAAATGCTGTTTTAGCCCGGGACAGATTTTCCATGCGCCATTTTTTAGTCCTTGGCGTCCAAGATTGGCTTTTCTCCTTTCGTGAAGCTTTCTTTGGCGTCAAGTTATCCATAAAATGCTTAATTCTGCATCATTTATACCTGAAACTTTGCTAATCATGTTCGTTAGCTCACTTACAGGAAAAGGACTAAAAGTGCATGAAATATATAATTTGTTCTCAAAACTAGGCTAAAATATGGGCAAAATATAGTGCTATAGGCGTGTAAATTCGCCTATCATCAATTAAGCACCAGTTGTATGCCAAAATAGCTAAGTATGCATTTGGGGTGCCTAAAGTTGAGTATTTAGGCCATGTAGTTAGTGCACAAGGTGTTGCTACTGATCCAAAGAAAATACTAGCAGTTTAGCAGTGGCTAATTCCTATCAATCTTAAAAAGTTAAGTGGATTTCTTGGTCTTGCCGATTACTATAAAAGGTTCATAAAAGGGTTTGGTGCAATTTGTAGGCCCTTACATGGTATACTTAAGAAAGTGATCTACTTAAGAAAGAGGGGCTCTTGTGGAATGAAAATGCTACTAAAGCTTTTGAAGAACTAAAATATTTCTGCTCCTATTTTGGATATGCCTAATTATAATCAGACCTTTGTGGTGGAAATAGATGCTAGTGGCAAGGGTATAGGGGTTTTGTTGATGCAAGAAGGGGATCCACTTGCTTATATAAGCAAGTCATTGCCACCCAAACATCAAGTATTTGTGTTTATGATACAGAGTTGTTAGCACTAGTCTCTGTTGTTTCAAGATGGTCTCATCACTTATTGGGGAGGCATTTCACTATCAAAACTAATAAAAAAGATCTCAATCATCTACTGAATCAACACATTTATACTAAATTCCTGGTGGCCTATATCTCCAAGTTTATGGCATTTGATTTTTTCATTGAATACAAGAAAGGGTTTGAAAGGCTGCAGATGCTTTGTCCAGGAATCCTAGTGCTAAGTTAATGGGTATTTCTATCTTAAGTCCTCATGGTTCACTCTTAGATCAAATTAAAAGCTCATGGATGACTGATCAACACTTACAAGCTATTATTGGTAAGGTGCAGACTTCACCTAACAAATCTTTTACTTGGTTTCATAACCAGTTAAAATGGAATGTCAGGTTAGTTGTTGTCAATAATGCTATGCTTAAAAGGTCTATCGTTGCTCTTTAGAATGAATCTACTCAACGAGGACATTCTGGTATGGATGGCACTATTAAAAGACTGTAATCACTATTTTATTAGAAATCTCTAGTGCAAGACACTAGATATTTTATCAACAATTGTGATATTTTTCAAAGGCATAAGTATGATATTGCTACTGTCCAGGTCTTTTACAACCTTTGCGAGTACCTGATGCTGTTTGGATAGATATTTGCTAGGATTTCATTGAGGGTTTGCCTAAGTCCAATTGTAAGGAAGTAATACTGGTGGTAGTGGATAGATTGAGCAAGTATGTGTATTTCTTGGCTTTGTCTCACCCTTATACAACCCAATCAGTGGCTCAATGTTTCCTTGACAATGTATTTAAGCTGCATGGCATGCCTAACACATTAACTATTGACAGAGATCCCATCTTCCTTAGTAAAATCTAGAAAGAATTATTTAATTTGCAAGGTTTTCAGCTGCAGAGAGCTACTACATACTATCCATAAACTGATATCCAAACAAACGTATTGAATAGAACCTTGGAAACTTACTTAAGGTGTTTTTATTCTGACAAGCCAAAGGATTGGTGCTCTCATTTACCCTTGGCTGAATGGTGGTACAATACCACCCATCATACCCCTATCAAATGTACTCCTTATGAGGTTTTGTATGGATAAAACTCCCTATTCATCTTCCCTACTTAGCTGGTGAGGCTGCCACTGAAATGGTTGATAGATCCTTGGTTGCTAGAGAACCCATTATTTAGTTGTTAAAATTTCATATTGCTAGAGCGCAACAAAGAATGAGAGATATTACTAACAAACACAAGTTTGAAAGGTCCTTTGAGGTAGAAGATTAGGTATATTTAAAGCTTCAACATTACAAGCAGACTTCTGTGGCTGTAAGATCATTTCCTAAACTAGCAGCTAAATACTATGGACCTTATCTTGTGGATGCTAAGGTGGGTGCAGTGGCTTATAGGTTATTACTTCTAGAAGATGTCCTTATCCATCCTATTTTTCATGTGTTTACAATTGGAAAGGTGCTAGGAGGTTCCTTCTAGTATCATTCATCCTTCTGTTGGTTAGCTGTCAAGTCCGTACTGTCCTAGCCCTGAGGCTATTATTGACAGAAGACTTGTGAAAAGAGGCAATAGAGTTGTGGTACAAGTTTTTGTTAAATGGTCTAGATTTGATGAGACTCAAGATACTTGGGAATTTGATTCAGAGTTGCAACATAGATTTCCTACATTCCATCCCTAAGGACAAGGAGTTTCTTCAACAAGGGGGTATTGATACAATGTTGAGAAGAATGGATTAAATAGGATAAAAGAAAAATACTTTCAGTAGAATTTAAATGTTAGGTATTACTGTTCATTGCACTGTTCATTGTTCACAAAATTAGTTACTACTATTACAGGTTGTAGTTAGGTCATTATTCTGTTGTAGTTGGGTGTTTTTTCTATTAGTTTGTTAGCTTAGCTGTCAAATGCAGTTGATAAGGTGTATAAATAACTGATGCAAGTTACTTGATCATTTCATTCATAGTACAATCTTTGTTCTTCTCTCTTATTCTTCTTCTTCATTGATTTTCTCGATTAATACCCTGAAATTGATACCATCTTCTTTGAGGATTATCCTCCTAGATTAACATATTTCGCTCAATTTCTTTGTTCTTGCATCATTCAAACTTTTTCCTAAGAAAGAATAAAGCAAATATGTAAAAATCTTTTTCAACAAGGAAATCTTTCCACCAAAAAAGATAATTTTAATTAAGGTAAACAATTTTATAAGGTAGAAAATTTAGGGCATATTTAAATCCTATGTTGGCACCAACTTAGTCATAAAAAGTTCATGAGTCGAATACTTATAAGAGTACTTACTACATAGTATGTCTTGGTCCTCCTAAACCTTACAACTTTTAAATTTGTCATTATGGATGTAGGAAAATAAGAGGGTTTCCTAATATTTTCTATTTATGGAAAAAAGAATGACAACTAGAGTTAGCTATTCGAAAAAACTCTCTTTATCTTTTAGGAGTTTTTAGGCCGTGGACAGTGAAAATACATCCATTTCAAGAGGATGTTTAACGAAATGTGGCTCAAATCATGATTACTGAAATTTATTTGGGATAAAATTGCTTCAAAATTAGTGTTTACAATTGAATACAACATGCATAAATCTTGATCTTTGTTGTTGTGCCTTAATTAATGCAGTTTATCAAAAATTGGATCTCTACACCTAAATTCAAGACAGAAAATAAACATTGAATAAATTGGTAAGTTTAGTTGTTTCTCTTTCCTAGTCTGTTTAAAGTTTGTTAGCTATATTTCAGTTTCTCTTTTTTAGTTAGCTGTAGACTCAGTAAACTTAGTCTAGTAGTTTTGTTAGGAACAGTCAGTTATTGACTTCATGTATTTTAGCAAGCTTTCCTGATCAATAAAATTACAGTTCAAGTCAAGCCTCTTTTTTTTCTTCTTTAGTTCTTTTTTCCTTTGTTAAACATTAACATTGGTATCAACGCCTTTTAGTTTTTAAGGAAACAGTGAGATTTTTGTGAGTTATATTGATTTAGTGAAACCCAAACATTAATTGGATTCCATAAAATCAAATAAAAGAATTGTGGAAGGTGAGAGCAATTTTTCGTCAATTTCCCCACCAATTTTTGATAGAGAAAACTATCAGATTTGAACTGCTAAGATAAAAGCCTATATACATGTAATCTCTGGAAGGCAATACAGGGGGATTATGAAGTTTCTCCTACAGTGGCTTAAATAAAAACTCACAAAGGGAAGAAGGTCAGAAAGTCAAAGGTGAAGATGTGTCATTATGCTGCAGTATCTCTTAATATTTTTTGTAGAATAAAGACTCTCAGTTCAACAAAGCCAATATGAGACTTTCTGAAAAAGGAATATTATGGAAATGAAAGAATTCGAAGCATTAAGGTCTTTAACCTGATGAGGGAATTTGAAATGCAAAAAATGAATAAATTTTAGACAGTTAAAAAATACTCAAATAAACTTATCAGACTGGCCAATAAGTTAAAGTTGCTTGGTGGTGAAGTTTCAAGTACAAGGATTGCGTAGAAAATTCTTGTTACTTTACTTGAAAAGTTTGAAGTAACAATTTCTTCATTGAAGAATACAAAAGATCTATCAAATATTACTTTGGTGGAACTTTTGAACACCTTGCAAGCACAGGAACAAAGAAGAATGATGAGGAACGAGACAGTTGTTGAAGGAGCGTTGCAAGCAAGGTACCAATTCAATTGATCCAGAGGCAAAGGCAAAATTTCACTACAACAAATTTGATTATCAGTGACAAAATATTTTGTCATGAAAAAATCATATTTCGTCACAAAAAATCTTTCGTGGCGAAACTATAATTGACACTCGTTTGTCCCTAAATCATGGGTCGCTAAATGTATATTGAGACGACTTAGTGCTTCGTCACTAAATAGCCTTCAATTAACTATAAAATATTTGTTGTCCCCAAATGCATAACATTTATGACTATCTTGTTCATCATGGAAATTATATTTTTTGTAGGTAATAGTATTTTTTTATCACTAAGAAGTTATAATGCCGCCGAGAATGATGTGTCGCTAACTGTTTATTTGAATTAGTGATGAATTAATTTGTTCCTAATCTTCTATGTATTTCGTCGCGGAACAAAAAGTATTTTGTCACTAAATACTATCTTTTACATACACATTCTCTATTTGTCTCTAAATGTATAAATTAGTGACAACATTACTTTTTTATCATTTTGTAGCTGAAAGTGATCACGTCGTCACTAAAAGTATTTTTTTTAACCCACGAAATAATATTGTCACAAGAATGTGGCATAATTAGTGACGATAGCAATTGTCACAAAATACAAAGTTAATTTGTAAGTAATAAATTGACTATTTTAGGACAAAATTTACTCTTGTCACTAAATGCTGAATTTGATGACAAATATGTGATGGTTTTAAAAAGTAAAAGTAAAGCTTTTACGGATAAAATATTTCGTCACTAATCACAACCATTTGTATTTAGCTAGCTAGCTTTCATAATTTGAAACTGAAATCATATATAAATATCTTAAACTTCATTATAAAGAGCATTATACAATTTTTTTAAAAAAAAATACTAAAAGAAGTAAGATAATAGAAAGAAAAAATTTAAAACACTATCATATATTAATTAAGAACAACCAAAATGACATTCATGAGATGATATCTCACTAGATATATACATTTAAATAAAAATCAACATTGATCAAAATTCATCCAACTTGAAAGTCTAACTTAGATATACTAAACATTAACAAAACAAAGATAATAAAATGGAGGTTTCTTCTCAAAATATCATTGCAAAAGCATTTTTGTAGCAACTAGTCTTGATTTCTACCTTCCACAATCTGTGTAAAAATAATAATTCAAGATTAGAATTCATATGTTATGATATCATGATATACTGCAACAAAGATGATATTCTTAGCATAATTTCACGAGTTCAAAAAGGATTCAATATACGCAGACCTTACCTCTTTCATTACGAGGTTAGGAAGAGTGTTTTCAATAGACTCTTGACTAAAAATAAATGTAAAAAAATGTAGGAACGTATATGCTTTGTTCAACACAACCTCATTATTCATATTTTCCATCACGAGAACAAGCTAATAGTAAATAGAAAATTAATATTTCAACATCAAACTAATAGTAAACAACAAATTTCTAGTTCAGAAACAGAAACAAGAGAACATAAAAACAGAGTAAACAAAGATAATTGAGATCTCTCATAGAACTTCTATTTGGTTCGACAATTTGATTTTTGATGATTGGGAATTCAATCCCAGGTCTAATTGGCAAAATAAATAAAGAAAATTTTAAAAATAAAATTAACGAGAAGAGACTTATGTAGTTATTAATTTTACCTCAAGGGATAACTTGATAAGGTTCAATGATCACTGTATTAGCTGCATGAAAAGAAAATATAATTAGGGGCTAAATGCTACAAATTTTTATCTAATTTAATTAAAAGAACTATAATAAAATTTATATTTTAAACTATACTAATTCTTGGAAGGAGCATATCGTTTCATGTAAGCTTCTCGGACGCAATCCTACATAATAAATTGTGTGTTTGAATTTCTTGATGGAAGAGTTTTTGTTACATTATATACGTAGGAGGGTATTTTAGGTTAGTAGTTGTGAAAAATATATTATTAGGGTTTACCTAAAGTAACAATTTTATATCCAACAAAAAAATATACTGTAATAAATAATTTGAGGAAATCTACAAAAAAAAAATCCATAAATTTTACCACTTTTAATTCCTTTCTAAAGTCACTTCTTACTTTTTTCTTTTGTTTTCTATAAATATTATTTAAATAAAATTATAAAAAAAATTATATAAGGTAAAATTTTATTTGATTTAAAAGTGCTAAATAATATAATTTCTTACCTAGATCAAAAAGGACTTTAAATAATCTTAAAATATTAATAAGGAATATGATATATTACACATTGTTAATAAGGAAAAAATATTACCTAGATCAAACATTATGGTATATTACATATTTTTAATAAGGAAAAAATTTAACAACTCAAATTTTATTGGATTGAAGCCCTAATATAAAGAAGATAGCTATTTATTATGTCACCATTTGAGTGAAACAATGGTTCAAATTTCTTTGAAATTTACGAAATATTTTTTCCGGCATATTTTTGGAGCATGTCTAGCTTTGAATTATGATATTATTTGTACAAAAACTAAAGAAGTGATATTTATATCTTAATGGTAATCTTAAACGAAAATTGGTAAACAAAGAAATCTTGAATTAAATTAGAGCATATCCTTTGTATTGCATTGTCTCTTCAAATTGAAAAACTAACGATAAAGTATGATTGAAGCATTCTTGAACTACAATATTACTATTAAAATCTAAAGCTTTTTGCACATTGAAAGAAGTTTGAATTACGACCATCTATGATCGTAAATACATGATAAACAAACACTATAACTAACAATATCTTAATTTGCAATTATTTATAAAAAGAAGTACAAAAACATCTATTACAATTGAAGAAGAATAGCTAGAAAATTTACCTCACATCACAAGCACATATAAAAAACGTTGAGCTTATATGTTAACTGTGAAAAACTGAACTGAATATAATATCCAAAAAATTTACTTGTCAAGAATTTCGTGTAACTCTCATGAAATCACCCTTTATATAGCTTTTTTCCTATTTGGTAAAGGTGATCATTTATTTGAGGTAAAAAATGATTTACAAAAATAAACTAAGACATCTTTCATTGAAAATTTTGATACCCCTTCTGGACGACTACTTGACATGAAGTTAATTTAATTTTAAACAAGTTTTATTTTCTCCACAATTTTCATTTTTAGAAAAATTCAAATCCTAATTTCAAGGGAAAGGCATGTGACCTAAGCAGCAAGTCCACGTGCTACACGTCCTTGACTTTTTTCTTCTATTTTTTTTTTTTTTTTAATTCTACTTGATGATTAAATAAAGTATTGCCAAATAAACTTTTATATAAATCCCAAATGTAAGAAAATTTTAAAACGTACCTAAACTAAAGTAGTCCAATTTTAAATTGAATTCAACTCATAATTTTCCAATTAAAACTTAAATTCAATTCTTAATTTAAAAAATAATATTTTTTAAAAATAGTGAATAGATAATTTGGTCTATTGCGAAGTCTTTAATCAAAGGCAAATAGTTCAAACAATATTTTTAAGACCCTTCACACTTTTAATATATTATAGATATAAATTATAGATATATCTTACAAATAAGTACACATAATTAAACTAAAATTATATGAGAAAAATAGTAAAAAGATGATTTTATCTATTGTGTACAATTAATTGTGGTGTCTTTATGTAGGATATGGATGACCAACATAATTTTTTGACTATAGAATGTTTCAATAAAAAGGAAAAATTAACATGGAAGGTATTTTAATTGGGAAGAAAATTTTGCAACTAATTTTATTCTCTTTATATTAGGGTACGGATGCCCAACACAATATTTTAATTATGAAATATTTTAAAAAAATATTAGTTGACCTCAAAGTACTTATCAATTAAAATTAACAATTAAATTAAAATTATATGAGGAAAATAGTAAAATTAACTAGGATGTTGTTGGTATACTTGGTGTGTTCAATAAACCTATAATCTATAATCTATATCTATAATATATAATATATTAAAGTGTGAAGGATCTTAGAAATATTGTTTGAACTTTCTGTCCTTCACTAAAAGTCTTTGCTTTAGACAAAATCGTCTTTTTCATATTTTTTTAATATTTAAGTGTTAAAAATTAATTAAATATATTTATGGTAAAAACTTTCTTTATTAGAAGTCATCAAAATTAATGAAGTTTTCTAATATTTAAGTATTGAAAATTAATTAAATATATTTTTGGTTAAACCTTTCCTTATTAGAAGTCGTAAAAATTAATGACAACAAACTTTTTTCATTAGTTTAACAATTTTAAATCAACTAAATTTGATTTTAAGAAGATTTGAAAATCTAGAAATAAATATAAAAGCGTTGAATAAGAAAAATTTAAGAAGTACCAAATTTTAAATTTTTTAAGTACGTAATAAGAATGTAATCAATAATTTGGTAAAGATTTGACTTTAAAAACAAGAAAAATTTTTAAATATAGAAAACAAAAGAAAAATAATCATGCCACAAATATGGTTCAAATTGATGCGTCTCTCTTAGCCTCTGGCAGCAAGGGAAAGAGGTACTGCATGACAAACACAAAAGTGATAATTGATCAATCACTTGAAACTTCTGGTGGTAAAATATATATGTGCTTACACTAAAATATATGTTTATATTTACATTATTATATTAAAATGTGAAGGATCTTCGAAAAGTGAGTTGAAATTTTGACACGTCACTAAAATTCTCTACAATAGATAAAATTTTAATTTTAAATAATCAAATATTATACGTGCGAGGCACGTGCGGTTAAACTAGTATCCCGAAATATGTATAATACGTGTATACTAATTGTATATATATGTATAATTAGTGAGAGTTTATATATTTATTATACATAAATTATACAATAATAATACATTTTTTATATACATAGAGATACATATTTTATACAACAATGATACAGTACAAATTTTATACAAAAATGATACAGTTTCATTATGTACGATACATTTTTTTTTTCTTTTTGGTTAGAAAAGCAAACGATACATTTTTCAGACATATACATATTGATACAATTTCTACACTATGATCAAAATAATTGTATACATTAGTGATACAAAAATGATACAATTTTTTCTGCACATAATACATTTTTCATACATATATAATAGTGATACATTTTTTTATATAGTAATGATATTATTTTATACGGAATGAAACTATTTTAAGTAGGCTAAAAACCTTTTCTATGATTCTTGGCCATCTAATGTCCATCATTTCTGTTCTTGTCCACATAATACATTGCTCTACTTGTATCATTAACAATAGTAGCCAAAGAGAATTTTGTATTTTGCTACGAAATTTTTTCGTCGCAAATAGTTGAATTATTCAACTACAATTTATTTTAAAGTCATCGCTATTTATACCTTGCAAATTTTGTGATAAATTTTTATTGTCACTAAATCATAGATTGATTAGAGACAATAAAATGATCGTCACTAATTATATATATTATTAGTGACAAAAACTAATGTCACAATTAAATATAAAGTTTATGGCTAAAGCTTACAACATTTAACTATAAAATATAATTTATCACTATTGTAACAACTTATTTTTTGTGACAAAATATTTTTGTATCCAAAAATTAATTAGTTTTAAGACAAAAAGTTGATTTGTCACAAACTAGATAAATTATTAGTGACGAAATAATATGTCATTGATAACACATAATACGTGACTAATATTGCTTAATAAAATGGCGCCAATTCATTTTTTGGCGGAAAACTTTAGAGGATAAAATTGTGCTACGAAAATTTATATTTTGCCACTAAAAATAGTGACACATGTATTTAACAACGAAAGGTAACTTTTGTCATTAAAAGTGAACAATTAGTGACGAATTTTATATCGTAGCTAAAAAATTCGTAGCTAAATATCACATTTGTTGTAGTGTAATTAAAGCAAAAGTTCAAGAAAGGTTATGCTACATTAATATTAGGTGCTGCAACTGATAGCAATTCTAATAGCAACAAGAAAGGTGGAAAGTTTCCAGTTTGTTAGCATTGTAGGAAGAGAAATTATCCTCACTACAAGTATTGGAGAAAATCTGATATGAAATACAGAAACTGTCATAAACCCGGCCACACAAAGATTATTTGCAAAGAAAAAGAACCACAATAATTAAATAAAACATAAACTGTAGACCAACAACAAGAAGAGGAATTGTCTGTGGCTACTTATTTTGCAAGTAAAAATTCAAGCGAAAGTTGGTTAATTGACAACGATTGTACAAATCACATGACTCATGGCAATCATTTGTTTAAGAGAGGTGGACGTATATACAGTCTCTAAAGTTAGAATTGATAATGGTGATTATTTTCCTACCAAAGGAAAAGGCACAGTAGATATTGAAAGATACCCAGCTACAAAGTTAATTTTAGGTGTACTTTTATTTTGTAAACTTGATAGAAATTTGTTGAGCATGAGAGCTTTTGAAAAATAGTTTCAAGCTTAATTTGGTGACAATAAGTGTGTGATATTTGATCCAAAGGTTCAAAAAATCCATCAAGTTAAATGAGAGGTGAATTTTTTTCTTTGACCCAATGGAGGGAAAGTTCGTTGCCTATCTGAGACAAAGAGGTGACGAAATGTATGGCATAAGAGACTGGGATATTTCTATCACAGGACACTGTTGTATATGCTGAAGAAAGATATGGTTCAAAGATTACCACCAATGAAGGACAAACACACAAGGTACAACACATATCAATTGGGAAAGCACAGTAGGATGCCTTTGCTGGGGCAACCTGGAGAGCGATCAATAAAGCTTCAATTAGTCCATACTAATTTATGCGGACCACAAAATATTGCTTCTCTTGACATAAGTAAATATTTTATAGTATTCATTGATGACATGACAAGAATGTGCTGAATTTATTTTTTCAGGTTCAAATATGAAATATTTGAAGTGTTCTGGAAGTTCAAAGCTTTGATATAAAATCAAAGTGATTGCAAGATGCAAATACTTAGATCAGATAATGGTACTAAGTATACATCTGATCGATTTAATTTTTTTTGTGAAAATGCATAGATTGAGCATCAACTCACTGTCCCATATAATCCACAACAAAATTGTGTCAACAAAAGGAAGAATAGGACGATAATGGATATGTCGAGGTGTTTGTTGTATGTTAAGGGACTACCAAAGAAGGTATGGAAAGAAGCAACTAAAACTGTTGGTTTTTTGCTGAGCAGGCTGCAGTGGAGAGAAAGACTTCTTTTGAGACATGGTATGGGTATACGATGTCCTTAAAAAACTTAAAAATCTTCAATTGTTTGTGTTTCTCTCATATTCCACAGGTTAAGAGAGACAAATTAGACAGAAAAGCTGAACCTAAAGTCTTTATTGGTTATAATACAATCTCTAAATCTTACCAAAATTTTCAGCCTCATGCTGGAAAATTATGGTAAGCAGAGATGTATTTTTTTTATAAAGAAAGAGCAATGTAATTGAGAAGAATCTATCAGACTTTCTTCAAAACAATGATAATCAACATGTGAGAGGAACAAGGTTGTTCTCTAACATATATTCGAGATGCAATGTGACCATTAGGCCTTCTAATTTGAAGAAGCTATTTTAAATCCCAAATGGTGAAGGAGCGCAAAAAGATCGAGTAGAACAAGACTTGACAACTTGTGAAAAAAGCCACGAGATAGAAAAATCATTGGTGTGAAGTGGATTTACCGCACATAACTAAATGTTGATGGATCTGTTAACCAGCCCATCCTAAGACTTGTTATGAAAGGTATTCACAAATTTTTGGAGTTGATTATTCTGAAACATTTGCTCCAGCTGCTCGAATTGACACTATAAGACTATTACTTGTCGTTGCTTCTTAGAAAGATTGGAAAATCTTTCAGTTAGATGTCTAGTTAGTTTTTTTAAATTGTATTTAGTAAAAGCAAATCTACATGGAGAAATCTCAAGGTTGGACTGTGGTGTACGTTAACGTCAGTAAAAGCCAGGATTTTAAGTTACAAAGTTATCTGATAATGATTGGGGAAGATCAAGTGACGACATGAAAAACACTTCAGGTTATTGTTTTAGCCTTGGTGTAGAATATTTTTCATGGTGCTAAAAAACAAGATATCCTGGCTCAGTTGACTACAAAAGTGAGTTTATATTTGCAATAATAGTCATAAATCAAGATCTTTGGCTAGGGAAGATCCTGATAGATCTTGATTTAAAAAAACAATAAAGCACTGAAGTGTTTGTCGACAATCAGACAACCATGACTATTTCTCATAATCCTATTTTATATGCAAGAACCAAGCATTTTAATATCCAATTATACTTATTTTATAAAAGTGCAAGAAGCAGGAGAGGTGAAACTAGTGTACTGTAGGTCAGGAGATCAAGTTGCTGATCTGTTTATAAAGTCTTTTCATGTTAACATATTTGAGTTCCTCCGAAGAAAACTCAGAGTCTGCAACTCCCGATGCAAGAGAAGTGTTGTTGTGCCTCAATTATTGCAATGTTGTTTAAAGTTGGATTATTGCATCTAAACTCAAGGCAAAAACTAAATGCTGACTAAATAAATTGCTAAGTTTTAGTTGTTTCTCTTTTCTAGTTTGTTTAAAGTTTGTTAGCATCTTTAAGTTCAGGTCCTTTTTTTTCAGTTATCAGTAGACTCCATAGACTTAGTCTAGCAGTTTTTTTTAACAACAGTCAGTTACTGACTTCATAAATTTAAGCAATTTTTTCTAATCAATAAAATTACAATATTCCAAGTCAAGTCTCTTGGGGCTTTGGGTTACAGGTGACAATTTTTTTTTAAAATGAGGTGTAGGTGACACAAGTCTTAATAATTGAGTGGAGGTGACAATTACTTAATTATGGATTAAGAAAGTTTGAAAAATTTCAAAATAACCCACAAGTTTTTAAATTTACACTTTGATCCAAATGTTAGTTAATATAACAGGAAACGAAGGGAAAAAAACACATTTTTCTCTCTCCTCATCCGTTGTTATTTTCTCTCTCTTTGCGATATTTGTTGTTCATTGTTGCTGATGCTTTATTTATCATCTTTTGATTCATTATCATCTTCATATTCTTCTTGTTAACTATTGTTGTTGTTGTTGTTGTTATCACAACTACTGCTCTTTGACCAATTTCTTATGTCAAATTTTATTTCGTACATCACTTTCAACTTTGACATTTACTTGAGAGGAGACTTTGGTAAGTCAAATTATATTTTTTAGTTGAATTTGTCATCTAGGTAACTGTTAGTGTGCTATTTTTTCAACAATAACTAGCATGCGAACATGAATGTAACATAAGAGCAATATGTTTAAACAGATCCGTCATCTGTGGCACGAGATAAATGTTCTATTGCAACAGTAGACTCATGTTGGATTCATGTTTATGGTTCTAGGTGCCCGTAATATGAATCGAATAAATGGGTATTCTGTTGCAACAGATTAATAATCTGTTGCACCAGATTAGTAATCTGTTTCAACAAATAAATAATCTATTACACCAGATTAGTAATCTGTTCCAACTGACAAGTAATCTGTTGACACAAAATATATATATGTTGCAAAAGAATATTTATCTATTGCAACAGATAATTATTCTGTTACTACAGATGAATAATCTGTTTCGAACAACAAAATACAGCTCCTGTCACAAACCCAACAGATAACTCAACTTATATGTTGTTCTCTTGCTATTGATACTGGATCCAAATTATTCCTTAATTGTAGACATGTCATTTGTTGAGAAAAAAATAGACAACATGAAAATTAATTAAGAATTAAAACGTCAAATGTATCAAACATCAATTTTTTATTAAACAAAAAAAATAAAAATACATAGGTAAAAGAATAAAAAAAAACTTAATTATTATTATCATCATTATTATTTGTATGGCCAACCGGCCAATCTTCAACCGGCAGCAGCAGCGCCCTCCTCAGCCTGTGGATCTCCCGCAACATCCTTACTCTGACGTCGACCAACTCCCACTGCAGGTCATGAACCTCCTTCTACAGTTCTGGCATGACGTCTCGTAAACTAGCGATATCCCATACTGGATCAGCCATATCTAGAAAATGCATAAGTTGACAACACACACACGTAAAAACAAAAGTAAAGTAAAGAAAGAATTCGAATGTAATATGTAATACAACGTATATTTACACAAAAATAAAAAAAAAAACTTACCAGAGACAAGAAAAAGCTATCAAGTCCTTGAAGAGAAAATAGTTGAAGGTGTAACAAGAGCAAGGAATAAATAGAGTGTAGTAGAATGAACGATTGAGTAAGGAGCGACCTATTTATAGAGGATTGAACTTGAATGTGTTAGGCAAAAAGTCCCAACTGTTCACCTCCATTTATTAATGACATTTCTTGCTTACTGTGAAAAGTTATGACTTAATTAAATTAAGCAATATTGTGATAAGTCATGACTTTTCAGCTTATTATTATTAATAATTAGTTCTTTTCAGGAACCGTTTTTATATTGAGTTGTGACAACAGATTATATATCTGTTGCATTAGTTAACTCATCTGTGACAATAGATATATCATCTGTTGCAATAAATAGATGTCACGACCCAGACTAACAGACCGTGTGGGCACCTACTCTATTCTAAGTAGCTAGGAGAGCCCTTATTACCCAACTAAAAATATGCGGAAGACTTCTGTTTTAAAGAAAATATAAAGTAAATTAAATACTAATAAACAAACTTTTTACAAATACTTCTTACAAATGTCCTTCACTATCCCAAGACTTGGCCAGATATGTACAAGAGCTACCTATTACAACATAGGCTGACAATGAAATAAATAATACAAAGACTCTAGCATCTACCAAGAAGAAAGTGCAAAAGTTAGTGTTGAATATCGTCATCCATCTAGTAACTGCAACTAACCTGCATCCAGTCTACACTCCAATAAGAAATGTAGAAGAGTAGGTTCAGTACAACCACACGTACTGGTAGGCATCATCGGCCGACCGTGTTAGTTCATATAATCATAAAATAGAATTAAGGAAAATAAATCATGACATCTTTAATGGAATATAATTCAACTAAGGTTGTAATAATACTATTACTTTACCTATATAAGTTACAACATCCAACTACTCTTCTAACTTCATCAATGTTACATTCGCTACCAACATACTCTAGCCTCATTAGTTCACACCATCAACCACAATCCAACACTAATATATCACTATTCCTCTTTATTCACCTTATCTTACATCACTATTCCTCTTTATTCACCTTATCTTACATCACTATTCCTCTTTATTCACCTTATCTTTTTTATTACTCATATTCACAGGAACAAACCCGTAATCATAGACAACCCACACTGAACTCTCAGGCTAATAACCAAATGCTCTATTACAATATTAAAGAATGATAACTAGCCATTCTGATAAGCTACGATTAAAACACGTATAAATAAAGCAAGTCAACCAACATATAAGTAAGTAAAAAGTTTCACTTTTTCAAATACATATCACACAATCAAATACCCAATGAATCAACAATACAACAATAACAAATCAAATAATTCTCACAAACAAGCCACATAACCAGCAAGAGTATCAACCATACTGTAAACATTCATAGACTCAACACAAATATGTACACACATGCTATAGGACTTATTTTTGCCCAAATAATCATGACTTGCAGGGAAAATCTATGTTCATATACCGTACCGGCTTGGTACCCGATCCAACATATATATATCCGTACCGGCATGGTACCCGATCCAACATAAACATATCCGTACTAGTGTGGTAGCCGATCCAATATATATATCCGTACCGGCGTGGTAGCCGATCCAACATATACATATCCATACCGGTGTGGTACCCAATCCAAAATATATACATCCGTACCGGCGTGGTACCCGTCCAAAATATACACATTCGTACCGGTGTGGTACCCGATCCAACATATACATATTTGTATCGGCGTGGTACCCGATCCAACATATACATATCCGTACTGGTGTGGTACCCGATCCAATATATACATATCCATACCGGCGTGGTACCCGATCCAAATACACATATCCGTACCGGCGTGGTACCCGATCCAACATAAAGAAGTATTATCAATATCAAATTTACACAACCTCACAACATACAACACAATATACCAAGTTTGCAAGTATACTTAAAGTCATAAGACAATTCCATTAATTAAATTTTCAATAATCATTTATACACGCATCAACAATCCAAACATCAACAATTTCAAGCATGTCCGAATACAAATCAACAAGTATTGATAGAATTACTTTAAGGGGTTATCATTATCAAACAAGACTCTCATAGCACAATTAATAAACCACCATTATTACCAATTTAGCCTCTCATGGGAATCCAATAGATATAGCATTTTTATCAATATCAAACAAGAATATCATAAAATAAATCATAATTTAATTCTTACGCATACAAGTCACTAGTGGAGCCTTAATTACTCATTAATTATTAAAAATATCATTATCTTCTTAAATACTGCAATTTGAGTTCTAACATCACCACCTATAATTAACACATTCACGCGTATCATTATCCTTTATCTCTTTCCACATAATACAATCATCACACTAATTCAAGTCATCTATCTCTTAGATATTACTATGCTCATCAATATTCAATATTAGCATAATTCTCCTCATCATATTATTGCACAATACATACAACCTAATACCATTACAACTCAACTAGGTTCATCACTAGAACAACTAAAAAAAATATAATGTTCATATACTATGTTTATAACAATCTCCTTTCGGACAAATAACACAAAATATCATAAATATTACATAATCAATCAATAATATAGTTTTTGGAATTAAAGTTAAGTACTCGTGTCTTTATCCACCTCAACTCCATGCCTGTAGGCCTAGACATGCTTTCTCCCATCAATTCTAAATTATGAACCTATAAAATAACACAATCTTCTATTTATTAAACCTAGCCTACCTAGACGCCAAGATTTTGGAAGAAGCAAGCTGCAACAAGGATGCTCTTCCTTTGTTTCATGCCTTGGAGCATTCAATCATCTAAAAATCAAGCAATTATAAGAGTAATTAAATATTGCTTTTCAAATAAATATCTTGAGGATTCAAACCCACTAATTCTACCCTTAATTCAAGGTCTACATCATTCCCCAAGGTCAGTTAACCATTAATTATCTCTTTCAAGCTTAACCTATCTCCATTAATGGAGTTTTATGCTAAAAGTGTCATCTTTACAGAATTCAAGGTTCCTAACCATCAAAATTCATAATCTAGTTTATGAAATTCATGTTAGGAATCTTTAATTTACAGTTTAGGATCAGCTCTACGTCATATTAAAAACACACTCATGAGTATTTCTCAAAATAACTCCACCATTAAAGGTCTTTCTAAGAATTCTAAGATGTTAAAAGATTAAAAGACGAAGAAAATAATGGAAAAACTTACCTCAACGAAGATATTTCACCTTAAGCCTTGGGAAATCACCTCTCTAGGGTTGGGGAATGAAATTTGGGGGGTTTTGGACTTAAAATACGGCTGAAGCTGATTTAAATACTATCAGAATTTTCACTACAGCGAAATCCCGTTTCATCTCGGATAGTGCTCCGTAAAATAGTCATAACCTTTTACTTCGAATTCGGATTGAGGAACGATTTGTTCCGTTGGTAAGAGGACTCAGAGATATTTAATTTGATAGGTAATGTAACCCCTAAATCCTTATATTCTATGAGATATGATCGTTTGAAGTTGTCCCTAATAAAAACCCATATCGAAACTGTATCGAAAAGAAAGTTTTAAACTTATCTTTGTGTTAGGAATATTGTATGACCTTAATTAATAGCTAAAGAAATTTCAAATGAAGTTATTGATATTAGAACTCATGAATAATTAAAATTCATCAATCTTGAGTCTATCTAGACACATCCGAAGGCTAAAATCTTCACCAAAAAAATCTGAGGTGTCATAATAAATAAAATATTGGCTATTTTGGACCCAAGTTAATATTGAGGAATAAAAATTAAGAATTTTCATGAATTTATTACGAATAATTTAGTAACGACGAAATGGTTCGTTACAATAGTAACCTGCTGCATCAGATAATATATCTGTTACAACATATAATCTATATATCTTTTTTTTTTAAATTATCATCATGACATCCAAATTTTCTGACTTTTTAATTATATAAATAAATAAAACAGATTTAAAGGCGCAACTGTTCACCTCCATTTATTAATGACATTCTTGATTACTATAAAAAGTTATGACTTAATTAAATTAAGTAATATTGTGATAAGTCATGACTTTTCAGCTTATTATTATTAATAATTAGTTCTTTCTAATAACCATTTTTAAATTGAGTTGTTACAACAGATTCTATATATGTTGCATCAGATAACTCATCCGTGACAATAGATATATCATCTGTGGCAACAAATAGATAACCTGTTGCATTAGATAATCTATCTGTTGCAACATATAATCTATCTTTTTTACAAAAATTATCATCATATCATCAATCCAAATTTGCTGACTTTTTATTATATAAATTAATAAAACAAATTTAAAAACAAAAATATTTTTGGTGAGTTTTTTACAATTTAAATTGTGTTTATCATTTATTTTCTTATTGTTTTTTGTGAAAAGAAATGACTTAATTAAATCAAGCTGGTGAGTTATTGTGACAAGTCATGACTTTTTAGCTTATTATTAATTAGTTCTTAAATTTAAATTAACTTTTTTTCTCAATTTAAAAATTGAAGACACCTGGTTTTCAATAATCGTTTCTTTAATAAAATAATAACCATTTTTTATTGATTTATGGCAACAGATTGTATATCTGTTGCATCAGATAACCCATCTGTAGCAACAGATATACCATCTGTTGCAATAAATCAACCATATATTTTAGGAGCTTTTTTGATTTCTTCTAACAACTGATTCATCAATCGAAACAGATGAGGAATTTGATGCATCAACAATGTTGTTTGTTTGTTGAATGTGTTTAAACAAAAAGTCACAGTCACAACTATTCACCTTTTTCTTAACAATCATCGTATAACTTAATTAATCCAGTGTTGTGACTTTTTTTAAAATTAAATAATATTTCTTTTACGGTTATAAATTGTGTATATCATTTAGTTCCTTATTATTTATTAACGAACCATTTTTAGGAGAATCATGACTTTTCACCACCCTCTATTGCCACAAGTGCTCAATCCCTACATCCAACCATCGACATGTTGAGAATAGGGAATAAATAGAATGCTAATTAAATATTAAATAAGAATTAAAAATTTAAAGTCGACCAAACCAAATCAAACAAAACATAAACATAGATTTTTGAATCCCTTATAGGTAGATCCAATATAAAGAAGGAAAATACATACGCTAAAAGAAAGAAAAAACATAACCTAATTATTATTACTACTATTATTATTATCATTACTATTATTATTATTATTATTACTATTGTTATTGTCAACCGAATAATTTTCACCCGACAGCAGTAGAGCCCTCCTCAGCCTTGCTCCAAAGTAGGCCAAATTCCTATGGAGTTCCCGCAAGGACTCGATATGAATCTTCTTGTACGAATCTAGATTAGCCATATGTATATTATAAGTGTAGTAGAATGAACAAGTGAGAGTAAGGAAGGGAGTAAGGAAAGGAGGCCGGAGGAACCTATTTATAAATGATTGAATTGAAAGGGGTGATTTAGTCAAACAAAATTTCACAACTGTTCATATCCCTTAGTTAAATAAAACTGGTGACTTTTTGAATATGTAAATTAAAAAAAATGGATCTAAATACTACATTTTATTTTTTATTATATTTCAGAAAGAAAAGAAAATTATTTTAAAATAAATCTAACAGATGGGTAATTTATTCCAAAATATATTCCATCTGTCAGATAACTTACAACATATTGACAATCTGTTGCAACAGATGGATATATCAGTTTGCTTTTCCAAGATGTGGCATCTGTTGCAACTTGCTAGTCATCTGTTTATTCAATTTAAGCCATAGATGGGCTAGAAAGAATAAGGTGCGTGCAGATGGATCCACTATTATATGAGCGTGATTTAAGTAGTATTACTGATAAGGTCACCGGGATAACACACACAAAGTACAATATTTTTGTGAATGTAGTTTTTAACCGATTAGGCACTGATCATTCAAACAAGATCCTGCATTGTATAGTTAAGTTTGATGGGTTCGAATTGATAAGGTTGAGGGCCTGTTGAAGATGGTACAGATACCCTGTTACAAATTACTGACGGTTGTCGCTCGTGTTTATGCGTGTCAAGTTTTAAGAAGGGATCAATATTTGGTGTCATTGCAGAAAACCAATAGCGATTGAACTTAACTTTAAGTGTGCATTGGACTTTGAGAACACCTTCGAAGCCTCGCACTGCATCAAACAAGAATGAAAAACCAATAGAAATTCCCTGGCCTAAATTTATATGGAGGGGTTGATTGAGAAGATGATTATACGCCAGAAGAAGCCGAAGGAGAATGCGTGCAAGGGAAAGGGGAGTTGTTGAAAGACTATATCATCTGAGAGTTAATTGAAGAAGATGCATAGGGTAGAAAGTAACTTCTAGCGAATCTGGCCGATGGAATTATTTTAAAACCAGAGAAATCTGAATCAAGTGCAAATATAAAAGTGTATCTGATAATGTAAATTCGTTTATTGTCTCTCTGAAATAAAAATAATACAGATGGACACTTTGCTAGGGAGCTGTGACTAGGTAGCGTGGTCGGGATTATCACCTAGATAGAAAATAGCAGTAGACTAAGAAAACAGCCTTAAGGTCATCGAGGGTTGAAATGATGTACAGTAAGTCTAGAAAACTTGCGCCAACAACAACTGTAGTTAAAGTAAGGAATCTAAGCGAAGGCAACAATTTTTGAATTTTAAATTGCATCTCATGCCTTTTTGTTTGTGTTTCCGATTAGGTCCACTGGTGTTGACCTGATCGGAACCACAGACGTGATTGAAAGGCAAATTGAGTATCATTACTTCCTTAGAAATATGGATTAATTGATTGTGTTTTATATCCTTAGCATGCTTTCAATATTTCTTGGAGAAGATTAGAGGCCTGTTCTAGTTTGTGAATTTCGATAATTTTCAAGCTTGCCTCTAGCTTGCTGATTCTATATTCAAGATGGTCGTTGCTGTCTTCGAAGTTGGTATAGAGTTCCTGATCTCTTGTGAGCTCGATCAGGAACACTAACTTCAAAGTTGTGGCATTGAAGAAGGCCTTCAGAACACTTTCTTTAGAAGCCTGAAAGGATACATGGAGGGTTGTTGTGTTTATTTTAGGTCAAAATATGTTGATTCACACTGAAGATGTGTTCCCAACAGTTGAACAACACATTTTTATCGAGCATTTCTCAATGCAGCTTGCTCAAATAATTTGATAAATTAATAAGAAAGAAGTTACATAGCGTGTGATCTAAATCGACTCTACCAAGCCTATCAAACGTTATGTAACTCTAGGATCATTACTCTATCAAAAAAATTTGACCGAGTTAGTGCACAAATCAAATTAGCTCAATCTCTCAACCTTTCTACTGATCGCTCTTCTCCAATATAGATGACAAGATATCTGTTATGCAAAAGTCTACACCATCACCAGAAATACTTGCCAGGGTGCAAGTCTTTAGAAGGCATCAACAGTAATCTCTCAATATCAAGTGATATTGAGAGATTCCTAGTCATGACTTCTCAATACGTTAGCTACGTCAAGAATTTCTGCCGATGATAAGATATCTGCCATGCGAAAGTCTACACCGTCAGCGGAAATTCTTACTAGAGCGAACATCTTCAGAAGGTATTATTAGTAATCTCTCAACATCAAGGAAGTCTTATACGAAAGTCTTCAGAAGATAATCAAAAATAAAAAAGTTTTTAGCAATGACTACACATAATTACGGCATCAACAACCTCACCAGATTCACTCCTCATACAAAAACAAAGGCAAAAATATTTTCATTTGCATTTGCATGTTATTTATTTAACAAACCAAACAAAAAGGAACTAAATCTAGCATTTAATTCATCTTTGTTTGGTTTGTTAAATAAATAACATGCGAATGCAAATAAAAATATTTCTGCCTTTTGTTTTGTATGAGAAGTGAATCTGGTGAGGTTGTTGATGATAATTATGTGTAATTATTGCTGAAAACTTTCTTATTTTTGAATGTCTCCTGAAGACTTTAGTACAAGACTTCCTTGATATTGAAAGATTATTAATAATGCCTTCTGAAGACTTTCGCTCTGTCAAGAATTTCTACTGACGGTATTGACTTTTGCATGCTGGATATCTTGTCATCAACAGAAATTCTTGCCGTAGCAAAAGTCTTGGGAAGGCATGACTAGGAATCTCTTAATATCACTTGATATTGAGAGATGACTGATGATTCCATCTGAAGACTTACGCCCTAGCAAGCATTTCTAGCGACGGTGTAGACTTTTGCATTGCAGATATCTTGTCATCTATATTGGAGAAGAGCAATCAGTAGAAGGGATGAAAGATTGAGATCGTTTGAGTTGTGCACTAACTCAAGCCAATTTTTTTGCTAGGGTAATGAGCCTGGAGTTATGTAACGTTTGATAGGCTTGGTATAGTCGGTTTAGATTACACTCTATGTATCTCCTTTCTTATTAATTTATCAAATTATTTGAGCAAGCTGCATTGAGCAACGCTCGATAAAAGTATGTTGTTCAACTGTTGGGACCACATCTTCAGTGTACATCAACACGTTTTGACCTAAAACAAACACAACGACCCTCCATGTATCCTTTAAGGCTTCTAAAGAAAGTGTTCTGAAGGCCTTCTAAAATGCCACAACTTTGAAGATGGTGTTCCTAATAGAGCTCACAAGAGATCAAGAAATCTTGACCAACTTAGAATATGGCAACGACAAGCTTGAATATAGAATCATCAAGCTGGAGGCAAGCTTGGAAATTATCAAAATTCACAAACTAGAGTAGGCCTCTGATCTTCTCCAAGAATGTTGAAAGCATGCTAAGGCTATAAAACACAATCAATTATAACCATATTTCTATGGAAGTAATGATACTCAATTTTCCTTTCAATCACGTTTGTAGTTCTGATCAGGTCAACAACAGTAGACCTAATCGAAACCACAAACAAGAAGGCATGGGATACAATTTAAAATTCAAAAATTGCTGCCTTCACTTAGATTCCTTACTTTAACTGCAGTTGCTGTTGGTGTAAGTTTTCTAGACTTACTGTACATTATTTTAACACTCGATACCCTTAAGGCTGCTTTCTTAGTCTTCTGCTATTTTCTATCTAGGTGATAATATCGAGCACGCTGCACTATTTTTCTCTTAGAGAGACAACAAACGAATTTAAATTACCGATACACTTTTATCTTTGCACTTGATACATATTTCTCATGTTTTAAGATAATTTTATTGTCCAGATTCGCTAGAAGTTACTTTCTATCCTATGTCTCTTTTTCAATTAGCTATCAGATGATATAGTCTTTCATCAACCACTAATTTTCCCTCAAAGGCATTCTCCTACCGTAACTACTGGTGTATAATCATTACCCCGAGAAACCCAACCATATAAATTTGGGCTAGGGCAATAACTATATTGGTTTCTCATTCTTGTTAGATGTAGTTCTAGGCTTCAAAGGCCTTCTCAGAGTCCAATGCACCCTAAAAGTTAGTCTAATCGCTATTGAATCTTTTTACAATGACACTAAAACTAAATTCCTTCACAATGCTTGACAAATAAATATGAGCAACAACCGACATTAAATCTTAACAGGGTATCAGAACCATATTCATCGTCCCTCAGCCTTATCAGTTCGGACCTACCAAACTTAACTGTAAAATTACAGATATCTTGTTTGAATGATCTATGACTAATTGGTAAAAACAACATTCACAAAATCAGTGTACTCTATGTGTGTTTCCACGATAACATTATCAGTAATACATACCTCCCACATATGAAGTGGTTCCATCTACATGCAGCTTATTCCTTCGAACCCATCTTTATTTTAGCCTCTTGTGATGGTCAGGCAAAAGTTGATCAACTTTCAGTTCCTTATATCTACAAAGAAGAGAAAGAAAATTAATGTCACAGAAATAATATTATCCATCTGTTGCAATGGATGTAGTCTGTTGTATCTGATGAGGAGTCTGTTCCATCAGATAAAGAATCTGTTGCATCAGATATGTAGTCTGTTGCAATAGATGTGGAGTCTATTGCAACAGATTTGGAGTCCGTTGGAATACATCAAACCAGCCTTGCTAGTGGTTTGATTTGTTCCAACAATTGCTCCGTCTGTTGCAACATCAACAACAACATAAACTACAAAGAAACAACAAATAAAAAACATCAACAACAAAGAAAACAACAACATTTGTTCCAACAACATCATCAACAACAAAGAAGAAACGTCCTATGTTCCAACACCATCAACAACACCACACCACAAGTTCCAACAATGCCAACCCCACCAACAACATCAATAACAAAGAAACAAACAAAATATATACAAAAAATGATACTGCTAACAAGGTTTTTAAATTTCTCCCAACAGATGACGTTTTTCGCATATTGTAATAAAAATTCTTGGTTCGTTTATTCAACAATTAAAAGTTTCTTCAATTTTTTTAAATAAATATGATATGGGTAAATGGTAATTAAATAAAAAATAGATGTAAATAACTTGCAAAGAAGAAAACGAGAATGAAAGAGCAATAGTGAACCATACCTTATCGTCAAAAGAGGATCAAAACAACAATTTCAGTCAAGGAATCTAAGATATGGATTGTTTTAGATCCGAAAGGATCTTTATGAGAAAGTGAAGAGAAAAAAGACTGTGATAACCCGAAATAGGAGATAAAAAAAAGATGAGAGACGAATAAAATAAATTTAGGGTTGTAGGAGAGATGGGATAATTCTAATTTCTGGATGTACTACCCTTAATATTAAATAACTAAATAAAGTGTATTTATTCAAATTTATGTTTTCAAAGCATAATTAATAAGGCTAATTTGGTAAAATAAACCCCTAATTAATATTTTCTTAATGGGTGTGCCAAGTCAATAGAGACCAACTAATATGAAATGGAGGAAGTATTAGGGGTTTTAATATTCATTAATTAATATTCATTAATAATTTGAGGGGCACGAGAAAGAAAATGGGTGATATTGAAAAGACAAGACAAGACTACTCAATAAGATTTTTGAGTTATCCAAGAAATATTTTTTACCGCCTTTAGTAGTACTACTTTATCTACTCGGACAGAAGCTTACTTTAAAATTAAAAGAAAAAAAATTTCAAACAGATATGTCGTCTGTTGCAACAAATATAAATATCTGTTTGAAAAATCCCAACAGCTCAGTCATCTGTGACAACAGATGTAAATGTCCATTTGATAACTAAATTAGATATGTCATCATTTACAATATATATTAATATCTGTATGAAAATTTTCAACAGCTCAGTCATCTTTCAGAACAAATGCAAATGTCTATTTGATAATTAAATCAGATATGCCATCTGTTGCAACAAATATGATTATCTTTTTGAAAATATCCAACAACTCAGTCGTTTGTTGCAAAATATTTCATTGCAATTGATTTAGGTGGAACTAGGGATGAATGAATGAGCTCACAGGGTCAATAACAACTTCAATTGAGTCGTTGCATTTGTATGGTGTTGGTATTGCGTTTATCCCAACCCGAGTCATCGATTAATTACTCTGTGTTGAAATAAGTTCTCATTAACTTAATGTTAAGATTAATAGTATGTAAATTGATTTAGGAGGAACTAGGTATGAATGAATGAGCTCACAGGGTCAACAATAACTTCAATTGAGTCATTGCATTTGCGTGGTGTTGGTATTGCGTTCATCCCGACCCGAGTCGTTGATCGATCACTCTGAGTTGAAATGAGTTCTCATTAACTTAATGTTAAGATTAATAGTACCTAACTTGATTTATGGATGAATGAATGAGCTCACAGGGTCAACAACAACTTCAATTGAGTCGTTGCATTTGTATGGTGTTGGTATTGTGTTCATCCCGATCCGAGTCGTCAATCGATCACTCTGAGTTGAAATGAGTTCTTATTAACTTAATGTTAAGATTAATAGTACCTAAATTGATTTAGGTGGAACTAGGGATGAATGAATGAGCTCATAGGGTCAATAAGAACTTCAATTGAGTCATTGCATTTGCATGGTGTTGGAATTGCATTCATCCCGACCCGAGTCGTCGATCGATCACTCTGAGTTGAAATGAGTTCTCATTAACTTAATGTTAATAATAATAGTGCCTAAATTAATTTAGGTGGAACTAGGGATGAATGGATGAGCTCACAGGGTCAACAACAACTTCAATTGAGTCGTTGTATTTGCATGGTGTTGGTATTGCGTTCATCCCGACTCGAGTCGTCGATCGATCACTCTGAGTTGAAATGAGTTCTCATTAACTTAATGTTGAGATTAATAGTACCTAAATTAATTTAGGTGGAACTATGGATGAATGAATGAGCTTACAGGGTCAACTACAACTTCAATTGAGTTATTGCATTTGCATTGTGTTGGTATTGCGTTCATCCCAACCCGAGTCGTCGATCGATCACTCTTAGTTGAAATGAGTTCTCATTAACTTAATGTTAAGATTAATAGTACCTAAATTGATTTAGGTGGAGCTAGGGATGAATGAATAAGCTCACAGGGTCAACAACAACTTCAATTGAGTCATTGCATTTGTATGGTATTGGTATTGTTTCATCCCGATCTGAGTCGTCGATCGATCACTCTGAGTTAAAATGAATTCTCATTAACTTAATGTTAAGATTAATATTACCTAAATTGATTTAGGTGGAACTAGGAATGAATGAATAATCTCACAGGGTCAACAACAACTTCAATTGAGTCGTTATATTTGCATGGTGTTGGTACTGCATTCATCCCGACCTGAGTCGTTGATTGATCACTCTAACTTTAAATGAATTCTCATTAACTTAATGTTAAGATTAATAGTACCTAAATTGATTTAGGTAGAACTAGGGATAAATGAATGAGCTCACAGGGTCAATAATAACTTCAATTGAGTCGTTGCATTTGTATGGCGTTGGTATTGCGTTCATCCCGACTTGAGTCATCGATCGATCACTCTGAGTTGAAATGAGTTCTTATTAACTTAATGTTAAGATTAATAGTACCTAAATTGATTTACGTGGAACTAGGGATGAATGAATGAGCTCACAGGGTCAACAACAACTTTAATTGAGTCGTTGCATTTGCATGGTGTTGGTATTGCGTTCATCCCGACCCGAGTCGTCGATCGATCACTCTGAGTTGAAATGAGTTCTCATTAACTTAATATTTTAAAAACTATATCTTTTGAAATTTTAAAAATTAATTAAGATCAATTCAGACCAAATTAATAATTTCAAAACTTGTCATTCTTTTCCAAAATTACAAATCATCCATTTGCAGGAATTTTTTTTCCTCATTTCAAATCTCAAGTTCTTTCTCCTGTTTCTCTCTCTCTCTCTCTCTTAATAATACAAATAACAACTACTCAACATATTGCTCAACCCTTCAAAATAGATTGATTTTCTTCCTATTTTCGACCACATAGTTGATATTTTAGGCTTCATTCTCGCTTGTATCCGTTGTCTTCTCTGTCTTCATAGGTAACAGAGTTTGAAAAGAGTTCTACATTTGTTCTTTATTCTAAAAATTAAAGCTTTTTAGTTAATGATGAAAACGAAGACTTTTAGTTGTATTATATTCGAGAATGGGTTAACAATTTTGTATTTTGATGCTAAAAAAGTAGGAAGCACCCGAGAAAAGTCTAGTTTTTGTCTCATTGTTTTATTGACTGTCGTGGTATTGTTGGATGGTGTTTGTGGTATTTTTGGTGGCAGTTTTTGGTGATGACGTCGGTGGTCTTGGTGTTGGTATTGGTATTGGTATTGGTATTGGTGGCATTGGTGGTGGTGTTAGTGGCATTGGTGGTGACATTGGTTATGGTGGTGGTGGTCCATCTATTGCAATCGGTGGAGGATCTGTTGGGAGATATTAAATAGGTCTTCAAACAGATTTCCCATCTATTCCAACTGATGGGTTATCCGTTGGAGTATTTTTTTTAATGGGGCGTAGAATAATTTATTGAGATTTGTCTTACCTTTTTTAAAAAAATTTATGCAGACATCAGATGCAATATATTTTTTGTTTTTCTATTGTTTGTAGTTAAAAGATGTCTCCCAAAGAAAAGAAACTAAAAGTGGAGAAAGTGGATCAACTTCTAATCACCAATCAAAAAAGGCTAGAGTACAGATAGATTCGGAGGAACTTCCAGAACAATCTCAGTCAGGGCAAAATGAAGCTGAGGAAAGTGATAACTCCTTCTCACCAATGTGGCGTGAAAAAATATTGAAATCCCAGAATGATTCTGTCAAAACCATTTGTATTGACAAGTTTTGAGTTGCGATGCCGATGAATAGCCCTAACGCAGTATTTGGTGATCTTGTACTTAAATGTCAGTTGGGAAACCTTTTGACGAACTTAGGAGTATTATGAAGAATGAAAACATAGATGGAATTTTAAAGAAGAGCTGCTTTGCATACTTTCTTCAGCTGTCTGAGGACCACACTCTCCGTTTCCCAATGAGCATGGTATATGGCCTTCTCAAGCACAGGATCAAGTATGCGGGGGATGATAAAGATTCGAAGGAGGGCGGAAAAGAGATGGACGAAGTCTGGATCAACTACTATGGCATGTCTGTTTATTTTGGATTGAAAGAGTTTACCATAGTGACGGGCTTGAGATGTGATCATCCAGAAGAACATCTCTTCAAGAAAACACCCCACAAAGGGTCCAACAAATACAAGGTAAAAAAATATGGGTTTTTGGGCATTGTTGGACCTAGCTACAAAGAGGACGATTTGATGGTAGATCTCAAGAATAAAAACATACCAAATCACTACAGTGAGAATGAACTGATTTATAGTTTGCACTGCATAAAAATGTCTGGTCTTGTAATATTAGCATATGGTAGCTTGCCAACTAATTTCTTTAGGAAGTTACAACATGTAAAATCTGATCACCAGTAAACCATTAACCTGTCATAATATGCTGACATTAATCGTACATTGAACTCCAAGGGGGTAGGAGTAGGCTTAGCACCACTGAGACCTGTGTCATTGATTTAACTCGAGAATGTACTTCTCTGGTTCAAGATAACACTTGAACTTGATCTCAGTACTTCAATTCCTAAGAAATACTTGAGTTGACTTAGATCCTTCAATTTAAAATTTTGATGTAGAGTTTTCTGAGCTACATTAATCAACTGATCATTGCTCCCAGTGATGAGAAGATCATTAACATACACTAGAAGAATTACTATGTCTAAGCTTTCTTAAGATTAAAGAGCGAATAATCATGTGCACTTTGAGAGAAACCAACATCTAACAATGCAAAAGTCAACTTGATGTTCCATTGCCTAGAAGCCAGCTTCAAACCATATAAGGATTTAAGAAACTTGCAAACTTTAGTCTTTCCTGGTTGCTTGAAACTTTCAGGTAGGGCCATATACACCTTTTCATCTAGTTCACCGTAAAGGAAAACATTATATACATCCATTTGAAACACGTTCCAGCCTTTAGATGTAGCTAAAATAATGACACACCTCACTGTTACCATCTTGGCAATAGGAGAAAGATACCATGATAGTCCAAGCCTTTTAGATGACTATAGCCCTTTGCAACCAACCTTGCTATATATCTTTACACTTTACCATTTTCTGGTCATTTGATCTTATACACCCATTTAGATCTAACTGTAAGCTTTCCAGGTGGCAAATCAACTACCTCCTAAGTTTGATTGTCTTCAAAAGTTTGGATCTCCCGTTTCATAGCTGCAATCCATCTATCATCCTTTTCTGCCTCCCTGAAAGTCCTAGGATCCACCAGATTAGTAAGTTTGCTCACATACCACTGATATTGAGGAGTAACATGATCATTTGATAGGTAATTAGCCATATGATATCTGGTACTACTTGAGACCTTTTGATAGCAGAAAAATCCTTTAGCCAGGCTGAGGACAATCCTCTACAACAGGTGATGGAACAATAGCTATAACTTAATTTTGTAATGTCTCATCTGTAATCGGGGTCGAACAACCCTGTCCTTCTTTTAGTGATGATGATATGGCAGTCTTAAGTATACAATCAATCGAATTTTAATTATTGATGTCCATATTTGGATATAAATCATGCATTATCTCCCAAGGAGAGCCATGTAAAGCTGGAAACGAGGAGGAAATATCAGGCTTAGCATCAGTAAGAGGAAAAACATCTTCTATGAAAGACACATCCCTAGACATAAAGATCTTGCATATGGAAATATCCAGTAATATATAGCCTTTATGCAATTCTGAGTGTCCTAACAAGATAGTAGGAGAAACTTTTAATGAAATTGTATCCCCCCTTTGTAAGATTGAGGCATGGCAAAAGCACCCTATGACCCTTAGGTGTGACAATATAGGCGTTTTGTAATAAAATAGTTCATAAGGAGTCTTATCATCTAGAACTGATCATGGTAGTTTATTCATTAAGTGTACTACAACCTTAACACAATATCCCTAAAACTTGATAGGTAGCTTTGAGTGAAATTTGATAGCTCTGGCAATATAAAGAATATGTCTATGTTTTCTTTCAACTATGCCATTATGCAGTGGAGTATAAGGACAACTACTCAGATATATTATCCCCAAATATTGAAACAACTCAATACACCGATGGTTATAAAACTAAGCACCATTGTCTGAGATCACAATCTTAACATGAAAGTCAAATTGAGTTTTGGTTATTAATCGAAAATTTTTGAAAGCAACAATAGTTTCAGACTTTAATTACAAAAAATAAACCCATACAAATGTACTATGATCATCTACAACTGTAAAAAAGTTATCACAACCCAAACAAGGGCCTGGCCGTGATGGGTATCCCAAGCTATCCAAGGCCAGAGAAGACCCCTAACTTTATCTCAAGAGAACATTAATTTGGTGAAACCTATGTCACCCATTTCAACAATGCCCCAATTCAATTCTAAAAGCTATCAATTTAAGCATGAATAACCCATTAAAAAAAAGAAAAAAGTAATTCAAGTATTAACAAATGAAAACCCTCAACACAAGTTCAAACCTATTATTCAAAACACATAATATTGAATAAATTGATGCCACAATGTAAAATACAAGTTAAAAAATGAGTAACATGCCTAAAAATTACAAGAATATAAAGTTTAAAACCCAAAGAATGGAATCCTTACGAAACCCCTTTAATTTCTTAACTTGGGTGTTAGAGAAGAGAGAACAATGTAAAGCTAAGTGAATTTGGGGGTTTTATGGGATGGGGGGACGTTTATGATGTTTTTAAAGTGAAAAGGACCAAAAATCCCCCAGCCCATGCTAACAAAACAAAATTGCATAAAACTTATGTAGTAGGGTAGCATACCGCTATCGCGGAGGTTCGCCAGTGTGCCATGCTCTTATCGTGGAGGCTAAGTGGCGTGCCATGCCACTATCGCTAACCCTCACTGCATCGGGGTCTTGAAATGGTCTCGATCCCTTCTAAAAATTTCAAAACTTTTCCCAAACACCCCTTGTCATATTTCACGTTAAAAATTAACATTACACATATGGAAATATCAAAGATAAATTGGTTGAAATTTATGGGGTCTTACAAAAGTAATGCTACTTGTAAATAGTAGGGACTTTATATGGTTCCCAATGATCCATGCCAAGAAAATCCAATAATGCAGATGCTTTAAAATTACTGAAAGGGAAAGAAAGTCTAGCTTGTTTAGCTAATGGAAAAATAGGTCAGGTATGAAGTATCTCATAATTATTACTACATTACATCAAATTTAGATGCTTTAAAGTTTTAGAAGAAGGATGTCCAAGTCTGGAATGCCATAACTTGACATCAGATTTTGTCACATTTGTAGCCACTGTTCTTCTTGAGTTATATCTTTCATTTTCTAGATGCTTTAGTCCAGTTCTATTTTTGAAGATGTACAAAATCATTTTTGTTACCAATCCCCCTGACCCTACCACTAAAGAGGTCCTAAAAGACACAAAAATTAAGGTAAAAGGATAAAAAACACGATAATTCCCTTGTGATTTTGGAGACATATAACAATTTGAATTTGAAATATTGCACTAATAGAATATTATCCATTGCTTTATCTTCAAATATGTATGCTTTACAATATGAGTTACTTTCACCTTATCTTATGTAGGTAAATGAACCTGATCTCTCTGTGACTTAGCCATGTTATGGATATCTTTCAACATACATCTACTGGATGTTATATGGTGAGAAGTACCGAATCTACTATCCAAGAAGAATTATGTGACATTAAACAAGTTATGATAGTTGACATAGAGACCTGCTTAGTTCTGTGGTATCTTTGTATATCATATTTAAGATATGTCTGTATTCTTCTTTAGTAAGGCTTATCCTTTTGCAAGAACAACATTATTTCCCTCATAGATGGTTGATGCCTTTCTAGTTGATGTTATGTGAGTATGATCATATGATCCACTAGGGATTTTGTTTGCTGCAAAGTTATCTCCAATTTCTCCTTGAGAAATATGTCCATGTTTACTATATCTATGACCTGCACTACTACCAGATTTTTGGTGGTTGGTCATATTTTTGAAATTAAAATTTCTATTTTCAAGTTTTTTTCTTTGCTTCCAATCTACTAGATATCCTATTAGCTTATAGTAGCTTTCTTTGGTGTGGCCAGTGAAGTTGCAGAATTCATATTTATTCCTTTATACTATTCTCTTCCCTGATTCCTATCTACAACGATAGAAATTTGATTTGGCTTCCCAACCATAGTGGCTACACATGTCGAGTGTTGTATTTTATCCTCTATCAGAATAGTAATACTTGATTTATGGTAGGAGCAGTTCCTTTCAATGGAATCTTCCTTCGTGCTTGATCATATGAATAATTCAATCCACTTAAAAATTATATCAACTTGATTTGCGATAGGTGATCCATATAATTCATTGATCTTGGACAATCACAACTAGGTGAAGGTATAACAACATCATACTTATTCCATAAGGTCTGTAGTTTTGTGTAATATTGAGATACAAAATTAGTACCTTGTGAGAGTATGGTAATTTCTTGATGCAATAGATATACACACATTCAATTTACCTTTTCAAATCTTTCCTGCAAATCAGTCCATACAACATAAGCACTCGTAGCATATACAATTCCAATGAGGAGAACTTTGCTCACTGTGTTTATCAGCCATGACAGTATAATTACATAGTATATCTACCATTGCTCATGCAAGTCATCTCTGTATGATTCCTTTTACCCTGTCCCTATAACAAATCCATACTTCCATTTTTCTAATAATGAAATTTTCATTGATATATTCCATATTCTTTAATTCTTAGTTCCTATCAACTTAATTAGAATTAGTATAGACTCATAACACCTGAAGATCCGATGAATAGAGGATCATTTTGAATAACTTTGGTGCCATTATTCACCACAGTTTTGCTACAATTGTGTGGCTAGAAGATATCTAAACTCCAGTATGATTAACCAGCTGGATGATGCCTAAACTCAACTGAAGTTTAGTGTAGAGACAACCAGTATAGCTGCTCTAATACCATATGAAAATTTATCCTATCCAACTAAGACTCCATTAATGGAACTTTTAGAAGAAGAAGGAAGAAGAATAGAGGGAGAATTTTATAACTGCCTTGCAAAAAATATACAAAGTAGTGTATACTCAGTCTTTTATAGACTGAGTTAGAAGAGGAAAATATCTATTAACTAACTTCTTCTAGAATCTTCATGTGACAGCTCACTATTCTAACAACCAACTGATGAGAAACTAACTAAAACTAATCGCAGTAAAAACAATGATAATCAATGGTACAGTGAGACAAGTAATAGTAAAAAATGATCAGCAACAAGAAGTAAGTATGCAAATACATTTTGAATCATATTATAAGATCAATTATAACTGGATTGATTTTGCAGATGGTAACTCAATTTTCTTTTTACTGTCGTAAAATTATTAAACTATTCTTATAGTAAAAAATTCTCGTTAACTCAATTTTATTTTTATTGTAGTAAAATTATTAAACTATTCTTTATATTTAAAAAGTCACTCAATTTTACCTAGCATTTTATAAAGGCATAAAACTCATTTTTTTTAATCCAAAGCCACTTAATTTTTTGGCTCAGTATGAAAGAAAGTGTAACACCCCACATTTTTGAGTTAGAATTCGAACCATCATTCTTACATGTATAAACCTGAACCCAATTATTTTTATATAAATACAAGTGTCATGATCATTTACCTAGTGTGTAAAGTGCTCTCTCTATGAAGAATGTTCATAGAAAACACTTAGAGCAAAGTTGAGTTGAGAACTTTTGTTATCGACTGAATTTTGGTATTTGATACAACAAGGGTCAACTTTATATGTATATGACTTTAAGAATATATTAAGTTTTGTATCTCAAGAATCATCAAATGAAATATAATTTAGTCAACTTTCCAACGCATTCAATTTTTCCTTAATCCGATACCCGAGCGAAAAGTTATGAGCATTTTCGCAAGCAAACCAGTAAGGATCCGCGATGAGAGAGTGGCATGCTCTGTATGCTCCATGTTAAGGGTGTGGCACGTCCATGTTACCAAAAAACTAAAACTCACATTTCTCTTTAGATTTTCAAAGGAAAACTAGTTATTTATATCCTAAATCATCCTATAACTAGTAGTAATGTGTTTTCCCTCATCTTATAACCCAAATACCATCATATTTTCTTCCCAAATTCTCAAAAACACCAAATAAAGGTTCTTCTTCAAAATTCAATCTTCCAAGTCTTCGAATTCAAGTTCTTCTCAAATTTCTTTTGTCAAAAAGACATGTTGAAAAATCCCTATATTAATGATTATTATTTTGTATCGATTTACTTGTTATTTACGTATTTTTGAATAATTGATTTGAACAAGGGTTGAGAAAATTTAGTTGTGAAAGTTTTAAATTGGTTTTAACGAATATTTTTATATGATTGGTGATATTATGGTTAACAAAAATTATGGGTTTGCACAATAACATTATGAACCTCAACCCACTTCATGTTTTGGGTGATTTTTAACTAAATGATTGAAAGGATACATTTCATTATATAAATTTTAAAATTTTGAATGTTATAAATGATTGAAATTATGACTTTCAAGTCCTTTGAAAAATCTTTAAATTAAGATGATAAACACAGATGATACCCAGCTTTTGAATTGTTAAAAGTGTTTAGCATTATGACTTGCTTTGAGATTTTTACACACTTTAATGATGAATATGATTATGATTTTAAATGATGAGGTTAAGGAGTCATTAATTTTGTATGATAATGTTGTTTTGGTATGATATGAATGACTTACAAGTCTTGGTGTGATGATACTAATATAAATATGCCTAATGAACGACTCCATGATTAATGTTATGTGAAAAGTGTTTTAATAGGACTCTAAAGGGAATTATATATAAAGCTTCACCGTGAAGGCGTAAGTCCTTGTGACCATGCCTAAGTTCTCGTGACCAACGCCCGAGCCCTATATTTGTCGGTATAGTGATGTTGTACCTTAACTAGATGACCAATTAGTATCCTCAAAATGAAGATAGTCCTTAACATGAGGGCAATATCTATGATGGATCAATCTATTGATGACTCCTGCCTAATCTCAGTACGTGTAGCCATCATAGATTAGGGCCCCGCCAGTTGGAGAGTACTGGAACCATAAGATCGTGGGTAAATAGATGACGTTGAAAGCTACATAGTTCAGGACTAAGTTTTAAATAATGATGTATCATGTCCCTTGCCCCTACCCTAACATCCTATTATCTTGATGGTTGTTGAGTATATGTTTTATGATTGATTTTAGTTAATTGCATATTTTATCCCTTTTCTTAAGTTGCATGCCAGTACTTGCCGTATTGACCATCTTCAAATGCTATATCATTTCATGATGTAGGTTTGAAGGCATTTTTTTCATGGTTCTATGCAACTCTGGGACACTCATATTCTCTTTGGACATATGGTGATAAGTGGTAAGCCCTCCATCATCTGGAAGATAATTATTTATTTCTCTTATATTTTTATTCTATCATTTTATGGTTTTTATGGCATAGTCAGAGTCATGTCCCGACTTAGGAGTTATTTTTAAAGTTAGAGGCTTCGTAGACGGTGGTGGATTATATGTTTGTATTTTTTTCTTTAGATTTTGTATATTACTTTATTTAAAATGCTAAAGTTCGTATATTATGGGCCCATTTTCGCAACTTTATTTGTGACTATGCTTATGATATAATGCTAAGGGATCATCTCAGGCCTTTATTGATTTAGGATGTTCATAATGGACAAGACCCCAGTTTGGGTCGTGACAAACTTGGTATCAAAGCATGGTTTAAGGTCCCAGGGTATTTATGAAGCTATGTCTAGTAGAGTCTTACTTATGAGTGTGTTGTGTACCACACTTATAACAGGAGGCTACCCAAAATTTAGGAGATGTTTCTCATTCTTTCATACTCTAGATCGTGCAATAGTGTTATCCATATAAAAGTTATTTGAAAATTCCTTTCTTGCTTTATTTTTCTTGGCTATGTCTCATTATCGAGGTTATATAATTGAAAAAGCTTAGATTTTAAATAATGCGGTCTTTTCCAATTGAGTCATAAAAAAGTTATGAAATGGCACAAGAACTTGAAAAAAGTCCATTATTGCATCAAAGTGTACTGATTCAAGTATATACCTCTATATTCATAAATCTTTCTTTTCATCCCAAGGTAAGATGTGTATTCAGTTTCTTTCAAAAACATTATTGCAGATGTCTCGCTTAAAGAAAAAAATATGTATCTGAATACTGGGATAATATTCCAACCTAAGAGGTTGTATAAATTAGGGTGTTATGACCTATGAGTAATAAGATAATCCCAAGGTTAATGATATGAAGTCATTTATTTAGAAGTCAGAGTGATGTGAAAAATATGGTTGTATTTGTGTAAGCATTGAGTGAGTGTTGAGGGTGCTATGTTCTTATGGTGATTGGATATGGTTGTTGAAGGACTTGTATATTTTATGTTAGTTAGTAGAGAGAGTAATTAGTGATGATAATTTAGAATTTGCTTGAAATAAGATTGGCTGATAATTTATAAATTTAGTATTCAATTTGGAAATCGTAGAAGGTTGGAGAGGGGGGGAGAGAGGGGCTTAGTTGTGTTTATGGAATTTTGAAGGTAGTTTAAAGATATGCCTGGGTAAGTAGATGTGATATAAGTAAGGAGAATGTGATAATAGACCGTAATGAGTTATGTTATAAGATTAATAGACTATCCTGATTATGTGGTTTTACTACACCGAGGGTCCCTTGATTTTTATCAAGTAGTTGTAAGTCAGTTTAGTAGGTGAGAGGATATGTAGTAAATTTTAAGGTGTAGTAGTACTGCTAGGGAGAAGATGTGCTTGTAGGTCGTAGTTAAGTAAAATAAGGGATTTATGTTGATTTTTATATTTAACGGACTAGTATATTATGTGAGATATTTCATCGGTGGTACATAATTGATGCTAGACACTAAGTTTGTACTTTAGATGTTGATTGTGGTGATAAGAATGTTAGCTCGAGGAAAGTGACACGAGATTTATGGAAGTAAATTGGTAGGCTTGATATGATGTGTGCAATAGTCTAGGTTAATAATTTACAAAAAGTTTGAGTGGATAATTGTGATATATATATCTATAAATATATATGAGGACTAGTGTTGGAACAATGAATTATAGCTAGATCATTAGATGGATAAGAGCCTTAAGTTATAAGAACAAGGTGTTCTCAGTCTTGAGTTATAAGTGCCGTGTGTACTTAGTTCATGTTTTTGAATTTCTTAGTATGGAGAAGGCTAGGGGGTTGTTATATGGTGTTCTATAGAGCTGAATTAAGGAAAATATAGATAGATGATGTAAGCCTTTGGTATAGTTTAAATGATTTTGTTAAATTGTGAGATTATGAGATTAAAGGTTTAATGTTAGTAAATAATGAGTGGAGAATGGATGGTTGGGTGTTACTTAATGTAGATGTGTGTGCCCATGAGAGTTTTAATTATAGGGTGATGGATATAAAAGCTAGTGAAAGCTAAGATTAATATCCCTAAAGGGAATGTCCTAGAAAGAATTTAGTGTCTTTATGATAAAGTTGTCAGGAGGGAGTTTGGCATTCATGTGCATAGTGATACCCCTATTATGCGGAGTGTTGTTCTTATTGATTTAATGGAAGGATGCGTCTGTATTTCTAGGATAGTGACCTTTGAGATAAGGGGGAGATTATGAACTAAGGTAGATCTTAAATTTTCTCATGGTGGTGAGTTTCAGGGAAGAGTAATGGTAAATCTATTATTAATTCTAGAAAATTCCTCCTGCTTCGGTTTCAGAGGATATTCTATCAATATCTTATGCATTAAAATTGTGCGTAAGCCTAAGGTCCGAGTTCTCTATGCAACCTATGTCCATGCTTCGACCCTCTATTTTTTTATCTAGGTGTTTGTTACATGAAGCCTTTAGTGTCTATTGGGTCGTATATTACATCTCAAGCCCCACCTTTAGTAGTGCAACTGATATAAGTTATAATTAAATTGTATCACTTTAATTCAGGATACTTGTACTCTAGTCCCTCAATTACCCTCCTTATGTTAGGTTGATAGTGGTTATGGACCCATATCAATGTTTTAGATAAGAGAGTGGATATTCTTTATTGTAAAAGTTGTGGCATGACAACTTGAGATAATGTTATAAATTAAGAGCGAGGAGTGGGATGAACTTTTGTAATGTGAAATAGTTAGGAAGGAGTCATGTGGCAAAAATCTTTGTGAAAATGATTGAGGTATATGGTTTTTTATGAGAAGATAAAAAAAGTAGGTGTAGTAAAGATAGGCTTGAAGGTTGTGATTGATTGATACACAAACAATTGTGTCATGTGGATAGTTCTCCTTGATTAAGACCTGAGGTTATTTGATTATAGTGATAAGATAAAGTTGTATTCTTGGAGGTATCGGAGTATAGAATCCCATAGCTTAGGCTAGCACCTTTTAACTTTGGGTCATGCTTTAACATGGAGGAAATATGAAGTTAGATTCATGATCTCGTAGTTATGTGTTATGCGGAGAAATTATAATATTGAAATGGTGAAGTGTGGTATTCGTAGCTGTGAGCATGGTTGAGAAGCGTCGCTAAATTTAAGGGGCTATTAAACGTATCATTGGAGGTGGGGAATGCTTCTATTCTTATGTACTGTAAAATTTTTATACCATATCTTATATCAATATTAATTAGGCTGATGATTACTCAAAAAATTCATGCCTTACGTTGTTATGATCATGTTCCATAGAACTCATGCCCAAGCTCATATTTATTTCGAGTCTTATTATCTCATGATTCGTGCTCACACGATTTACTTGGTGATTTCATGAAGCTCTTTTCTTTTAATGCCTATTTATGTCGGGTTGTGGGAGAATTAATAATATGAAGTTACATCTAAATTTTTGAGTATGTGTTCTAAAGCTTATAAAACTTTAATAAGTTACTACCCCACATTTTTGGGCTAGAATTCGACTCGTCATTATTATGTGTATAAATCCAAAACCAATTATTTCTATGTCAATATAAGTGTCATGATCATTTACCTAGTGTGTAAAGTGCATTCTATGTGAAGAATGTTCATCGGAAACACTTAGAGCAACGTTGAGTTGAGAACTTTTGTTATCGATTGAATTTTGATATTCAATCCTATAATGGTCAAATTTATACATATATTGAGTTTGGGATCTAAAGATCTATCAATTGAAAGATAATTGAGTCCTCTTTCCAATTCATCTAAATTTGCCTTAATTCGATACCCGAGTGAAAATTTATGAGAATTTTACAAGCGAACTAGTGAGGGTCCTAATAAGGGCGTGGCACGCCCTGAGTTCCCAGAGACACTAAAACTCACGTTTCCCTTTAGTTTTTAAGGGAAAACTAGTCATTTACACCCTAAATCATCCTATAACTAATACTAACGCGTTTTTCCTCATCCTATAATCCAAATACACTATTTCTCTCCTCCCATATTCTCAAGAACACCAAATAACGGTTTTTTTTCCAAAATTTAATCTTCAAAGGCTTCAAATTCAAGTTCTTCTCCTTCCGTAAAAAAGGCATGTAGATATCACGACCCGAGGCTACCCTCTAGTTATGACAACGGTGCTTATGGTCACAAGTTACCACAAGCTAACCCATGAGCTGGTACCTGCTGGGAGTACTGAGTAATCTGGTAAAAAAACATGTATGTAGAAGATAAACTGATAAGGCAAAATCAACCTGAATACTGAAAGTGTGATTATATCCCAAGTCTATAAACATCTGATAAAAATACTGAAATATAACTGACAATACTGATAAACTGACTAGCTGTCTGAATATTCGAAAAAGCCTCTAACTGACAGACTGTGGAGTTGATGGGACCCCCCAACTATCTCCAACTGACTAAGTAAAAGAAATGCTAAAATAACTGAATAAAAGATAAATTTGTCCTCGAAGGATGAGGACTGACCACTGCTGCTGTTGTTGTAACACTGGTTAGTCTAGGTATGATCGGGAAACTGAGCTTACATTATAGCACAAAGAAGAGTATGTGATCAGTACTTTGAATATACTGGTATATGAGATGAGGTTAGGCTGAAATACATGGGCTAACTGTGTATGAAATAATGACTGACTGAATAGCATGAGATAACAGAACATGAATGCATGAAAAACTCAAATATCTGAGAATGCAAGACCAAGCATATAGTATTTCTAAAATACTTTGTAGACTGAAATACTGAAATCTTATGACTGAATAGCTGGAAATCTGTATGCCTTGGTCAAACAAATCTGAATTGAATTCTATACTGAATACTGCACTAAGACTGTGGGAGCTAACTAAAACCGACATACCCCAATATGCTATCGGGATCCAACCTATAACCCCAGTTGGAAGGGTGTCGGTACCTTACCAAGGGTACACACACTGACTAATGATGTGGATTCCACAAGGCTGATATCTCGAAGGACGAGGGTGCCATGCCTAACTGAAGGGTGACGCATCAAAATCTACGGTGGCGTCGTAAGTTTGGAAATTAGGGACTGCTACTAATGCCTCATGCCTAAACTGACAGGGGAGACACCATCCCTATGTTTGCTCAGTGCTAAGTGTTACTCCCAACTGAATGATGTGGATGCTGGGCTAAAGTAAGTTTAATTGAGAAATCAATTGATCATAGTAACTGACCGAATGACAATGCTTATGGTTTATTTGAAATCATTCTGAAGATACTAAAATTATGTAAACTAGGTATCGGGTGTTCATAACCCACCAGCACTGAATGGAAATAACAATAAGGACAATTAAAAGCTTTCAAACCCATAATAGGGAATCATTATTCAAAACTCAACTTAGGCAATTCATCAAACACATGAGATTCATGAACTTCGCATGGGAATGGGTAAAACACGCGACAACAACATAGTTACAATACCAAAAACCACAAATTAGGGATTTAGTTGTGAAGATTTTGATACTCAAAATATGTAATGGCTTATTCCACTTGAAAACACTTATAATTATAGCATGAAATCATATTAATAATATATTTATTGACATAATTCAACTTAAGTATGAAAAATTCATAATTTAAAAACAAAAAGGGATTCTTGGACTCCATGGGTGAAAAGGGACCATGGATGGACATCACATATACCTTAAACCCTTAATCTTGGAAGAGAAACACCAATCTTGATGTATCTTTGAAGGTTCTTGGATTTGGGAACTTGAATTCTTGGTTTCCTTGGAGAGAAAGTAATTGTATTGATGTTCTTGGGAGATGAATAGGGTTTCTTTGAGAGGAGAATTAAAGAAAAGGGATAAATAACGCCCTAACTGGTGATATAAGTCGTGATATGGCAACTTGGATTGAGGGGAAAAGACACAATTTCCCCCAGGCATTTTAATTCATAACTAGGCTGCGAATCTCTAGATCACCATGACGCGGTAGACATGCCATCGAGATTAGCACTGCTATGCGGCACTATATGATGAGCTACTGGAATCGTGATCTAAACGTGACCCAATCCTCATCTGAAAAATCAAAAACTTCTCCGAGACATGCTTCTTACACCCCTGAATATGAATTAGCTTAAAAACCAACATCTTGGGGTCGAAAAGACCCATTTAAAAATCGATGAAGTTAAGAGGCCTTAAAAATGACTAAGTCCCCAACACAGAGTGAAATTTTCAGAATTTTTGCCTCTTATGCATGCAACTAGAAGCCGAACTGAGCTAAGAATATTATGGGGTATTACAGTTGAATACTACTTATCTTAATGATTATTATTTTTTGTCGATTTACTTGTTATTTATGTATTTTTAAATAATTGATTTGAACTAGGGTTGAGGAAATTTAGTTTTGAAAGCTTTAAATTGGTTTTCTTTTGTTTTAATGAATTTCTATGTATAATTGGTGATATTATGGTTTAACAACGATTACGGGTTTGTACAATAACGTTATGAACGTCAACCCACTTCATGTTTTGGGTTATTTGAACTAAATGATTAAAACGATGCATTTTTATTATATAAATTTTGAAACATTAAATGTTATGAATGATGATATTATAACTTTCAAGTCCTTTGGAAAACTTTGAATTAAGCTATTGAATAGAGATGATACCCCATCTTTTGAATTGTTAAAAGTGTTTTGTATTATGACTTGCTTTGAGATTTTTACACACTTTAATGATGAATATGATTATGATTTTTAATGATGGGGTTAAGAAGTCCTTAATGTTTTCTTGGCATGATATTAATGAATTGCAAGTCTTGGTATAACGATATCGATATGGATATGCCTATTGAACGGCTCCACGATTAATCTTATGTGAAAAGTATTTTAATTGGGCTCTAAAGGAAATTATATAGCTTCACCGTAAAGGTGTTAGTCCTCATGACCAATGCCCAAAACCTATGGCTACCAACATAAGAATATCGTACCTTAACTGGACCGACCATATAGTATCCTCAAAATGAGTATAATCCTGTACATGAGGACAATATATATGGGGGCTCAATCTATTGCAGACTCTTGCCTAACCTCACTACGTGCAACCAAGATGGACTGGGGCCTGCCAGTTGGGGAGTACTAGACCATATACCCTGTTGGTATATAGATGGTGGTGAAAGCTACATAGTTTAGGACTAAGTTTTAAATGATGATGTATCATGTTCCTTGGCCCTACCCCAACATCCTATTATCTTGATGGTTGGTGAGTATATATTTTATGACTGATTTTTGTAAATTATATATTTTATCCCTTTTTTTGGTTTGCATGCTGGTACTCACCATACTGACTATCTTCGAATGCTACATCGTTTCATAATGTAGATTCAGAGATATTTTTTTATTGTTCTGTACAGCTTTAGGACACTCATATTCTCTCTTGGACAACTGGTGATAAGGGTTGAGCCCTCTATTATTTGGAAGGAGATTGTTCATTTCTCTTATGATTTTGCTCTATCATTTTATGATTTTTATGACATAGTCGGGGCCATGTCCCGACTTAGGAGTTATTCTTAAAATTAGAGGCTTCATAGACGGTGATAGGTTTTTGGTTTGTACTTTGTTCTTAAGATTTTGTATTTTACTTTATTTCAAATATTGAACTTTGTATCTTATGGGCTCATTTCCGCAACCTTATTTCTGACTATGCTTATTACTTATTTTTTAAGGTCTGTACTAAGCCCGGGCCCAAACTCAAAAAATTTGATATTTTATAATTGTAATGCCCCATATTATACTTAGCTTTGTTAAGATCCTAGTTTCACGCATAAGAGGCTTAAAGCCTTAAAATTTGACTAAGTGTTGGGGACTTAGTCTTATTTTCTGGCCTCTTAACTTTGAGAATTTTTAAATTGGTCTTCCCTACCCTGAGATGTTGGTTTTGAGTTAATTCATGTTCAGGGGTGTAAGGAGTATGTCCCAAGGAAGTTTTGGATTTTTCGGACAAGGATTGGGTCGTGTTTGGATTTCGATTCTAGAACCTCACCGCGATAGTGGCGCGTCGTGGTGGGTATAATGATAAACACTTCATCGTATCTCGGTGGCCTTTCAATCCACATTCCAATTGCAGATTTAATTTCTTGAGGGGCAGTTATGTCTTTTCATATCAACCCAAATCGTAAAAATTCGAATTAAAACACCAGTTAGGGCATTATTTGTCCATATTCTCCAATTTCCACTCAAAAATAAACCCTAATCATCCCCTATATTCATCAATTTCATTCCTTTCTATCCAAGGAAATCAAGAATTCAAGTTCCCTAATCCAAGAACTTTCAATAAAAGCATAAAAATTGTGTTTCTTTTCAAGCTTAAGGGTTTAAGGTATGTGTGATGTTCATCCATGGGCCCTTTCCGCCCATGGAGTCCAAGAATCTATTTTTATATTTTAAATTATGAATTATACATGTTTATGATGAATTATCTCTATGAAACTCTTACGAATTTTGATTATAAATTATGTTTACAAGTGTTTTCGATGGGATGAGCCCTTTACATGTTTGAATGATGAAATTTCCATGTTAAATCCCTAATTCCTAGTTTTTGTATGGTAACTATGTTTTAATCACATGCGTTGCCCATTCCTATGCTTAAGTTCATGCTTTCCATGTGTTTGATGAAATGTCTAAAAGTTAGGTTTTGAGCAAAGATCCTTTATTATGGGTTTTAAAGATTTACATGTCCTTATTGATACTTCCATTTCGTGCTGGAGGGTTATGAACACCCGATAGTTAGTTGTTTATATAATTTTAGTATCTTTAGAACTATTTCAGATAAACTATGAGCGTTGTTATTCAATTAGGTATCATGATCAGTTGTTTGCTCAGTTAAGCTTAGTCCAGTCCAGTAATCAGTGTCATTCAGTTGGGAGTAGAATTTAGCACCAAGGGAACCCTGGATGGGGGATCACTTGCCAGTAGAGGGTGTGCCCTTTAGTAGCAGTCCCTTAGTTCCAGAACTACATAGCTAGCGTAGGTTACAGATATCAACCTGCCAGTTGAGGGTTGATAAAGTGTTTACCTGCTAGCTGAGGGTAACACATATCTTATTAGAGCACCTACCAGATGAGGGTGAATCATTAGTCCTTCAAGACATAAGTTTAGTGGATCGACACACCCCATGTTAGTACTCGTGGCATGGTACTGACACCTTTTCAACTGGGGTTACAGGTTTGACCTTGATTAGCTCAGATTGGGGCATGTCGGTTAGATGATACCTCCCACAATCTCAGTTCAGTATTCAGTACAGAATTCAGTTCAGGTTTGCTTGACCATAGCATACAGTTCATCAGTTATTCAGTTACCAGATTTCTGTATTTCAGTTTACAGACTATTTGATTATCATGTTATATGCTTGTTCTTGCATTCCCAGATTTTACAGGTTTCACGCATTTATACATCAGTTATCTCATGCTATTTAGTCAGTCATTATTTCATGCACATGAACCTATGCATTTCAGCCTAACCTCATCTCATATACTAGTACATTCAAAGTACTGATTGCATACCTTTCTTCGTACTATGATGTCTTATATCATGGGTTCAGATGCTCAGTTTCCTAATCGCGCTTAGACAGTTCAGCTTATCAGCAACAACAGTTGTGGTGAGTCCTCATATTTCGAGGACCTGTTATGTTATTTCAGTATTTCCGCATTTCTTTTCAGTTAGTTCAGTTTGGAGTTAGTTGGGGCCTGTACCATCAACTCTTCAGTCATTTTAGAGGCTTTTAGAAATTTCAAACACTCAGAAAGTTAGTCGGTTTATCAGATGTTTTATCATTCTTTTGAGTATATCTTTAGACGTTCAAATTTAAGATTTAATCGTGTTTCGTTATTTAAAACCTTATGGCTTTATTCAGTTGTTTTTGCACATCTTCATTATCAGTATATTATTCAGTGCTCACAACAGGTACCAGCTCATAGGTTAACTTGTAGTTACTTGTGACCGTAGGTACCGTTGTCGCGACTAGGGGGTAGCCTCGGGTCGTGACAATAATAACATCATATAAAATATGTAAAATAGTTATAGTTTGATAAAAAGACTTGAATTTATGCTAAATAAATGTGATGATTTAAATTTAGTTTTATACAAAATTAATCTTTTTGGGGGTTAAAATGAACCTCAATAATCAATTAGTTCTTTTTACAAAACTTATGCTTAAGAATATTATTTTTCAATTAACAAAAAAGATATTTTTAAAGTAATTTAATAATAACTGATACCACTGCCTTCATTTTTAATATTATCAAAAAATTTAAATTTCACTATTTAAAATATGTTATTAATATTTCATAAGCAGTGAATAAAATTATCCACAAACAACTATATTCAATTCATAAAAGGTAATTATAAAAATCAATTAACATGAAAACCATAATTGGTTCATTGGAAATAAAATATAAATTTGTATAATCACAAAACTTCAAAACAATTTTAACAGTTTTTTTGTTCCTCTTCTTCATCCCTAAAGTATTTGTACAAACTTCATTCATAACATATTATGTAATATAAATAGTAAGAAAAAGAAGAAGAGTTATGAAATGTTCATTCAATGGAAGAAAGTTCTCCACAATCATAATATGTTTTTAAAAAGAGCGATTATTATATAAAAGATCTTATCTTTTTAAATATTTTATTGATACATTTTTTACTAAACTCATAAAAGAGTAAGTTTTAATAATAAATAAAAAAGAAAATAAAATAAAGTGCAATGAAAAATAGTAATAAATAAAATAAATTCTTGAAAACATGTAAAATAGAAATATATGTATCATATTAATTTTTTAAGATTATTTTAATTATTTGAAGATAAATCAAGATGCTAGAGATATTTTAAAAAAAAACCTTTTTAATTTTGTCATCGAATAAGTATTGTCAAAATTTTGTACAAATAATGTTATTGGAAGATGCATTGATAAAGTCATGAAATACAAGTAATTTTATAGATAAAATGAATTATTAGATATTAAATATTTATACTTCTCAATTGACTTAATTAAACAACTTGTGATTTATCTAAAATAGAACATTATAAGGAGAACTTCTAAGAGAATTTATCGATTAATTAAACAACTAAAAATACAAAGATAAACTCAATAAATAGAGTAATTTCTCATATTATGATATACCAGGTGCAAACACCCAAGTAATAAGAAAAGAAATATGTGGAAAAAAGTAGTTTTTTCAACCACATATCACAATTTTAGAGTAGAAAAAATAATTTTATCAACCTATCACAGTTTTAAAGGGGAAAAAGTAATTTTATCGACTATATGTCACAATTTTAGATGAAAAAAGTAATTTACCAACCACGTGTCACAATTTTAGAGATTTTTAAAAAAGGAAAAATGCTCTGTTTCCACCTTGAACTATACATGAAATTGCTGAGACACACCCAAATATTAGGAGGGTCCTACTACCCCCTGGATAAATTAAAACCATATTTTTAGAAACCATAGCGCCTACGTGGCACATCAGTGAATCAACACACTGAAGGTCCACGTAGACATACGTATGTGCCACATAGGTACTAAGGTTGCCAAAAATACAATTTTAATTACTTTAGGGGGTAATAGGACCCTCCTAAAATTTGGGTGTGTCTCAGCAATTTTGTATATAGTTTAGGGTGAAAATAGTGCATTTTCCCAAAAGTAAAAATTATCATAATTTTATCAACTATGTCACAATTTTAGAGGATAAAAGTTATCATCCACATGTCTCAATTTTAATGTATTTTAAGAAAATTAAAATTATCATAATGTCATTGTGAGGACTAACATATTTTTGTAAAATTGTAAGAGAAAAGAAGAAGAACTATGAAATGTTCATGCAATGGAAGAAAGTTCTCCACAATCATAATATGTTTTTTTAATGACTGATTATTATATAAAAGATCTTATCTTTTTAAATACTATATTAATACATTTTTTACTAAATGCATAAAAGAGTAGGTGTTAATAATATATAAAAATAACATAAACTAAAGTGCATCGAAAAATAATAATAAATAAGATAAATTCTTGAAAGCACGTAAAATAGAAATATGTGTATAATGAGATCTTCTGAGAGAATTATGATTAGTTCAATAATAAAAAAATATAAAGACAAACTCAATAAATAGAGTAGTTTATCATATTATGATATACCAAGTGCAAATGCCCAGGTGACATGAAATAAAATGTGTGAAAAAAATTAATTTTATCAACTATATGTCACAATTTTAGAGAAGAAAAACAATTTAATCAACATGCCACAATTTTGAAGGGGGGAAAGTAATTTATCTACTACATGTCACAATTGTAGAGGGAAAAAATAATTTACCAACCACATGTCACAATTTTAGAGAATTTTAAAAAATTAAAATTACTATAATCTTAACAATTACATGTCATAATTTTAGAGGAGAAAAATAATTTACCAACACATGCCTTAATTTTAGAGAATTTTAAGAAAATTAAAACTACCATAATGCCATTGTGAGGACTACCAAATTTTGGTATCCACTTTATATATAAGTATAATACTCTCTTCGTCTCATTTTACTTGTCCCAAATTTCTTAATTTGATTTCTCATTTTACTTGTCATTTTTCACAAATCAAGAAGAAACAATTTTTTTTTTCATGTTTTACCCTTTGAATTAATTAATTTTTTCTTCAAATTAAAATGTAAACATCATTTAATAAGGGTATTACGGTAAACTAGTCATGTTATTAATTATTTTTCTTAATCAATGTGCCAAGTTAATTCGAGACAAGTAAAATGGGATGGAGGGAGTATAATATAATTCTAAGGGGTCATCTCAGACCTTCATTGGTTTGGGATGCCTGTCACGACTAGGGCCCCGGTTCGGGTCGTGACAGAAAGTCACTAGCAGCTGCAACACCTTGTTGTTGTTGTTACTTGAGAGTTAGTTTTACATTTTAAAAGTTTTTGAAAATATGAAGATTTGATGCTATCACTACCAAAAAAAGGTCTATTAGCCACGGTTACAAAAACCGTGGCAAAATTAACTAAAAAATAAAAGTTTTTCTACACTTTATAAAATGTGGCAAAATTATCGTGGGTAATTTAGGCGGGTAAAAAATATTTTCATTCCCTCCCTTTATTTTTTATTTGTCCCAAAAAATACAAAAGACTAATTTTTCCCACTTTTCTCAGAATTCTCAACCAAAAGAACTCTTTTCTCCCCAAAATACTCTACGCTTGATTTCCCCAAATTGATAATCACGTCTTTTGCTTGAAGTTTCTGAAAATTGATTTCTTCTTCATTATTTATAGCTTAGATAGCAGCAGAAAGTAGTAAAAGTACTCCGTCCAGGTAATAAATCTTTGCAATTTAGAGTTTTTAAGGTTAAAATTGAAAATAGGGTTCAGTATTTTTCTTGTTTATTGAAGTTTTTAGCTTATGAAAACTATAATTTGATGTGTTTTGTGGATTTTCTAGTTGCTAAGAATGGGAATTTTGATGGGTTTTGTAGTTTTTTAGAATGGAAGTTTTGATGGGTTTTGATGAGTTTTCTAGTTGTCAAGAATGGAAATTAGAGTTGGGTTTTATGAAATCTGTAATTTTGATGATCTTTAGTTGGTGTCTCTACCATTTATTCATGAACTAGTCTATTTTCTTGTGATCTGTTTACTTTGTGATGTTTCCCAAAAGAGCCGAGAAGACTCGTTAACTCTCATATTTATGTTTTAGTGAATAATAATTTCAAGAGTTAAAAGTTTATAAATATTTTCCCTTTACATTTTTCTTTGTATAAAATCTATGAGACGACTATGGTTTCAACGATTTGGTTTTCTAATCTCTTGTGTTGATGATATTTATTTGAGTGTTGCTTAAGCGGAGCAACATGGTCAGTCAGGATTTATATAGCCCGTCCAACTTGCTGAGGATTGAGATATAGTTGTCATCATCATATTGGACTAACCTACTATCTTTGTTTTGATTTTCCTTATGTACCTGATTTAACTTGAAGATGAATAATCAATCTAAATTGTAACGCGTTTCCAGACATAACAAAGTAAATAAAAGTATGATCTTTCCTACTAAGACGTTAGACTAGATAGTCACACTTTAACAATATGCTTAGAGTTGCTTTAGGTTCATCGTTTCTGGGGACCTCGACTTATCTCTTCTTTCTTACAGGTTCGTGTAGTGGAAAGTCTATGAACCACTGAAAGAGGATTTATTTGCGCCAGTGGTTCACCATTTAAACAACCCTAAATTTATCTCGAGTTAAACGTTCCAGAGGTCATTACTATCTCTTAAACATGATCAATTTCCAAATATCGATCTATATTCAATCTTCTTAAATCTTTCGTCTATTGGTGAAACAAATGTTACTTTAGTTTCTTGATACCATCTTGATCATCACCTGTGATGACTATGTAGTCAACATAAACCACCAAATACATGCACATATCCAGAATGCCGATAGACCATACATAACTATGTTGAACTTACCAAACTAGGCTTACAGAGACTATTTCAGACCGTAGACTGACCAGTGCAATTAACAAACAAGACCACCACTTGTGTATAAAGAAGATATCTCTTTGATCATAGCCTGTTACCATACAAGATGAAATAGTGCTTCACTGATATTCAATGAACTCTTTGTTACTTTCTATAATCCAGATTTCTTCTATGTCGTCACTTTTATTTTGAGCTTCTACAAAAAATTAAGATTTTTGTTAATAGCGAGAAAATGGGTTGGAGTTTGATATTATTGTTATCATGAATTTCTTTTTCTTATGAAATAAATTTTAGGATTTTGGTGGGTTTCGTAGTTGTTAACAACTTGCTGTTACTTCTTGTTAGAAAAAGGCTCGTTTGGCTAAGTGTTACATACCTCACCAAGAATTCGAGAAGCACACAGTGAAATACAAGGTAATTTAGTTTTTTCTTTTCCATTTTTGGTATATCTGTGAGACAGATTTTGAAAGAGAATTATTGAGAATGTTCCTCTTTGATTAAAGATTCATATTTATTATTAACATGTTGGCTTGTTAGTCTTTTAAATAACCTAATCATTGTATGTATGTATGTGTGTGTGTATGTATGTATGTTTTCTTTTGACATAACATTTCATACTGCAAAAGATTTAAGTACAAAAACTTGATTTGAGACTATTTTTTTAGATGTTTGCATCAATGGACTTTGGCTCACCATTATCTTGTGATTTTTTTCAATTTTTAATCATTGTTTAAACTAATGTTAAGGTGGAATGTTTAAAGTACAAACTGATTATTGGTTTTGTTCCTCTTTGAATCCAATGGTATTTTGCAACTATTCGTAAGAGTTTTAATTTTGTAGAACCTTATTTGAATCTAGTGGATGAGTAATTGTTTGTTCTATGAGAAATTTTATCACTTAAATTTATTAATACTTAGCCTTATTTCTCATATATATTAATTTTTCATATATGAAATAGCTACATTCCGACATGATTGACAAGAGTTGGATTTGAAAGCCAATTAAATCGAAAGAATTCTCAGATGGTGTAGTCTAATTTTTGGACTTTGCCTTTTCAAAAGCGTCTGTAGACGGAAAAATTTTATGTCCGTGTACCACATGTGGATTTTCTGTTATGCGTAATAGAGCTGAGGTGTGTAGTCATCTTCTTCAAAAAGGATTTCCAGAAAAGTACACATGTTGGTTTATGCATGGCGAAAATCATGTATTTTCTAACGTAGCATCAACATCCCGATTACAATCTAAGTCGGTTAGACAATATCCGATGCAAGATATATTGAATGATATTTTTGGAGTCTTTGATGATAATAATTTTCAAGATTTTGGTCAATCATATTCATCAGATAATGACCATCCTTGGAGTGCTGAAGGTCAAAGTCAAGAACAGAGATAAAATTAAGGAATTGTTGGAGGATGGGAATCAAGAACTTTACGATGGTTGTGCAAAATATAGTAAATTGTTATTCATTGTTCATCTTTATCATATTAAGGTCTTATGTGGTCCAACTGATAAAACATTCTCAATGATTCTTGACCTGTTAAAGGATGCTTTTCCTTATGCAAAACTACCATCATCATTTTACGAGTCAAAAAAGATGATCAAGAGGTTGGGTTTGAGTTATGACAAGATCGATGCATGTACGAATCATTGCATGTTATACTGGGGATCACCCGAGGACATAAATAGAGATAAGTGCAAGAAATGCATTACTTCTAGGTATATATCAGATGACAATGATGTTGGTACAAATGTTGAAATTGATGACCAACAAAAGAGGAAGCTAAAGCCAGCGAAAGTGTTGCGGTACTTCCCACTTATACCTAGATTGAGAAGGTTATATATGTGCTCTAAAAATGCAGAACTGTTGAAGTGGCATGCTACAAAGGCTAATCCAGATGGTTTATTACGGCATCCCAGAGATGGAAAACATGGAAATATTTTGATTCAATCTATCCCGACATTGATTCAGAGACTCATAATGTGCGATTTGCTTTATCTACGGATGGTTTCAATCTATTTGGGAATCTAAGATCTACTGTTAGCATTTGGCCTATGATGTTGTACATTTATAACTATCCCCCATGGTGTTTTATGAAGAAAACTTCTCTTATCATGTCGATGATAATTCCTGGTCCTAAAATGCCTGGTAACAACATTGATGTTTACTTACAACCTTTAATTTTTGAGTTGAATCAGTTGTGGAATGGTGTGAGTGCTTATGATTCCTCAACTAAGGAAATGTTTCGATTGCGTGCTGCGTTGATGTAGACCATAATTGGTTTTCCAAGTCTTGACAACTTGTTTGGATGGAATACACATACATTGTTTGCTTGTCCATCATGTAACTTTAACATAGATTCTACGAGACTTAAGTTTGGTAGAAAAATTCCTTTATGGGAAATCGGCGGTATTTTCCACCTGATCACAAATATAGGTACAACAAACATTCATTTAATGGTTTTGAGGAGCATAGACCTGCTCCCATTCCACCATCAGGTTCAACCTTGTTAAGGCAGGTTGAGGGGAGTCGAAAGAGGCCTTGGGATGATGGTACAAGTGAGATTGGTTTCGATCAATGGAAGAAAAAAAGTATCTTTTGGAATTTAGAAAATTGGGAGAATCAACTTATTCATCATTGTCTTGATTCGATGCACATAGAGAAGAATGTTTGTGATAATGTATTTTTTACTACACTTGGTGACAAAAAAAAATCAAAAGACAATTTGCAGGCCCGTAAAGACTTGCAAGAAATGGGAATTAGAGAAAAGCTTCATCCATATCCTAATTCTTCTAAGTTTCCTCCATCGTGCTTTACCATGAAGAAAGAGAAGAAAGATATCTTCTTAAAAGTTTTAAAAGATGTGGTGTTTCCTGATAATTATGCATCAAACATATCTAGATGTGTTGATCTTAAAAAACACAAAATCTTCAATTTAAAGAGTCATGATTCCCACATTTTGATGGAGCATCTTTTGCCAATCGCTTTTAGGAGATCTCTTTCTAAAAAAGTTACTTCAGTGTTGATTGAGTTATGTAACTACTTTAGAGAAGTATCAAGCAAGGTTTTAGATGTTAAGCATATAGAGAAACTCCAACAATGAATTTGGTTGAATCATTGTAATATGGAAACGATATTTCCTCCATATTTTTTCACTATAATGGTTCATCTAGTTATTCATATTGGAGAGGAAGCAATTCTTACTGGTCCTGTACAAGGTCATTGGATGTACCCAACTGAAAGGTATATTCTTTGCTTATTAAGTTGATATATTTTTATTTTTTTATTCTTACAATTGGTTTTAATATATCATTAGGGTACTCAGTCATTTGAAATTGTATATTCGAAATAATTCTGCAACAGAAGGTTGTATAGCTGAAAGGTACATTCTGGAGGAGTGCCTTACCTTTTTTTCTAGATATTTGGAGGATTGTGAAATTGAAACAAGGTTTAATCGACCAAGGCGTAATAATGATGATAGTGAGATTAATGCTATAAGCGAATCTGCTATCTTGTCAAAGTTATTTCCGGCAATAAGCAAGCCTGTTAGGGCCATTAAGACTCTATCCATACCTTCAATGGGAATCATACAAGCTCATCGATATGTGCTAACTAATTGTGAAATAGTTGATGCATTTTGAGAGTACGTTACTTGGTATTTTAAATCTAAGTTGCGCGGACTCTTCACTTTTGATGCCGTACCCATGTCGAATTCTCTAAAAATACACTACTTTTGGCGAATTCGACACGCACCCGCTGACATTTTTGAAGAGTACGAGCAACATAGTTTTATATTATTATTTTCTTATTCTAACATATTTGTATACCTTAATCTATGAATTAAAATTACATTCAGGGAGTTTAGAATTGAGGTGACTAGAATGTATCGTGGCAAAAGAACCTCTTCAAAACTTGTGGAAGAATATGTGCACAAACACTTTCATGAGTGGTTTAAGGAATATGTAAGATTTCAGATATTTCATTTCATTTTGAACTCAAAATCTCATAAAAGTATATGTAATTATCCTATTATATTTTGAAATAATAGGTTGCACGTCAGGATGATGCAAATATTATGCCAAAAATTTAATGGCTTGCACTTGGGCCAAATAATATTGTAAGGAGATTCAAGGAGTATAATATTAACGGATTTAAGTTTCGTACTTTGAGGAAGGATCACAAATTGAAAACACAAAATAGTGGTGTTGTTTTGTCTGCTCTTACCAAGAGATTTTCAAATGGTAGAGAATCTGTTGAACAATCAAGTGATGATATGTACTATGGTAAATTGGTTGACATCATAGAGTTAAATTATTATGGCAAGTTAAAGGTTGTGTTATTCAAATGTATTTGGGTGGATACTATACTTAACAAGGGAATCAAAATAGATCAATTTGGGATAACAAGTGTAAATTTTTCCCATTTGATACACACTGGTGCAAACGAAATAGATGAACTATTTATACTTGCAACTGATGCTAGAATGGTGTACTATGTTGATGATCCAATTGATGAATATTGGTGTGTTGTTCACCATATGAAGCCAAAGGACATATATGATATGGGAGATGTTGATTTTATGGATTTAGAGGAGCCATCAATGAAGGACATACCTTTTTGTGAGCAACGTTTGGAAAATATTGAAGACTTACCATTAGTGTGAGAGGATCCTGATGGACAAGATCAAGATGAACCTACTTATGATGATTATGAAAGTGCTAGTGATGGAGATGATGATAATGGCAGTGATGGGGATGATCAAGGGATTTTAGAATAGTTTAATTCCCCTATTATGAAATTGAAGAGTTACAACTAAGATGCATGTTTTGTTAATTTTTGTTTTCACCTTTTTATTGAATGTCTCCTTATTCCAGCATTGTTGTTTACATTACTGTTTTAATTGATTTTGGTTACGTTGTTGATTTCTTACAGTTCTATTTCAATTAATTGTGGTTATTGACTTCTCTTTATTCCATCCTGTATTACCTATTACCTCCTTCATTGTTGCATTCTTCTCTAGTTTCTTTCTAATTCTTATTAAATGTTCATAATGCCACATTAACTTGATCTTTTAGGTTCATGTGGTTAGTCTTAATAGTTAAAAACTACTTCATGATGAAATAGGCTTCTATACATTTGAACGAGTAGTTATCATCCTTGATAAGTGGGTTGGTTTTTGGTGTACAAATATTTCTTTGTACAAGATTATTTGGTATTCGTGCACTAACTTGTAAGCAATTCTCATAGGTATTTGTGCTATAACTTGTAAGCAATTCTCATACTTCTTTTGACTGGTGGATGTATCGAGTTCGAGATTGATATCTCTAATCTCTTTTTTTTTCATTGATGTTGGCATATTTACTTAACAATTGGAACATGGTTTTATTTGTCTGATTTCAGCTTTTACAGGGGCCAAGAATTTACAAATTATAAACTCAGCAAACACTTATATCTAGGTTATTCTGTTGTTCATAGTTTGTTCGTTCTCTTTTATGAACACTTATATCCAACGAACTCTTTTATGAAATACTGTTTCACTATTTGTGGATTGCTTGAATTGGTTGTCCTTTCTGGTAGAGAAATGAGCCTACCTGAGATTCTCAATTTTGGATAAGGCATTAGATGGCTTAATGTAAGATTGTGACATAAAATATCCGCTAGTATGCCTTGATAATATCATTGTGCTAGTATGATAGCTGAATTACGTAGTGTAGATAGTCCTACAATTTCTTTGGAGACTTAAGAAGCCATTGGAAATATGTGTGTGTACTATGATATAAAAGGATAGTCTATTAGTGTCCTTCATTATTTGATTATTTTATTCATTTACTTTGGTATAGTATAAAGACGAGTTTTACTGGATTAAGTGTGGCAGCATCACTCATATTTTGCAAGTTTTGCCATTTTGTTTGAACTTGAAAATGTTGTTTACTGGTACCACTATATTCAGACCGTTCTGATCAGGTTCCTTATGATATGTAAATACACGTGAATTCTACCATCTTTGAATTCAATCTATGTACGTGTGCTTAAGTGCTCCTTCCTGGTGTTTATCTTGACATCGCTTTTTTCAAAATAGTTCAGTGTAAAGTGTGTACATATAAAAGTAATGAGTTGCTTGTATTACAACTATTTGTTTGAATTCACTTTATGTGTGTTTAAGTTCTCTTTCTTCCTTGTATTTATCTATGATGTCATTTTTTTAACAAGTTGAATAGGAAAATGTGTTTTTAAAAAGTAAATGAGTGGTGTTGCTCGATAATATTTGATTCGGATTGCATGAAGTAATTTTCCAAACAGATGTTTAAAAAGTCTATTAGTGCTCTTTCTTATATTTTGATGTTGCAGATTTCACTTTCAGGTAAAAGGAAGAAAAGTATCAAAACAGTGACTACTGCTTACTGAAGCTAGTAGAAAATGCCAAACTTCCATTTGAATTGATATAGTAAAATAAATCTATTCTTTTTATATTTCAAGAAAATATGAAGCAAAAACACAAGAAGTCAACACAATCATTATTAGCGAGCCTACGAGGATGGCAAACTGACAACCATAACATAACTTCCCAAGATTTGGATCAACAAGATGACCATGTTGTGAATGAGAATATGAAAACTCCTACTTTCAGTGATGACAATTTAATTTCTTCTTCAAACTCTAATGAAGCTAGCTCAAAAGTGAAAGAAGAGCCGCTATTGGTCAAGATTAAAGGTTATAAGTAATTTCATTTTATTCTTTATTATTTTTTGTTATTATTACTTTCGATTAAAGATAATTTCTTGTTAAAATGGTAGATACTTCGACCGGAGAAATTACGACTCAAATTATGCAAGTAGATCGAGTTTGGAACTTGGAAAAAAAATAGAAAAGTCATGGTGGAACTCAATGGAGATGGACAAGGAAGTGATAATGGTTCAAACTTGCTTGAGAGATTTCTTGGCAGACTTTCTCAAAAGTCTGTATTATGTCCCATATCCGTTGTGAGATGAGATAGAATGCCAAAACAGAAAAAACAAGTAATGTGGGAGCTTATTGAGGTAACTACCTAACGTCATTGTCATTCAGTTAGTTTTTTTTATTGATATATATTAATTTATGAATACAAATAAATTTGAAGGAGCATTTTGAGTTTGATTATGAAGCTGGAGTTGATTGGGTGATGCAAACTTTACGCGATAGGTGGAGGTCCTTTAAATATAAGTTACGAAATGACTACTTCTATTCCCATAAAAGTAAAGAAGAGCTACTTGAGAAAACTCCCAAAAATGTTGATTCTGTTGTTGATTGGACTGCTTTTGTGCATCACTATAATGAGGAGAAGACGAAGGTAGTGGATTAAATAATTACTCAATGTTTTTTTTTTCAATTTTGTGTTTGTTCCCCTCTACTAATGCTAATTGAATTGATGTTTGAGAATTACAGAAATAATATGCACAAAATGCAAAAAACAGAAAGAAACTTAAAGTTTCGCATGCCGGTGGTAGCAAAAGCAATGCAAGGAGAGGTCGTCAGATGGTAAGTTTCTTAATCTTAAATTTTATTTGAAAATAATTTTATAAAATGTGTTTCATGCTACTTATTTTTTATTTATATATACTTGGTTAATTGTAGGAACAAAAATTGGGAAGACCTGTGTGTCGAAGTGAGGTTATTTTGTCAACTTTACTGAAAAAGGATGGCAATTTTGTGAATGAAGAAGGAAAGATTTTAGCTGTAAGATTCATTACTTGTCCATATTCAAATTTCAGTAGACATATGCCAAAACATTCTTGCTTTCCCTTTGCATTGATTAGTTGTTGATTGAAAAGGGTGGTGGCTTGAGCTAACTCGTAAATAAAATGTATAAAGCCTAATCATCTAATTGCATTATATGCATAGATAAGTGAGACACGATAAGATATTGGCTTGAAGCTTCTCTATAAATACATACCAACTTTCTTCCTTAGCTATCGTGACAAAAACCTAAGCATATTTTGCTTACTTCAATATGTAGTTTAGGGGGTATGACAACTCATTTATGTTAGTTCTCCCAGTATTGAGAGAGCTTGGTAATTAGTGGTTTTGCAAATTCCCGCTTGATTGCTGATTACTACAACTGTTGGATCAGGAAGAGAAACAATATGTTTATTTAACCTTAACTCATGGTTATGCTCGTATTTGTGTCAGATCACTCCTATGATCGTAAATTAATCTTGGAGATCTGGTGCAAGTAATATTCTTCATGGAGGTGTTTACTTAATCCATAATTACTGTTGTTCAACTTAACAAGATATTCTCCCACCATCTACTATCTACCCAGAAAAAAGAAGAGAAAAAACATAGAATTGTGTATGATGTTTGTACATAAATGTAAATTATTTTTTGATAAGTACATTTAATAATGAGATGATCGATTTCTTGTGCATATATGGATGTTGACTAGTTTGAAGTTGATCTTGGTCGAGTAAAATGGTATTAGACTTTTATCTTAATGTATGCAATTTAAGGCATAGATCTGAATGCAGTAGAAATTATTGTTACATAGATGATATGTTTAAGACTCTTTACATATTATCCTCGACTTTTGCAGATTCTTGTTGTAATCTTTGTTTCAAACAATAATTGCTTAATAACCTTAAGTGAGGACTGTGGAGTATAGCTTAAGGGTTTTCGTTCTTTAGTTTTAAACATTTTAACTCTGCTGTACTGCAGCAAGGAAATGTTGTTAGCTAAATTTGCTCACAAAGATCCTAGGGTATTTGTTAATTATTCGGACCGTTCCTTGGTTTATGGGGAGAATATAGGGCACTGGTGGCCCTGGAATATCCATTTAGTGTGTAAAGAGAACCTGAACTATTTATTATATCCTACTGGGGACATACGCGCATAGGAAGATGAAGGCTTGAATAAAAATGTCATTTTTGTACTTATCCACTAATAAAAATATTATAGAAAAGGAAAAGTATGTCTTGAGCCGGTGGTCTATTGGAAACAACCTCTCCACTTCATTTGAGGTAGTAGTATGGGTTGCGTACACTGTATCTATTTAGCTAAAGCTGTCGGGGAAACTCTCAAGTTCAATATGGCTCTAATTCTCCTTCCAGTATGCAGAACAACTCTTACTCAACTTAGAGAAACTAATCTTGGTTCAATTACTCCCTTTGATGATAACCCTGTTACACCTGGCTAGAGTGTGGGTGAAAAGTTCAATTCCTTCACTCTTTTGGGCATTGTTGTATTACTTCACTCTTGCGCTATTACTCCACAGGAACTAGGAGAAATCTGAGTCAAGACTACTTCAATGAATTAGGAACCTAATGGAAAAAATCTCCTATTGGCAATGAAATCCAAATTGTGACAAACTCCTATTGCTGTACTTACAAAACAGGTTTAGATATTCATACCATTCTCAGCAGGCAACATTTTGCTAGTACTTTACTTGTAGTAGACACTGGGTATGTTGTTGTGTGTTGTTGTTGTTGTAATTGCTTGAATTAATACCCAACTCTATTTACTCAGAAGTTTTATTGGTATGAGGATATCATTTTTATCTATTTGCTTATAGGATAAAATATTGGAGCATCTACCTGAAGATCAAGAACTTGCTATCAGTTATGGTGTTCCTTTGAAGATACTAGCTCATCCTAATGACGCCATTGGAAAAGTGTTTGGACTTGAACATTCTGGACGTGTACGTAGTTTAGGTGGTAATGTTTGTCCTTCAAAAGCTTTTGGAATGTCCAAAAATAGTCATTTGAATCTTGGTAGCTCAAGCAGTATATCTCGTCAACGTGTTGAAGACCTTGAGAAACAGGTAGAAACCTTGAAAGAAAAGCCGACCGGATATGAAGAGACCAAAGAAAAGCTTGTGCAAAATGAGAATCACTTGGAAACTCTTCATAGTTTTTTACAATCTAAATTTGGTAGTGAGTTGCCTACTTTGAACTAATCTTCTTAGCCTTTTGTATATTTTGAAACAAACGACATTCTAACATTAGTATTTGGGGTATCTTTTATGAATATTTAAGGTTTGGACCTTATGTTTTGTGACTCTATTGAACAATGTCATAACTTTGATAATTGTGTTATAATTAATATCAATTGTGTATAATGGTCAATTTATAAGTGAATGTTTATCATTATTCAAGAATTAGTATCAGAATATCTACGTATTTAAAAGGTAAACAATTCCAATATATATATATATATATATATATAAAGAGTTGGACACTTTTGCCACGGTTAAAACCGCGACAAATTTTTATGGAAAAAAAAAACTGAGAACTTTTGTCATGGTTAAAACCATGAAAAATTTATATGGAAAATAACTGAGAACTTTTGCCACGGTTAGAACCGTGGCTAAGTTATGTGAAAAAAATGTTTCTTAAAAAAATGGGTATTTTTGCCACGGTAAAAGCCGTGGCTAATTGATATGATAGCAAGAAAATAGAACAAATTAACCATGGAATGACCGTGGCTAAATGCACCAAAAACCGTGGCTAGTAAAATGTTACCACAAACGTTAAAACCGTGGCTAATTTACTCGCCACGCCTCTGTTGGACACTCCTTTAACCGTGGCTAAAAAACCATGGCTAAACTTGTTAGCCACGATTTTTGTACCATATAGCCACGGTTTTGCACGTGGCTAAAAGGCATTTTTTTTGTAGTGTATACACTTGTGCATTCAGCTTGTGGTTTAGTTATGCAAATTAAGATTGTTTATTTGGCGAATAAAAGTGTAAGATTGTTATACAATAAATTAAATATATATCAAATAGTATATTCGACAGTATTACGTATGAACTACAAATTAACTCTATTAAGTGATGCAAGCTCGAAAAGTACTTATTGCATGGATAGATTTCAACTTGACATCAAATGCTTGGAGTGTTTCAAGAGAGTATGGAAGCCAAGAATCAACATACAAGAAAATATTAACATTATTTTAGGGTCCTTTTTTTTTATCTTATATGATGCACATGTAACTAAGGATATTTATGACATTTTCTATGTTAGCTAAGTCTAACACAATAAATAGAATAGAATGAACATTATTTTAGTTAGACAATATTTTTAGATTGAACACTCTTTGGTGAGTTTGTGGGTTTATCCTCGTCTCTACATTGAATATCTCTTGAATATCTTTTGGTAAGATTATTCATATATGAGTTCAATTTTCTTCTGCCTTGAATTAATCATGTAATTGTTTGTTCAAATTAGATAGTCTCAAATTTAAATTTATTTATCTCTAGTTTACTTCAATTGTGGAATTATTCATTCTTTCTTGACTATCTCCCCTCAGTTGCTTGATTATCTCTTGAATTAATATATCTTGTATCTCGTTTTACATCAATTAGTACCACATTAAGCTAAAGAATTGTTCCAATAATGCTTAATCATTGGCTTGCATCTTTAGAAAATCTCCAAAAAAGAATCAGAAAAGAAATTAAAAAAAATAAAATTTGAAAATTGGTAATATTTTCAAGTGGGTATTGTTGAATTTTGTTGAAAATAGTTCAAAATACTTGAATACCAAATTTGAGAGCAGTTGAAGGTGATTCGTAGTTGATTTTGCCCATTTTTCCTCCATTTTCGCATAAAAAAATCTGCACCATTTAAGATGCAAAAAAATGAGTTTTGAAGCTATTTTGTGTGAATTTTGGCCTCATTTCTAGGATCTAAGTTGTTTCTTTTATTACTAAACTATATTAGGTTCCAATTTTGGATTCTAAGGATGATTTTGGGTTAAAAAATTGAGCATTAATTCTTGCACGAATTTTAGTGAAATTTTGAAGTTTGAGTTGATTCCTTACTTCGAAATCTATTGGGTGATGCTTAAGAGTGTCTCATATTGATTGGGTAAAACTTGATTTGAGTTGGGCCTTGATATAATTGATGAAGGAAAACTTACATAAATTCCGGAATGTTTAAGGGTTATAAAACTTTATCTCAATAATTTGTTAAATTTCATCTATCCGGAATTTTTAAATTTGTGATACATATTTTATAACGTGATACAAATAATTAGTGATATATTTAAAACAGAAAAGATTTGTATTTTAGGAAGTAACGGATTGTCATATATTCTGCGGAGCAAATCACGCTTGATCAGTTACATTCTGGATTACTGATATACACAAAATCAGAAATACCCATTGATCAACTTTCAAATTTGAAGCAAACCATATGTATTGATATCAATTATATCAAAAAAATTGTTCGTTCTTCTTTCTCCAATTTTTTGTTTAATTTCAATGGGGATCATGTCTGTCTTATTACGTCATTTCGGTGTTTGGGTTTTAGAGATTAGGTACGATAACTATCGGGTTGACGGTATTGTCATTCACGAAAAATCTTCATATCGAGATTTAATTGATACTATATTAATTCAATTGAAAATTGATGTATCTCTGAAAAATTTTATGCCAAATACGTTGTTTAAGGTAATTCATCAGCATTGGAGATTCATAATGATATAATTGTGAGTTTTTTCCTTCAGATTTTGAAACATGCAACTGGATTCGGAATGTATCCATTATTTATTACAACAACTGATATTGTAATTGATAGTGATACTTTCGACGCGGATGATATTGCAATTGAGTGTCATGATATTGTTGAGTTGTCTGAACTTCCAGTAGCTGTAGTTGGTAATGTTGAATCTCTGTCTATTGTTGATATGCGTGGTGAAGAACTAATAACGGATTGCAATAACGGTGTTGTCAAGTTGAAACAAAGATATAAAAACAAAGAAACTCTAGTATCGGTAATGATAACTATGCAATCAAGCACATGTTCAATTTCAGAGCTGAGAGATCTGATAGAAAGAGGTTTGATTTAATTTTAGTTGTTCAAACGTCAAATGTTGATATTATATTTTAGTGATACATCTGGAAATTTTGTGATAATCGTAGATCTACATATTGTGTTGTAATTTGTGATTCATATATTTATTTACTTACTGTGCATTGTATTTTCTTGATAAAGTACAACAAAAGTTGAGATTTTATAGTATAATGGTGATTCATATGAATGATACATATGTTATCATTATATGTGTGTAATGGTGATTCATATAGTAGATACAGTATTTATTTCAATAAATAGGTGATACATTTTGTTACAGTATGTTATACATATAATTCCCATGTGATACATTTTGGTTGTACTTCATATCGATATCAAAATATTTAATATATATGAAATCTGTAGCATACATGAAAAAATATGAGTAATTTTAAAATTTCTGTTTAATATTTAAAGAGTGCGACTTAGTGATAAAGTAGTGAGATAGATATATAACTATGTGATACATTTAATAACAGTTTAATAGAGATTCAAATTTGTGATACATTTTATTTTATTTTCTTTTAGTTATGTTTTGATGTGCAAAGCTCCAGAATGTAGTTGGTTATTCAAGGCCTCATGTAAGCTTGATTCTGATACTTACGTAGTAAGATATTTCAATGATGAACATACGTGTCCATTAAAAGACATAGTTTTTTATCAGCGGCATACAACAATTTCTTTTGTTGCTGGAGTAACGACTTCAAAGTTGTTGAACCATAAAAGAATAATCATACCAAGTGACATTCTTGAAGATAAAAAATGAGAATTTGGTTTGGACACATAATACATGAAGACATGATGTGCTAATAAACGCGCTTTAAAGATATTGAGAGGGTGACCAATAGACAGATACAAGAAAATGCCTACCTACATATACATGTTGAATTTTGTTTACCCAAATTCACATTTAAGGATGCATAAGTCTCGTTATAATGAGTTCCTGTATTTATTCATAGCACTATATCCATTTATTAGGGAATTTGAGTATTGTAGGCCTGTTGTGCTAGTAGACAATAGTCACAAGAGTGGGCCATATAAGACAACATTCATTTCAGCTAGCACACTTGATGGAGTAGGTATTGGATGTAGTCATTCTTTTATAGTTTTCCTTCAAAATGATGCTAGGTGTTATATAAATTAGACATAATGATTGTTTGATGTTATGTATCAGGTCATATATTGCCACTTCTATATGGGGTTGTATATTCTTAGAATGATTCCTCTTGGACATGGTGTTTTCAGTAATTTAAGTTTCAGTAATTTAAGTATGCTTACGATGAGTAAGATAATATGTGTATTGTCTCTGATAGACATGAAAGCATAATCAAGGCTATTAGTATAGTCTATCCATGTATACCACAGGTTGTATGGATAGGAATTTTTGGAATAATGTCTGCACAAATTATAGAAAGTGTAAGGACAAGCTGACCAACAAGTTTTTTGCCATGGCTAAATCATACAAGTTAGATTATTTTGATGAGCTTATGTGTAAAGTGAGAAAGATTGACAATAGAGTAAAGGAATATCTGGAAAATGCTGGATACGAAACGTGGTCACGAGTTCATGCTATAATAAATAGGGGAAGGATGATGACTTCCAACATTGCAAAATGTAGCAACTTTTGTCTTGTTGAGGCACGTGAACTGACAATTTTAGATTTTCTTGAACAAGTCAGAATCTTATTTGGTGCTAAGAACCGCAAAAATAGAGACAGGTCTAGCTTTCTTGCTAAAAGCTCATTGGGAGGTAAGTTTTAATAAATTTTTCAATTGAATGAGGCAAAGTCATCACGTATGATGGTAAGTTATTTACTATTTATGTTACTGTCACAAAGTTGCTTTGCAGTGTATTATATCTTTTCTAATACCAGCTGTATCATAATGATACATCTGGAAATCAAATGTATCATTATGATACATCTGGAAAAATATGCCACAACTTGAAAACTCATTCTTTATACATAATTATTCTGTAATATTTATGATTCCTATACTATGATGATTAACGTAACTGTACATTAAAAAATATTTTTCAGGTTAGGGAATCAATGAACTACATATACAACGTGTATGAAGAAGGAAGAAAATACATAGTTCGATTGGATAATAGAACTTTCAACTGTGGTAGATTTAAGCTTGACAAGATACCATGTGCACATGCCATTGCTGTTTTTAAAAACAAACATGTAAATAAAATAAATACATACTGTTCTGATTACTACAAGAAGGAGACACTAGTCAAGACTTATGAAATACCACTTTGTCTAATGTCTGATAAACGAGATTGGCATGTACCAACGGAGGTGTTGGAATATGTAGTTTTACCTCCAAAATATAAAATACCACCAGGAAGACCTAAGAGAGGAAGACAAAAAAAAGTAGCGAAAAGTTTTCATCAACCTCAAATTGTTGTGGAAAGTGTGGGCATGAAGGTCATAACATACGCACTTAGAACTACTTTCCAAAGAATATGTGATATTTTTCTTTGAACTGGAATCTGAATTGTTTATTTAGTTCAATGTTTTGAACTTAGTAATTTGAGTTAAATTCTCAAAAATTTGTTTCATGATTTATTTTGTTTACAATGGAAGCATAAATGTTTATTAAGATCAATGTTTTTAATTCAATAATTTGAGTTAATTTATCAAAAAATATGTTTCAAATAATTTTCTGCAATTGATACATATTAGAACATTTATAAATGTTATATGATTCATATAAAATGTTCATGAAAGTTATGTGATTCATATTAGTAATGCCTGTTATAGTGTTAAGAGATTTTAACACATCTGAAATGTTATTGATACATTTTCAACAAATTATTTGCAATTGATACATATTAAAACATTTATGAATGTTAAATGATTTATATTAAAAGTTTATGAAAGTTATGTGATTCATATTAGTAATGCCTGATTCAGTGTTAAGACATTTTAACACACCTGGTATGTCAGTGATACATTTTCATAATTGAAAAAAGTGATACATAAGTGTGATATGGTTTAAACTCCTTAAATGATTTGTAAAAAAACTAATCAGCTATATATGTATTTCACTAAGGTTCTATTCACAAAACTGTTTAGTTAATATTAATCAAACACATAATAAACAACGACAAACACAATCATAACATAAATGATAGAATAATATGGTTGAACAACATGGGAACACTTCATTTCAAAAGCTAAAATGTGATAACATTAACCGCAAAATATTGAATACTTAATACATAAAACTAGTAGTCTTGAAATATTCAAAAAATATAAAATATAATAAACGGTTATCATTTTGTCAAACAACAACTACTAGACAACTACAACTTGACATCTATCATCTCTGTATCCTCAGATGGAATAAAGGTGCGTTTAGGTCTAGGCGGATCCTGATTGTTACTAATATATCCATTAGATGCCTTGTTCACTCAATAGTCCCATAACAATGATGCGTATCTGGTATGATACAGTCCTGAATCAAACTCTGAAGAAGGTATTTGATGTCCATCACTTAAAAATTCAGCATATGCCGCAACAAACAATCCACAATCCCTAAAAAACAACCAGTAGATAGTTTAGGAGTTCGAGTGATCACTTATGTAAAAAACATATATTTTAAAAAAATAAATAATACGTACAAGGTGTCTATTGATTGTTGCACAATACCATCAATAAACTGAACATCAAATGTGTGCTGGTCCGTCTTTTCCTTGTATGCTTCTAGTAGTGACCAGTCTGTGTGTTCTTTCTTCTAAAAAAATAGATATTGACAAGTAAGTTGACAATATTTTAGAAAGCTCTTTTATCTTAACTGCATGACCTTTATGACCTTTCAATGAGTCATACACACGAATACATATTTCCTTGAGCACTATGACTGCCAACACCCAGTAAAATGATCCATGATAATTTATTGGCACGTACACCTCATCAACCAAATGCCATGGAAGACCTGCTGGAATGCATAGACCTTGAATAATTTCACAAATTGATCTCTCTACCGAAGCAACTTTCATTGAACGAATGTTTTCATCCTAATAGATTAGACCAATCTCAAATTGAGTTCAGTGATAATGAGTGCGTGTGTCATGGTTGTAGTTCTTGAGCATGCAATTAGCGATGGTATATCTGTATTCATTGGTGGTGTCCATCTTTTATTTCTTGCAAAGATAGTAGAATACCACATTGATGTGCTGTATTGAAAGATTAAAATATATAAGAACAGTTGATTCATATATGCCATACATAATACAAGTGTAAATTAATTGATACATACAAAATTATAAAATAGTATGAATGAAAAATAATAAAAGTATATATATGTATCAACTACTATGTATGTGGTCAATATATATGGCAGAAATTACATAAAGATTTGATATGTGTGACAAAATCTGTATACACAGTACACCACCAAAAATTAAGAAATATAAATTTGTGCTTAAATCATAAAAAAATTAGTTAGGTGCTATATATATTTGTTTGAGTCATACCTCATTATTTCAACATGTATTTAACTGTGCCATATTGTAAAACCAACTTTTTTTCACCAGATGTGCAACTACAAAATCAAGCTTTGATTTTAGGTCAGCTTATTTGGCCGTGTAGTTCTCATCCTTCTCTTTCCTATAAGCATATTATGATTCCAATCAGTATTAAGAATAATAAATATATATGATATTTTGAAAGGTGATTCATCAATATTATCTACTAGCTTGTGTTTTGTACGGTCCAACTGACATCAAAAGAGAGAACTTAGAGAATAACTTTTCAGCATATGGTCTATAAATGTTGTGACCTTCAAATAGGTAGTTTAAATTTTTGCAAGACTTGATTACTACTTTATATTTTGACCCAGAATAAAAAATATTGAAATATGGTGACTGATAAAGTTTTGAACACTGTCGATTTCTTGGGCAAGTTTCTTGATGACATCTGTAAGATTTGTCTTGCACACAGGGACCTGAGAAATAGCTGCAATAGCATTGTCACTAATATAAGATAGACTACCAGTGTTGCCTTGAAGATTGCATGTGTCAATAACTGCAATAGCACTATCAGTGAAGAATTCTTAGCTATCAGTGATCCCTGTTGGATGGGTTGCAGACAATAGAGGTAGATACAAGGGAATTGTTTTAGATAAATCTTCATCTGTATTATGAAGGTCTTCTTCAGCCTCCTGTTTGACGTATGTAAAAAGTGAAGTTTTTGTGAGATTGAAGTTTTGATAGGAAGTGGCTAAACTATATCTATATGTATCATAAAGATAAATGTAGAACAATATGTATCATTATGATACATCTGGAAAACTTACATAACAGATTTCCATATTTTGTTACTGGAAACTTTGATCAACTTAAGATAATTTTAAAATTTGTTACTGAAAGTTATTATGCCATATAGAAATTTAAAATAAGTTTGTGACCATTACAATGAACAGTTTCAACTCCCCAAATAAAAATAAAGAAAATGTGTGAGCAATTAGAAATAATCTCTGGTATAAGTAAATCAATATTACCTTTAGGCACTCGTCCCTTGGTCCTTTATCTATTTCTGCAGCTGTATTATACATCTCTTCTTCTTGTGCCTTGTTTGTATACCCATTAACAGACTCCTACTAGACATATGTCAACAATGATCTTTGTGTGAAATTGAATTGAGGACCTATTTTCTTTGAACTCTCAATATGAATAATTATGATATTCTGCAATCTTATGTATCAAGATGATACATCTGAAAGTCGTAATCATACCATATCCAATATTTGTAACTAGAATTGTAGACATTTAAAAAATCTAACATTTGTTTCCAAGATCATACTCCTACTTGACATTTTTAAATAATGAACTGTGTAAAATAATTTTTTAGGATAGGTTTTGATTAAAATTTCAATATGTAGAAAAATGATACATCTAAGAAATTAAATCAGTACATATCCAACATTAGTTAATGAAGTGTTATAGAATTATATTAACAGTTTCAACACTTCCAGTAATGATAAATAAATTATTTGAGGCTAATAGTTTGAGAAAGTAGAAACAATCGATCATACAATTGAGTCAATTTAATTAACAATCAAATGTATTATTTCTCTTACCGTTATGCACTCGTTAGCTCCTCCTTCATTGCCACCTACTTTAGATGATTGTCCGGAATCCTCTACAATATTGTCAGTTTTAGCATCTATATTGTGCTCATTATGAAATTGAGGAGGATCCCTATAATGCCCCGAGTCTGCACCCCGGACGCCACACGATGCTTACGACCCCGAAATACCATAAGCTAACCCATGACTGGTACCTGCTGTGAGCACTGAATAATAATTTTGAAATAATGCAGAAAATAAGTTAAAATGCCATAAGGTTCATTATTTGAATACTGATAAAGAATAACAAATATAATAACATCTGAAAAAAATTGAACACTGTCTGAACTAGTCTAGTCTGAAAAGCCTCTAACTGAACTGTCTGAAAGTGGAGTTGATGGGACAAACCCCTAACTAACTCCGACTACTAGAATACTAAAGCTACTTTAATGCTGAAATAAAAGCATATCCTCGATAGATGAGGACTTACTACTGAATCTGCTGTTGCTAACTGAATCTGTCTAAGAATGGTCGGGAACCTGAACATTCAAACCTATGATATGAGACATCATAGCACAAAGAGAAAGTATGCATCAGTACGTGAAATGTATTGGTATGCTAGACGAGGTAAGATTGAATGCAAGGGTTCATGTGCATAAATAATAACTGACTGAATGATATGGAATAACTGAGTAAGAGTACATGGATAACTGAAACTGCTGTAAAATACTGAGTATGCAATATTATGCATATACTAGAATAATGTATCTAAGATTTTACTGAAGTTGAGAACTGATTTTTGATACTGAGTAACTGATATCTGAGATTGCTGATAACTGAATTACTGATAATTGAGTGAATATGTCTAATAGTCCTGATTCTGTAGAATTGAACTGAGTTCTATACTGAAATGGAAACTAAAACTGTGGGAAGTAATCATCTAACCAACTTGCCCCAAATAAGATAACTGGGGTCCAACCTGTAACCCCAGTTAGAAGAGAGTCAGTACCATGCCACGGGTAAAGACAAGCTGAAGAGTTACCCTCATCTGGCAGGTACTCTAATAAGAATGGTGGTACCCTCAACTGGCAGGTTAAAATACCTCATCGACCCTCAACTGGAAGGTTGAAGTTTCAACCTACGCTGGCTACGTAGTTCCGAAATGCAAGGACTACCTCTAAGGATCACACCCTCTACTGGCAGGTGAGCCCCCATCCTTGGGTTCGCTCGGTGCTGAATCCTACGCTCAACTGAATAGACCGTGAACTGATTTCTAGACCGTACTTGATTTAACTGAACTGTTACTGATTGTGTTGACTGAATAAACTGGACTGAGTTCACTGAGTTCTATAACTGACTGAGTACTACTATTCCGTGACATGACTGAGACTATTCTGTAACTACTGTAGCTATAGATAAATAGCAAGATTGTCAGGTATTAGATACGTCCAGGACTCTATAACATGAAAGTAAAGCATAGCATGATCTTGAAAAGCATAACAAGGTCCACTTATTCATAATTCATTCATAGAGACATTTTATCAAACACTTGTAGGGCATAAACTTGTACATATTCTAGCATGTCATGATTTCACCATTTAATTCACATGGACATTCCATCAAACACATGGGGAGCACAACTTAATGCATATAATCATGGACAACATGTAAACATTGTAACTACAATACCCAAACTTGCTAATTCAAGGATTATAACACGGGAATTTCACAATTCAATATACACGCTATTTTAATTTTATGGAATTTACAATTAATCATGGATTGAAACTCAAATAATGTCATGAACATGAATACAATTTAATTTCAAGCATGTAAATCATGAATCAATAACCTTGTAGTTTTAAAAATGGATTCTTGGACTCTATGGGGGAAAGAAACCCATAGATGAATACCTAACATACCTGAGAAGGTTAATTTTTGAAGGTTTTTGGTGAAATTCTTGAGGATTGACCTTGATTCTTGAAGCTAGGGTTTTGCCCTTTTTGAGAGAGAATATTTTAATCTTGAGAGAAGTGAGTAAATAATGATATAATAGGTTATTTAGGTGTTTAATTTTGTGTTTAGACTGATTAGGGCGATGGAAAAAAATACCAAATTACCCCTAGGAATAATTAAAATTTTGTCACTGAAGAGTCCCGATTTTGGCCTCCACCGTGATGCAGTGGCATCGCGGTAAGCCACTGGAATGGGGCTGATACTATTTTAAAAAAAGAACAAATGTGAAATGGGCTTGTGGCGCGATACGATGGTATCGTGTTGCCACACTGGAAATTGACAATTGGGAAAATGGCCCTTGGCGCGGCGCGGTAGGATCGTGACCTCTCACTAAAAAATGATAATTGTGAACTGGAACATTGGCGTGATGCGCCATTATCACGGAGCTTCACTGAAAACTGAGAAATGCCATTTGGTTGGTCTCTGCGATGCGGTGATTTGCCATTTTGCACACTATTTTACAAAATTTCTCTAACTCTTTGCCCGGGTATCGGATTTGGGCAAATTTTATATCGTTGGAAAGCTGACTGAATTTCCTACACAATGGTAAGCTCTAAACTGAAAAATCCTGAGTACTTTTAAATTTTTTATATAGAATTACTCATGTACTGAAAGTTAAATGAAGCTATGGACATACATGGTATTACAATCCCCTTCTCTATCCGGAATATCTTTTTCACTTTCATGCACTAGATAATGAGCAACCTGCATGATAATAAATTAGAACAATACGATAATATTATGCTATTAGTGATAAATTTTGAATACCTTGTCATATGAAGTAGAACCTTCTTTTACAACTTTCACAATGCCTGTATAATGGTCCATCATCAATGTTTGAATTTCATGTCAACCTATATTGTGAATAATGATTAGTAAATAGATATATCTTATGATTGACTTGTGATGTCAAATAACACATGGTTAATGTTCACTTAGTTTGTCAATGCAATGATGCAGATATACCTTATGGATATACCATATGTATCATATTGAAATATGTATTATCATTAACATAACATACCGATCTATCAATTAAATTGATACATATTCATGGAATTACTTTTGTTTCTGAATAAATATTCATAAACATATAACACTGTACATGTAAAAGGCGAAGATTGATTTTTTTTTAAAAAATATTATACTTACATAAGACTTTATGTCATCCAAGTCTAACATGGAAAACAATTATTTCTTCTTAACAACAGAAGGTGCATTAGCTGCATTTCTCTTCTCAACATTATGCACAACTATATATTTTTCCAAGGAAACATGAGTCTTTGAATGAGCTCTTGATGAACTTGCCAAATATTTCTTTTTGGACAACGAAGCTGACTGTTTATGTGTCTTTGCTACTTGTGAGCTCAATTTTTTTGACTCCTCATCAATTTTTTGTTTCTTTGTAGGAGGGTGTGAAGATGAACCAACATCAATCATCATCTTTTTAAGTAGGTCTTCATTTGGTGGAGTACTAAAATCATCAAATTCATGTAGAATTTCAGTCGGAGAAGTCCTTTCAGATCTTTATTGTATAGATACGGTTTGTGCTATATTGGTACCATGATTTGTTGGACCAAATGTAAGAGGGTTGGAAAAATCAAGTTGGTTCAATTCCTGTGGCGACAGGGATAAATTTCTGTATACAAGCTGAAACAAAAATAACACAAAAGACAAAAAAAATCCAGTTATATTTACTTAAAATTTAGTATGACTGAAAAAAATATTATCTTACATAACATGTCCTCCATCAAATCCTCATATCTTGGCTTTGGTTTAACCATTTTCCAGTTGACCAACCTTGGAATTAAATTATTCTCATGAAAGACTATTAATTTCTCAACTTCGGAACAACATTCATACCACCAAATTAAAAAAGCGTATGGCATGCCATTCAAACGATAATACCGTTGCACCTCATTCATGGACTGACTAAATGAAGCCATCAGTTTTGCAAATGCCAATTTACCCCATGGGAATCGACTATAACTTCCATCTTTAACCACGTAAAAATCTCGGGCAGGGATATTAGCTTTATCTAGTTCCGAGAACACAAATATGTGAATAAAGTTCAAAATCCCAATCTGTACAACAACTTCAAGATTTCTTTTCCACTTTTTATTCAAAAAAAGTTGTCCGACTCACTTTTTTGACATTTGCTGTATATTTTGAATTAATATCTTTTTTGTAATCTACATGGTGGAAGGTCAGAATAGTTGAAATCATCTTCATTCCCAATGCATTTCAACCCGGTAACAATAGCAAACTCATACAGTGAAAAATGAAGAATGGTATTATTGACCAATACCCTTAACTAATCTTGATAAGGGTGTTGAACCTCTAAGGTCATCAAACACCTTGCAATCGATCCTTGAAATTTACAATTAGGGAGGTCCAGAAATTACCCAAAATAGGTGTTTTTGAAAATTCTGATTCCTTCATCCTTCAAAACTTATTTAAGCCTATCTACTCTATTAAGGTTGTGTGCACTGCCATACCTTAAATTGTGGGCAGGTCATTTTTTACAACCAAATTAAAATTCTGCCAACAATAAATATTGACAATAACACAAATTAAACGATGATTCATATGTCAAACATATCACCTATTTATAAATGAAAACAACAATAAAATAAATATAGAAAATATTAGGACATATGTATCACCAATAATTCGATCCACAAAAGTATCACTCTTACGCTATAAAAATATGTATCACCAATTAAATAAAAGGAAATGTATCACTCATACAATGTGAACAAAATGTATCACCCATTAATACCCTATGAATCACCCATTAATTGAAATAACAACTTTATTACCATATGAATCACCATAATACCATATGTATCGCCCATTAATATCATTTGTATCACCCATTAATGCCATAACAACTGTAACTATCATATGAATCACCATAATACCCATATAATGATAACATATGTATGATCCATATGAATCATCATTAAACTATAAACACATATGAATAACTTAATAATTTTATAGATGTATCAAGTGATTTAAAAAAAAACTGTATACCACCTATATGTATCACGAACGATATCAATACCTGATTCAATGGGGAATTAATTATATGCTCTATTTCCCCCCGATCTTTCATTTGCATGTCCGATTCTAGATTTTCGGCAGCAAAATTTTCTCTAATATTCTTTATTTTTTCAGGGTCATTGCGTACTTTGACCTATTTTCACTTAAACCTTCATTTGTGTAATCAAAATTACTTGGAGTAAAACCCACAACTTGATGACTTCCAGGAACACCTTTTTGCGTTTCGATTTGGAAAATTCCCAAACTGAATGAGGATGAATCTTCATTAACCATTGAAGATCAAACAAATTAACAAAAAAGAAATTAAAGCATATATAAATATTGATTTGTCTTGTTAAAAATTAACTTAAAATTCACTTAAACAAACAACTCACTTCTTTGAAATAATTTTTTATTTAAAATTTAATGAAGTAATTGACGGTTCTAAGCAGTTGAAGTAATGGAGAAGGAAGTTATCTCAAATGCTTATAATTTGGGAGAGATTTTAGGAGAGGAAATTGTGAAAAAAAAATTATTGCATGCATTAATAACGGAGAAACCTTAGGAAGTTGTGTTTCTACATTTGTATCAAAAGTAAAATGAATTTCGGGATTTTAATTTTTTTTTAAAAGTTAAGGAATATTGGGTAATATAGTCTCTTAAGTTTGTGGTTTTGTGTAAATTATCCTTTGATGAATGTGGTGTTTTAAGTTTGTTTTGAGTGATCTTTCTTTTCAAACTCTAAATTGAGTTGTTTGATTTATGGGTAAATCATATTGTATGTCAATTTTTTTAGCTAGATTACATTGAGTATTAGTTCTACTTGTGCTATCTAGTTATTTTTGTATTCACATTTTATTTTGTGTCAATTATTTTTGTACTTTTTTCTTTTTAATTTTATTGTGTGTTTAATTCATTCCTTGTCTGTTAGTGTGCTTTATTGCGTGTTTAATTCTTCTTTATTATTGACATAACCCTTTTTTTTTATCTGATACTTGAAAGTTTAATTTGAGATTGTAGAACCATGAAGAGACTAAGGAATTATCTTGAGTGGTAAAAGGCTTGATTGGTGAAATCACTTGAGTGTGGTCCTAAAAGCCTACAACCTTTGAGTGTATACACGAGCGGAAAAAAAATTTAGTGCCATCATTTGAGTTATACATGTGAGGGAATGACTTGTGAGATCCATTATTTTACTAAACACTTTTCTTGTCCTAACTATGTCCTATATAGGTTCAAGGAGTTACAATGAAGGTTTGGATGTCAATGGAGAAAGGAAAATTTCAGCTTATAATTCTACTTCTAGTAGAAGTTATTGTGAAGTTTTTCATGATTATAGTGGTGCTTCTAAAAGAAAAAGAGAGCATGAGTTTAATAAAGGTTTGACTAAATTTGAAGTCACTGTGGAGGGATATGATAATGGTTGCATATTTGATTGCACCTTAGGTGTAAAGAAATTATGTTATACCAACTTCATTGATCCTTCTTTGATTAAGTGGTTGGATATACCTTGTCATACGAAAAGTACACCATATAAATTTGGTGGAAGGTTGGTTGACCATGAGGTGAAGATCATTGTTTACCATGGAAGCTATCAAAGAGGTATTTGGTGTGATGTCTACCATTTGTTTACTTGTTTATAATGTTTAGGATCTCCTTGATTCAATTGTAATAAATTTTGGTTTGATAGAGAGTTAAATTTTTTTATTGTTATAGATTCAATCGAACGAAAGCATGTCTTTAGTCCTATAACCATTAAAGAATCTTCAATAACAAATAAGGAAGTCAAGAAAGTAGAAGTGAAGAGTACTAACTTGAAATTTGATGTACAAAGTCATTTCATTAATTCAAGTAGAGTCTTTGGAGCTTCTAGTGATAAAAGTTAATAATTGATGTGAAGAGTTACCCCAATGACTCAAAAGATATTTTTGGATCCTATTGCACTTCTAATAAAATGAGTGAGAATGAAAATAAAAAGAAGAGCGAGGATGTGAATAGTGACAATTCAAAAGAGGAACAAAGAAAAAATATTTGAAATGAAGTGAGTGAGTGAATACAGGCACAAAAGAAAAGAGAGTTGAACAGTGAGAATGAATTGTCACAAGAAGGAAATAAAAAGAGTGAAGCAAGTGAGAGAAAAAAAGAGATAATAGAAAAACAAGAAAGTGTGAGTAACAACCTTTTTTATTATAACTCTAACCTTCTGAATTCATGTTCTTCTAGTGTTTTCACTTTTTTGTAGGTCTTCTTGAAGAAGAACACAAAAAAAAAGACTCAACATGAAAAAAATTCAAGAATTGAAAGAAGCAAGTCAAGTTGGGACTACTTCAAGTGAGAAAGTGACCTTAATTTTAGAAAATCAAGGTAAAGAAGATTCTTTAAGTGTTCACAAGGTAAAAATACTAATCCTAACTCTTTAGTTACTTCAAATGAACTTGATAATGACTTGGGTGTGAATGTTGGACCATCTTTTGATGAGGTTGATGATTCTTTGCTTTGTGTCAATGGACAAAGGGATGATAGACATACACTAGCTAAATATGAGTGTGGAGCCAAAATTATTATTAATTGTGAACTTAAAATATTTCAGGCTAGTGTTATGTCAATTATGAAAAAATATATGGTGTTTTCTTGCATTCTTGTAATGAAAATGAATATATTCCTTCTTTAGCTACTAGGAACACTAAAAATATGATTGATGATGAATGTCTCTTTGCAAGTGAGTTTGATCGTAGCAATTTTTTATCTTGTAAGGATATGAATTATGATTTGTGGTAGTACACTTGTTATGAAGCATTCAATGTATGATAATATCCTTTTTGAGGCTAAGGAATATCAAATTTTTAAAATATATGACAATCCTTTATTTGGTGAAATTATTCAAGAAAATTTGAAAAGTGATTTTTGAGTTGATAATGTGAGTCATTCTTTGAGTTGTTTTAATCTTGATTGTGTGATTCACAATGATCATAATTTGAAAATTAAATTTAAAAATGTGAATACTACTGATGAAATTTAATTGAATAATTCATTCCTTGTTGTCTCATAAACACTTGATGAAAATGACGATCCAAAATTTGAAGAGTGGATAACTTGTGAAAATAATTTTTGTGGCTTGCTTGAGGTTGCTAACTATTTGGATGTTAGCAAGCTAACTCGAAAATTATTTTTTGAAAGTACTTCTTGTGTTTAAAAGTCCTCTAAATTGAAGAAAATCTTTTAAAGAATGGGGAAGACTCAAGTGATAGGAGTAGTAAATTGATAGATGCTAGTTTTTGTGTCAATTTATATATTTATTCTAATATTGCCTTTGAGGATATAATTTGAGCTGAATTTTTAAATGTTTCTAGAAGAAAATGTAAACATGATCTTTTTGAAACATTGCCAAATATCTATGGGCATAAATGTGAAAATTCTTCTTTTGACGACTTTATTAATCTTGTAGATCTATTTGTGAAACACCATCAAGAGAGGATCTACAACAAGGTAAGATACTTGAGAGATTTTTTTTGTGGGATTAAAAAAGATTTGAGGTATCTTTGCCTTTTAAATTCAAGAATGATTTGTTTGAATGGCTAGTACTTGTTTTTGGACTTTCTAAAGCCATGAAGGTAAATTTCTATGCCTTTGACCTTCATAGTAGCAACTTTATTGTGATTAGTGAGAATTATTTAATGTTGCTATTTGATTCATATTGTGAGTTACTAAGTGAGAAATACAAAAAAGTTTTGGGATTGATGTTTGTGTTTGATTCCGAGAATGCATACTTGTATTTGAGATTTGTGGATGATATTGTTAGTTCTCTTAATAATGTGTTTAGAAGAGTACAATTAAATTATGAATTAAGGAATTATTTGGTACAAGTTGTTTAAGAAATTAGTTTTGATTTGAAAGTTCTAACATGTAGAATTATTAATTTCTTTAACCTTTTTTATGATTGCGGCATATTTTTGAGTCCACTTTTTGATATTATTGTTGAAAAGTTGATTTTTATAGAATTTCATGATTCTTGGCTCTATCACAAAAGTGTGTATTTTTGAAAGTGGTATTCTACTTATTTGGAAGATTATTTTTTGACTTGGGTACTAACTCTCCTCAATGATTTTCAAGGTTTGAATTCGAGGTTGAATTCTTTTCGATAAGGGGGGAATAATGCAAGTTCGGAAGTACTTATTGCATGGATGAATTTCAACTTGACATCAAAAGCTTGAAGTGTTTCATGAGAGTATGGAAGCCAAGAATCAACATACAGGAAAATATTAACATTATATTTTAGGATCCTTTTTATCATATATGATGTACATGTGACTAAAGGCATTTATGTCATTTTCTATCTTAGCTAACCCTAGCACTACAAATAGAATATAATGAACATTATTTTAGTTAGAAAATATTTTTAGATTGAACATTCTTTGGTGAGTTTGTGGATTTATCCCTTTGCCTCTACGTTGAATCTCTCTTGAATATCTTTTGATAACATTATTCATTTATGAGTTCAATTTTCTTCTCCCTTGAATTAATCATGTAATTATTTGTTCAAATTAGAGAGTCACAAATCTATATTTGCTCATCTCTAGTTTACTTTAATTGTGGAATTATTCTTTCTTTCTTGTCTATCGCCCTTCAATTAGTTGATTATCTCTTAAATTTATACGTCTTGTATCTCATTTTACATCATTGAGTTGCCAATTATTATAGATTAAGGTAAAAAAACAAAATAAAGTAAAAACATCGTAGGATATCTAAAAGATTCAAGATATAATAAAAGGTCAGTCTCGCGCACTAAAGATTCAAGATATAGCATATAAAAATGATATATATTTTTCCCCAGAATAAACACAAATAACTGATGATAGAAAAACCACTCAAATAAAACTTCCAAAGGGAAGCTTCAAGTGATTCTAGCACAATAAAGAAAAATATATGATCACATTATAACATAATCAATTGTAGTGTTTTAACATTAATTTTGCTTCAATAAGGCAAAGATCGATATGCTCATATGCCTTTATGCTCAAGGCTTTTTAGGCACTTGAGGGATTTCTAGTTTTGGCAAAGTTGGCAATTCTGGATTTGGAATGGCAGGCATCTCAAGTTTTGGTAACATTGGAAGCTCAGGCTTTGGCAATGTTGGCAACTCTGGCTTCGGAATTTTTGGCAATTCAGGCTTTGGCAGAGTTGGCAGCTCGGGTTTTGGAATTTCAGGGAATTCAGGCTTAGGAAATATTGGGATTTTCGGTAACTGTGGTAATTCTGGCTTAGGAAGCTCAGTTTGAGTTACTTCAAGAAGATGGCGCGCGTCTACTTGAATTATGTAGCTACTTGTTAATGACAAAGTAGTAAGTAACAAAAAGAAAAAAAGAAGGGTTGTAGTGATAGGCCATTGTTGAAGGTGATAAATGCTTGTATTTTTTATATTTGATTATGCATTATGCTTCACTTTGAACAACTTTATATAGACATATGGATGTGGGAAACAAGAAACGGAGAATTTGACTTCGGTTGTGGTTGGTATGAAAAAAATGCCTGTTAATTCATCTTCTCAACACTAACCTCGTAATTTAATCTGACAAAAACTTTCTTGTGTAACATACTCTTATTAACACATAAAGTAACACATATTTTATGTAGTCATAAATTCCTACAAGGTCAACACATAAGAAAGGTTTTCCAGTAGGTAATCTAAAGAGAAAACTTACTATGGGTTGTGGTGGGGAGGTTGGGGATCCTCCACCTTTAATTAGAGGTCTTAGTTCGAGCCTTGGTATGAAAAAAATCTTGTTGGGAGCGCTGCCCCAGAAAGAGCCTTGCAACACACAATCTGGATATATGCGGGTTCCAATTTGGATACCAAACACTAAAGGGAAAACCAAAAACAAAAAAATGCAAATCATGTAGGCCTTTTAACCTACAGGTTATTTGTGTGTGAGATAGAAATAGAGATAGTGAGAACGAATTTCTATTAGTTTATTATTATTGAACCATATGACCATATTAATTGGCTACATTAATTATGTATGAATTAATTTAGTAATTAGTTCCACATAGTAAGAGATATACATTAGGAAAAAAATACATAAAGTAGCATACTTAAGTATGAAATTACAAAAAATAACAATACTTTTATCAAATTACATTTTCTAGCATATGTATTTGTATGCATTTGTATTTTTGTAGAAACAGTTTACAAAAATATAAAATACATATCGATCATAAGGGCAGTAAAAATCATATGTATTTGTATTTTTGTAGCAGCAGTTTGCAAAAATACAAAATACAGCTTACTATATTATGTAATTATGAAACTGTTGCTATGAAACTCATAATTAAGGGGATAAGTATGCCATTTCTGAATTTTGCCCTATACATTATAATGGGAAAAATGTCATATTTGCGTCAAAACTATGTAAAATGGTTTAATGTTTCCATTTGTCAAAAACTGTGGTCATTTATGTCCTCATCAATAAGGACTAGGCCCTTGGACTGGCCCACTCAGCCCAACTGTAATTTGACAAGGTTAGGCTACAATATTTATAGCCCATTTAAGAATAGAGTTTTTTAGATTGACGCGAATAAGTTTGTTGACCCATGGGGTTTGAGCAATATGAACTGGACTGGCCCCTAGCCAAATAAAAATGATAAAATAATAGAATAGAGTACTAAGAATAAGTGAAAATTATCTTAAATAAACTTATTAGATTGTTTATTACAAGTAATAGAAACACTTTTCATTAATTACTGGACTAAAGAAATAATTGCAACTTATAGCAACTTTTTAGAAAAATCTTTTTTCTTAAATATCCAAAAATTATTTTTTTATATTTAATGTTCATATTATTTCCGTATTTATAGCATGTAATATTTATCACTCTTCATTAAATCTTTTCATAATTATGGCGAGTTATATTTTTGGTATCAATGATTTTTTACTTATCATAATTAAGTTTCAAAGTTTTTTCATAATTTAAGGAATCAAATATAGTAAAAATATATTTTTTACATTGATACTTAATTTTTGATTTTTTATTTACTTTAATAATTAACTTACTTTCTACATTTTATCACGTTATACAGTGTTTCTTTACCGATAAAACTCTTCACTCTTTACAATATATTTTATTTCATCGTCTTTTTCTCTCCTTTTGATTCTCATGCATATGAAGTTGAGTTTCCCAATATTCACTCATTCGTTTGGGTTTCGCAACAATCACTCATACACTTGGATTAAGAGTTCTTCAATTTAGTTTGCATTTTTTCTTTCTTGAACTATGTCAGAAATTAAAAATGCAAATTTGATTCTATTCCTAATAGAAAAATCCCTAAATTAATACAAAAAAATAGTCTGATTATTCTATCTAGACCCTTATTATTAATTCATATTAATATGTATATGTTTTGATCATCTTATATTATCTTTTTGCAGCAGTAATTATTGCATTCAAATTAATTATCACATATCATATTTGACATTATAAAGACAACTTATATATAGTAGATGACATTATAGAAATAAAAGATATGTTAATTTATATTAGATAAAATATTGAACAATTAGTTTTTTGTGTTGATAACAACATAAATAAGGATTTGAATGAAGATCAAAATCTTTCATAAGAATAATATAGTGAAAATTATCTTGTCTATTCTTATTACACTGTTTCATGTATGAAATCTGTATGAAATGAGTATAATGATTACAGAAGTTGGTATAGAAATCGACTTTCACCAAATATTATACGTTATTATTTATTTTAATGTATGAAATAAATAGACAAACTTGTATTTTTTGAATTATTTCGTGTATGAAACCTGTATAATATCAATATTACATTCAAGGTATATAAAATAGTTTCTTACATGTTATGTTTACATGGAATGAATATAATGTGGTCCTGATATTCAATTAAGAAGATATACTTAAGATTATAAATTGAATGAACAGTTTATAAAGTATTTTTTTACATGTCACATTTGTATGAAATAGATACATAAATTGATATATATGGATTGCATTATTTAATTTAGGTGATATCAATTTATATACTCATTCCATACACTATGTTCTTGTCTCTTTGAATCAAGATTCTATTTCATCTACTTTTGTGTTCAATTAAAATTTAATGAACACTTTCATCTTTCATACTGAAAAAAATAATCAAGATTTATAAAGAAAAATTGCAGTATATCTAGTTGACACAAATTTAATTGATATCCAATTTATTCAACAATGTGAAATACGAAACAATTTTTAAATTAGCATAACACTGAATAGAAAATTGCTTAAATATCAAAACTAAACTTTGTTCATAACAACAATCATAGAAAGACAACAATAATGAGCATAAAAAAAATATTAAAATACAATATCCATGTCTATGTATGCCTTGTTTTTTAAGGACAGTTGAACTAACAATATCTCTCAAAATCTTCGGGCCACTGAGTCTGCTCGTAACATTGTGAGTCACATCATTTTCACTTATCGCACCATCATCTTACTTTTGTTCTTTGAAGTTGTATCTATCCTCAGCTGTATTGCAATTGCTTTTACTAATCCTTTGTAGTTTGTACTTGCATCATACATAATCCCGTCAATATCAAAGTCCCTAGGTATACCTGTTTCAACAACTATTATATAATTCTTGCTTTGATCATGCAACCCATAAACATACAGTAACAAATTTTACAAAATTCAACATTTTATCAATAACGAATTTAAGAAAAACATAAAAAAAATAATTCTTTAAATACATTTGATTTCAAAATATCAATTTGTTAAATAATGTAACATACCTGACGAATTTTATCTCCCTCCATGACGTATCATGATTGAATGCAAATAATCAAAATTCATATTTTAATAATACAAAAATAACTTATGTTTGCTTTTCTTTCAAAAAAAATTCTCAAAAGTTGCATAAAATAAAAAAAGAAAATTCTGAAATTGATTTACTGAAACAGTAAAATCATGTTGAAAAAAAGATAAAAGTTTATAAAGAAAACTCTTAATGGAGACATTAAAATAGGAGGAAAAATAACGGTTAGGGAGATTTTGGGATGAGATTGATATCAATTATTAAGGTTAACTACATTTAAGGAAGGAATATTGTGGATTAGTTAAATTAAATTTTTATTTTCCTTTTCTGTAATTATTTTGATATGCCTTTTAAAAAAACAAAAAATACATTCTTAAGTATTTTTTTTAAATGAAAGTTGCTATAACTTGAAAACTAAAAAGAATTTTTTTTTGGTTTCCCAAGGTATCCCCACAGCCGACAGCTGTGCGACTAATCCTCTGTTCCACTGTCAGCGCACTAAGCGGTAGGGAACTGGCCAAAAAGTTTTCTCCATTCACTAGAGGTGGGGATCGAACCCCCACCCTCTTGCTTAAGGGGTGAGGTGCTGAACCACCACACCAACCCTTGTGGTTAAAAAAGAGTTGCTATAACTTGTAATAAATAATCGAATAAGTTTATTTAGTTTATTTTCCCATAAGAATAACAAACGGAGTCCAAACTCAAGGTCTATTTACACCATTATAGATATTTAAATATTAAATATATTCATAAAATATATAAATTATTAAAATGTAAAATACTATTTTTTTTTTAAGAAATCATATACGTTTGATAAAGATAATATGGCGGTGTTGAATACTCCATACGTGCCATGAGAGATTATTTTTGAGGAGTTCATTTTCACTTTTAATGGTTTAAATATTGACATTATTTTTATGTTTCATTGTGATCTATTGAAACAAAATTAGATTAATATTGCTATTAGCTAGTTATATTATTACTCATAAATTATTTAGTTTGTTTATCAATATCTCTTTTTGGTTTGAATTTGGTAATTGATATCATGTTAAAAATTATTTAATTTCGTAGATTATTAGGACATTTTTTTAAAATTTGAGAGTTGATTAATAAGTAGTAACTTCATGTAATATTATAAATATTTATGTAATTAACATTTTAAAATTTAAATTAAGATTATAAAAATAATATATTTTAAAAAGTGTGCTAGATCCTGGAGGTCCGCAACCCACAGAGTGATGAATTGGACTTGCTGTTTTTTGGTCTGTCAACGTGATGGGCCAGCCCGACCTGACCCGTCAAACTCCAAAGGCCTTATGGCTTAGTCTAAATGGGATGAGTCAATCTGTATTGACAGCCCTAACCAAACGTTTTAACCACAAGGATAAATTTGAACTTTTTCCTATTATGTATTAGTTTAGTCACTAATTATCTGAATTAGCATAGAAATTGTCACGCGGATATCACACTACCACAAAATGCAATTTCAAAACAACTCAATGGTGAAAATAAGGGGGTTATGACTTATGATCAAGGCCAATTGGTTGAGGTACCATGGAATTGGCTGTGGTTGATAGCTATGTTTATGGTGAAAGAATATGCAATGGCGGAATGACCGGTGGTAGTGTAGTTAAAGTGCAAGATGAAAATGTGCAATAAAACTGACTGGATTACTTTTGTAATCCATTTCATTGAAGAATGAAGTAAGTCATGCCGCAAATGACAAGGAAAATACGGACCCTTTCCCTATGTAATATTGGTGGTCCAAAGGAAATTTTGAATCAAAATTGTATTGACGAGGACATAAATGACCTCAAATTTTAACGGTCACATATTTCAATTGCATATTTGCCCTTTGAACCAATATCTTTTTGACAACTAAGAAGGGGTAGAACACCCCTATACTATGCAAAAAGGATCATTTATATCCTCCGTTATATTTTCTGTCCACTATAGCCCCCGACCTTATTGAACTAGTGCAAAGGTACCCCTCTACTATTAGGGTCCTCCACCATGGCAATACCATCCTATGTGGCATGACATTTAGGTGATGTGAATGTCATATGACAAGCCACCTCAACTGAAGCTCATTTTAACCCTTTCCCTAATTCTTTGTCCACCACCAACTCCCTTTTCATCCAGCCATACCACCACCAAATACGTGACAGAGACAGTAAATTACTCTTTTAGAGACGTATACTATTATTTAATTCCCATTTATATGAATTTAACAGAGGATTTCTAGTTATAACTGATTGCAGGATATGATAAAGAAAATAGAATACAAAATAACTTTTGTTGCTTGTCTAATGATGCAAAATTACAGCCTAATCTTATGAATTAAAATAATGCCAATGCATGTGCAATGAATTGCAAAATTATCTCAATAAGAAGAAAGTTTATGGAGTAAAAAAAGATGTGTATAATGCCACTAGCAACACAAGTACATTAGTGAACTGATGACAGAACAAGTAAATAAAGAATCAAGCTCAATGGCCCTTGAATTTATATTCATATAGAAGAATTAGAGAATTAATATAGACTATAACACTCACATATTTGAAATCAAATAAAATGATTATGGATTAATATAGTGAAATTAATTATTAAAATCTAATAAATACTGATTTAATTAAAGTCCAATTTTTATTGGGCTAGTTCTATTATTTTTTATCACAAATGATAAACCCACTTTGCTAAACCCAAGATGTCATCTTATTCTAGAGGCACAATCTGGTGCCAGATGTCAAATTACATAGTGAAAGAGACAATGAGACGACTCCATGTATAAAAATGATGTAGCATGTCTATTGAAATCAATGGCCAATGAAAGTGTACCATGTGTACAAGTGACATGTTCCAACCAATCAAATATCAACTGTCACTTACAATTCAATTGGCGGAAAGAAGTTGCCCTTATCACAACTCCTCCATTCTACAACTATAAATAAGAGCCACATAATTCAAAATAATGTATTAGAATTCTAAGAAGAAGCCATAGAGAGCTCGTGTTCCAATAAAAATACTTGTATGCATTAAAAAACTCTAGGTTCCTCAGGATAAATGCATTAAAAAAAGAACAATATTAAGCGAATGGAACTCGTGGATCAAATAACACAAATTTATCTAGGAGCTACAAGTTCAAGAATTCAAGAACTTAAGTTCAAATACAACTCAACATCAAGACGAGGTTTCAAGATCGAGACCACTAGATTTAAGATCAAGCTCAAAGGTTCTTGGATTCAAGTACAAGTCAAGATCAAGATCACCAAATTTAAGATTAAGCTCAAAAGCTCTTGGATTCAAATACAAGTTAAGATCAACTCCACCAAATTCAAGATCAAGCTAAAAAATCCTTGGATTCAAATACAAGTCAAGATCAAGTCCACCAAATTCAATATCAAACTCAAAGCCCTTGATTTAAATACAAGTCGAGATCAAGTCCATAAAATTCAATATCAAGCTCAAAAGCTGTCACGACCCTAAAAAAGGCACGTGATGACACATGTTACACCCACCAGACAAGTAAACCTAACCCAACCCAAACAACAAGAGTTAAAGGGAATTCAAGAGCAAAATCGGAAGAAACAAAAGCATCCCAAATATATATATATATATATATATAAATACGAGACACAAGTCTTAAAGATATGTTCCAGGTCTGTTGGTCATAAGTACAAGCCTCTTCAGAATGATAGCAATAACAATAACAACTTAAATACTGACAAGAATAAGATAATGAAAAAAGATCTAGGTACGCTTGGGGTCCTCTAACACCACCTCAATCTCCGCAATATTAAAGATGGAAGAAAATAATCTATAAGCTGCTACTCGATCCAATACTTGCTTGGTGCAGAAAATAAGGAAAATGAGATAAAAGCAAGGGTGAGTATGAAACCATGTGTACTCATCACCTATCATCAATACCGATCCTAATTTAAAGCAATGACAATAACCACCACCCCAACTACTCAAGGCTTTCCTAATTAGATCTAATTCAATAAATACAAAACTTCATCCTATCAGGATAACCTAACACAATGGTCAATATATTTATCATATAAAAGGTACACACATTAATCTAGGTGGAGTTAACACTATTCAGTCTATAATCAATAAAATAAGATAAGTCATTATGAAGGAGACCCATGATAATGATACAAAAGGCTTAATCAATTATAGTCAACCAAAACATTTTGGATGAAAATAAGGAGAAAGTGTACATATATACGAGTGTATCTCATGCTACCAATAGAGATATATATATCTATCTCTTCTATCAAGCCTCAGTCATACCCCATGTCTCACAATGTTCCTGTAATTCCTGAGAGTACACCCTGGATGCCACACGGTGCTTACGGTCACAAGTTACCACAAGCTAACCCATGAGCTGGTACTCGCTATGAGCAATAAATAATAATAACAAAATAACATGTGTGGAATATATGAATATGCCATAAGGTTTAAATACTAAAGCATTTCTGAATCATAAATCTGAAAACAACTGTTTGAAAATTAATAAAAATAATGGCAAACTGACTGACTTTCTTAAGTGTTCGAAAGCCTCTAAAACCGACTGAATAAGAGTTCATGGGACAGGATCCAACTAACTCCGACTAACTACTAAACTAAAAATATGGAAATAAACATAATCGGTCCTCGAAATATGAGGACTCACCACAGCTGCAGCTGCTGATGCACTGGAATTTCTAAGTACGATCGGGAACCTGAGCGTCCGAATCTATGATATGAGATATCATAGCTCAAGAAATGAGTATGCAGTCAGTGCTTTGAATGTAATGATATGCTAGATAAGGTTAGACTGATATACATGGATTTATGTGCATGAGTAATAACTGACTGAATATATAGCGTGAGGTATTGAGTAAGAATGCATGTAAATTGTAAGACTGAGAATGCATGACCAAGCATAAAATAAGTTCTAAAATAGTTTGTAAACTGAAATACTAAATCTTATAACTGAATAACTAATAAAATATATGATATGGTCAAGCAAGACTGAAGTGAATTATGAACAGAGTATTGAAATTGAAACTATGAGAGGTATCATCTAACCGACATGTCCCAGTCTGAGCTGATCGAGGTCCAACCTGTGATCCCAGTTGTAAGAGTTCTAGTACCGTGCCACGGGTACTAACAATTGCCGTGGAGTCAATCCTAAACTGGCAGGTGACTCCTGAGATCAGTCCTAAACTAACGGGTGATTCTTAAGAGTGTCAGTCCTAAACTGAAGAGTAACATCCTATAAACTATGATGGCTACGTAGTTCTGGAACTTAGGGATTTGTACTAAGGACTCAGTCCTAACTGGCGGGTGAACCCCCATCCCTATGTTTGTTCGGTGTTGAATCCTACTCGTAATTGAATGACACTGATTACTAGACTTAACTAACTTAACTGGACAAGTAACTGATCGTAAAGGCTAACTAAGTGGTAATGCTCATGATTTATCTGAAGCTATTCTGAAGATACTGAAACTAAGTAAACAACTAAATTTTGGGTATTCATAACCCCCACGAATCGATAGCAATAACAATAGGACCAAATGGAATCTTTGAAACCATGGAAGGAAATCATTGTTCATAATTATTCACTTAAACATATCATCAAACACATGGGGACTAAGACTTTAACATGGGGATGCTTTTTAAACAGGAAAAGATAGCACAATCATATGACCAAATCATAAACTGAGGGTTTTATTCTGAATTCGTATAAACATGATATGGAAGTCACAATATTTAAAACATACTATAATGCATTCCATGTGAAATCAATTGAAAACATAACTTGAAAATCGAATTACCAAGATATAGCTAAACATACTTCAACTTTCAATGTGTAAGGACTCTTTTTATCAAAAAACTCTTGAAAATATAATAAGGAGTCATTATTCAAACCCCTATCATTTAGGAATTCCATCAAAAACTTGAAATTCATAGACTTGAGCATGAGAATAGTCAAAACATGAGATGCTAAAATAATTGAAATACTACAAATCCTGGATTTAACATGTGAATAGCACCAAAAACGTGTAAGGTTTAATTTCAACAACAATTACTTATAAATATCATGTAAAATCGAAATTCATGGGAGTTCATGGATAAACTCATAATAACATGCAAATATCATTCTTTTAAACTTGAAATTTGGGTTCTTGAATTCCATGGGTGGAAAGGGCCCATGGATGAACATCTAACATACCGTAGTTGGAAATTTTTGAAATTTCATGATGAATTCTTGAGGATTGGTCTTGAATGTTGAAGAGCTAGGTCTTGTTCTTGAAAGGAAATGCTTTCAATTAGGGAAAATTTTGGGAATAAAATAGTAACTTATGCTTTTAGGGATCCGAAATACCGTGGTTTAGATCAGTTGGGCGAAGGAAAAGGACTGGAATGCCCTTGAAAAAATATGACTGAAAGCTAGAAATTTAGGGAGCATGCTATGAAGTGTGCGTCGAATGCTCTGGAGAGTCGGAATAGAGCGTGTTCCACATGCTAGATCGTATGCTCCCTCACGGGTGTAATGGAGCGTGCGTCGCATGCTAATCGTGCGCAACTACTGCCTCTATCACAAAAATGGCTATAACTTTGTAACACCCCAAATCAGGTACCGAAATTCTACACGGTGCTTATGACCCCGAAGGACCACAAGCTAACCCATGACTGATATCTGTACCTGTATACTTCATAAAATACTTTAAAATATGAAAACATAAATTGAAAGGCCATAAGGTTCACTACTGAACATGATTTGAATGATAAAACATATGTGTGGGGTAATATATTACCCAAAACAAAACTGAACATACTGAAGTCTGAAACATGATAGTCTAAAAAGACTCTAACTGACTGAACTGTCTGAGTAAGGAGTTGATAGGATATGTCCCCAACTAACTCCAACAAATAAACTGATTAATGAGATAATAGAGAAATAATCATGTCCTCGAAAGATAAGAAATCACTTCTAACTCTGTCTGCGGATATCTGGAATCTACTGTTGCTCTGGAACTCATGTCTCTGAACCTATGGTATAAGACACCATAGCGTAAATGCGTCAGTACTTTGAATGTACTGGTATGCATGTGAGGTAGGCTGAATGCATGGGGTTCATATGCCTGAACAATAATAATAACTGACTAACTATCATGAGCGTGAGAATACATGCATGAGACATAACAACTGGCACTAATACTGTGATAACATGATTACTGAATCTGAATATAACTGATAACATGAGTGACTGTATCTGACAGTCCTGAATCTGATGGAACTATCTAAGTTTTGTACTATATCTTAGTTGACTGTATCTGATAGTCCTGAAATGTGAAGAACTATCTGAGTTCTATTACTGAGACTGATTGACTGTATCAGATAGTTCTGATTATGTAACATAAAACTGTGGGAAGTAGTTATCTAACCGACATGCCCCTGATACGCCATTATGGCTGAGTTGGGGTCCAATCTGTAACCCCAATTAGAAGGGTGTCAATACCGCGCCACCAGTAAGGACAAGCTGTGGGTGACCCTCATCTGATAGTGTCCCCTATACTAGAATGGTGGGGCCCTTATCTGATAATGCTTATCCATCTCATCAACTCTCATCAGACAGTGTTGATGTCTCAACTTATGCTGGCTACATAGTTCTAGAACGCAAGGATGACTTCTAAGAATTACACCCTCATCTGATAATGTATGTTCCCATCCTTGGATTCAATCGGTGCTAATTCCTACTCCCATCTGGATAGACTCTGAACATGATTTACCGAACTGAATATGGGCTGAGTTACTGAATTCTGTTGACTGACGGAATACTGCTGATATCTGACAACTGACTGAGTTTATGAGATCATGGAGATTTCCTGAGTGATAAGACTATTTGAAGTCTAAGGATCATAACTTGACTGAGAGTATCGTGAAAACATGACTTGGCTCTAGGCACATAACTAATTTTTTGGGTACGAGTACCCCCAGGACTCGATGCAAGAAAACTAACCAAGCATAACTTACTTGAACATCTAACATCATAATCCATAATACATTTATAGAAGTATTTCATCAAAACATGTGATAGGCATAACTTGTACATACATGGGGATTTCATGGTATCGTGCTAGTTAGGCACTTTTCCTTCATCTAGGCATTTAATCAAACATATTGTAGGCATGGTACATGTAAACATCATTGTACAATAATTAAACATCATGGTTCAATTCTAATTTCATCGTTCAAGGGTCTAGTCATAGGTTTGCATGAATCTATATCTATAATAATTTAACCCACATAGAATTTATCACCCAACATGGAGTAGAATTCAATTTCTCATTATCCACATGAACAAGAGCAGCCCAATCATCAAATTCATAAGAAAATCCATCAACTTGAATTTAGAAAAGGAATTCTTGGGCTTCATGGATGAAACATGAATGAACACTATGCATACCTTAGTTCATGATTTCGTGAGGCTTGATGGTGAAACCTTCTTGAATTCGAATTCCCAATAGAAACCCTAGCTTGTTCTTGAGAGAAAATTGAGAGAAACTAGTATATTTTTGGTGAAGAATAGCTAAATCACGTGTTATTAGGTTTAAATAGGGGTAGGAAATTGACCCTTTTAACCCTTGGATGCGTCTTTTAAAATTGTAAAAATTTCTTGAACTGGACCTTTAGCATGACGCGGAGCTATCGCGCCGTGTCACTAGATTTTGACAATTGGGAAATTGAGGGATGGTGCGACATGGGGAAATCGCGTTACCACTTCCGTTGTGACCTGGAACTTTGGTATGACGTGGGGGAAATCGCGCTGAGAAACTGGAAAATGAACAATTCTGAATTTGGGCCCTGGTGCGACACGCCATAATCATGGACCCCTACTGGAATTTTCCAAATGCCATTTTCTCTTGTGGCGCAGCGCGCCACTGACTAATATGGAGCTGTTTTACGATGGGATCTTGAAATAGTCATAACTTCTGACCCGGTTATCAGATTTAGGCGAATCTTATATCGATGGAAATCTTATTGAATTTCTCATATGACAAAAAGTGAAGATCTTGAAATTTCCTCATGAAATAACCATTATTCAATTTAGAAGCTAATACTAGGCATTCTTGAGATGAAATTAACTAGGAAAAAGTTGGGGTATTACAATATCTCCTCCTTAAGAACATTCATCCTCGAATGAGACTAACTGAGAGAGGAGAAAAGACAACTGACATAGATAATGAACATGAATAAATGGAACATGATATCATGACTGACATGACTAACAATTTGAACATATAATACTGAACATGCATATCTGATGCATGTGTAACTGATTCATGAATGCATGACTGAGTGTTCTGAAGAACTAAGTTTCTCATGATGAGAATGCATGTCTGATGCATAATTACATAACTGAACTGATACATGAGTGCATGACTGAATATGCAATGGTACTTGATACAAAGTTTATAATGGGATCATAAGCATGAAACTGCATACCAGCTTTGAGATGAACACTGAACATGAAACTGAGTAGGCTTAAGGAGAACTGTTACCTTGAGCTTGAACTGAGTTGGCGGAGAAGAGGTGAGGATACTTGGTATGCATATCTTCTTCTGCTTCCCAAGTATCTCCCTCGATGGACTGATTTCTCTAAAGAACCTTAACTAAAGGGACATTTTTTTCCTCAATCTACGAGTCTGATAGTCTAAGATTTCGACTAAAATATCTTCATAAGAGAGAGTGTTCTGAACATCAATGATCTGAATAGGGAGTACAAATAATGGGTCACCTATTCACTTCTTGAGTAAAGAGACATGAAATACTGGATGAACTGAGGCTAGATCTAAAGGAAATTCAAGCTCATAGGCTACCTTGCCAAAGAGACTGAGAATCTTGAAGGGACCAACATATCGGGGGCTGAGCTTTCCCTTCTTGATGAATCTCTTCACTCCCTTCATGGGAGAGATCTTTAGATAGACATGATCACCAATATTAAACTCAATATCTTTTCTACGAACATCTGTATAAGACTTTTGTCGGCTCTGAGCAGCCTAGAGTCTTTCTCTAATCAACTGGACTTTTTCTAAGGCGTCGAATACCAAGTCAGTACCTATGACTAAGGCCTCACTAACTTTGAACCAACTAATTAAAGATCTATATCTCCTACCATAGAGAGCTTCGAATGGAGCCATCTAAATACTGGAATGATAGCTGTTGTTGTATGCAAACTCAATCAAAGATAAGTGGTCATCCCAAATTACCTTGAAATTGATTGCACATGCCCTTAGAATATCTTCTAACGTCTGAATGGTCCTTTCTGGTTGACCATCTATCTGAGGATGAAAGGCTGTACTAAGATGAACTTGGGTACCAAGACCCTTTTGGAATGCCTTCCAGAAATGAGAGGTGAGCTTGGTACCTTTGTCTAAGATAATGGAAAATGGAACACCATTCAATTTGACCAACTCCTTGATGTAGAGTTTGGCGTAATCCTTATTTGAATAAGAGGTATGAACTGGAAGAAAATGAGCTGATTTGGTCATTCTATCTACAATGACCCAGACTAAATCATGCTGATGACCAGTTCGAGGAAAACCCATCACGAAGTCCATGTTCACAACTTCTCACTTCCAAGTAGGAATACTAAACTCCTGCATGGACCCACTAGGCCTCTGATTCTCTATCTTAACCTGCTGACATGTAGAGCACATAGCCACAAACTCTGCAATCTCTTTCTTCATCCCACTCCACCAATAGATTTCCTACAAGTCGCGGTACAACTTTGTGGCCCCTGGATGAATAGAGTAGCGCGCAGCATGCGTTTTTGCAAGAATTTGCTGCCTTAAGTCATCTACACCTGGAACACAGAGACGAACCTCACAACGAAGGACATTATCTCCCCCTTGGAAGAAAACCTCTACTTTCTGATCCTGGACTAACTCTTTCAACTTGACAAGGCTAGGATCTTGGTCTTGCTTTTATTTCATCTCGGAAACTAGAGATGATTCTAAACTACTCTGAACCCATATATCATCCTCTTGTGTATCAACTAAGCAAACGCCTAGTCTGGCAAGCTGATGGAATTCCTAAGCTAATTTCTTCTTACTGTCCTCAACATAAGAAACACTACCCATGGATAGTCTACTGAGAGCGTCAGCCACTACGTTTGCCTTTCCCAGATGATAAAGGACACTCATTTCATAATCTTTTAAGAGCTCTAACCACCTTCTTTGACGAAGATTGAGATCTTTCTGAGAAAAGACATACAGAATACTTTTATGATTAGTGAACACATCTACATGAACACCGTGTAGATAATGCCTCCAAATCTTTAAAGCAAAAACTACGGCTGCTAACTCAAGATCATGAGTAGGATAATCCTCTCATGGGGCTGAAGCTGTCTGGAGGCGTAGGCTATGAACTTACCATGCTGCATGAGGACACAACCCAAACCTTCTATGGATGTATCACAATACACTATGAAACCATTTGGACCATTTGGAAGAGCTAATACTGGAGCTGAGGTGAGTCGAGTCTTCAACTCCTGAAAAGTCTTCTTACAAGGATCTGACCACTAAAACTTAACTTTCTTTTGCGTCAATCTGGACATAGGGGATGCAATAGAAGAAAATCCCTCAATAAACCGTCTGTAATAGATAGCCAAACCCAAGAAACTCCTAATATTTGATGGAGAGACAGGGCGAGGCTAGTTTCTTACTGCTTCGGTCTTTTGAAGATCTATTCTAATTCCATCACCGGAAATGATATGACCAAGGAATGCTACTGACCTTAGCCAAAATTCACACTTACTAAATTTGGTGAATAGCTGATGATCTCTGAGAGTCTGACGTACTATTCTGAGATGGTTTATATGATCACGCTTACTGTGGGAATAGACCAGAATATCATCTATGAAGACTATTAAAAACATGTCCAAGTACTGCTTGTACACATAGTTCATCAAGTCCATAAAAGCTGCTGGTGCATTGGTAAGACCAAAGGACATAACTAAGAATTCCAAATGACCATACTGAGTACGGAAAGCTATTTTCGAAATGTCACATACTCTAACTCTGAGATGATGATAGCCAAATCTAAGGTCTATCTTAGAGAAATAACTGGCACCTTGAAGTTGATCAAACAAGTCATCAATTATAGGAAGAGGATACTTGTTCTTGAACGTGACCTTATTGAGTTGATGGTAATCTACACACATCCTAAAAAAACCGTCTTTCTTGCGCACGAATAATACTGGAGAGCCCTATGGGGAAATATTGGGCCTGATAAATCCCTTATCTAAGAGATCCTTCAACTGTTCTTTCAGTTCTTTGAGTTCTACTGGTGCCATTCTGTATAGAGGAATAGATATAGGCTGAGTATCCGGAAGAAGATCAATGCCGAAGTCTATTTCCCTTTCGGGAGGAATTCCTGGAAGATCTTTGGGAAAGACATCTGAATATTCACCTACAACTGGAATGGATTCAAGACTGGGAGTTTCTGAACTGGAATCCTTAACATGAACAAGATGATAGACACATCTTTTAGATATCATTTTCCTTGCCCGAAGGTAGGAAATAAGCTGACCTCTAAACTCTGAAGTAATCCCTTTACAATCAAGGATGGGTTCATTCAGAAACTGAAACTGGACTATTCTATTTCTACAGTCGACTATGGAATAGAAGAAATGAAGCCAATCCATGCCGAGGAGGACATCAAAATCAATCATCTCTAATTCGACTAAGTCTGTTGAAGTGACTTTCTAAAATATCATAATCGGGTAGTTCTTGTATACTCTCCAAGCTATGGTGGTTTTACCCACTGGAGTAGAGACTGAAAAGGGCTCTGCTAGGATTTCAGGACTGATTCCGAAATCGCTTACTATATAGGGAGTAACAAAAGACAAAGAATCTCCTGGATCTAGCAAAGTGTAAACATGCACATGAAAGATATGTAACGTACCAGTAACTATATCAAGAGAATTTTCCTGATCCTATCGGGACTGAAAATCATAGAGATGATTTAGGCGTTGCCCACTAGTAGCACTGGCGATGTCACCCTGCTAATTTAGATGACCGAACTGAGCTGAGGAGCGGAGATAACTCTGATAACCTGACTTAGGGAACTCTTTGACTCTGTGGCCTGGCTTTCCACAACCGACACAAACATCGCTACCAGCTTTGCAAGCACCCTTTTGGTTCTTACCACAAGTCTGACAAATATGATTAGTTTGGGTATTGCTAGCACTTCCCTGAGACCTAGATACTGGCGCTTTATCTTTGTTACCCTCCCTGAACTTAGGAACTGGAGCACTGGATGAAGAAGGGGATGGAACTGATGATTTAGGACAAAACTGGGAATGGTTTTCTCCTTCTGATTTTGGCTGAGCGAAGTTGAAACTACCTGTCTTTGCTCTCTTATTCTGCTTATCCCTCTGCTTAATCTTTAGCTCCTCTATCTGCTGAGCATGAGTTATAAGTCTGGCTAAAGTCATGTCACTATTTAGCATGGCAAATCTGCACTCATTTACCATGCTATCATTTACCCCTAAAGAGAACTTACTCATCTTGGCCTTACTATCTGCAACCATATGAGGGGCATATCTGGCTAATTGAGTAAACTTAAGAGAATACTCTTTCACCGTCATATTTCCCTGCCTGAGGTTGATGAATTCTAACACCTTATCTTCTCTAAGCTCTAGGGAAAAAATCTATCAAGGAAAGCAGAAACAAACTCCTCCCACTCAACAGGCCCTGCATCATCTGTTCTTTCTGAATTCCACTGTTTGAACCAAGTATGAGCCACATCCTGCAACTGATATGCAGCTAGCTTAGCACTCTCAACAATAGTCACCCCCATGATGTCTATAACCTTCTACACCTGATCTAGAAATTCTTGAGAGTTCTCATCTGAATTAGACCCAAGAAAGGATGGAGGATTTATTTGGGTGAAGTCCCGAATCCGAGCTGCGGATGAATTAGCCATTGGATTGGATGGAATGAATGCTAGTCGTTCATTTTGAGCGGCAACTGACTGAGTAAGAGTAGTGAATACGACCTTGAACTTCGCATGAGAAACATAATCGCCCAAAGAATCTTCGTACTGAGGGGCTGACTGATTTCCGTTTCTTCTTTTAGGAGGCATGTTCTTTAGAAGAATGGAAGAAACACACTAGACTGAGAGATTGACTTGAGATTATGCTCACTGACATGACATGAATACCGAAAGAAGGAAAACTTTTCCTAAAACATCTTATAGCCTCTTGCACATAAATATGGCGCGCAACACACCCATGTACAAGACTCTACTATATGTGTATTTCAGACTTCCTAGGACTCTATTGAACCTTAGGCTTTGATACCAAGTTTGTAATGCCCCAAATCTGGTACCAAAATGCTACACGGTGCTCATGACACCAAAGGACCATAAGCTAACCCATGACTGATATTTGTACCTGTATACTGCATAAAATACTTTATAATGCGGAAACATGAATTGAAAGGCCATAAGGTTCAATACTGAACATGATTTGAATGATAAAATATCTGTGTCGGGTAATATATTACCCAAAATGAAACTGAACATATTGAAGTCTGAAATATGACAGTCTAAAAAGCCTCTAACTAACTGAACTGTCTGAGTAAGGAGTTGATGGGATATGTCCCCAACTAACTCCAACTAATAAACTGATTAATGAGATAATTGGGAAATAATCAGGTCCTCGAAAGATAAGGACTCACTTCTAACTCTGTCTGCGGATATCTGGAATCTACTGTTACTCTGGAACTCGTGTCTCTAAACCTATGGTATAACACACCATAGTGCAAATGCGTCAGTACTTTGAATATACTGGTATGCATGTGAGGTAGGCTGAATGTATGGGGTTCATATGCATGAATAATAATAATAACTGACTAACATTCATGAGCATGAGAATACATTCATGAGACATAACAACTGACACTAATACTGTGATAACATGATTTCTAAATCTGAATATAACTGATAACATGAGTGACTGTATCTGTCCTTAATCTGATGGAACTATCTGAGTTCCGTACTGTATCTGAGTTGACTGTATCTGACAGTCCTGAAATTTGAAGAACTATCTAAGTTTTATTACTGAGACTGATTGACTGTATCTGACAGTTCTGATTCTGTAACATAAAACTGTGAGAAGTAGTTATCTAACCGACACTGAGTTGGGGTCCAATCTGTAACCCCAATTGGAAGGGTGTCAATACCGCACCACCGATAAGGAAAAGTTGTGGGCGACCCTCATCTGATAGTGTCCCCTATACGAGAACGGTGGGGCCCTTATCTGACAATGCTTATCCATCTCATCAACTCTTATCGGATAGTGTTGATGTCTCAACCTATGCTGGCTACATAGTTCTGGAATGCAAGGATGACTTTTAAGAATTACACCCTCATCTGATAGTGTGTGTTCCCATATTTGGGTTCACTCGGTGCTAATTTCTACTCCTATCTGAATACACTCTGAACATGATTTACTGAACTGAACATGGGCTGAGTTACTGAATTCTGTTGACTTATGAAATGCTGCTGATATCTGACAATTGACTGAGTTCATGAGATCATGGAGATTTCCTGAGTCATAAAATTGTTTGAAGTCTAAGGATCATAGCTTGACTGAGAGTATTGTGAAAACATGACATAGCTCTAGGCACACATCTAATGTTTCAGGTACGAGTACCCCCAGGACTCGATGGAAGAAAACTGACCAAGCATAACTTACTTGAATATATAACTAACATCATAATCCATAATACATTTATAGAAGCATTTCATCAAAACATGTGATAGTCATAACTTGTACATACATGGGGATTTCATGGTATCGTGCTAGTTAGGCACTTTTCCTTCATTTAGGCATTTAATCAAACATATTGTAGGCATGGTACATGTAAACATCATTGTACAATAATTAAACATCATGGTTCAATTCTAATTTCATTGTTCAAGGGTGTAGTCATAGGTTTGCATGAATCTATATCTACAATAATTTAACCCACATAGAATTTATCACCCAACATGGATTAGAATTCAATTTCTCATTATCCACATGAACAAAAGAAGCCCAATTATGAAATTCATAACAAAATCCAAAATCTTGAATTTAGAAAACGAATTCTTGGGCTTCATGGATGAAACATGAATGAACACTATGCATACCTTAGTTCATGATTTCGTGAGGCTTGATGGTGAAACCTTCTTGAATTCGAATCCCCAATAGAAACCCTAGCTTGTTCTTAAGAGAAACTAGTATATTTTGGGTGAAGAATAGCTAAATCACATGTTATTGGGTTTAAATATGGGTAGGAAATTAACCCTTTTAACCCTTGGATGTGTCTTTTAAAATTATAAAATTTGCCAAACTGGACCTTTAGCACGAAACGACGCTATCATATCATGTCACTGGATTTTGACAATTGGGAAATTAAGGGATGGCGCAACATGGGGCCATCGCGTTGCCACATCCTTTTTGACCTGGAACTTTGGCGCGACGCGGGGGAAATCATGCTGAGACACTGGAAAACAGATAATTCTAAATTTTGGCCCTGTCGTGATGCACCATAACTGCGGACCCCTACTGGAATTTTCCAAATTCCATTTCCTGTAGTGGCGTGGTGTGCCACTGACTAATACGACGGGAACTTGAAATAGTCGTAACTTCTAACCTGGTTATCGAATTTGGGCGAATCTTATATCGATGGAAAGTTTATTCAATTTTCCATATGAAAAAAAGTGAAAATATTGAAAATTCCTCATGGAATAACCATCATTAAATTTAGAATCTAATACTAGACATTCTTGAGATGAAATTAGCTAGGAAAAAGTACGGGGTATTGCAAACTTCTTGTTCGAGTATCGAATTAAGGCAAAATTGGTATCGTTGGAAATCTAACTCAATTATCTACAATTTTTTGGGCCTTGAGATGTAAAATTCTATGCATATAAGAAATTATACACATTCAAAGTAGACCCTTTTATAATCGAATACCAAGCTTTAGACAAATCAAAGGATCTTAGCTCAACTTTGTTCTAAGTGATTCTTATGAACATTTTTTTTCACCTAGAGATCACTTCTAACACTTGGATAAATATCATGACACGTGTAATTAAAATAAATTCATCAAATTAGTGTCAACACCTGTAAGAATGATACTTCAAAGTCTATCCCAAAAGTATGGGGTGTTACATTATCTACCCCTTGAAATCATTCGTCCTCGAATGAGACTGGTTAGACTAGGAATACTAAGGTAACTGAGATCATATTCTAAACATGCATGACTGGGAACATGACTTGGAACATGACTGCATGACTGTATAACTGAGTCTGAGCATAATACATGAACAAAATTGATTTCTTGAACACATGCAATGACGTGAGAATGGTTATAAGGCCAAGATAGAAATGAGAGAGTTAACTTATGAGTAACTATTTCCTAAAGCTGGATCTGGTTTCGTAAAGAAAAGATGAGAGATTTAGTACATGAAAAACTTAGGATATTAAAACGTCTCCCCCCATGAGATAGTTTATCCCCTGAATTCTACTGACTTGACTGAGATACTAAGGAAAGATTGAGATAATGTACAGAACACTTACGGACTGGATCATGATTGAACAGTTGGAATCTGAAACTGATGCATGATGCATGAACTGAGCTAAATTCATAATTTACATGGTTGCAAATATTTTACCTTATAGAATAGCTATATTCATAAAACTTTGGATACTAAGGCTAGATCGGAAGATAGAAAATAATAGGAACTAGTCTGTCTGACTGCTGTAACACCCTGTATTTTCAAGCTAGAATTCTAACCATCATTTCTATATATATAAGCTCTAATCCAAATGATTATCATGTGGATATAAGTTTAATTATTATAATCCTAGTGTGTGAAGTTCTCTCAAGGTGAAAAATGATCATAGAAAGCACTTAGAGTGAAGTTGAGCTAAGAGCCTTTGATTCAGCTAAATCTTTGCATTCGCTTTTATTAGGTTCGACTTTGAACATGTATAGAATTTTACATACATAGAATTTTTCATCTCAATATCCACCAAATTTTATAAAATTGAGTTAGCTTTCCAACGATACCAATTTTGCCTTAATCCGATACCCGAGTAAAATGTTATGGCATTTTTTGTGAAAGGCAGTAAGCCAATGCGATAGCGACACGATGTGTTGCTGTCACCAACACGATATCCAACGCGATACAGAGCTATTTCACACGCTGCTTTAGTTCCTTGCTTTAGTTCCTAAATGGTATAGGGTCACTTTGGTCAAGTCCCCTCACCCAAAACCATCCATAATACATAATTTCATTCCCTTAAAGCATTAGATACATTATTATTCATCCCTTCTCTCCAATAAAATCCTAGCCCCCTAAAGAACACCAAGAACTTCATCAAATTTTCTTCAAGAAAAGAAAGAACCCAAGATTCCTAATTCAAGAACTTCAAGAAGAAGCTTCAACAACACCATTAGAGATTTAAAGTTCAAGCTTTTACATCCAATTAATCAAATAAGGTATGTGGGGTTATGAAAAAAGGATACTTCTTTCATACTTGTGCCCAAAACTAGTTTTTAAAGATGAATTTACATGAATTGCAATTAGGGTTCATACCCAAAGTATCTTGTTTTGAGTTTTGGATTTATAAAGTGATTGAAGTATGAAAGTCTATATTTGTCTTGATTTAAAGAAATCTCTTTTATGATTTGAACACCATGAGTATAATTTGAGACATTGATTACAATTTTCCAACTGAGTCTAAGCATGATATTGTGATTTTGATTTCATTATATTCATATTGTTGAAGTATTTAAAGAAATATATTGAGCATGATGTTTTGCTATGAATTTGCATGAGCTTAAAGCATGGGTTTTATGCCCTACTATTGAGTATTGATATTTCAACAAGATCATGAATTTAAACCTCTTTGATGATTGCTTACTAAGATTTAAGAAAGAATTGATCTTTTGATCCTAAGATAAGGAATCCACATTGTTCATATAGTTGGTGATTACCATACTTCATCTTTCTAACCATGAATACCCCCATGAAAAAAATAACTACAAGTGTCTGAGTCTAAATCCAAAGTCTTCCATGGACTAACCTAACCCAGAGTTAAAAGGTGCTACCTACAGTGCATGTCTATCAGTCACAACATTATAGCCTATCATTATATCATTTACCTGGCCCCTTCTTGGCACTCGAACCATCAAAGAATTTTACCACCTTTCTACAACTGAAATTTCATGAACTAATGCATAATGCACACCAAAACTTATCAACTAAAAATTACATATAGTAGATCCTCACCATTATCCTTCTCCACTCTTGATAGAAATCAAACTTCGAAAATGAAAGATTAATACAGAAAGTAAAGATAATTGATAAAGATAGTGAATAGACACAAGAAAAATAAGTAATTAAGAACAAAAAAGTATATTAGACTCTAATACTCTCAACTACAATCTTAATCAAACACTTAATTCTTACGGTGACCAAGAGGGAGATGATCGCCCTCTAAACCAACGTTTCTAAACCAAGATTCGACACAAGCTTACCAATTCTCTCTCTCAAAGGAGAATCTATAAATCATCAATAATCAAGAAAACATAGAAAATAACCTAAGATCCTAAGTATTTATAGTATAGGGCTAATTATTACACATTTAGGAGCCTAAAAGATACCTAATTGCATGAAAAGGCCCACACATTCCGTTTGACCAGATTTGAAGCAGATGTGGAACATCCCAGGTGCACTAGGTTCTATTTTTACCTGCTCTTGAAATGCTAGAGCAGGTCCAAGGAAAATTCAAATCACCTTGGTATGTCCCTCCCAAGGGTCTTTCTAGCCCCTTTTTGCATTCCGTTGGCCCCTCCAATGATCCTTGACCCATTATAAGTTCAATCATCATAAAATGATACACTCTTGATGGTAACTTCTTCAAGTACCTCCACTTTATGAACAATCCTTGGATCCTTTGAAGCTCTCGGACTTGGCTTCTAGTAAAAGGATTAGAGCTAATCCATTTTGTATCATCCTTTTGATCTTGAGAAGATTTTAACCTCAAGGAGTGATCATCTTCTATTATGTATAAGAGTTAAAGATCACACACATTGAAGAAATTGTACACTTGATTCGGAGGAAGGTCAATATTGTAGACGTTGTTGTTTATCCTTTCAAGAACTTAAACTAGACCATCACCTCGAGTCATAAATTTTGTTTTTTTTTGTGTTGAAAACCCATATTTCTAGACGTGCACCCATACCCAATACCCGGTTTAAGCACAAGTCGCTTCATTTCCTTATTTACTCTTTTGGCCACCTCTTGATTCTTCTTCTCGAGAAAAATCCTCACCTTATCATGCATCTTTATCATGGATTCCACCCTCTTATTTCTATCTAAGCTTATCACAATATCACAATTAATAGGAGGAGATTTAAATGCACGGGGGAGGAGGGTTAAAACCATTAACACATTCAAAGGGCGCCATAGCAATAGTCGAATAGATAACACGATTATAAGAAAATTCCACTAAAGGTAGGTGGTCCTCAAAAGAGGCCATTTTTCCTATAACTATGATGCATAACATATAAACCGAGGTCCTACTGTCACCTCCATTGGACCATCAATTTGTGGTTGGCAAGATGTTGAGAAAAGCAATTTGGTTCCAAGCCTACCCCATAATGACTTCCAAAAGTGACTAAGGAACTTGGAGTCCCTATCACTAACAATGGTATGAGGGATTCCATGTATTTTGTAGCATGATCAATAAAATAAGAAGCCATAATATAAGAATCATCACTTTTATGGCATGGAATGAGATGTGTCATCTTAGAAAATTGATCCACAACAACAAAAATACCATCTCTACCCCTCCTTGACATTAGCAATCCCAAAACAAAATCCATAAAGATGTTAATCCAGGGGAATTGGGGAGAAGGTATAGGGGTATAGAATCCTTATGGGAGAAGGTGATACTTTTCACTTCTACAATTCGTACAATGTCCAGAAATTCTAGCTACATCTTGACGCATTTTGGGCCAATAGAATTATTCTTATAGGATAGTGTCTTGTCAATTCCAAAGTGACCCATCATAACACCATCATGTGCCCCTCTTACAAAAAATTCTCTCCATGAACTAGAGGGAACACACAATTATTTTTCGTTATAGAAAAAACCATCAAACTTAGAGTAGAGCATAGAAACACTGTCCCTCTCCTACATTTCCCTACCCTATGCCTCACAATCTTTGTAGATTTAAGAAAATTTGGGGTCCTTGAGATACATTGCCTTCAGACTATTAAATTCCATAAACTTAGAAGATAATTTAGATATTAGCACATGTTTTGTAGATAATGCATAGGCTACCTCATTTTTCTTTCTATTTTTGTGTTGAATTACATAAGGGAAAAACTCTAGGAAAGCAATCCATTTGGCATGTTTTTATTTAACTTGTCTTGGGTTTGTATATGCTTCAATGATTCATGGTCAGTTTGAATTGCGGTCTTCTTGGACCACAAATAATGTTGCCAATTACCAATGTCCTAACCAATGTGTATAACTTTAGATCATAAGTGGAGTAATTTGGAGTTTCTCCCATGAGCTCTTTAGTAAAATAGACAATAGGTTTATCATCTTGCATTAAGATGATTCCTATTCCTACCTTAGTTACATTACATTCAATTTCAAACATCTTATTAAAATTGGGTAATCACAACAAGGGGGCAGAGCTAAGCATGGCCTTCAAAGCTTCATATGCATTAGCTTACTCATCCTCCCATTTAAAAACTTTTTCCTTATGGATCACCTATGTCAAGGAAGTGGCAATGGTACTAAATCACTCAATAAACCACCAATAAAAAGTTGCCAACCCATGGAATCTTCTTACTTCACCAATGGATTTTAGAGTTGGACAAGTCTTGACAGAGTCCATCTTAGATTCATCCCCTTGACTCCTCTTAATCTTACAAACAATCCCAAGAATACTACTTCATTAACATAAAAAATAGTACATTTAAAGATTAGCATACAATTTTTCTCTTCTAAGAACTTCAAATACACTTTTCAAATTTAAAACATGCTCTTCAAGAGATTTATTATAAACAAGGACATCATCAAATATACCATAGTAAAAAGTTTCATCACATAGTTCATCAACTGCCTAAAAGTACTAGGAGCATTGGTGATGCCAAAGGCATGACCAACGATTCATATCGACCAAGATTGGTCTTGAATGTACCCTTCCACTCATCACCCAGTTGGATCCAAATTTGGAAATACCCACTCCTAAGATCTTTTTTAGTAAACACATAAGAACTATTTAACTCATCAAGAATTTCATCCAAATAGGGAATTGGGTGGTGATACTTTAGCATTATTTTATTGATGGTTCGATAATCAACTCACATGCGCCATGTACCATCTTTCTTTGGAACTAGAAACACCACACATAGACTCATGCTCTCTTTAATATATTCTTTGTTGAGGAATTCCTCAACTTGCCTCTGGATGTCCTTTGTGTCCATTGTATTACTTTGATAGGTTAGTTTATTGGACAATTGAGAACCCAACACAAAATCAATTTGATGTCCAATTCCCCAAAGTGGGGGTAGTACTCGGGGTAGTCTTTGGGAATAAATCATCAAATTCCTTCAAATCAAGATAAATATAATGGGGAATAGGATAAGTACAATAGTTAGTATGAAAATAATGGTCCAGGAGCAGCATAGGTGCCTCCTTATCATATTCTTCGATAAGATCCTTGTTCCTAGCCAACATCACCAAGGGAATTTTCCCTATCAACCTTCTATCTGCTTATTCTTCATCATTATCCTTGATTTGGTCATATTCTCTACCTTTTTTTTACTCTTCTTCTTTAATTCTCTCAACTATTGGTGAGCTTCAATAACTTGAGTGGGTGAAAGAGGATGTAGAGTGAATTTTTGGCCATTCAACTCAAAAGAATACCTATTATTACTCCTATCATGCTTGGTTAAACTTTCATATTGACATGGCCTCCCAATAAAGAGATTACAAGCTTGTATAGGTATTACATCATTATGTATCTCATCAAGGTAATTCCCTACTGTGAACTGAATCACCACTTGCCTAGTCACCTTCAACTTTCCATAATCATTTAACCATTGAAGCTTGTAAAGTGTGTCATGTTTGGTAGTGGGCAACTTTAATAATTCAACCATGACAGCACTATCCATATTATCATAACTCACACTATCAATAATTAAAGAACACATATGTCATTGATAAGGCATTAAGTATGGAATAGATTTTCCCTTTGACTAGGATCAACTATTGCCTTACTAATAATTGCATGCCTTATAACAAAGCTTGGAACCTTAAAATCTCCATCTTTACGCCAAGCATCTTTCTTATCTTCCTCTACTTTCTCATATTGTTTGGACCCTTCTCTATATTGGGTCATTTTATCAGTCTTATTTTCCAATCCAACCTCTTCTCTAAGATAATACAACTCCCCTTCCCTAAGTATCACATTTATCTTATTATGACATTCACTTTCTTAATGTCCCATCCTTGACAATTATAACATTGAAAACCTTTAGGATTGGGAGTAGGATGTTTGTTACCTTAATTCCTTGGTCGGTACTTCAGAGAGATGTTCTCTACAGGTTTTTTGTCATTGAACTTGTAGTCCTTGTTCTTGTTCCATATCGATGATGACTGAGCTACCTCTTTATTCTTACTCCAATTGTTGGTATATGAGTACCCCACTTAGTTTGTAAGTTGCCCTCTCTTTGATATACCTATAAATTTCCAATGCCGCTTGGAGGATTTTTTCTACGGTTTCAAACTTGTTGATAGTCATATATAAAGATATTTATTTGTTTAGTCCAACCTTAAATCATATGATATCATGTTTCATGTTCTCATGATACTCGAGCTTTAAGATTAGTTATTGGAATTCATCATAATAGGCTAAAACACTCTTGCTTCCTTTCCTCAAGTTGTATAACTTTGCAAGTAACTCATGTATATACATCTCCGACATATATTTTTGTCTCATGAGTCTATTTAATACATCCTATGGGCATGGATATCCATTTTTCAATGTATTTCCAAACCTCTTGGCATAAGCCCACCACATATTGTTATACTTTCAAAGTCAGCTATGGCGTAGCAACTCTTCTTCTCATCAGGGATATCATTCACTTGAAAGATCCTTTCACATGAAGAATCCTATGTGAGATAATCATATAGATCACTCTCAACTTTGAATTTTGAAATATTAACCTTTATTGAATTGATACCACATATCAATCCCTATTACCGTTTTGGTTTCCTGATCATAACCTTGGGGTCAATTTCCTAAGTTTTCTCTATCATTACCTCCATGTTGGTTCCATTGATCATGACCTTATGATGTTTCCAAGTTTTCTCTACCATTAGGCACCACACCAAATCTTTCTCCTCAACCTCGATAACCTTTTTAATCTATTAGTCTATCTCTCATTTCACCTACCAAGATGTTGTCTTCATCGTATGCTACAAACACTTCTTGCTATTTCTCCCTCTCTTTTACTTCTATTTAGATGAGTTTTTTTTTATTAAAGAGCGCTTGGAATGGGGGAACTTGGTTTAGTAAAGGTTGGGATATTTGGTTTCGAGATTCGTCTTGGTGGGTTTGGTTGAATTAAGGTTGGAGTGGTCAAACGGGATTTCAGTTTTGTGGGTATGTTATGGATTGAGGAAAGGGATTATGTGTTTCTATTGGAGGATTGATAATTTGGTTGAAGGGTTCTGGGGAAATATAAATGAAAGGATTTGGAGCATTCCCATTAGTCGAGGCATGGTAGTTTTGAGGTGTGGATAGGGATAAGTTTAGTAGACCTTCCACGTTATCCACTTTTCCACCTATGATGGACACATTCTATTCAAGTGAATCCACCTTAAGATTAAGTGATTTTATTTGGCATCTAAGGACTTAGTTTTACGGTTATGAGTTTCAATGACTGTTAAAGTAACACTTGTAGAGTGGTTTCTCATTATTTGTGAAGTTTCACCTTCCATATCCATTGTACCTATGAAGAAAGACACTCACAAAAAACAAACATATTAGCGGTAGTGAAATTAACTCTTCACACCTTTGTTTATCTCACAATTTGATTATAAATATTAAAAGATTTTTTATACTCCGTGTGGTAGTCGAGGTGTCAAGTTCTACTCTTGATCAGATCGGATTCTTGTTTGAAAGGCTTAATTAAATAGGTAAGGACTTGGATCAAGAACTAACAATGATATGAAAAAGTGGAAAGCTTGAAAAAATTCAGACTCAAGAACTAATCAACCAACTTAGTAGGTGAATTACTAGTTGTTGAGTAGTTTAAGAATCAATGGATGAATTTAGAAGTAAAGAAGTGAAACTAGATGAATCAAACCCTAGCAAAAGGGGTATTGGAATGTTGAATTGCATTGGTGAAATGCCTTTGAGTGTGTCGAAAAGGAGATAAGGCTGCTTGGGTGAATCCCTAGCGCATGCCAAATGCATGTGGGGTTGTCTTGGTCTGCTTTAGCAGGTATGAAGCAGCCCTAGCACAGGAAAAAAGCATGAAAAACACAGAACCCACTATTTTGGGCTGCTGCACCAGCTTAGGTGCATATCCAAGGCAGATCTTGCGCAAGTCAGCCGCTCAGCCTCACTGGGAATGGCATATTTTCCCCTCTAGCGGTCCTATTTGTACTCTTCTCTTGGAATATCGTTTGAATCTCTAGAACAAATACTTTTTAACTCTTTTTATTCCTTCTTTTTGGATTAAACACTCACTTTTGCTGAATTTTTCAACTTGAAGATAACAATTTTCTCAAAGAACACCAAGAGTACCAACTTTTCCAACTTTTTCTCCTTAGCTCAGAATGAGTTGAAATTTTGAACCTAGGCACTTTTCAACCTTCTAAACTCATTCCGAACATCATTTAGCTCAAAGTCTTTAAGATTTTCAACTCACTTCAAGTTTCTTCAACTCAAGATCTCAACAACGGTAGAATGTTCAATATGACTCTAATTTAGTTTAAATGTTATTTGAAGAATCCTATAGTGTTAGAGAACAAGAATCTAACACTAGAAACACAATAAGACACTAAAATCAAAAACTCAAAATTTAACCTAAGACCAAAAACGTGAATTGTAAAACTACAAAAATAAAATATTAATACAGAAAGTAAAGATAATTGATAAAGATAGTAATTACATACAAGAAGAAAACCACATTATGAAAAAAGTATATAGTAAACTCTAACACCCTCAACTACAATGTTAATCCAACAACTATTTATTACAGTGACCAAGAGGGAGATGATCACCCTCTAAAACAATACTTCTAAACCAAGATTTAACATATGTTTACTAATTCTCTCAATAAAAGGAGAAGCAATCTCAATTACCAAGAAAAACTAAGAAAATAATCTAACTCCCAAGTATTTAGAGGTTAGGGCTAATTATTACATATTTAGGGGGACCAAAATTGACCCAATTGCATGAAAGGACCACGCAATCCACTTAAGCAGATTTGAATAAGATGGGGTGCATCCCAGGTGCATCCCAGGCACACTAAGGGATGTTTTGACATGTTCTTGAAATTCTAGAGTAGGTCAAAGGTAGATCCAAATATCCTTGAGTGCAAGTCCCTCCCTAGGGGCTTTCTAGCTCCATTTTGTATTCCCTTGGCTCCTCTAATGATCCTTTACCCAATGTGAGTAAAAAAATCATCAAAAGACACCCTCTTGATAGTATAAAAACTTCTTCAAGTAGCACTCGCTTCACAAAAAATTCTTGTATCCTTTGAAACTCCTAGTCTTCACTTCTAGTTAAAGGTTTAGAGCTAATCCGAATTGTATCAACTCTTATGTTTGCAATTCCTTGTATGTTTTCATGCTTTTTTGAAGCATAGAAATAAGCCTATTTGACCCTAATATTGAGTAGAAGTCATGTGGGATGATTGTTGGTACGTCAAGGGAAGTTTTAAGGTCTAAAAAGGCCATGCATTATACTGGGGAAGATCAGGACTGTAATGACCTGGTTTCCTGAACCGGAATACTACACGGTGCTCATAACCTTGAGGGACCACAAGCTAACCCATGACTGATATCTGTACCTGTACACTGCATAAGATAACTTAATAATGCAGAAACATGCACTGAAAGGCCATAAGGTTCGATCATAAACATAACTGAATGATATAACATCTGTGTGGGGTAATAGAATACCCAAATTTTTTTTGAAAATACTAAAGTCTAAACATGATAGTCTGTATCTAGTCTGAAAGCCTATACTGTCTGAAGAATCTGAATAAAAAGTTGATGGGATATATCCCCAACTAACTCCAACTAATAAGATAATCAATGAGATAATATAAAATCATTATGTCCTCGAAGGATGAGGACTTACTTCTACTCTGACTGCTGAAACTGGAATCTACTACTGATCTAGAACTCGTGTCTCTGAACCTATGGTGTAACATAAAAAGAAAGCACTATAGCGCGAATGCGCCAGTACATATGTACTGAGTATACGTTTGAGGTAGTCTATATGCAATGGTTCACATGCATGAATAATGCTAACTGACTGTCTAACATGAACATGAGAATACATGCATAAATACATAACTGTAACTGACAATGTGATTTCATAATTTCTTAGTTTGTATACTAATAACGTGACATGCTAGTAACTAATATGACTGATAACATGAAGGAATTTATCTGAATAATACTGATAACATGGGTGACTATATCTGATAGTCCTAAATCTAATGTAACTATTTGAGTTCCGTACTGTATCTGAGTTGACTGTATCTGATAGTCCTAAAATCAGAAGAACTATTTGAGTTCTATTACTGAGACTGATTGACTGTATCTAACAGTCCTGATTTTTTAACATGAAATTATGAGAAGTAGTATCTAACCAACATGCCCCAAAGGTGCTATAATCGCTAAGATGGGGTCCAATCTATGCCCTGATTGGAAGGGTGTTAATACAATGCCACTGGTAAGGATAACATGTGAGTAACCCTCATATAACAGGTAACTCTAGCAAGAATAGTGGGAACTTTCACATAACAGGTTAAGCCACCTCATCTACCCTCATATAGCAGGATACGATGTCTCAACCTATGCTGGCTACATAGTTCTGGAATGCAAGGATTACTTCTAAGAATCACACCCTTATATAACAGGTGAGTTCCCTTCTTTGGGTTCACTCGGTGCTAATTCCTTCTCCCATCTGAATAGATACTGCACATGATTTACTGAACTGAACTGAGCATAAACTAAGTTACTGAATTTTCGTGGCTGACGGAATACTACTGATATCTGACAACTGATTGAGTCATGAGATCATGGAGATTTTTCCTGAGTCCTAAGACTATCTGAAGTCTAAGAGTTCATAGCTTAACTGAGAGTATCGCGAAAACATGACATGGATATAGGCACACAGCTAATATTTCGGGAACAAGTACCCTCAGGACTCGATGGAATGAAACTCACATGACTTGATATTCTTGAGTACATGATAATCACCACAATACGTTTATTGAAGCATTTCATTAAACGTCTAATAGGCATAAGCTTGTACATTTATGGGGATTTTGATGATATCATTCTAGTTAGGCAAATTTCCTTCATCTAGACATTTAATCAAACATATGGCAGGCATAGTACATGTAAACATCATGGTATAACAATTAAACATCATGGTTCAATTCCAATTTCATCATACAAGGTTTTAGTCATGAGATTTTGTAAATCTTTATCTATAATAATCAACCCACATGGAATTTATCATCAAATCATGGAATAGAAATTAATTCCTTATTTATCAACATGAAAGAGAACATACAAAGCATGAAAACATGAAGAAAATCCATAACTTGTAGTTAAAAAGAGATTCTTAAACTTCATGGATGAAAGAAGACCATGAATGAACACTATGCATACCTAAGTTCGTGATTTTGTGAAGATTGATGGTGAAATCTTCTTGAAATTGGACCTTCTATGAAAACCCTAGCTTGAGTTCTTGAGGGTATTTGAGAAAAACTTTAATATTTTGGCTGAATAAGGGCTAAATCCCTTGTTTGGAAGCTTATATAGGGGGGGGGGGGAAATTGAACATTTTAACCCTGGACATGTAATTTAAATTTTAGTAAAATTTCCTGAATTGGGACCTTGGCGCGACGTAGCGTTATCGTGCCATGTCACTGGAAATTGACAATTGAGAAACTGCACGGTGGCGCGATGCAGAGCTATCGTGTTTCCACCTTGTCTATGACCTGGAAGTTTGATGAGACACATCAGTATCGTGGAGAAATACTGGAAATTGACAATTTCCATTTGAGCTATCTCCGCGACGCGCTGAAGGCTCAAGTCAAACACTGTCTCACTAAAAAGGCTCTAACTCTTCGACCGGGTGTCGGATTTGGGCAAATTATATATCGATGGAAAGGTTATTCAATTTCCCACATGATAGAAAGTGAAAATTATGAAAATACCATGTGTATAATAATGAATTCTTATTTAAAAGAAAGTTCTAACATCCTTGAGATGATTTTTAAGCTAAGAAAAGCACGGGTATTACAAGGACCTAGCCCCCGCACCGTGCCGCAACTCGGGAGAGCTCAATAGTTGTACCTCTAATTGATCTCTATGTCGTGATTCTAGGGGTGATGATATGAATGTCACACTGCGCTGCTCTACTGCCTGATGGGCTTTCATTTTCTTCCATTATTTTAATGGCCTTTAGGTTTGCCTGGCAAGATTTCATTTTCTTCCATTATTTTAAAGGCCTTTAGGTCTTTTCCATAGTTAGAAACCATACCCACATATACTAAATTATCCCAAACTGCTAATTTTGTAATTCATTCCCTAGAAACATATTCTACTCATTCTCAAACCACTAAGAGGAAAATCAACTCTAAGGCACAAAATTAAAGCTTTACTCAATTACCTCTGCCAAAAAGTATGTTAAACACTCCTTACTTCAAATATTATCATAAAGTGTGAATTTAACTATCATTTATGTATATTCTATTTGTGACTTGGAGCTAGGGTCGAGGAGGTTATGATGAAAGCTTGATATATATTTCCCTTTTTTCTTTATGAATTATTAAATATTTATTTGGGATTTTTGAGACTAAAATTACTATTTGAATATGATGAATATTTATGTATTATTTTGAATGTTAAATGTATAATTATTTAAGTCATGGCAATGAAGTCTGTTGAAAGATTTGAGTTGAACAAGAAATATAAATGTTTTCCCGTTTTGCATTATTTCAATAAGTGGTATTACAAAAATGTTATGGGAAATCCAACTATGATTATGTTATGATTTCGAAGATGAGATTAAGAGTCAATAAATGTTTTCTGATGATGATTTTAGCATGGTATTGATGACTTGCAAGTCTTTGTATGACAATACCAAAATGAATATGCCTTTATGAATGACTCTATAAATGGATGTTATGATTAATGTTTTAATTTAGATTAAAGGAAAATATGTAGTTCACCGAGAAGGTGTATGTCCTTGTGACAAAATCCCAAAACCTATATATTGTCGACATATGAAAGCTCGTTCCTTAATTGGATTACTAATGTTTTTCCTTAACATGAGGATAAAATGGTGGCTTTAGACTATTAGTGACATTATCATAATCTCAGTTCATGTGGCAAACATGGATTGATTTCCCACAAGTTAGGTAGTATTGGACGTATATAGCCCGTGGGTTATGAAATATTGGTGAAAAACTACATAATTTAGAACTATGTTTTAGATGGTCATATATTTATGTTCTACATTCCCCGTCCTATGTTTTTCTATTGTGAATGATGAAAAATGTATTTTATGACTTATTTTATAAAAGAATGTTTTATCTCTTTCTCTTTGGTTGCATAGCAGTACTCATCGTACTAACTGTCCTCAGATGCTGCATCATTTCATGATGTAGGTTCAAAGGTATTTTCCTGTGATTTCATGTAGCACTAGGAATTTAGCACTCTCTCTTGGTACAAGTGGCAATAAGTGATGTGCCCTCTATCCTTTGGTAGGCATTTGGACTTTTCATCAACATTATCGCCTTTTTTTTCTTAATGCTATAGCTGGGGCCATGTTCCAGCCTGGGAGTTTTATTTTTAAAGTTAAAGGCTTCGTAGACTGAGATTGAATAACTGTTTTAATGTCGTATTTTATGACTTGGATTTTTTATTATAATTTTAGTTTTCATAACTCATGGGCCAAAATTTCATACTTTATTATGACTATGCATATAGTGATATTTTAAGGGGTCTTTTTGGGCCTTCATTAGTCTGGGATTCCTGTCATGGCCAAGGCCTTGATTTACGACAATCTATGTATCAGAGTAAGATTCAAGGTCCTATGGTGTTTATGTAGTCGTGTTTAGTGTCATTTTTGTGAGTGTGTAGCGGACCATACTTATAAATAGGAGGCTACAAGACATTTCAGAATGTTTCCCTTTTATCATGTTATAGTTCATGCCAGAGAGTCTAGTTCCAAGTGAATTCTTATAGCTCTACAATTTCTCCCACATTTCAAATCATGCCTCCAAGAAAGGCTACAATTCGAAGGACTTCAGCTAGATTCTCCGACCCCTTGGGGAATATGGTGAAAAAATCTGCCATACCCATAGGATGTTGACACAAAATGGAGCCTGCACTTTGACTTCCACTGCTTCTCCTGGGGTTCCACCAACATCAACTAGTCTGGATCCTAGGACCAGTACCACCCGTACCCAATCTTCTCAGGTTGAGACTTTTAAAATTGAGTTATTAAAGACCATCCAAATTCTTACTTAGACCATATCATCTCAGTCCCATCGGTCAGGTAATGCTAGTTATGTTTGTGGTTCTTCGGGTGCTACTCGGGTTGTCCATATTATGCTGCCTAATCCACCGACTTTTTTAGGGTCCAGAGTAGAGAAAAACCCTTAGAACTTTATTGATGAGATGGACAAGATTTTCACATTATGCAATGTAGTGATAGTGGGGGTGTTAAATTTTTAGCCTATCCATTGAAAGGAGTATCTTACTAGTGGTATGATAATTGAGAGATGTTCAGGGGTGAGGATGATAAACCGGCTGCATGGGAAGATTTTGATGAAGCTTGCTGATTATTTATTTCCATAGGAATTGAAGGAGACTATGGTCAAGGAATTTTTAAATATAAATCAGGAAAATACGAGTTTTAATATGCATATGAGTTTTAATATGCTTTAGAGTTGGGGTATACCATGAGGGCAGAATGAGAAAGTTCATGTATAGTGTATCTGATGAGGTGAAACTGGAATATAAGGGGGCGATGTTGAACAGTAACATAAACCTATGTTTTCACAATTAGTCATATCAATCAAATCATATTTCGGTCAACCATTTTTTAACGGACGCTCTTAAGTGCCTTAAAAATTCGCAAGGCATTACCTAAATTCTTACCCATTTTCTCTAATTTTAAGGATTTGTTAATGTTTTCAAGTCTTTAAGAATATTTTATTTTTTCTTGAAATCTATATCTATATATTATTAATAAGAGAGGACAAAGCCTTCACAGTAAGTCAAGTGACATAAGAGTGTGCCATGTGATAGTTTAGGACAATATATAGTTAGATTAGTTATTAGTTATCTATTTTAGGATTTGTTATACATTTCTTTAGAAAATTCAAATTATGAAAATTAGTTTAATATATGCAGTTTTTTGAATATCTAATTTTATAAAAAAAAAAATCTATTGTTAGAAATCTAATTTTATAACAATCTTTTTTTCTGTTGATAACAATTTAGTAATTATGTGGAAAAGAAGCCTTCAAAAGTTATTTTTATAATATAATTATATTTTTTATTTTTTTCAACATTATATATTTAACAATGGAACAAAATATGGTTACATTAGGACAATAAAAATTCCTTTCCAATACAAAATTAGAATTTAAAATTTAATTTTGATAAACCTTCAACGAACGTGACAAAAATTTGGTATAGTGGCAAAAAGTCCGTAACTTTCAGATAATTGTTTTCTCCAAATTATTCACAAGAATATAACTCCTTCAGATTAGCAGATTCTTCACTATTTTTTGTATACAACAATAGTTATAGGGAACGATAGTTATAGGGAAGATGAATTTTTAGGCAGACAACAACAAATGAGGAGTCGTCGGAATTGTTCAATGAAGAAAAAGAGGTGAGTCATAGCAATGGTGTATATATATAGAATTCTATCTTTGAATTTTTCATTAAGGTTGCTAAAGTTTCATGCTTAATTTCTCAGATTTTTACTTAAAAAGGCACAAATCAAATATCCAGTAAACATCTCGGTGGATTTGATTGTTAATAATTCCCCTTTCCTGAGTATATCTCTCTCAGCTGAAATGATTGCCAAAAAATTTCACTCTATTGGTAGTTGGCTCGCAATTACATTGTTCGTATCTCTTTTTGTATTCATTTGTATTGTTGTTCGACATTCTTCTGTGGAGGAAAGACCAAAATTTTCAAAGAAGTCTTCAATTGTTGAGAGTTAACAAAAAACTATTGGTGAAAAAGTTGTGAAATTTTCTAAATTTGAAAGAGATGTGTCAGAATAAAAATGTATTCGAGAGTGAAGTGGTCAATTGAAACTTTCAATGATTCATTCACACTTTACGACTTCAACTGCTTCATTCTTCTCTTTTTATTTTCGTTATTTCACAGTTTAACTTTCTGGAAAGTATTGCTTCGACATTGTATTATGATAACATTAAATTTCATATAATTATCAAGGTTTCTTTTTTCCTATATCTCTTTCTGTTGTTATTTTAAAATAATTTTGGATCTTTATTTATACTAATTTCTTATTTATTTATACAGTTTAATTCTTTATTCGCGTTGTGACCAGGAGGTCATGGATTCAAGTCTTGGAAATATTAATAAAAAGGTAGATGAGATGTTCGAAAAATTGGAGGTGAGAACTGTAGACTTAGCAGCACAACACATAATCAACTCCTTTTATTGCCTCATATTTTGCAATTTAAAAGTATTATGTCCATCATTTGGTTCACTCCTCCACATGTAGCATATTTGTTAGGTTCATAATAATTGAAGCTTTCTTTTGCGTCAATCTGTTGCAGTAACCACTGCAGAGGTTGCTCTCCTCTTTTCTTTTCTGTTGTTACAGAGAATTTTTCTATGTTGTACTTTTTTCCATTGAAATTTGGTAATTATGCTTGAAAATGTTTCAAACTTTATTGCAAATTTGAGAGTTTCCTAGAGATATTTATTCAGTTGTTTGTAGGCCTGTAATTTTCTTCCTTGGTTTGTTCTTTGTATTTCATGCTCTGCATATATGTTGTATCTACTGAATGGTCTTATACTTTAGTATTAACTGTTAAAATTAGTAGCCAAAGAAAAATTTAGTGCAGGAGTGAGTGAATTGTGTAATTTAAATAATGTGTTGTATTGAAGGGGTTTATTTCATAGGTATACTCAAAGTGAAAGCTAAAACCTATGAGGATGCTACTACATTAAGTTGTTCACTCTACATGCCATTTCAAGGTTATTTGTTAGCATGTTTTAAATCCATGTGCATGCCATTTCTAAGTTATCACACATTTTCTCCCCTGTAGAGTGTAGATGTTGTTCAAGTGATCACCTTACATTCTGATGGTCCAAATCAACCGTGTGATATGGTGCTGTAATTTCATAAGTTAAACTTGAATAAGACATCTTGAGTTAAATATTTATTAGTTCTCAAAAAGTTGGAGTTGAGGATTTATGTGTAACATTACATGAACTTGCTGATAAATTCGTACTAAGTTTGTACATTTGAATAATTTCTCCTATATTGGGGGTCAAATTTGGTGGAGGATTCTGTCTGAGTTTGACTTTAGGTTCAACATATTACTTATCTTAAGATTCACACATGAGGTATCACATATGTGGTGTGTAAGATGTTGCACAAATTATATCTTTAGGTAATTTCTCAGTTATGGTGCCAAACTTAGTGAAGGTTTATCATGAATTTTGACATCGAAATGTTGAATCAGCCTATTAGGTTAGTGATTACTAGCTTGCAAATTTTGAGTCACATTGAAAAGTCTAATTCCACTTCAACAAATTTTCACCTTTTTCATCTGTCCAAGCGACATGACAAAGTTATTCAGACTTATATTTACTAAGTTAAATCAATATAAATAAAATCTTTCTTTAATTCCTAGATAGACATTTAAACTTGACCTATTTTCTAACATAGAAATACTGTAATACCCATGGTGTTTGAGAGTCTAAGTCGATCTAAAAATGAACCCGACATGACCGCTAGATTGAGTGTAGAACACCCCTGGATGGTTTTGCATGTGTTTGGGGAAGTTAGGCCATACAAAAATGGTTGGGTGTCACGAGGGGGCCATCAAGCGATGACCTATCGCGTGGGGATAATGCCTTATCCCCACAGTAGGCCCCATGCCGCGATGGGGTTACCTCGCATTGGGCCCCATACCGTGAGACTTGGCCTCCGCATTGAGGTTCGCTCTGCAACCCCTCTCTTTTCCTCAATGGGAAGTTATTTTAATCATTATTTAGAGGTATTTGTTTCTTTTCACACCTATTAAACTATTCCTCCTTAACTTAGAATGTTTCTAAGCCCCTAGAATGGTAGCAGTCACTCAAAAGGGACATTCTTCACTTTAAAACACAACTTGAAAGCTTTGAGGCTAGGGTTCAAGATTAGGGCTCATTTGTTGCAATTTTTAGGGAAATCCTCACCAGAAGGAATGTAGAACACTCCTTATCTTAATTATTGTTAAATTGCATAAGTTTCTTAAATAATTGATTTAAACTAGGGATGAGGAAACTTAGTTGTGAAAGATTTGAATTTGTTTGCTTTTTGTCTAAATGGATTTCTATGTATGAAACATGGTATTTTGCACTGAAATATGTCGCATATAAATTGGTTGGATTGGTATTATGGTTTAACAACAAATTACGGATTTTCATGATAAAATTATGAACCTCAACCCAATTCATAAATTTATTTTCTATGATGATTTTATGGTGTTTATTCCTTCTCTTGAAGTATTTTGCAAGGCATAAAGTGTAAAAAGGTAATTTTGAGTCTAAATGTTTATGGCATAACATGAAGGGCTTGAGAGTCTTGGTATGACATTATCAATGGGGGAAATGCCTTAATGAAAGACTCCATGATTGAAGGTTTACAAAAATATTTTAGTTGGGATTTAATAGGAATTGTGTAGCTTCACTGAGAAGGAAAAATCCTTGTTTTCTTACAAAATTAACTGGCCACTCTGTATTCTCTTAAATTGTTTCAAAATTTTCTTTGAGGTATGGAAATAGTTTAAACTTTAAACAATGTTTTCCACCCCTTCTCACTGAAAAAGGTATAAAAATTTAAGGAAAGAGGAAGCCAGGAGCTACAATAAGGTACTTCAGGCAAAGACGAAAATCATACTTAGGTATTCGACGACTTTTGCCGGACAAAATCTCTTTCTCAATTGAGCTAATTGAGCAGAATCAACATTTGGAATTCTGTAATCAAACATAGTCTTCGATAATCCTCATGTAATATTTTGAAATTATATATTCATTGATATGAGATACTAGTAATATATATAAGCATATCGAAACATGGAAAGACTTCTTGAATCCAAAGAAGAATTACTATATTGTTAATGAAGTTTAAATCGGGTCAACCTCTATAAATTTTCAGTGCATGGATAAGTTGTATTGCCATTTATTTATAACACCATCATACAGAAGTCGCACCAAGATGTTTTCCTGTACAAATTTTTAACTACTATTTTACGATAATATGTATTGCCTGACGCATAATTCAAATGAGTCTACCATATTCATGAACAATGCTTCGATAATGTCGCCACTAATTTACAATAATATTTTTTGTAATGGATGGATACATCAAGACAAATCACAAAAAGGGATGGAGATTCTATGGATGTGAAAGCAGGTAAACAACAAAAGAAGAAATATTGAAATTCTTCATATTAGCAACAGTTTATCATGTGCGGATTGAAAGGAATAATAGATGATTTAAAGGGATATAATAAGAAAGAATAATAAGATTGAAGGAAATTGCTGTTCAAGTTCATGTATGAGGCAACTAATAGAAGAAATGGAAACATATCCTCGGAAAATTGAATAGTTATCCTACTTAAGAATTTTGTTTGGTAAATTTTGTTTCAGCCGATCTTAGTAGTGATAGAGCTTTTGATGTCTGGGTCTGTAATACTAAAAGAACCCACAGTTGTACAACATCTCTTTGTTTCAATAAAATTTCATTTTCGACCAAAAATAAGAATATGTATTTCTGGACTTGGCATACTGCGCTGCAACTAGTTATATTAGAAGTGAAAAGCTCCACGGCGCAAAGTTGGATTATCATATTGCCCATACACTAATCAAATAATTATAACAAAGTAATTGATTGAATATTAAAAGGTTAAACTTTTTTTATACCATCATATTTCCATACATTCAATGACTAAAAAAATTAAAAAGGAAAGTAAAATTGGAAGAAATATAAACGTCTAAACCATTCACATTGCTGAAAATTTGTAACTACTTTGAATTGTTTCTTTTGATTCAACAAATAAATGTGATAATTACATTATGATAAGAAATTTAATAGCCTATTTTTTCTTATTCCTTTTCAGCAATGAGGCGGTCGAAAGGAAATTCTGCAATGAGTGGAGCTAACATTGTAGAAGACGACTCCAACAACTCGAAGAAGCGGAAGAAATTTGGACAAGAAAGAAATCAACCTAAGAAGAAATTTAAGGGAAAATGCTTTAATTGTAGCAAGATTGGCCATAAGTCAACTGATTGTCGTGCCTAAAGAAAGGTAAAAAGAAGGATCAAGCGAATATGGCTGAATCCAAGAATTAAATGGACGATCTATGTGCCATGCTTTCTGAATGTAACTTGGTGAAAAATCCTCGAGAAAGGTGGATGGATTCCGGTGCCACCCGCCACATTTGTGCCAATAAAGAGTAGTTAGCTGCATTTGCTCCGGTTCAAAGTTAAGAGAAGATCTATATGACAAATTTTGCAACTGCAAAAGTTAAAGGGATAGAAAAAGTCTGCTTGAAAATGACGTCAGGCAAACTGTTGACTCTCAACAACGTCCTTTTTGTACCGGAGTTATGAAAGAACTTAATTTCCATATCACTTCTTAACAAAAATGGATTTAAATGTGTATTTATTTCTGGCAAGATTGTAATTAGTAAAGGGGAAATGTACTTAGGAAAAGGCTATTTCACTGAGGGCCTTTTTAAGATAAATGTAATAACAGTTGAAATCAATAAAAGTTCTGTTTCTTCTTACTTGCTTGAGTCTAATGAATTGGAGCATGAAAGATTAGGACATGTCAATTACAAAACATTGCAAAAACTAATTAACTTAGAAGTAATGCCAAACTTTGAGTGCAATAAATCAAAATGTCAAGCGTGTGTGGAATCCAAGTATGCTAAGCATCCGTATAATACCGTTGAAAGGAATTCCAATCCCTTAGACTTAATCCACACTGACATTTGTGATATGAAGTCAACGCCATCTTGTGGTGGGAAAAGTATTTTATAACCTTTATTGATGATTGCACTAGGTACTATTATGTCTATTTTCTAAATAGTAAGAATGAAACAATAGATGTGTTTAGGCAATATTAACAGAAGTTGAAAACCAGTTAGGGAAAAGATCAAAACAATCCAAAGTAATAGGGGTGGAGGATATGAATCTCCCTTTGCTGAAATTTGTGTAGAAAATGAAATTGGCCATCAAACTACGACTCCATATTCACCTCAATCTAATGGAATTATGAAAAGAAAAAACCAAACCTTAAAGGAAATAATGAATGTCTTCCTTATAAGTTAAGGTTTACCACAAAACTTGTAGGGGGAAGCTATCCTTACAGCTAATTGAATACTCAATAGAGTTCCCCATAGTAAGACATAATCAATTCCTTATGAAAAATGGAAAAGAAGGAAACCCAACTTAAAATATTTCAAAGTGTGAGGGTGTCTAGAGAAAGTCCAAGTTCCTATGACTAAAAGTGTAAAGATAGGACCTAATATAGAGGACTATGTGTTCATAGGATATGCTAATAGTAGTAAAGCATGTCGGGTTTTGGTTCATAAGTTTGAATATTTGGATATCAATGAAAATACAGTAATTGAATTAGATAATGCTGAGTTCTTTGAACATATTTATCTGTATGAATCTAGACATGAAAAGTCTAGTGGAGGGTCTAAATGGACTTAAGATGAACCAAGTGAGAATGTATATAATGATAAGAATCCAAGATATAGTACAAATCAAAGAACGTCAACTTCATTTGGATCGGATTTTGTAACATTTCTCTTAAAAAATGAGCCTCAATCATTTAAAGAAGTGATGCCGTCTTCAGACTCATCCTTTTTGAAAGAGAAAGTCAATGGTGAGATTGAATCCACCTTGAGAAACCATACTTGGGGAATAAACTTTTAGGTTCTAAATGGATCTTCAAAAGAAAATGAAAGCGGATGACACTATTGACAAATACAAGGCAAGACTTGTAGTAAAAGACTTCAAATAAAAGGAAGGAAGTGATTACTTTGATACATTCTCTCCCGTAACAAAGATAACGTCAATTTGGATGTTAATTGCCTTGGTGGCAGTATATGGTGTTGAAATCCATCAAATAAATGTGAAAACAACATTCCCAAATGGAGAATTGGAGGAAGAAATTTACATGGAACAACCCAAGGGTTTTGTGGTTCCTGGTAAAGAAAAGTGTACAGACTTGTTAAGTCACTCTATGGACTAAAAAAAACACCTAAACAGTGGCATGTGAAGTTTGACCAAACCATATTGGAAAACAGTTTCAAGATAAATAAATGTGATAAATGTGTTTACATTAAAGACACTCCAAATCACAAGGTCATTATTTGTTTGTATGTGGATGCTATGTTGATCATCAGTAGAGAAATTTATGACATAAATGCTATGAAATAAATGCTTGAAAGCAAGTTTGATATGAAAGACCTTGGAGTTGCATATGTGATCTTAGGAATAAGAATCCATAGAACTCCACAAGGGTTGGCATTGTCACAGTCTCATTACATTAAAAAGGTACTTGATAAGTTCATGTATTTGGAATTTGGTATTTCCAAGACTCCATTGGATGTGAGCTTTTCACTTCAAAAGAATGAAAGTGAAAGTGACTCACAGTTGGACTATGCAAAAGTGTTGGAATGTTTAATGTATATAAAGAATTGTTCACGACTAGACATAGCATGTGCTATTAGTAAGTTGAGTCGGTATATGAGTAATCCCAATAAAAATCATTAGATGACAATGAAAAGAGTTTTGGGTATCTTAATTGCACTCGAGACTATGCTTTGCATTATAATAAATATCCAGCGGTAATTGAAGAATATAGTGATGCAAATTGTTTCATTGGATTGAATGAAGTAAAATCCATGAGTGGATATGTTTTTACTTTAGGTGGAGGAGAAGTCTCTTGGAAATTATCCAAACAGACATGTATTGCTCTCTTTATAATGAAATCTGAATTTATCGAATTAGATAAAGCTGGTGAAGAAGTAGAATGGCTCTGAAATTTCTTGAAAGATATTCCTTAATGGACCAAACCATTGGCACCAATATGTATACACTGTGATTGCAAAGAAACGATAGGTAGGGCAGGGAGCATGATGTATAATGGTAAATCTTATCATATAAGATGGAGACATAATACCGTTAGAGAACTACTCTCTAGTATAATTATCACTAATAACTATGTGAAGTCAAAGGATAATATGTCGGATCCACTTACAAAAGGCATATCTAGAGAGGGAGTTGAGAGAACATCTAAGAGAATTGGTTTACGGCCTAGGAAAGGTCAGTATGGTGGTAACTTTACCTAGAATACTAGAGACCCCAAGATCTAGGTTCAAGGAGATCAAACAAAGTTGTGAATTACAGGTTAAACATTGTCAATATACCCAACCCATTCTCATAATGTAGAAAATATTTAGTAAACAACAATAAGGCTTGTGGTACGAAGCCTTTTAATGATTATCTAAATTTGGCAGATTTGACCAAATAGTTTAATCTATAGGATTTAACACTTAGAAATCGCATATGTGAGGGTGAAGTGGAAGACGCTTCAAGGAGAATGTTAGTAAAGGCCTATTCTTTAAGCTCTCATAAAACCAACACGTGTTCATGGTTGAAACGATCAAAATCGTGAGAACCATAAAAGGTAAAAGGCTAGTTCTGTGACATGGGTTGTCTAGGTGTACATTAAAGATCGGCGGTTCAAAAATATCAAATCTACCGATTGACCGAGTGCATCCAATACATGTTCACTATGGAAAGTTCAAAGGGAAACCCACTTATCCATATGTAATCAGTCTTTACTTGCTGATCACATACTTTTCTGTAAAGTTTTATAAATAATAGTCATTCCCCCATTCATGTAGTATATTTTTGAGTTCAATTGGTGTGAATGGAAGATAGAGGGAAAAATCTTAGAGGGAAAGTGTACTCATTTAAGGAAAGTATACTTCTCCCATATTGGTGGGAGAAAGAAACTTTAATGTGTTTTTATTGAGTAACACCCCTTTAAGTGGATAGTAAAGTAAGAACCAAGAGTTACCTTATGTCATCGTCGTCGCTCGCTCAACTCGACTTCGGATTTGGATTTGAATATGGATATGGATATGGATTTGTCAAATGATTGATGAATGAAATTAAATTTCTAGACAAAATTTATTTGAAACTTGGATAAACAAGTGATCTGAAAAATCCAAGGAAAAACAAAAATATTTTTTCTCCATAGAAACGGCATGCAGAAATGCACCTCAAAAGGGACACAACCCTTCGAGGAAAAGACACACTGTTTCATAGAAGGGATGACTGTTTGATCGGATACGACTGTTCAAAAAAGACATGTTATTTTAGAATGGATAGACATGACTATTCCGAAGTGATACACCTTTCTATGAACCATTGCTTCCTTTCCGAAGGGGCATTTGATGGCTATAAATACCTAAACTTTTTTTCACAGGTAATATAAGAAAATTTCTGCATTAAAAACACTCTTCTACTTCTTAAAACTCTGTGTGATCATCTACCATTGAGTGTGTTCGAAGAATTAGAACGTTTGAGGTAACACTACATTCTGATTGTGAGTCATTTTATCCTGGGAGGAAAATTCGGCAACCTCGGGTACTTAAGGGGAATTAATTCCTTAAGGACACTCCGTGAAATCGGAGGACTTGGTTCTATTTTCTAATTCATCTTGTTTCTTTTAAATAACTTACTTCTTTGATAGTTCTTGATGAACTTGTGTTGAAGGTGTTAAAAACTTCATAAGTTTTTTTGAAACTATCTTGAACAAAAGTTAAAGTGTTTGTACAAACATACAGATTGTATACCCGAAACAACAAGAATTCGAAAAGGTGAAATAATGTGGTCTTAAGTAAGGAAAAGTGAAAGAGGGATTCAGGCATGTAAACACATTCATGAATCGTGTGATAGATTGCTTGTCCGATTTTAGGATAAGGATTGAAGAATTTGAAGATTAACCGGAGAATAAGAAATTATTAGTGTAAAATATTTAACGTTTGATTGTCGAAGGCAAAAGAGTTTGAACAAATAAAAATTGAACTCGAAGAATCCAAGCTTGAGATTGCTTTTCTTCGTGAAAAGATTGAATCATTGAACACTTGTTCCAAGAAAAATAAAAGGTTTCTAAAATATTTGATGGAGAAGCAAACGAAAAAACTCAAGCTTGAACTTGAATCGGCAAGAGAGAATGATAAGAAAGCATCATCAAAGGTCAAGGTTTTGAATGCTGAAATAAAGTTGGTAAATGAGACAGAGGAAATGAGCAGAAATTCCTTAGATGATTTAGTATTAATGTTGAAAGAAGTTGTTTGCAAAGCATATAATGTCAAGGAGAAACTAAGTGGTGCACAATTCGATTAGGACAAGTAAAAAGGAGACTGCAAACATGAAAAAGATTATCAAAAGCACTAAAGGCAGATATAAAATTCTTGGAACGGGAAAGAAATGAGATTCATCGAGTGTATAAGATAAGTTGAACAACAATGATATTTTTATTTGCACGAGGTTATTGTGACTTCCATATCATGTTCATACGAAATCAGAATAAAACCTTCAGTTATGATTTGGTCATGTGATTGTGCTATCTTTTTATGTTTAAAAAGAACCCCTGTGTTAAAGTCTTAGTCCCCATGTGTTTGATGAGATGATTAAGTGAATAATTGTGAACAATGATTTCCTTCCATGGTTTCAAAGCTTTCATTTGGTCTTATTGTTATGGCTATCGAGTCCGGGGGTTATAAATACCCAAAATTTAGTTGTTTACTTAGTTTCAATAGCTTCAAAATTATGGATTGGGTCCTTAGGATAACTCCTTAGGAATTTTTTTTTCAATACCCAATCCTATATAGCTTCAGAATTACCCGAAAGCATTACCACTCAGTTAGCCTTCACGATCAGTTACTTGTTTAGTTAAGTAGTTAAGTTCATGGATAAAGTTCAGAATAACATGCAAAGATCATTATTTTAAACTTGAAATTTGGGTTATTGGACTCCATGGGTGGAAAGGGCCCATAGATGAACATCTATCATACCTTAGTTGGTGAATTTGAGAAAGTTCATGACGAATTCTTGAGGATCGATCTTTAATGTTGAAGAGTTAGGGCTTGTTCTTGAAAGGGAATGCTTTTGATTGGGGGAAATTTTGATAATAAAATAGTAACTTATGCTTTTGGTACCATAAATCTCGTGTTTTAGATCAGTTGGGTGAAGGGAAAGATCTGAAATACCATTGAAAAAACGTGATTGAAAGACGGAAATTTTGGGAGCATGCTATGAAGCATGCATCGCATACTCTAGAGTGCAAGAATGGAGCGTATGCTACATGCTACATCGCATGCTCCCTCAAGGGTGAAATGGAGCGTGCGTCACATGCTAATCGCGCATAGCTACTGCCTCTCTCATGAAAATGGCTATAAATTTTTGCTGGGGTATCAAATTAAGGCAAAAATTGTATTGTTGGAAAGCTGACTCAATTATCTACAATTTGGTGGGTCTTGAGATGCAAAATTCTATGTATATAAGAAGTTATACATATTAAAAGTTGACCCTTGTAGAATCTAATACCAAACTTTGGATGAATCAAAGGATCTTAGCTCAACTTAGTTCTAAGTTATTCTTATGAACAATTTTTTTCACCTAGAGATTAGTTCACACACTAGGATAAGTATCATGAAATGTGTATTCAAATGAAATTCATGAAATTAGAGTCCACACACATAAGAATGATGCTTCAAAGTCTAGCCCAAAAATATGGGGTGTTACAGTTCCAACCTCTAAATCATTATATGATGACATAAGCTAATGTAATGAAGTGAAATGAATACTCAAACGCAATATCACAAACAAGTTTCGAACATGAAAATACAGTACAAGAGTAAATACTAACACATTATCAAACCATACCAAAGATGTTAATGTAATGCAATATCGTGATGATGATTTATGGTAAAAGCCATGCATGACTTTCTGTATACATCCACCGAGCTTGCAACTACCATGTAGGATGATGTCACTTAAATTACACCTCCAAAAAGTATAAAATGATCATTGAATTAAATATAGAATCCATCATAATTGGGGTCGATTCCACAAAGAATAGGACGAAATTCAATCAAGAATTTTTCTAGGCAACTGACAAATAAGTAAAAATAGGGATTTTGTGAAACAAAAGAAAAATAGTAACAATTGGTTGTTGTTGGAGTTATACACACTATGAGAAAGCACTAAGATTGTGTTCCCCATGACTTCATAACTACACGTATTTCTCATGCTAATAAACTATTTCAATGCATTGCATGCAAAATCTAACAAGATTGATTCATCTAAATATCTCTTGATAATGGTTAGATGAATTTCACTCTTCTCCTCTCAGACTCTAAGTGTCGCACTACTATCCCTTATTCTTGAGCTTATATTAACTATCCTGATTATGGTTTAAGTTATTTGATGAAGGTTTATAGCTTTAAAACTCTGTTGTTATCTCCTTTTCCTAATCTCTACCGATCTCTTGAGCAAGTATAGAATATAGGAAAGTTCCTAACGTTTGCAACCGTTAGAAGAGTAATCATAAAAAGGAAATACCAATATATCTAAGAACAAAAGTCTAGAATTGTGTCGCACTTAACCCATCTCATTAATTCATCATAGTTCCCACAACCCTAGTTATGGTGTTTAGCTACTCATGATTGCAAGAATACAAGAAAAATTCTTAGATGCAATCATTATTATAAACTTACAATAATAATAAAACACCCAAATTACAACTTGAATTAAAATCTTAGAGACGATGTTTGTCGAATTCTAAGAATATGCCTTATAATCTCATAATATAATATTGTAAAATATAAAGTAGAGTAAACTCGTACAAATAACCCTGTAAGAGTATTTATAGACAAAATAAATTCTATCTTATATTGAATAATAAATCAGGGTCGGTGGCCTTCGACGACAGAATGGTATGATCATGGTTAGAATCCATGATCATCCTTTGATGCTCGTGATTTGACTCATGGATTTTCATCTTTAGATTCTTACTCGTATAGTATCTAGTATGGCTCTGTTGTTTCTACCTACAAATGTAAAATGTTGTTGTCTGATCATATTACACTTCAACTTCCAGGGCTTGCAAATCTGGAACTCTTTCCTACGATCTCATGCTACAATTGTTCTTTCAATGTAAAGTTGTGAAATGGTACCATCTGATCCTCTTCACATAACTTCTACTGATTGACTTTGAATAGTCTTCCTACAATCGTACACCCAACAAATGACTTCTTAGAACCATGCTCTGATTCTTGGTACGGTAGGCTTCGTATGATCATGGTCAGATTCCATAGTCTTGGCTTTGATCGTCTGATGCTCCTTAAGTTAAATTTTTAGTAGTTTCCTTCTTTGAGCTTATTTATCCCACAACCATGTAAAAATCCATCATAGCAACAGAAAAAGCCTCATACTTATAAATATTCATAATTTTAAGCGTCTTAAGTGCCATATATCCATGAAACATCAACATCCTCAACTTAAAACATTTGTATGTCCTCGGGAAAGAAAAATAAACTAGACTCCCTATGACACTTAACTCAAACCAACACCATGATCATCACAATAGTCACTTTACCAAACTAATTTTCACACATGCAAATGACATAAGTATTTTCAAAACTCTTCAAGTTTAGCAAAATTAACCAATGCAGCGTATATGCAGTACAAGTACTTTAACCCAATGAGATAAAGACATGACAATATTTTGTGAATAGTAACCCAATACGCACCTAATACGCTACCTGAACAAGCAATAACTAGACTAAAACTCTTATGCCCTCACAACAAAGAAGTCCCCTATAAGGTCAACCATATCATCACTTTAACAGTCATAGTTCTATATGTAAAACCCAACACTGGTTATAACATATTCAAACAAATTATACCACAAAAAAATATAGAAGTTTCGAAAGGGTATCCTTTTAATGCATTTAAAATAGGTTCGCATGCTTTATTCATTTTAACTATATTAGGTTTTCTTCATTAATCTAAGTTATATCAAACACAACAAAACAATACAAAAAAATAATTAAAACACCTAAAAATGCCAGTTCTAACTATAATAGCACAACCAAAGGAAAAGAAATACGAAAACAAAAACCCTCGACCGTGATACATCCCCCCAAAAAAATTGGAAATCATGCAATAGCCCCATTTCACTAAATCATGAAGATATAAAAACTAGGGTAAGAGGAATATGTATGGGGATCTAGTCATCGATCGAACTATGATCACATGGGGTGCAGATAGATCCCTAATAGTGTTCTCTAGTCCAGTGGCCTTGGTTGTGGTCATGGCACTCTCAGATAAGTTGGTATCGGTGGCGGTTGTGCACTTAAGGTACTCTATTCGGGAGACATATCTATACCCCCTTTAGTCCATACAACCACCTCTGTGGTAGATGGTATATCACCCCCTTTGGAATCACCACAACGGAGCTCTGCTTGATCTCTTTGTCCTTTCTTATATTCTTCTTCTTTTTCTTATTATTATTTTTACATTTATTCAGACCATATTTTTTGTATCATTATCCCTCCTACTCTTTTGAGTCTTCAAGTCTCCACCTGTCTTCTCAATATCTGTCTCCTTTATATCCTAGGATAGAAAAATTAGTAAATAATGAGTCACATCCATTATAAGATCTTCTAATAAAGGCATAGGTGGTGATAGAGAAGGTGTAGCATCAATTCTCTCAGATAACACCCCAACGATTTTTTTAATCTCGGTAAGGTATACCTTAATATCTATCAAGTTTTGTGCCTGTACTATATCCATCTTAGCCATCATTAGACTCTCAAATCTGTCTATTCGGTTTGCACTATTTTGAATGAATCTCAAATCTTATCATTAACATAGGGATTAAACCTAACCTCTAGCTTCTTAATCCTAGCATTATGTAAAAGCAAATTCTATATGATCTCTTCCAACTTTAAAGTTGAAATCAATGTATACCCGACCAGAACCAATGATTGTCTATGAATGGAGGCTGGTAGTGCAGAAAAAGAAGAGCCACTGATATGAAATCCTGGTATGTCACTAGATAAGGCACCCCCAACTACATCTGGAATCTTAAGACCTTTATCTTGGGTAGCTAAGTTGTATATATCCTTTATTAGTGCCATATTAGCAACCTTAATCAATTGAGTTACTTGATATACCATACCAATATTCGAGACCTATACTCTTCATCAACTGAGTAACAAGATAGGGGAAAGGTAATGTGGTGCTAAAATGGAGCACCCTATCTCAAATCTTCTCAGTGATGGTCTATGAGATATTCAACTCTATTCTCAAAACAAAACTAGCTGCTAAGTAGGAATTGGCCACACTAATGTGTTATTAATAGCTATGAGTATGATTTGAGGCCTGAAAACTGATCACTAGACTTTGGTGGTAAACTTTACAGTGTACTTGTAGATTGCAGCCTTGTTGATCCATGAGGTATTTTTATTTTCTTTAGTAATGTGTCTTGATAGCCACCTATAATACATCATCTTATCATCCACACTCAATATTGTAAGACCCCGCAAAATCCTAAGCTTAATTTAGTCAATTTATGCTTGTTAAGGGGGTCCCATACTTAGAAGGTTCTAACTAAGTTCCAAGACTTAGCCTATTATTGGACTTTGATAGTTGGAAATCTCATTTCACCACCTTAAATTCCTTTAATTATTTGTATTTTTGTTAATTCATGATCAGAGAGGTCCATAGGTGGTTCCGGATAAGTATTGGGTTTTTTGAACCACATTTAGAAGCCCAAAATAGTAGACCAATGCAATCTTGGCGCGCCGCGTCGCCAATCGAATTGGTTGATATTTTTGTAGGTTTCCAGGGTCAAATTACTGAGACTCAACAAGATGATGGCATGATGCATCGACTATCGCATCGATGCCATCGATGCACCGCGTTGATAATAGCATCGATGCACAGTTTCAGTTATTAAATGTCCGCATTTTTAAGGGCAGAAGGGTCAATTTCCCACCCCTATATAAGTCTAAAACACGATATTTAGACCAAATTCAACAAAAATATAGTGTCTTTCTCAAGTTTCTCTCAAGAACAAGTTAGGGTTTTCAATTAAGGATTCAAATTCAATACTCAAATTCAAGAATCTCTCCATCAATCTTTGTAGAATCAAGAACTAAGGTATGTCAAGTGTTGATTTATGGATTCCTTTCATCCATGAATTCCAATAACACTCTTTCAAATTATAAACATGATATTTATGTTGTGGGTTGTTTGTAACCATGTTTATCTTGTTTTATGATTCCCAAGTTGGAATCTTTATGTATTTTTTTATGAAACTACGTTAGCATACAAGTTGAAATCCATGAATGAGTTGTTTATGATGTGTAAGTTGATGATTGCACCTATGCCCAAAGTTGTGCATGTAAGGTGTTTGACAAAATGCCTAAGAGGATAGAAATTATGTATTATATCTCAATTGTGACTCAAATAATAAATGCATGTTTTACCCATATGACCAAGAATGACTTCCATGATATTGTGTGCATTATGAGTATTTGATGGAATGTTCATGAGATTAGGTTGATGAAAATATGACATGTCTATATGCAATTCCATACATGTACAACATTATGATAACCATGTTCTTCATGAAATCCCTAACTTATTGTATTATGAATTGTTGGTATTGGTCATGTGTTCAAGAAGTGTGAAGTCTTGTCAGTTTCATGCTATAGAGTCCTGGGGGTACTTGTACCCAATAATTTAGCTATGTGCCTAGAGCCAGTGTTAGTTTTCATGATACTCTCAGTCAAGCCATGATCATTAGAATTTAGTCAGTTCCATGACTCAGGAAAACTCAGTAATATCAGTACCCTCGATAATATCGATAATGTCAGTCAGTTATTACATCTAAGTAGTATTCCATTAGGCAACAAAATTTAGTGAAATCTATTCAAATAAACTAAACAATACTATCAGTAACAGTTCAGTTTAGTTTAAATTAGTTCAGTGTCTCTTCAGTTGGGAGTACGATTCAGCATCGAGTGAACCCAAGGATGGGGACTCACCTGTTAGCCAGTAGAGGGCGTGATTCTTAGAAGCAATCCTTGCATTTCATAACTATGTAGCCAGCGTAGGTTGAGATGTACCCTTCGAGTTTAGGAATTATACACCTCATTCGAGTTTTCCTACTAAGAGGTGTTGATGGAAGAGGTCCCTGTCAGAGAGGGTTTACTCACCGCTTGTCTTTACTCGTGGCATGGTATTGAAACCCTTCCAGCTGGGGTTACAGGTTGAACCCCGCCAATTCAGTTTTGGGGCATGTTGGTTAGATGATTACCTCCCACAGTCTTGTTTCGGATCCAGTTTCAGTAATAGAACTCAGTTCAATTCTAGAGTTTCAGGATTGTCAGATATAGTCGCTCAGCTTAGTATGGAAATCAGCTAGTTCCATCAGAATCAGGACTATCAGACAAAGTCACACAGTTAATAGTATATTAATTATACGAAATTCTTATTACCAGTATTCAGAATTTAGGACTTCCAGATACAGTCAATTAGACCAGTTCTTTATAATCAGAACTATCAGAAACAGTCATTCCTTTATTAGTAATATGACATCAGTTCCTCAGTACTCAATAGACTTATTCATTCAGTATCCGAGTATTAGTACTAAGATATCAGTAAATCCATGTTATCAGAATTCATGAGTCAATGTTATCATGATCTCTGTTACAGTTACGTATTCATGCATGTATTCTCATGTTCATGTTATTCTGTCAGTTAGTATTGTTCATGCATATGAACCATTTCACTAATCCTACCTCATTTGCATACCAGTACATTCAATCATACTGATGCATTTGCCCTATGGTGTTTTGTACCATAAATTCAGAAGCACGCGCTCCAAAGTATCAGTAACATTCTAGTTTCAGCAGTCAGAGTCAATAGTAAGTCCTCATCATTAGAGGATATTATTATTTGATTATTTTCTTTTTTTAGTACTTAGTTTATTTCAGCAGATAAAGTTAGTTAAGGGATTGTCCCATCCAATCTTTTTCAGACAGTTCAGTTTTAGAGGCTTCAGACTACAATACTTTCAGACATTTGTTTCAGTTGTCTTGGCATTGCTATACCATATTTTCAGTTATATATCAGTATTGAACCTTATGGCCTTTCAGTTCATGTTTCCGCATTTATGATATTATTATTATTATTATTATTCAGTGCTCAGTTACAGATATCAGTCATGGGTTATCTTATGGTCCTTCAAGATTATGAGCACTGTGTAGCGTTCTGCATACCATATTTGGGGTGTAACAAACTTGGTATCAAAGCCCAGTTTAACAACGTCCTAAGAAGTCTAAAAAGCTGCATCTAGTAGAGTCTTGTACATGGGTGTGTTGTGCACCACACTTATGTGCAGGAGGCTATGAGATGGTTCAGGAATAGTTTTCCTTCTTTCAGTATTCATGTCATGCGAGTGAGCATGAGCTCCAGCCAAACTCTCAGTTTAATCCCTTCTTCTCTAGCCAATTCAGTCACAGCTCAGAATGACCGGCCAACTACTGTTTTGGCCAATCCAGTGGTTAATTCTGCTGCAGCCAGGATTCGGGACTTCACTCGAATAAATCCTCCTTTATTCTCGGGTTCTAAGTCCGAAGAGGATCCACAGGAGTTCATCGATCAAGTTCAGAAAGTCACAAATATCATGGTAGTGACTTTTATTGAGAGTGAAGAGTTAGCCGCCTATCAGCTTCAAAATGTAGCCCATGCGTGGTTTAACCAATGGAAGGTAGATAAGGGTGAAGATGTAGAGCCCATAGAGTGGGAAGAGTTTGCTACAACCTTCTTAGGTAGATTCTTTCTTCTAGAGCAGAAAGAACCCAAAATATTAGAGTTCATCAACCTAAGACAAGGTAGCATGAGCGTAAAAGAATACTCCCTCAAGTTCTCTCAGTTAGCCAGGTACGCTCCCTATGTAGTAGCAGACAGTAGATCTAGAATGAATAAGTTTGTGTCTGGGATATTAGGTAGAGTGGTTAAGGAGTGCAATACTACAATGTTGATTAAAGAGATGAATGTATCTAATCTTATGGTCCATGCTTAACAGATTGAGGAGCAAAAACTTAAGAAGAAGGAGAGGGAAAATAAGAGAGCCAGAACTGGTAGTTATAGTTTTTCTCAGCCAGGGCCACAGGGTGGTAACCGTTCTCATCATAGAAAGAATTTTCCAACCCCAGTTCCATGTCCAGCTAGTACACCAGCTCAATAGTTTAGAGATGACCATATAGATGGGGTACCAGGCTCCAAGGCCTGTGGTGGTGAGGGTAGGGTTTTTATTCATCCATTTTACAAAGAGTGTTGTAAGCATCATAAGGGTATATGTAGAGCTGGTAGTGATGTGTGTTTCGAATATAGTGAGTCAGGTAACAAGGTTCGAGATTGTCCTAGGCCTGGCCCTAGAAGCAAGAAGGTCGTCCTTCAGATCAGTCCGGTCGCCCAAATCAGTAGGGTGCTAGTTCCAGCGCTATCAGTGGGCAACATACAAATAGAATCTATGCACTTCAGTCCCGACATGATCAGGAAAGTCCTTATGGAGCAGCCACTGGTATATACAGGTCCCTCATTTATATGTTCACGTTTCTTCAGAATCAAGAGTTTCCTTTTCCTTTTGTAACTCCTTTCATAGCAGTTAACTTTAAGGTCAGACCAAATATTAACAGGACCTTTTCCAGTCTCTACCCAGTGAGTTAGTCTAACACAGCCCGAAAAGTATTTAGTAACTGTTCAGTTATGATATCTCAAAAGGTCAGGCCTTTAGATTCTAGTAGTAATGCCAGTATGTGTAGAAAATCAATAAGGGGAGATGATTCCCGACCCATTCCTACCTTAGTGCAACATTTTTTACTTTAACCCTCCTGATACTTATGCATGCTTTATGTTTGAATACAGCTTGTATCCATGCACTTTTCATAGAATAGTGTGTGTTTCAAGTTCCTCGTATAAGGAGTCCAAGTTCATCTAATGTTGCGGATCATGTTCCACGAATTTAGAAATTCCAAACCCAGTTCGTGCAGCATGCACTCATGTCATGATTTACAGTATACTTAGCCCACACAATTCATGACTTCACTCCTAGTGTCCAGTCAAACTCAGATTATGCCACGTATACCCTCAGTTTAGATCCCCCAGTGAATCCATAGTGTTAATGTTCTATCCTTCAGGCCTCAGTTACAGTGTCAGTTTAGTAATCAATATTCAGTAAAGGACTCAGATAGTCCTACAGAACCATGGCTTTTAGCTATCAGTTACTTAACCATCAGAATTCAGTACTCCCGTACCAGTCTAACCATCAGTTAGTGAAAACCAGTATTCAGTCTCAGTTAGTCTTAGTTACGGTTACAATCTCAATTACCATCTTAACTACAATCTCAGTCCCAGTCCTAGTCCAGTCAGATCAAGAACTCAGTCCAGTTTAAAGATTTCCTGACCATAGCATATGGCCATCAGTTACTCAGATATTAGTATTTCAGTACCTTAGTTTACAGAATATTCTCGAATCATGTTAGATGCTTGGTCTTTCATTCCTAAGGTAATATACTTTTCCCTCACTCATGCTTAGTTACCTCATATTATCCAGTCAGTCATTACCTTCTATGGATAAAACTCTAGAGTTCAGTTCAGCTATCCTAAATCAAGTGCAGTTCAGTTTTACATGTCCAGTATTTAGCCATCAGTCATTCAGTTAATCAGATAAATTAGTATATCCATGCATTCATGCTCAGCACCCATGTGAATCTCTTCAATATTCTTGGTTGCAGGGCATAAGGTTTAGTCACCTTATCTTAGACGATGTTTCATAGGCTTTGCATCCTACTACAAAAAAATCCCAGCCATGTAGCGATCTCATATTCAGATGTCCTGCGCAGCCAAGACCAAGATTCATTTTCTACCTACCGTCACTAGAACTCTATAGAAAGAATGTCATAGAAATACTCCAGTCAATTATAAGTTTTCAGCATGAGTTAGTCCGCAAAGCCAATAATTCAGTTTAGCAATAAGACAACAAATCCATATGGTGTAGTTTCCCATCTTTCCACCTAGTCCTACCATAAAAAATCTTAGGAATGTACCTATTCCAAGAAAGAAAGTCCCAGTAGTTGCAAGATCAACTTAGTTCATATATTAAGTCTTAGCTTCAGATCCTAGAAATTCAGCCGCGATTCAGTTCGTAGGTGCCCTATGCATCATCCCAGTTTTCCTCAGTATCTCAGTCAAGTCAGTATTCTTCTAGGGACATAATTTCCCAACGGGGAGATACAAGATAATTCCCAAAACTTTCATGACATAAAACATGCCATTATCTCTTCTCATAATGAATCCAGTTTGGAGTAAGGGGTACTTATGAGTTAACCCTCAAACTCCGATTTCAGCCGTAAGCCACGTATTCAAGGTACTTAGTTTAGATCATGATATCCTGCTCATGTATCAAGTTCTAGAATCAGTTACATTCACATGTTTCCGCTCTGAATATCTAGTAATTAATTTCATGCTCATTAATATTTTTAGTTTAAGAAAACAGTCTCCCGTAAACTTATCCAGTTTTATGCTTAGATTTCCATGATTAAATTGGTATCAATTACCACTGCATATTCATTCATGCACTCATGTGTCAGATCAATCATGTATTCATGCATCAGATATGCATGTTCAGTATAATATATTTATCTTATCAGTCATGCCAGTCATGAAATCATGTATCTGATATGCATGCTCAGAACAAATCTCAGCAAATAAGTAATGTCAGTCATGTACTCATGTTTCAGTTATTCATGTTCAACATATACTTCAGCTTATCATTTTCCATATCTTAGTCAATCTCATTCGAGGACGAATATTCCCAAGGGGGAGATATTATAAGACCCCACAAAATCCTAAGCTTAATTCAGTGATTTATTCTTGTTAAGGGGTTCTATACTTAGAAGGTTCTAACTAAGTTCCCAGACTTAGCCTATTATTGGCCTTTGAAAGTTGGAAATCTCATTTCACCATCTTAATGTCCTTTAATGGTTCGTATTTTTGTTAATTCATGATCAGAGAGGTCCATAGGTGGTCTCAAAAAAGTTTTGCATTTTTTGGACCACGTTTATACCACGTTTGGAAGCCTAAAATAGTGGACCAATGCAATCTTGGCTCCCGCATCGCCAATCGTGTTGGTTGATATTGTTGCAGGTTGCCAGGGTCAAAGTACTGAGACTCGACGTGATGATGGCGCGATGCGTCGACTATAGCATCGATGCCATCGATGCGCCGCATTGATGCCATCGATGCGCCGCATTGATGCCATCGATGCGCCGCATCGATAATAATGTCGATGCCCAGTTTTAATCATTAAATGTCTATATTTTTAAGGGCAGAAGGGTCAATTTCCCACCCCTATATAAGTCTAAAACACGAGATTTAGCCCCAATTCAACTAAAATATAGTGTCTCTCTCAAGTTTTTCTCAAGAACAAGTTAGGGTTTTCAATTACGGATTCAAATTCAATACTCAAATTCAAGAATCCCTCCATCAATCTTTGTAAAATCAAGAACTAAGGAATGCCAAGTGTTGATTTATGGATTTCTTTTATCCATGAAGTCCAAGAATCTCTTTCAAATTATAAAATATGATATTTATGTTGTGGGTTATTTGTAACCATGTTTATCTTGTTGTATGATTCCCAAGTTGGAATCTTTATGTGTTTTTTTATGAAACTACGTTAGCATACAAGTTGAAATCCATGAATTGAGTTGTTTATGATGTGTAAGTTGATGATTGCACCTATGCCCTACGTTGTGCTTGTAAGGTGTTTGAGAAAATACCTAAGAGGATAAAAATTGTGTAGTATAGCTCAATTGTGACTCAAATAATAAATGCATTCTTTACCCTTATGACCAAGAATGACTTCCATGATATTATGTGCATTATGAGTATTTGATGGAATGTTCATGAGATTAGGCTGTTGAAAGTATGACATGCCTATATGCAATTCCATCCATGTACAACATTATGATAACCATGTGCTTAATGAAATCCCTAACTTATTGTATTATGAATTGTTAATATTGGTCACGTGTTCAAGAAATGTCAAGTCTTGTCAGTTTTATGCTATCGTGTCCTGAGGGTACTTGTACCCAAAAGTTTATCTGTGTGCCTAGAGCCAGTGTCAGTTTTCATGATACTCTCAGTCAATCCATGATCATTAGAATTCAGTCAGTTACATAACTCAGGAAAACTCAGTAATCTCAGTACCCTCGGTAATATCAGTAACCTCAGTAATCTCAGTTAGTTATCAGATCTCATTAGTATTTCGTCAGTCAACAGAAATTTAGTGAACTTTATTCAAATCAACTTAACAATACTATCAATAACAGTTCAGCTCAATTTAAATCAGTTCAGTGTCTCTTCAGTTGGGAGTAGGATTCAGCACCGAGTGAATGCAAAGATAGGGACTCACCTGTTAGCTAGTAGAGGGTGTGATCCTTAAAAACAATCCTTGCATTCCAGAACTATGTAGCCAGCGTAGGTTGAGATGTACCCTATGAGTTTAGGGATTATACACCTCATCTGAGTTTTCCTACTAGGAGAGGTTAACAGAAAAGCTCCCTGTCAGAGAGGGTTTACTCACAACTTGTCTTTACCCATGGCACGGTACTGACACCCTTCCAGCTGGGGTTATAGGTTGGACCCCACCAGTTCAGTTTCAGGGAATATCAGTTTGATGATTACCTCCCACAATCTCAGTTTTGGATCCAGTCTCAGTAATAGAACTTAGTTCAGTTCTACAGTTTTAGGACTGTCAGATACAGTTGCTTAGCTCAGTACAAAACTCAGCTAGTTCCATCAGAATTAGGACTGTCGTACACAGTCACCCAGTTAATAGTATATTAATTATACAAAATTCATATTACCAGTATTCAGATTTCAGGACTGTCAGATACAGTCAATTAGACTAGTTCTTCATAATCAGAACTATCATAAACAGTCATTCCTTTATCAGTAATATGACATCAGTTCCTCAGTACTCAATAGACTTAGTCATTCAGTATCCCAGTATTAGTACTCAGATATCAATAAATCCACGTTATCAGAATTTTTGAGTTAGTATTATCACGATCTTAGTTACAGTTATGTATTCATGCATGTATTCTCATGTTCATGTTATTCGGTCAGTTAGTATTGTTCATGCATATAAACCATTGCATTCAGCCTACCTCAATTGCATACCAGTACATTAAATCGCACTGACACATTTGTGCTATGGTGTTTTATACCATAGGTTCAGAAGCATGCGCTCCAGAGTATCAGTAGCATTCCGGTTTCAGTAGTCAGAGTCAGCAGTGAGTCCTCATCATTCGAGGATGTTATTATTTGGTTATTTCATTTTTTTAGTACTTAGTTTATTTCAGCAGATGAAGTTAGTTAGGGGATTGTCCCATCAACTATTTATTCAGACTGTTCAGTTTTAGAAGCTTTCAGACTACATAACGTTCAGACATTTATTTTAGTTGTTTTGGTTTTGTTATACCATATTTTTAGTTATGTATCATTATTCAACCTGATGGCCTTACAGTTCATGTTTCTACATTTACGATATTATTATTATTATTATTCGGTGCTCAGTTACAAATATTATTCATGGATTAGCTTATGGTCCTTTGGGATTATGAGCACCGTGTAGCATTTCGGGTACCAGATTCGGGTCCTTACAAATATTTTCATACTTTTTAAATCATTTATCTAGAAGTCATACTCCGGAGTCTTCTTAGTAGTCTCGAATGCTTCTTCGAATAATGCTCTTGAGATGGCCTTGATAAATATGTTGACCTCAGTGTCCCAGACCTATATAGTGTCAAGTATGGTTGCTTCTTCATGTCCTTCTCCTTCCTTGAAGGAGTCATAATTTTTAGCATTACCACGTAGTTATCATAAAACTCATGTACTAACTCTGTCACATAATTCTATACAGGTCTTATCATCCATGCCAGCTCATACTTCTCGAATTCCTAGACCAAGGCCGAAATCTTGTGGAGGCACTCTGGTAGAATCTGAGATTCTTGTTGAATGCTTCTCTTCTTATTTTTATTCTGACACTAAGACTCCATTAAGGTAATAGTCCTTAGAGTTTGGGACTATTCTATATCTCAGATCCACTCACCTTTGAGGTAGGGCATCAAAAGCACCCTCAGAGGATTCAAGGTTGGACTTATCCTCTACCTTTGAGAAAATCTGTTCTTCAGCAGCCTCAGTGTTACCCACTTAGTTCCTTCCCTAGTCAGACTGAGGAAGGTTTATAGGGTTTATAGCCTCGACCAAGGCCGTCGATGTCATGGCCTTGTCTTGTTCCATCTGTTTTCCCATATCCCACATGGTTTGAGGAAAGTGTTGTTATTTTGTGGAACTGGTGGAGAAGTCCACATTGGTCCCACTTAAGTTGGCTGAAGCTGAGTATGTAGTTGTAGTATCTTATTATTCCCAACTGTTATGGGTTAAACAATAACTATTGGACTTTGGTGTGGATGTAACGTGTGTTCTCATATTTTGTGACTACATAAATACTATCAATATTGCCAAGAATTAAGCAGTATAAGACACTACTTTCTCAAAGATAATATGGAAAAGTTTTATGTGTCTATTATGTTCTACTCCACTGAAGAACAAGTTGCTAATATTTTTATTGAGGCATTAAGTAGGGAATAATTTGAAAATAGTAGGTTAGACTTGGGGATTATTAAAATTGCATGAATTCACCCTCAATGATTGGCTAGAACAAAGTATGCATTAATTTTATTTTGAATAAAAGTTACTTAGTTAGTTTGTTCAGTATTGGACTTTTAGTTCTATGTCTCAAGTCTAGTTGTTTGATATGATTAACTTAGATTTTTGTTTAATTGAGCTGTAAAATAGGGGAAGTTAGCATGAGCGACTTCATATTTTGGTTCATCAAGTATGTATCTGAACTATGCTATAGTTACGGTCTAAGATGAAACACTTGAGCTTTCCTGTTCCATATTATTGATCTCTAAGTAGTCACTTTCATATCTTCATAAAACCCTTTCTTGTTCAAACAACACTCAAACATTCTCTCTATCATCAAGTTTATACAAGTACCTGTCCCCGAATTTTGTTACATTTTCCATCCAAATTTTTTTCTTAAAAAGGGGGTTTATTTTATGCTAAGTTTTTTTTGAAGAAAATAACAAAAATTTCTTATTAAAATTCTAGATGGAGATAGTACCAAGAGTTATTTTTTCAAAGCCTCTATAAATAAGAGGTTGATTCACAAATATAAAGACAAGGTTGCATCTACTCATCCATCTGTTCTATCATTATCTTTAGTCTGAAATTTTATACATTTCTTGCCTCACACTACAGTGCTAAAATATCTCAAGTTGTTTTTAACTTAATGAATCATTGGCATCTTGTAGTGCATGTTTGGTATACATCAAAGAAGTGTTTGGCCTTTGCCTATTCTCTTTCCAGTATTTGCTCTTTTTATACTTTATTTGAGTTGTTGATGTTACAATTAATTATCTCGGTGATAGACCTAATGGCCATAAATGATCTAATTTGTAGTTATTTTTATTTTTATTAACATGCTTAACCTTTTCAATGAAGCCAAAAGGGGGAAGATATAGGATTGTGTAGTGTTTATAACCTTTGACTAACCTGGTTCATCAAAATATTACTTGTTATTTGTACTTTGTGATTTGTCTCATGTTTTACGGAATGCACAACGACAACTATTTGTCATCATCAAAAAAGGAAAATTTGTTAAGGACACAATGGTTTTATATTTTTGAAGATGATAAAGTGTTGGTGACAAAAGCATTGATCAAGTAGTGCATTAGAATAGTTGTAAGAAATAGGTTAAAAAACATGGTGCATCTATACTAAAGTTTCCTACAATGAATAAGAGTTGTTCGTTTGACTTTGATACCATAAAACATTACAAGTTGGAGAGTTTATTATGATGATTCGAGATATAGATTCCATACTAAAAAATGATACCTAAATTAGGTGAATCCATGTAAGGAAATAAAGTAAGAAAAGGAGGCTACAAAGTTTTTGAAGTAGGAATGTGATTCCTCAATTAGGTTCCAAAAAAGATGGGATTCCCTTGATGAAAATGTAAACTAACCTAGAAGAATCAAGCATCAACATATATAAATATCAAAGAGCTTCTACAAAGTCATTTGTGCTCTCATACAACCAAAGGCAAAATTAGCTATTAATTCTTGAAGTATTGTGTGAAGAACTCCTATAAGGTACAAGTCCATTCATAGCAGAGTCTAGCTAAAGTTTAGCTTGATTGTATTAGGATTATTATTTGAATAGTAATTGTTTTGATTTCATAGTTTCACTATGTTCGAAACTGGAATAGGAGATTTTCTTCAAGTTAGGTAACTTGGAGATTTGGAATCACAAGTCTTGGGAGGTTTATGAGTTTTTTAGGAATTAGAATTTATAATTCATATCTGTTGAGTTGTAGAAATTAAAGTTTATAATTCCTTAGGTTACAAATTTTGTAATCGATTATTTGAGATGTTCATTGTTTTAGTGAAAGGATAAATCCTACAGAGGTGTAGGTTGTAGTTTTACACTTATTGTGAGCCAGGTGGTTTCTCTGTGAAAAATTGTGTTCTTAATTTGCTGCTTCTTATCACGTTGGTGGAACACATTAGGAAACATAGTCCATTCACAGAAAATCACTATCCAGAATTCACTAAACTCATAGGGTGTGTAGAATATCACTTATGCTTGTTTTATATCAACAAAGTCACTCAAGCTAGAGTAGTTTATTAGTAATAATGCACCATGAATATACAAGAACAATTATGTCTTTGGATGATAAGAAAGAGAAGTCAATTATACAATTGTCACTAATCATTTTACTTCATATAAACTCACCTTACGACCAATAAATATTTTGGTGGGATGGATATGGTATCTTCTCCCTTAATCAGAGGTCTTGGATTCGAATTCAGGAGCATTTCCCCTTAAATGGGCCTTACGCTGCATGAGCTCCAGATTAATCAGGACCCTAATTTAAACATTGAACATCCGATATAAAAAAACATCTCATGTATATGTGTGCGTACGCGTGTGTAATTACGATCAAAAGAGTAATATATTTCCCATGTCAAGAAATGGACCTTGGGCCTAACTCATGAGATGAGGATTACCCAATTTATATAGGCAAACTAACAGTTCATTCCCCAACTAATGCGGGACTTTTTACCCACTCTAACACCCTCCTCATGCCAAGGACCCAACGGGCACCTGGTGCGTGGAATGGGAGACCAAAATGGGGATGGACCTAGTTTTGATACCTTATCAAGAAATAGACCTTGGTCCTAACTCAAACTTAAAAGCTAGCTCATGAGGTGAGGATTACTCAAGTCCATATAAGCAAACTACCAGTGCATTCCCCAACCAATTGGTATCAAGAGCAAGGTTGTTCTTTGGGAAATCACTTTCTGTAGTTTTTTTTTTTAGATTTCAACTATTGACACAATAACAGACCACAAGCTATCGGCGGAATGAAAAATCTCAACAACAGAAACTATAGTACATGGTCCACTTGCATAATGTCTTATACGTAAGGGCAAGATCTGTGGGAGGTTGTGAACGGCAGTGATGTGACACAACCAGAAACAGAAGATGCACACGCCACATTGCAGAAGTAGAAGATAAAAGTAGGAAAGACTATGTTTTCTTTGAAGACAACAATCGAAGGAGATGTGCTAGAGCACATACGAGACACCACCTCGCCGAAGTAGGCTTGGGATACATTCACCAAGATATTTTTAAATTAAAATGATACAAGGCTCCAAATCTTAGAGAGAGAGTTACTCTCGATAGGACAACACAACATAACAATTGCATAATACTTTTATAAGGTGAAGATGCTATGTCAAGAGATTTCAGAGTTAGATACACAAGCTCCAATTGGAGAGACGAGGATGAAGCAGATCATCATCCATGGTCTAAAGCCTTGTAAGACCCCACAAAATTCAAAGCTTAGCTCAGCTCGTTAAAGATTGATAAAGGGTCCCCGACTTAGAAAAGTTCAGCTAAATATTAGGACAAATTGATGTAAAAATAGTGGCTCACCGCGATTAGGTCGCGTCACAGTGAGTATCGCGATGAGACCTCCATTGTATTGCGTTGAAGGCCATTTTGGAATTTGTCAAATTTTTAGTAGCTCACCACAATTTCCCTACGTCGCGGTGAGACTCAAATCGACAATTGTCATGAACTTGTGAGTCACCACAATTCCACCGTGCTGCGGTGGATATAGCGATGACCCAGTCACCGCGTCATGGTGAGGCTTTAATCTGCATTCCAGGTATGGGATTTTAAATCCCAAGGGCAACTTAGACTTTTCCCATGACTCAGATCAGCCTTAAACATAAAATTAATTCCCTAATGACCTAATTATATCATTATTCACTCAAGTTTTCCCTAATTATGTCATTCTCTCTCAAAAGTAAGAAACCCTAGTTTCAAAATTCAAGAACAAGGCTAAAGGATTCCTCAAAGAAACTTCAAGGATTAATACTCTAAGGTATGTTAGGTGTTCATCTATGGGTTCCTTTCACCCATAGAGTCGATGAATCTGTTTTCAAGCTACAAGATTATTGAATTATGAACTTTCGTGTTTGACTTGAATTGAATGTATGTTCATGTTGTTGTTGGGTTTTAGTCCATGATTGAATCACAAGTTTTTATGGAATTCGTCATTATATATGTTTAAATACATAACCTTTATGATAAAACCTTCAATTTACAAGTTCATTGACATAGCCATTATTATCATATGTATTGTTTATTGTATAGTCTCAAACATACCCTCCATGTGTTTGATAAAATACCTATGTGGGTCAAATAGTGAAAATATAACATGATAACATGTAATCCCCATTCATGTTCAAGTAAATGCATTACAAGTGTTTGATGAAATGACTTAGCAAGTGAATTATGAAAATTTGGCCATTGTTGTGCTTTCAATATTTATGCTATGTTTTACTCTTTACACTATTGAGTCCTGAGGGTATTTAATACCCGACAATTTAGCTATATACCTAGAGGCAGTGTTAGTTATAGAATAGTCTCAATCATGTCATGATCAATAGTACTCTAAGTTAGATATAGGACTCAGGAAAACTCAGTAAACTCAGTATGAGTCCAGTCCTGTTTAGTATTTAGTTCAGTCCTTAGTAAACTCAGTCAATTAACTGAATTCAGTAGTATTCCATCAGTCAACAAAACCCAATGAACTTAGTTCAGTTCAGTTAAATAGTACGATCAATAATAGTTCAGTCAAGACTAGTGTAGGAGATCAGTTCAGTGTCTATTCAGTTGAGAGTAGGATTCAGCACCGAGCGAACCCAGGGATGAGGGAATTCCTGCCAGCAGAGGGTCTGACCCTTAGTAGCAATCCCTGCATTACAGAACTACATTAACAGTAAAGGTTGTGATATCTTTCTTCCATATATTATGAGGGTTGATACATCTCATCCGAGTTATCCTGCCAGCAAGGGTTCACGAAAGGGCTTCTTATCAGATAGGGTTAACTCATAACTTTTCTTTATTCGTGGCATGGTACTGATACTCTTCCAACTGGGGTTATAGGTTGGACCCCAAATCTATTCAGAAAGGGGTATGTCAGTTAGATGATTACCTCCCAAAATCTCAGTTTTAGATTCAGTCTCAGTATAGAACTCAGTCCAGTTTTACAGATTCAGGACTGTCAGCCACAGTTACTCAGCTCAATACGGAACTCAGTATTGTTTCCCAAAATTCCGACTTCCAGATGCAGTTAGTCAGATATCAGTAGTACAGTATCAGTATACTAACATATCAGTTATTCAGTATTCAGACTCAGTATTCAGTATTATCATGGTCTCAGTTACAATTTACATATTTATGCATATACTCTCATTTAGTTATACTCATGTTATTCAATCAATATTGTTATTGTATATGAACCCATGCATCTCAGCCTACCTCACTTATCATACTAGTATATTCAAAGTACTGACACATACTTTTCTCTTGCGCTAGGATGTCTTATATCATAGGTTCAGATGCACGGGCTCTCGATCATACTTAGCATATTAGATTTTCCACAGTCAGAGTTAGCAGTGAGTCTTCATAGTTCGAGGACATGATCATTCTTTCATTATTTTAGTTTATTTTAGTACTTGGAGTTAGTTGGGGACATGTCCCATCAACTTCATATTTTCAGACAGTTTAGAGGCTTTTCAGACTAGAGTATTTTCAGATAGTTATTTTTAGTATTCAGATTTTAGATTATACTATTCATTTTAGATTTGAACCTTATGGCAGTTTTTCCCGCATTTATCTTAGTTTTATTACTATTACAATATTACTATTATCTAGTGCTCATAGCAGGTACCAGTCATGGGTTAGCTTGTGTCTTTTGAGATTATGAGCACTGTGTAGTGTTCGGAGTACAGACTCAGGGAATTAAAAACTTGGTATCAGAGCCTAAGGTTCAATAGTATCCTAGGAAGTCTAAAAGCCACATCTAGTAGAGTCTTATGCGTGGGTGTATAGCACGCCACATTTATGGACAAGAGGCTTTGAGATATTTTAGGAACAGTTTTCCTTCTTTTAGTATTCATGTCATGCGAGTGAGAACAAGCTCAAGTTAAACTCTCTATCTAATCCAAGTTTCTCTTCTATTTACAGAATATCTCTCCAAAGATGACTAAGAGAAGAGGAACGGGAGACCAACCAGCAACTCAGCCCATCTAGCCAGATCCTCTGGAGGAGCATGTCTTCCATGCTGAGTTCAGAGCACCTTTTATCACCCTAGCTCATTCTGTGGCAGCCCAAAATAAATGGCTAACTAACGTTTCGGCCAAACCAGTGTCCAATACTGTTGATGCCAGGATTTAAGAATTCACCTTAATGAACCCTTCATCTTTTACTGGGTCAAAGTCAGATGAGGACCCACATAAATTTCTTAATCAGGTGCAAAAGGTTACAGATATTATAGGGGTGACAACCAATGAGAGTACTGAGCTAACTGCATATCAGTTATAGGATGTGTCTCACTCATGGTTCAAATAGTGGAAAGAAGAAAGGGTTATAGATTCAGGGCCCATAAAATGGGAAGAGTTTGCCACTGCTTTTCTTGGTAGGTTCTTCCCACAAGATTTGAAGAAAGTAAAGGTTTTGGAGTTTATTAATTTGAAGTATGGGAATATGATAGTGAAAGAGCATTCTCTCAAGTTTACTCAATTAGCAAGATATATTTCTCACGTGGTAGAAGATAGAAGGTCTAAGATAAATAAGTTTGTGTCAGGAGCATCTGATAATGTTGTCAAGGAGTGTATGACCGTAATTCTGATTAATGAGATGGACTTTTCTCGACTGATGGTCCATGCTCAATAGATAGAGGAGTAAAAGAATAAGGAGAGAGAGAAGCAGAACAAGAGAGTTAGAACTGGTATCTTCAACTTTGCCAAGCTTAAGTCAGAGGGTGGGAATCTTTCTTAGTTCTATCCTAAATCTTCAGTTGCAGCCCCTTGTTCAACTAGTGCTCCAGTGCTGAAATTTAAAGTTGGCAATAGAGATAGGTCACTAGGCCCTAAAACTTAGGGTAGTGTTAGCAGTGCCCGAACAAATCCCCTCTGATAGAAGTGTGGAAGAAACCATCAGGGTATCTACAGAGAGAGTAGTGATGTATATTTTGGATGTGGCAATCCTGGCCACATAGTCAGACAGTGTCCTCAGGTGGGTTGCCAGAGTCAGGATAACCGTCCTCTAGCTTAGTCTGATCGCTCGAATCAGGAGGGTTCCACATCCAATGCCACCAGTGGGAAGCGCCCAAACAGACTCTATGCTCTTCAGTCCTGATAAGATTAGGAAAATTCTCCTGATGTGGTCACTATACGTTACAAGTTTACCATTTACATGTTTATTCTTGGCTAGATCCAGGAGCTTCTTTGTCCTTTGTTTCTCCTTATATAGCGGTTGACTTCGGAGTTAGTCCTAAAATTTTAGTAGAGCCTTTCTCAGTCTCTACCCGAGTGGGTAAATCCATCATAGCCTGATGGGTATATAGAAACTGTCCAATTATGATATTTTAGAAAGTCTTTTCAGCAGACTTAATCAAATTAGAGATGACCGATTTTGATGTCATTCTCAATATGGATTGGCTTTATTCCTGCTATGCCTCAGTCGGCTGCAGAAATAGAATTGTCCAGTTTTAGTTTCCGAATGAACCGTCCTAGAATGGAGGGGTAGTACTTCAACACTTAGGGGTCATCTTATTTCATACCTAAGGGCGAGAAAAATGATATCTAAGGGATGTGTCTATCATCTTATGTGAGTCAAGGACTCTAGTTCAGAAACCTCTAATCTTGAATCAGTGTCAGTAGCATGTGAATTCCCTAATGTGTTTCCCGAAGATCTTCCCGGAGTTTCTCCCAAAAGGGAAATAGACTTCCGAATTAACCTTCTTCTAGATACTCAGCCCATATCTATTCCACCATACAGAATGGAACTTGTAGAACTCAGAGAATTAAAGGAACAATTGAAGGATCTCCTAGATAAGGGATTCATCAAACCAGTGTGTCCCCGTGTGGTGCACCAGTTATATTCGCTTGCAAGAAAGACGGTTTTCTCAGAATGTGTATAGACTACTATAAATTAAATAGAGCCACGGTTAAGAACAAATATCGACTTTCCAAAATCGGTGACTTGTTTGACCAACTTCAGGGTGACGGTTACTTTTCCAAGATAGACCTCAGATCGGGCTATCATCAGCTTAGAGTCAGAGAATGTGACATCTCGTAGATAACTTTTTGAACTCGGTATGGTCACTTCAAATTCTTAATCATGTCCTTTGGTCTTACCAATGCCCCAGCAGCTTTCATGGACTTGATGAACCATGTGTTCAAGCAATACTTAGACATGTTCATCATAGTCTTCATAGATGACATTCTTGTCTACTCCCGCAGTGAGCATGACCATGTAGACCATCTCAAAATATTATAACAGACTCTCTGAAACCATCAGCTATTCGCCAAATTTAGCAAGTGCAGATTTTGGCTAAGGTTGGTAGCTTTCCTTGGTCATATAATCTTCAGTGATGGCATTAGAGTTAATTCCTAAAAGACTGAAGCAGTGAGAAATATCCCCAGACCCATCTCTCTATCAGATATCAGGAGGTTCTTGGGCTTGGTTGGCTATTATCGATGGTTAGTTGAGGGATTTTCGTCTATTATGTCCCCTATGTCCAGATTAACTCAGAATAAAGTCAAATTCCAGTGGTCAGATTCTTGTGAGAAAAGTTTTCAGGAGTAGAAGACTCGACTCACTACAGCTCTAATTTTGACACTACTAGATGGTTCAAATGGCTTTGTTGTGTACTGTGATACATCTAGAGTAGGTTTGGGTTGCGTCCTAATGCAAAGAGGTAAGGTCATAGAATATGCCTCCAGGAAGCTTAAGCCCCACGAGAACAACTATCTGACTTATGATATTGAGCTAGCAGCTATAGATTTTGCCTTAAAGATTTGGAGGTACTATTTGTATGGGGTGCACGTTGACGTGTTCACTGATCATAAGAGCCTACAGTATGTGTTTTCTCAGAAAGATTTTAACCTCCATCAGAGAAGGTGGTTGGAGTTGTTGAAATATTATGACATGAGTGTTATTTACCATTTGGACAAAGCCTATGTACTGGATGATGCTCTTAGTAGAATGTCTATGGGTAGAATTGCTCATGTTGAGGATAGTAAGAAGAAGTTAGCTCAAGAAGTACATCAGCTTACCCGACTAAGTGTCTGCTTTGTCGATTCAGCAGAAGGCAGTGTGTGGGTTCAAAACAATTCAGAATCATCCCCAGTTTCTGAAGTAAAGGAAATGCAGGATAGAGATCCCAATCTTGTTAAGTTGAAAGAGTAAGTCAGAGATCAAAAAGTAGGGTTTTTCTCCCAAGGGAGAGATGGTGTGTTGCGTTCTTAGGGTTGACTGTGTGTGCCAGGTGTAGATGACCTGAGACAGCGAATTCTTGCAGAAGTGTATAGTGCATGTTACTCTATTCATCCAGGGGACACTAAGATGTATTGCAATTTGTGGGAGATCTATTGGTGGAGTAGGATGAAGAGAGATATTATAGAGTTTATGGATAGGTACTCTACATGTCAGTAGGTCAAGATTGAGCATAAAAAACCTAGTGGGTCCATGCAAGAGTTTAGTATTCCTACTTGGAAGTGGAAAGAAGTGAACATGGACTTTGTGATAGATTTGCCTCGTACTCGTCATCAACATGATTCAGTCTGGGTCATTGTAGATATGATGAACAAGTTAGCTTATTTCCTACCAGTCCATACCTCTTATTCAGCCAAGGATTATGCCAAGCTCTATGTTAGAGAGTTGGTCAGATTGCACGGAGTCCCATTGTCCATTATCTCAGATAGAGGTACGTAGTTTACCTCTCATTTCTGGAAAGCATTCCAAAAAGGTCTTGGCACCCAAGTCCACCTTAGTACAACCTTTCATCCTAAGATAAATGGTCAAGCAGAAAGGACCATCCAGACTTTAGAAGATATGCTACGAGCGTGTACGATTGATTTTAAAGGTAGTTGGGATGACCATTAACCTTTGATTGAATTCTCATATAATAATAACTATCATTCCAGTATTAAGATGGCTCCATTTGAGGTTCTCTATGGTAGAAGATGTAGATCTCCTATTGGTTGGTTTGAAGTGGGTGAGGCCACAGTAGTCGGGCCTGACCTTGTGTTTGATGCCTTGGAAAAAGTCCAGTTGATCAGGAAAAGGCTTAAGACAGCTCAGAACCGATAGAAGTCTTACGCAGATATGCATAAAAAGGATCTCGAATTTGAGATTGGTAACTTTGTATATTTAAAAATCTCTCCTTTGATGGGAGGGAAGAGATTTGGAAAGAAGGGGAAACTCAGTCCCCGATATATCGATCCTTACCGAATTCTCAGCCATTTTGGAAATGTAGCTTACAAGCTTTAGTTTTCTTTAGATTTAGCTTCAGTTCATGAAGTATTTCATGTCTCCTTGCTTAAGAAGTGCATAGGTGACCCAGAATTTGTAGTACTTGTAGAGGGTATAGATGTTCAAAATAGTCTCTCTTATGAAGAGGTCCCAGTCGAAATCCTTGATTTTTCAGATTCTTAGACTGAGGAACAAAGAAGTCCCTCTAGACAAAGTTTTTTGGCGGAGCCAGTTCATTGAGGGAGATACTTGGGAAGCAAGAGAAGACATACGATCCAAGTATCCCCACCTCTTCTTCGCAAACTTAGATGTAGCCCAAGGTAACAATTTTCCTTAAACTTACTTAGTTTTATGCTCAGATTTCTGTTATAAACTTGGTATCTGTTACCATTGCATATTCAGTCATATATTCATGAGTCAGTTTAGTCATGTATTCATGCAATAGATATGCATATTCAGTATGAGAAAATCAGCCTATTAGTAATCCCAGTCATGCATTTATGAATCCAACTCAGTCGTGTACTCATGCATCAGATATGCGTGTTCAGTATGAAATTTTAGTATATCAGTAATGTCAATCATATAATCATATCTTAGATGCTCATGTCTAGTCAGTAAGTTCAGTTTATCAGTATTCTTAGCTTAGTCAGTCTTATTCAAGGACGAATATTCCCAAGGGGGAGATATTGTAAGACCCCGCAAAATTCTAATCTTAGCTCAGCCCATTAAATCTTGATAAGGGGTCCTTGACTTAGAAAAGTTCAGATAAATTTTAGGACAAGTTGATGAAAAAATAGTGGATCGCCGCGATTAGGCCTTGTTGCGATGAGTATCACGATGAGCCGTCTATCGCATTATGCTGAAGGCCATTTCGGCAATTGTGGAATTCTAGTAGCTCACCACTATTTCCCTGCATCACGGTGAGGCTCAAATATTCAATTGTCACGAACTAGTGAGTCACCGTGATTCCACCGCACCATGGTGGATATAGCGATGACCTAGTCACCGCATTGCGGTGAGGCTTTAATCTGTATTCCAATTATAGGACTTTAAATCCCAAGGGCAACTTGGACTTTTCGCATGACTCAGATCAGCGTCAAACATGAAATTAATTCCCTAATGACCTAATTATATCATTATTCACTTAATTTTTCCCCAATTACGTCATTCTCTCTCAAAAGAAAGAAACCCTAGTTTCAAAATTTAAGAACAAGGCTCAAGAATTCCTCTAAGAACCTTCAAGGATTAAATCTCTAAGGTATGTTAGGTGTTCATCTATGGGTTTCTTTCACCCATAGAGTCCACAAATCTATTTTCAAGCTACAAGATTGTTGAATTATGAACTTCCATGTTTGAATTGAATTGAATGTATGTTCATGTTGTTGTTAGGTTTTAGTCCATGATTGAATTACAAGTTTTTATGGAATTCATCATCATATATGTTTAATTACATGAAATTTATGCTAAACCCTTCAATTTGCAAATTCATTGACGTAGCCATGATCACCATATGGGTTGTTTATTGTATATTCTCAAGCATACCCTCCATGTGTTTGATGAAATGCCTATGTGGGTGAAATAGTGCCAATATAACATGATAACATGTAATCCCCATTCATGTTCAAGTAAATGCATTACAAGTGTTTGATGAAATGCCTTAGCAAGTGAATTATGAAAATATGGCCATTGTTGTTCTTTCAAGATTTATGCTATGACTTACTCTCTACGTTATCGAGTCTTGGGGGTATTTAATACCTAACAATTTAGATGTATACCTAAAGCCAGTGTTAGTTACAGAATAGTTGCAGTCATGTCACGATCAGTAGTACTCTCCGTTAGATACAGGGCTCAGGAAAACTCAGTAAAATTAGTATCAATCCAGTTCTGTTCAGTATTCAGTTCAGTCTTCAGTAAACTCAGTCAGTTAATCAAATTCAGTAGTATTATGTCAGTTAATAGAACCCAACGAACTTAGTTCAATTCAATTAAATAGTATGATCAGTAACAGTTCAGTAAAACCTAGTATGAACTAGGAGATCAGTTCAGTGTCTTTTCAGTTGGGAGTAGGATTCAGCACCGAGCGAACCCAGGAATGGGGGCATTCCTGTCAGTAGAGGGTTTGACCTTTAGTAACAATTCCTACATTACAAAACTACGTAGCCAGTGTACATTGAGATATCTTCTTTCCATATATTATAAGGATTGATACATCTCATCCGAGTTTTTCTTCTAGCGAGGGTTGACGAAAGGGCTTCCTATCATAGAGGGTTAACTCACAACTTGTCTTTACCCGTGGCACGGTACTGACACCCTTCCAAATGAGGTTACAAGTTGGACCCAAAATCTATTTAGAAAGGGGCATGTCGGTTAGATTATTACCTCCCATAGTCTTATTTTCAGATTCAGTCTCAGTATAAAACTCAATCTAATTCTACAGATTCGGGACTATCAGACACAGTCACTTAGCTTAGTACGAAACTTAGTATAGTTCTCCAGAATGAAGACTGTCAGATACAATTACTCAGTTATTAGTAGTATAGTATCAGTATACTAACATATCAGTTATTTAGTATTCAGACTCAGTATTCAGCATTATCACGATCTCAATTATAGTTCACGTATTCATATATGTACTCTCATTCAGTTATACTCATGTCATTCAGTCAATATTGTTCATTCATACGAACCTATGCATCTCAGCCTACCTTACTTAGCATACCAGTACATTTAAAGTATTGACACATACTTTTCTCTTGCGCTATGATGTCTTATATCATAGGTTCAGATGCACGGGTTCCCTTAAAGTTTCCACAGTTAGAGTTAGAAGTGAGTCTTCATAGTTTGAGGACATGATCCTTCTTTCATTATTTAAGTTCATTTCAGTACTTGGAGTTAGTTGGGGAAATGTCCATCAACTCTATGTTTTCAGACAGTTTAGAGACTCTTCAGACTAGAGTATCTTTAGACAGTTATTTTCAGTATTCAAATTTCAAATTACAGTATTCATTTCCGATTTGAGCCTTATGGAAGTTTTTCCCGCATTTATCTTAGTTTTATTACTATTACATTATTACTATTATCCAGTGCTCACAGCAGGTACCATTCATGGGTTAGCTTGTGGTCCTTCGAGATTATGAGCACCTTGTAGCGTCCAGGGTACAAACTTTGGGTGTTACAAGCCTGAATATAGAGGCTTTATTGTTGTTGTACAAGGATAACAAAATCAGCTGTCACTTGTGGAATTTGAGAATTTGCTAGTAGGTCAGGAACCCTAGTAGGTCAGATCGTCATCATCATCATCAAAAGGAGCCTGCACAGCTCGGCGGTCAGGTCTCATTCTAGCTTGACGATCTCTCTTGTGCATAGGTGCTGCCACTTCATCAGTACGCCTGGGATTCAGTAACTCATCATCACCCAGGTCCTCATCATCAGGATTTGTTGCTCGCCCTGGGTTATCAATATTCTGTTGATGCACTTGAGGAGATGACAACGCAGCTAATCTAGCTTGCTCCTGTTGAGCAGCCCTTCTTTCAATGTCACGTTGTGCATCCATTCTGCCAATAAGTTGAGTTTCAGGATTTATGGGTAATAATGGCTGACCAGAACTATGAGTATTTGGCATGCACTCAACAGAACCTGAATAAAACAAAAACAACAACTAAAAGTAAAATTCGAGAATCTTTGACCAAAGGGTCTAGTAACTATCACAAACTTAGTTGACAAACGTATTCCCCGGCAACGGCGCCAAAATTTGATAACGCTCAAACTACAGCTCTCGTAAGAGTGTAAGCGGTCGTTGTCAAATATAGAAACCAACTGGGTTGGGTGTCGAATCCCACAGGGAATACTTGGTCACTAAGTATGCAACGATTAGTATACTGTTGATTGAAAATTCTACGAAAAAGGGGGGATTTAATTGTAGCGTGAATTAAGAGTATCAAAGTAACAAAGAAAAACGGAATGTTTAGTAGGTTTTAATCAATGAGAATTGTAAGTTAGGGTTATGTCCACCTTGTGAGTTCGACGTATCTATTGGCTATGAGTTATGCGGAATTCAGACAAGCATGCGCTTATAGAGATTCGTATTCAATGGTAAATCCTAGCGTCTTTCGACCATCAAGGATTATATCACTTTAACTCTTTCGAGCTTAAAGCGTATACTACTGGTACGAATTCTCCAAGAGGTTAATCCATTTACGGCACTAACTTTTAAATAGGGTTTAGTAACCCTATTTCCTTGTCATTCTCTCTTTTCCATACATGTAACTTTTCTTTCGAACAAGTTAATGCTATACTGGCGTATTCTATATGTTTGCAACCACAAGAATGCAATTAATATGAAGAGAGTAATGATATAAGCAGCATACGTATCAAGAATTCACAAACTCATAGCAATAGATAGTATCTCATAAGGCTTCCATAACCCTAACAGAGAAGTTTAGCTACTCATGAGCGCAACGGAGATCACCATAAACATCATCATCATATCAAAACTAGAATGATCTCACGTTGGAGAGGAGTGTGGCATCACAACAAGGGTGACGTTTTTCCTCTTGGTGGTTCCCACGAGTTAGCGTTTTTCTCTGTTAACAATTGTAACGTGAAGCGGAAGTTGAAAGAAAAAGAATTGAAGTAATGAATGAGTGAATTGTAAGAGTTGAATGAATTGTATGAATGGAGAGAGATAATCATAAAAACTTCAGCAACATAGGGTATTTATAACACCCATATCCTATTCCTACTAGGCTACTGCGTACTTATCCTAATCCTACTAGGTTACTGCATCCTTATCCTAATCCTACTAAGTTACTGCTGATCCCCAAAGTCTTTAGAAATGCTGTTTTTGCCCGGGACAAGTTATCCATGCATCACTTTCAGTCCATAGGCGTCCAAACGCTGCTTTCCTTCTTTCGTGAAGCTTCCTTGGGTGTCAAGTTATCCATAAAGTGCTGGAATCTTCATCTTTTATACCTGAAAACTTGCTAATCACGTTTGTTAGCTCACTTACAGGAAACAGGACTAAAAGTGCATGAATTATATATTTTGTTCTCAAAACTTAGCTAAAATATGGGTAAATTAAGGTACTTTAGGCGTGTAAATACGCCTATCATCAACACCCCACACTTAAAGCTTTGTTCGTCCTCGAACAATATATCATGTCCATATAAACATCTACTTAGGGTTTCACAGTAACAACACAAAATATTCATCAAGACAGGCACGACAATTATTAACAAAGAGTAGTTTTCTAATCACTTCTAGAAACAATTCAACCTCTAATATAAACTCGTGATGATGGTTAATTCGTATCCACAAGTTAAGCCACAAAGAATCATACAAGACTACCCAAAACTCGTCAACCATGTGTGTCTCACATAAGATATTACCCATAATCACTCTCAAATATTGCATTTTTCAGAACATGGGTATAAGATTATCCTTGCTCTCACTCTCACAAAGAATTCATATGTTGCAACTGATGACCATAGGCTTGCCCTTAGTGTAATGCTCTACTAATATCAGAATGCTAAGCTTAGGATCAAATAGGTCTTTACAGGTTGTAATGTAGGCTAAGGGACGGGTAGGACTATTTTGGCCAGAAATAGTGACTAAGTTCCTAATCGCTTTAATACATCACATTATGCCATTAACACTCTCTTTTAATCAACCCTGCTACCTTTCTTTCATCTATCACCCCTTTTCACCTATTTTGCCATTCAAGCATAATTATCTTTTTATTTAATCTTAAACACAATTTATCTTTTTGTTTTTCTATTTCTTTTTCTTTTCTCTTTCTCTTTTTTTTTTATAACACACCTCCATGATAGCCACTCTTTTTCATAACAAATTTAAGTACTAATACACTCTAAGGCATCACTCTCACCCAATTTCCTCTTATTTTGTCACATGACTTCACAGTTTAAAGCACTTAGGAATTTGGATCAAATTATGGTCTTGAAAAAAATGGATTAGGCTTACATATGAGGCTGTCAAAGAAAATAGCTTAAAGGCTCAAAAGGGTTGACTAGGATAATGTCCACGGGTAGGTAAACAAAAGGTAAAAAAATCACAGGCTGCCAAAGAAATGCCTAAATCATCTCCTAAACTCACACTCTTTATTTCGCTTTACACACACCAGGCAAGTTCTAGCATCAGTCACAACACAGAATATACTATATCCTCACACACACAAGGCACATGGTCAACTCTTTTTTTTTTTGGGAGCAGTATAGACTCTTGACCCAACAGATGAATGAATTAAACCACACAATTATCACACAGTGAGTCACATGTAGAGCCTAAATGTCTCAATAGTAATGATTTAGCACAAACTCTTGTTATACTACCATGCCTTCTATTAGAACAATTTCATGCAAAATCTAAAATTTAAAATTAAACTAACTAATTACGACTAATTAAAACAAACAAGAACTAGAATAAATGCAAATGCAGACAAAGAAGTATAGCATACAAATACCCTCACCCCACACTTAGACGGGACACACTGCCCTCAGTGGAAAGTGAATAAAAAGAACCTGATTAGTCGGACTCATCCTCTATGTCTGGGGTCATACCCCCTGCATCGGAATCATCATCAGAGTCATCGTCATCAGAGTTCTCCTCCACGTCGAAGTCTGGCATTCGTCGATCATCATCGGTTGGTATGTCGTCATCAAGAGGTTCCTCAAAATATACACCTACTCCACACATCGCCCTTGCATGCTCATTCATTGGGTAGTCATAATCCAGCTGTTGGATCTCTGCAGCAGTTGGAACACGACCCCCGCTCATCATGGTAAACCTCGTCATGCCATATAAATGGCGGAAGAAGCTTTCATCACGAGCATGTCTTTCTGCAGTGGTAAGGTTGACGCCATGCGTGGATTCAGCACCTTTAACCTTTGTGAGGTCAACCTTCTTCGGGTTGTGTGGAAGCTTATGATCAGCCGGTTCCTCTTCGATGTCCTCCTTCCTCAATATTGCAGTCAACAGATTGCCAAAGCTGAAGTGGGACCTCTTGTGCAGCCTAGCCCTACGCATTGTGGATCGAATAATTGCCCCAATGGTGATAAAGACATTTGTCATCAATGCGTACACCAAGCACACTCTATCTCGTGTGATCTTTGTGTACTGTGACCCTGGAATCAGGCAAAAATTGACTATCCGTAACCATATCCGAGCTTCTCTGTTCAAGGAGGCATACGGGAAGGTATTGTGCCGACCGGTATCCTTGTGATGACTCCACCGTTCCATTGATCTTGTTCCGCATAGTGTGTGTCTAATTGACCTGTATGGAGGTCTGCGATACAGCTCCTTGAGTGGTGATGGATCTACAGTTGGCAAGCCTAGAAAAGAGTTGAAGAATTCCGCATTTAGTTGCAAAACTTGTCCCCGAATCTTTACTTCACTCCCTGTAGTCTTTGGGGACCAATTGGCATAGAACTCACGCGTTAGATCAAGATTACATTCTCCCATATCTCGGAAAATGAAGTCAAGATGTTGCGCCATGAGTTTAGCCAAGATGCGAGGTTCTTTCTTTTCTAGGCTCTCCTTTTGTATCAACTCCACATGAACATATTTGTTTACTTTATTGTTCTTGTACCACTCCTTTGCTTCCTCCTCTAGGACCCATTTAATCCCGAACATGCGGCGAGGTATTCACAGCGAGGAGGATTCAGCTTGCTCTTTTCGTCCCCTTTTCTGGCCTTTCTGTGAGGTGGTTGCTTTGTCTTTTCCTTGGCGTGCTTTTGGTGCCATTGTACCTGCGATTAAAATAATAGTCATGTTAGCTTCATCTTGGTAGATACAATCGACAGACAAACAGTGGTGATACCACCCCACACTTAAGTTTTTGGCATAGACTAATTAAGTGAGTGATGTCGACTACTCAGACTTCATCATCATACATTTAGGTGATATGTTCCAACAATATGTTCAGCACAGTCATACTTTCATGTCGTCTTAACTATCTTTTCCAACTCTATTTCATGTAATCTTGATCATACTTTCATGTTTGGATTAATGCACTTTTTGAACAAGACTACTTCATAGAGATCGTATCAAGTTATGGCATAGAAATAATCACAACATCTCATGCTTGTATTCAATCATGATCTTTATCTCGATGAACGAGTCATTCAAGCATTAAAGCATTCAATTTTGAAGATTATGCAATTAACTTCCCCATGTCGAATCCGCAAAAGTATGACAGTGTATAACAATCAAATACAAGTCGGAACAAAATCAAGAACACCCACACGTATTCTTTCACTCACTTAGTTGTATCACAACAAATCAACCATATTCAAGTCACCAATACTACTTAAAGATTTAATAATTTGTTATAGGCTTAGTAGTGTAGTACTTACGGAATATAAAAGAAGAACAAAGAAGTACTTACTTGGTTGATGGCCTCGGAAGATGTTCTTGCAAAGTAAAAGAGCAAAAGGAAAATTTTTGAGAGATTTTGGAGAGGTAGGCGGCGCCTAGGTTGAAATTGCAATGCATTTTTGTTCTAAGACTAAGGTTCTATTTATAGGACAAGCTTGGGTCGGGTTTTGACCCATTTGGAATCGGATTTGGAGACCAAAAGTGACCATAGGCGGCGCCTAATGCTTTGCCTATGCTTGGCATAGGTGGCGCCTATGCTATGGCATTGTTGAGCATAGGCGGCGCCTATGCTATGGCATTGTTAGGCATAGGCGGAGCCTATGCCATGGCATACTAGATTCAGAGACAAAATGCTTTTGCATAGGCGGCGCCTATGCTATGGCATTGTTGAGCATAGGCGGCGCCTATGCTATGGCACTCTAGAATCTGAGAGCTTAGGCCATAGCATAGGCCGTGCCTTGTTCGTGGCCTAGATTTACATAGGCCTTGCCTTGTTCTTTGCCTATATTTTCATAGGCAATGTCTAACCCATAGCCTTTTGCTTCTTCATTCCTAACTTACCACCTTTAACATGCAATACTTCCAACTCAACATTTGAAACCAATCTCCTCATTTATACCTCTTGCACCTACACTTACTCAAAAATAACAAAAACGATTAGAACGATGGGTTGCCTCCCACCAAGCGCTTTAGTTTTGGTCGTGGCTCGACTCTTCTTTTTGGATTTTTATTAAACAAAAACAAACTCTTAGCAAAACAAAAAATGAATAACGATGGGTTGCCTCCCATCTAGCGCTTGATTTATTGTCGCGGCACGACATAGTTACCTCGAGTACTTAGATTTCGTCGAGATAGATGGTGGTCATGCATTTTATCGAGTCAAGATGACCGATATATGGTTTTACCCGTTGGCCATTCACCTTAAAGACAACACCATTATTGTCTTCTAGCTCAACTACTCCCGACGAGTAGACTTGGCTAATTTTGTACGGACCAGACCATTTGGACCTTAACTTACCTGGGAATATCTTCAGTCTGGAGTTGAAAAGAAGTACCATATCACCTTTTTGAAAGTTTCGTTGAACAATTCATTGATCATGATACTTTTTCATCCGCTCCTTGTATAAGTCTGATCTTTCATACGCATGTAGACGGAATTCATCCATCTCGTTCAACTGCTCCAATCTCATATTCATGGCATCATCCCAATTCAAATTCAGTCGCTTCAACGCCCATAATGCTTTATGCTCGAGCTCAATGGGAAAGTGACAAGACTTCCCATAAACTAGTTGGTACGGGGACATGCGAATTGGCATTTTGAATGAAGTCCTATAAGCCCATAGTGCATCGTCCAGCTTCCGAGACCAATCCTTTCTATTAGCGTTTACAGTCTTAGCAAGGATCTGCTTGATCTCTCGATTAGAAACCTCTACCTGTCCACTAGTTTGTGGGTGATAAGGCATGGCTACCTTATGTTGCTTGACCCCATATTTCACCAACACGGATTTGAACAGCTTGTTGCAAAAGTGTGATCCTCCATCGCTTATAATGGTACGTGGTACCCCAAAATGAGAGAAGATATTTCTCTTCAAGAATGCCACAACACGCTTTCCTTTATTGTCGGCCAGTGCTACTGCTTCGACCCATTTGGATACATAGTCGACAGCAACTAGGATATATTTCATCCCAAATAAATTTATGAATGGGCCCATGAAATCAATACCCCACACATCAAACAGCTCTATTTCAAGAATTTTTGACATAGGCATCTCATGGTGCTTCGAAATTGTGCCTTGTCTCTGACATTGGTCACATCTTCTCACAAATTCGTAGGCATCTCTAAATATCGAAGGCCAATAATAGTCGCTTTGCAATACCTTCCTTGCTGTTCGACCACCTGCATGGTGTCCCCCAACTTGGGAAGCATGACTTGCTTCCAATATACTAGGCACTTCCACATGAGATATGCATCGCCTGATAACACCATCCGCGCATCGTCAAAACAAATATGGCTCATCCCAGAAGTAGTGTTTTACATCATGCATGAACATCCTCTTTTTATGAAAAGATAGATTCGCAGGCATCACATTACTTACCACGAAGTTCGCAAAGTCTGCGTACCATGGTAACTCTTCCATCATTGTGGCTAGGATCTCTTCATCGAGGAATGCATCATCAATCTCAAGATCAGGCTGCGCTATATGCTCATTCTCAAGTCTAGATAGGTGATCAGCCACTTGGTTTTTGCAACCTCTTCTATCTTTTACCTCGAAATCAAATTCTTGCAGCAATAACACGCATCGAATTAGCCTCGGCTTTGCATCCTTCTTCGTCATTAGATATCTCAGGGCTGCATGATTAGTATGAACCACCACTTTAGTCCCCAACAGGTAAGCACGAAACTTTTCAAAAGCGTAAACAACTGCTAGAAGCTCTTGTTCCGTGATAGTATAGTTCTTCTGGGCTCCGTTCAAGACCTTGCTCGCGTAGTAGATTGGATGAAATAACTTTTCTCTTCTCTGGCCAAGTACAGCACCCAAAGCTACTCCGCTTGCATCACATATAACTTCAAATGGTAGGGACCAATCAGGTGCTATAATGATAGGAGCTTCAATTAGCTTCCCTTTGAGGCATTCAAATGCCTTCACGCAATCTTCACCGAAGTCGAACTTTGCATCCTTCTCCAAAAGATTGCATAACGGACTAGCAATCTTGGAAAATTCTTTAATGAACCTTCGATAAAAACCTGCATGCCCGAGGAAACTACGAACTCCCTTTACAGAGATTGGAGGTGGTAGTTTCTCGATGACTTCAATTTTAGCTCGATCCACCTCAATTCCTCTTTCAGAAATTTTATGCCCAAGAATAATACCTTCTTTAACCATAAAGTGGCACTTCTCCCAGTTTAGCACCAAGTTGAATTCAACACATCTTTGTAACGCCATACTTAGATTCGCCAAGCACGATTCGAACGACTCACCCACAACTGAAAAATCGTCCATGAATACCTCCAAGGTGTCTTCAACCATATCAGAAAAAATGGACATCATACAACGCTGAAAAGTGGCGGGTGCGTTACATAGCCCAAATGGCATACGTTTGAAGGCAAACGTACCATATGGGCATGTAAACGTTATCTTCTCTTGGTCTTCGGGAGCAATACAGATCTGATTATAGCCGGAATAACCATCTAAGAAGCAAAACCATCCTTTCCCTGCCAATCGATCAAGCATTTGGTCCATGAATGGCATTGGGAAGTGATCCTTAAGCATCCATGAATTCAACTTCCGGTAGTCCATGCATACTCTCCACCCTGTGACAGGTCTGAGTGGAATTAGCTCATTCCTTTCGTTTGCAACTACCGTCATGCCCCTTTTCTTGGGCACACACTGTACCGGACTCACCCATTTACTGTCAGAGATTGGATACACTACCCCTGCATCTAACCACTTAATAATTTCTTTTTTCACCACCTCTTGCATAGGTGGATTCAAACGTCTTTGATGCTCAATAGTGGGTATGCAATTTTCTTCAAGCTGAATCTTGTGCATACATATCCCAGGCGGAATACCAATAATATCAGCGATGGTCCAACCGATGGCTCTCATGTATTTCCTTAGAACAACGATGAGAGCTGCAACTTGTTGCTCACCTAAGTCAGCCACCACAATAACCGGGAGGGTGTTTCCACTTCCCAAGAATGCGTACTTTAGATGACTGGGTAGCTCCTTCAATTCTAACATTGGTGGCTCTTCAATGGATGGTTTAGCTGGTGGTGTAGGCCAATTTTTTAGATCGAGGTCCAGCTTCTTGGGAGCATAAGGATACGACCCTATTCCTGTTAGAGCACAAATAGTTTCTTCATAATTTTCAGCATCCTCACGCTCAATATTCATAAGCACAACCGCCAATGGGTCAACAATAAGCTGCTCCTCTATGGATAATTCTTTCTCATCATCAAAATACACATCAGCTACCGAGAACACGTTCAGATCTTTGGGTTGCTTCATTGATTTGCATACATCAAAGCGGACTACTTCGTCATTCATCCGGAATAAAAGCTCATTCTCTCTTAAATCAATAAGCACACTCCCTGTTGCAAGGAAAGGGCGCCCCAAGATTATGGGAACTTCAGAGTCCACCTCACAGTCCAGAATAACGAAGTCTACCGGAAAGATGAATGAAGAAACCTTCACCAATACATCATATAAAATACCAACAGGTCATTTTACCGACCTATCTGCCATCACGAGCCTCATATTGGTTGGAGTAGGATCACCCAACCCCAACTTTCTGTAAATAGATAGCGGCATCAAATTAATGCTGGCTCCTAAATCGCATAATGCCTTGGCAAAATTCAAAGATCCAACAGTGCAAGGAATAGTGAAGGCACCGGGGTCAGCCTTCTTCTGAACTAGTGATCTGGTAGCGATTGCACTGCAATGATGAACAGTATCCGTCAACTCATAACTTGCTGCCCGCTTCTTTGTCAAAAGATCCTTCATAAATTTTGCGTACCCAGGCATTTATTCCAGTGCCTCGACCAAAGGAACATTAATAGTTAGTTGCTTCAACATAGTCATAAACTTATTGAACCTGGTATCGTCGGCTTTCTTCTTCAATCTCTGAGGAAAAGGTGGTGGTGGAAGGGGAATAGTTTTCTCCACCACTTCCTTTTCATCTTGCTTCAGTTCGGCGATCTTTTAAGGTTGTGGACGTTGAGAGGTGACATCACGAACAACCTCATCAGCTGCTTCGGCATCTTTTGGTTCTGCAATGATCTCATTATCTTCTATATCATCAACCACCTGCTTGTCTTTAGATGGATTTTCCAACGCTTTACCACTCCTGGTAGTAATAGCCATGCATGATCCATCATTCCTTGGGTTTTGCACAGTGTCGCTAGGTAAGGTGCCAGCCTTTCTTTGATTGAATATCGCTGATAGTTGACTCAATTATTGCTCCAGCTGTTTTATTACAGTAGAATGCGAGTCAACCAATTGATTTATTGATGACAAATCATTCTTTACCTCATTAACACCCATATTGGTTGCCTCCACCCTTTTCAACAGCTTAGCCATCATATCATCCATGGACATCTTTCCAGAGCCAGACGCCACAGCCTCACGATTTCCAGGAGGAACATACAAACCACTCCTGTCAGTCTTATTCTTCCAACCACCTTGATCGCGGTCCTTGTAACCAGATTTATCATAATAGTTCCGACCTTGGTTTCCTTGGGCATTGCCTTGGAAACCCCCCTGATTATTCAAGTAGTTTGTTTCTTCCTCAGAGTCTGATTCATCTCTTCCCTGTGATACAGTGGCTTTAACCTTTTCGGTCTTCCCTGATAATAAATGCTTGGTAAGAAGATCCATCTGCGTTTTCATGTGAGCCATATCTTGGTCATGTTCCTCTTGTCTACGCCTCTGCTCTGCAGTCAAGCCAATAGATACGGTAGAGCTTGCTACCTCAGAATCCCTGGTATGCCAAGCTCTACTCTGCTTTGTCATACGATCTAGCATATCACTTGCCTCAAGAAAAGTAAGGTCCATGAATGACCCACCTGCAGCATTATCAACCACTGGCTTTGTCACCGAGTTCAAAGCCCTATATAATATTTCCATCAAGTGGATATTCGTCATCTGATGGTTTGGGCACCGCATAAGCTTCTTCTTGAACCTCTCCCATGTTTCGTGGAGAGCTTCAGTTGGAAGCTGTCAAAAATTGCTGATCTCATCCCGTAATTGGGCTCTCTTGGATGGCGGAAAGAATCTTTCTAGGAAAGCGTCTTTCAGTTGCCTCCAATTAGTAATAGAATCAGGAGTTAGCCCGTTCAACCATAGAGTTGCCTCCCCAGATAGAGACAATGGAAATAATCGCAGCCGAATTGCATTCTGTCCAATGCCTGGATTGTCGAATGACTTGCATGTAGAGATAAAGTTGACCATATGCATATTCGGATCATCACCTGAAAGTCCACCAAATAGTCCCTTGAGCTGCAATAACTGAATCATGGTGCTAGTGATATTGAACTTGGCTCCGGGTGCCAAGGGCGGCGGAATAATAGCCCCTGTGGCACAAGCTCCATCCAGATCGTCATCATCATCATCAAAAGGAGCCTGCACAGCTCGGCGGTCAGGTCTCATTCTAGCTTGACGATCTCTCCTGTGCATAGGTGCTGCCACTTCATCAGTACGCCTGGGATTCAGTAACTCATCATCACCCAGGTCCTCATTATCAGGATTTGTTGTTCGCCTTGGGTTATCAATATTCTATTGATGCACTTGAGAAGATGCCAACGCAGCTAATCTAGCTTGCTCCTGTTGAGCAGCCCTTCATTCAATGTCACGTTGTGCATCCATTCTGCCAATAAGTTTGAGTTTCAGGATTTATGGGTAATAATGGCTGACCAGAACTACGAGTATTTGGCATGCACTCAACCGAACCTGAATAAAACAAAAACAACAAGTAAAAGTAAAATTCGAGAATCTTTGACCAAAGGGTCTAGTAACTATCACAAACTTAATTGACAAACGTATTCCCCGGCAACGGTGCCAAAATTTGATAACGCTCAAACTAAAGCTCTCGTAAGAGTGTAAGCAGTCGTTGTCAAATATAGAACCCAACTAGGTTGGGTGTCGAATCCCACAGGGAATACTTGGTCACTAAGTATACAATGATTAGTAGACTGTTGATCGAAAATTCTACGAAAAAGGGGGGATTTAATTGTAGCGTGAATTAAGAGTATCAAAGTAACAAAGAAAAATGGAATGTTTAGTAGGTTTTAATCAATGAGAATTGTAAGTTAGGGTTATGTCCACCTTGTGAGTTCTACGTATCTATTGGCTATGAGTTATACGGAATTCAGACATGCATGCGCTTATAGAGATTCGTATTCTATGGTAAATCCTAGCGTCTTTCGACCATTAAGGATTATATCACTTTAACTCTTTCGAGCTTAAAGCGTATACTACTGGTACGAATTCTCCAAGAGGTTAATCCAGTTACGGCACTATCTTTTAAACAGGGTTTAGTAACCCTATTTCCTTGTCATTCTCTCTTTTCCAGACATGTAACTTTTCTTTCGAACAAGTTAATGCTATACTGGCGTATTCTATATGTTTGCAACCACAAGAATGCAATTAAGATGAAGAGAGTAATGATATAAGCAGCATACGTATCAAGAATTCACAAACTCATAGCAATAGATAGTATCTCATAAGGCTTCCATAACCCTAACAGAGAAGTTTAGCTACTCATGAGCGCAACGGATATCACCATAAACATCATCATCATATCAAAACTAGAATGATCTCACGTTGGAGAGGAGTGTGGCGTCACAACAAGGGTGACGTTTTTCCTCTTGGTGTTTCCCACGAGTTAGCGTTTTTCTCTGTTAACAATTGTAACGTGAAACGGAAGTTGAAAGAAAACGAATTGAAGTAATGAATGAGTGAATTGTAAGAGTTGAAAATTGTATGAATGGAGAGAGATAATTATAAAAACTTCAGCAACATAGGGTATTTATAACACCCATATCCTATTCCTACTAGGCTACTGCGTACTTATCCTAATCCTACTAGGTTACTGCATCCTTATCCTAATCCTACTAAGTTACTGCTGATCCCCAAAGTCTTTAGAAATGCTGTTTTTGCCCGGGACAAGTTATCCATGCATCACTTTCAGTCCATAGGCATCCAAACGCTGCTTTCCTTCTTTCATGAAGCTTCCTTGGGCGTCAAGTTATCCATAAAGTGCTGGAATCTTCATCGTTTATACCTGAAAACTTGCTAATCATGTTTGTTAGCTCACTTACAGGAAAAAGGACTAAAAGTGCATGAATTATATATTTTGTTCTCAAAACTTAGCTAAAATATGGGTAAATTAAGGTGTTTTAGGCGTGTAAATATGCCTATCATCACAGATGCATTCTTTGCTTTAGAAGAAGAAGTAGAATTGGCTCTCGTTACAATAAAAAACTCAATTAAGAGAAGGATTGGATTGTCGACTCGGGATGCTCAAATCATTTGATGGGTGACAAAGAGAAGTTGCAGCACTTGTCAGAGTATAAGGGCAGTAGGGTAGTTGTAATGGCGAATAAATCAAATTTACTGATAACTCATATTGGTAATACAATAGTTTCTCCTCAACATAGTGATACCAAGGTGCTACTCCATAATGCTTACCATGTCCCAGGTATGAAGAAAAATCTTCTCTCCATGGCAAAGTTAACATCTTCTGGCCATTTTCTTATATTTGGTCCACAAGATATGAAGGTATATTAGGACCTAGAGATTACAAAAGAACCTATGATAAAAGGACAAAGGTTGGAATCAATTTGTGTAATGTCTGCAGAAGCTGCATATGTAGACAAAATGAAAAAGAATGAAACAAAAGATGTGTGGCATATGCGGCTGGGTCACGTTAGCTATTCCAAATTAGAGGTGATGATGGAGAGGTCGATATTAAAGGGAATTCCATAACTTGAAGTGAGAAAAGACACGGTATGTGCAGGATGCCAGTATGGAAAAGAACATCAATTGCCTTTTGAAGAATCCGACTTTCAAGCAAGACAACCATTGGAGTTGGTGCACTCCAATGTGTTTGGTCCTATGAAACAAGATTCCATAGGTGGGATGAAGTACATGGTGACTTTTATTGATGACTTCTAAAGGTATGTGTGGATTTACTTTGTGAAAGAAAAATCTAAAACTTTTTCAAAGTTTAAGGAATTCAAGAAGTTAGCAGAAGAAAAAATAGGCAAAAGAATTTGTTGTCTACGCATTGATAATGGGGGAGAGTATACCTCAAATAAGTTCTGTGATTTTCTTCAAGAAAGCTGAATACATCATCAGTTCACGTGTGCTAGCACTCCAAAGTAGAATGGCATAGAAGAAAGGAAGAATAGGAACCTAACAGAAATTTATTGAAGCATGCTTCACATGATGAATGTACCAGGATGTTTTTGGGAAGAAGCAATGAAGACGACTGCATTTATGATCAACAGACTTCCTCAACAAAGGTTATGTTTATTTCACCTTTCAAAAAATTATGGAACATGAAACCTTCAGTTAGTTATTTTTGAGTTTTTAGATGTGTTTGCTATGTATTTGTACTTTATCATTTATAGAGCAAAATGGACAAGAAGGTTGTTAGATGTATTTTTGTAGGATATGACAATCAAAGAAAAGGGTGGAGATATTATGACCCAACAACTGAAAAGTATTACACATCCTGAAATGTGGTATTCAATGAAGCTTCTTCATGGTGGTCATTAGACAAGGAGGTAATGCCAGAATTAGATATTTTTAAAGATGTGGTGCAGTCTTTTCAAATTCAATTGGGTTTAGGAGAAGCAAAAGATGCAGATGACGAAGACAACGTCGAAAAAGGTGTAGCCTAATTTCCTTGGAAATCTGATGTGTATCAACAACCTGGTGAACAAGATGAACCTCTTGAACCTGGTGGAGTGGAAACACCAACTCAACTCAAAAAATCAACAAGAATCAGAAAGCCAAATCCAAAGTATGCCAATACTGCAATAGTGGATGAAGAAAATGCAAATGAGCCTGAGAATTTTGAAGAAGCATCTCAGGAGCAGAAGTGGAGTAAAACTATGAAAGGATAAATGTCAGCACTAAAATAGAATCAAACTTGGGAGCATGTACCAAAACCCACTGATGTGAAGCCGATATCTTGCAAGTGGCTCTTCAAGATAAAGCGACTCATAGATGGATCAATTGAATGACATAAAGCTCGTATTGTAGATTGTTCTTTTTCTTAGAAGTATGGAGTAAATTATGATGAAACATTTAGTCCAGTGGCAAATCTTACAATAGTCAAGGTTCTGCTTGCACTTGCAGCTAGTAAAGATTGGAATCTGTGGTAGATGGACATAAAGAATGCCCTTTTGCATGGAGAGTTGGATCAGGAGATTTACATGTATCAACCAATGGGTTTTCAAAGTGAAGATCATTTAAATTATGTATGTAATATTCAAAAGTCTCAATATGGATTAAAGCAAGCTCCAAAGGCATGGTATGGTAAGATTTTTGAATTTCTTACTCATAGTGGTTATATAGTAGCCTCGGCAGATTCCAGCTTGTTTATGACAATTGTTGATAGAAAACTAGACAATGTTATAGTTTATGTGGATGATATAATCCTAACAGGAGATTGTGTAGAGGAAATTCTCCGAACTAAAAGGAATTTGTAAATTCGCTTCCAGATGAAGGAACTCGGATAGCTCAATCATTTTCTTGGCTTGGAGGTTGATCGTAGTGAAAAAGGAATTTGCGTGCATCAACAAAAATATTCCAAAGATTTCTTGAAGAAGTTTGGAATGTTCAATTGCAAACCAATCTAAACACCACTGGAGCCAAATACAAAGATGTGTTCGCATGAAGGGAAAGACTTGGAAGATGCAATAATGTAACGACAATTGTTGGGTAGTTTTATCTTCTTAACATTAACAAGACCCGATATCTCTTACCCAGTTGGTGTTATAAGGCATTACATGCAAAATCCAAAAAAGTCTAATTTGGAAGGAGTTCGTCGAATCTTGAGATATGTGAAAAGTACACTTGGCTATGATATTTTGTATAAGAAATACGAAGTTTGCAAGTTATGTGGTTATTGTGATGTTGACTATGTAGGAGATCCTGATACTCGACACTCAACTAATGGATATGTATTTATGCTTACGTCAGAAATTATCTCATGGTGCAGCAAAAGGCAGCCAACTATGTCTTTATCAACAACAGAAGCATAATATCGAGCAACAGTAGTTGGAGACCAAGAAAGTACATAGCTCAATTGATCAAGGACTTACAATAATCGGTGGACTATGCAGTGCCTTTGTACTGTTCTAATCAATCAGCAATTTGCTTGGCTAAAAATCCAGTGTTTCACGCAAGGACTAAGCATATGGAGATACATTACCACTTTATCAGGGATAAAGTCTTGCAAGGAGAGATTGCTTTGGAGCATACTAAAACCGAATGCCAAATTGCAGACTTGTTCACAAAAGGTCTTAGTGTCAACAAGTTGGGCATTTTTCACCAGCAGCTAGGTATGGTTAAGATAGGAAGCTGATGTCGAGAAGGGGTGTTAAAGTTGTGCAACATCAGTCTTGTTTAAATTTTACCAATTATGCAATAGGCTATTTTTTATCTTTAGTTGTTAGGTTGCATTATTTTTTAAGTATGTTGTTGTTTTCCTAGTCTTTAGAGTAGCAGATAGTTCCTAAAGTTTAGAAGAGTTTGGTTAGTGAAATCTGTTAGTGGTTTAGTGGGATTACATGTCTTTTTAATTTGCAAATTTCTATTTAAAGAGTCATCAACAGAGTGAATAAAGTAGTTGTCCATTTTTCACTACAAATTGTATCTTTCTCTTACTGCTATAACTGAACTTATCATTCCTTTGAGTTCATCATCCCACACACCAAACGTACAATAAACATAGAAAGAGATTTCTCTTAATTCTTGTCAAAATGGATTCTCCATTTGCACAAAACACGATTTGAATTGTTTATGACCTTTTAGTTGTTGTCTTGACTTTAGGTATAGAAATATTAATATACTTGCGGAAGCCATCGACAGACACTTAAAGTTTCAGCGATATTTCATTTTTGGCACCTCAACTAGCATTTTGATGTGTCATTTTGGCACTTTTTACATAATCAACAAAAATATGTAATGTGCGTGTAATAAATGCGTTGCGATGTTTAAAGTGATGAATAATATGCCGATATTTGTCATCTTTGTTCAAAAGTAATTTTTAAATAATTAATTCAAATCAAAAAAAGGAAAAATAATAAATTATCCCTCCCCTCTCCCCACCCCACCCCCAAAATCATCTTCTCTACCAAAATACTTTCCAATTTTTACTCCATCTTCTCCAAGAAAATTTCTCTGTTTTTCTCCGGCAACCCATTTTTACTCCGGTCAGTTACTCATTGAAAAATCCTAAAAATGTACTCACAGCTTCTTTGAACTTGCCTCCTCCTCCCCACAATTCAACCCCAAAAATCATCTTCTTCAACACCCCGCTCCTAATATTTCTTATCTAACCCACCCACCCCCTAAATTTCTAAAATCCTAAATTCCAAGAAAGTAGAGATGACGCCATTGATGACCTTGATTGAACACGCACACACACAATCAATTTCTTTTTTTTTTGTGATGATTCATGTGTCGAAAAATAGATTTTTAATCAAATTAACGCAAAATGCAAAAAATGTTTTGCTTGTGATAATTTTTTTCTCTTTCTCCGTTCGCGTGTGTATGTGCGTTGTGTAGTGTGTATTTATATTCTCCATTTTTCTTGGTGTATGTATATGTGGGAAAAATAAAATTTTTGACCAAATTAAAAAATGAATTCTTCAACCAAATTGTGTAAAATTTATTTGGAAAAGTGGCATATTGTATCAAATTGAGAATCACTGAATTGGAAAGAAATGAAATTAATGGAAAAATTAGAACATTTTGCAAAAATATGTAGTGTGTATTTTGCTTTGCATTGTAGATGAAAATGGAGGAAAATTAATGTAAGTTGAAGGAAAAAATGGTGGAAATTAATGGAAGAAAGAGCAGAGAGATATATAAAATTACAAAAATACCCTTCACACGCACTCAAAATGCGTGTAGTACCCGAGAAATGGTGAATCAGCAAAAAGCGCCAAAATGACACGTCGAAATGCTAGTTAAGGTGCAAAAAATGTAAACCATCTACTTTAAGTGACAAAGTGAAAGATCGCTAAAATGTTAGGCGCCCATTGATGGATTCCACCTTGAGATAATTATAGCATTATTACAAAAATAACATTGTAATACCCTGTACGATCATAAGCTCGTTTCAGCTTTTAGTTGCATGTTCAAGGGGTCCAAGGCATGAATTTTACCCTAAGTATAGGGGACTTAGTCATTTTCAAGACCCCAAGATTTCAAGAAATGTATTTTTGGCCTTCCTGAATCTTAAACATTGATTTTTGAGTTAAAATATGTTTAGGGATGTTGGAGGGGTGTCCCGAAAGAGTTTCAGAATTTTTGAAAAAAATTCAGGGTGATTTTGGACCTTGGAGGCAGTAAGCCTCCGGGATATTGGCGTGCCACAGAGGTTAGTCTCCGTGATAACCTTAGTGACACGGAGGAAGGACCTCCGCGATAAGGTCCATGATATGAAGGTTAGTCTTCATGATAACCTTCGTGCCACGGAGGCAGTATTTTCCTGTGTTTTGCCTGGGTCTTTCCCCCTTACCCCAACACATCCAAAACTTGAGTTAAAGCCCTAATAAGGTCATTATTTACCCATTCCTCATCAAATAGCATACGTAAACCCTTTCGTTTTCCCAAGAACAAAATTCAAGCTTTTATTCCATGAATTCAAGTTCCAATTTCAAGATTTCTTCAACAGTTCATCCAATTGAGGTATGTTGGGTATTCATCAATGAGTTCCTTCCACCCATTGAGTCCCAAAATCTCCTTTTTATTCAAGTATGAATTTAATCTTCTTTTGTGAAATTATCCATGTAAATCATAAATTTAATCCATGTTTTCTTAGTAATTTGAACTCAAGCCATGTCAAAATATTTTTTCCATATGAATTAGGTTATTTCACATGTTTTTAATCTTCTTAAGCATCGTGTTGTAGCTAGGGGGTATCCTCGGGTCATGACAAACATACATGATGTAATTTCACAAGTGGAGTCTGGATAATCACTGCGTTATTGAGAAAGGAAAACAAATAATAGGCAACTCAAATAAGGAGATATTTATCTGAAGCTATTACAAAGTAATATGTTGATTTGCTCTCTCACGAACAATGTTGTATTCTTCTGATAAATCATTATATTTTTGTAGCATAGTATGAAAATATCGAAGAAGAAAAATAATTGTACCATTTTAGGTTGTCTCCATACTCAAAAGCCTATGGAATGGTCCCTTATTCAGACGATGATTTTCTTCCACTAGTTGAATTCCTATTACAATCTAAATTATCAAAAAATAGTTATTATTGTTGGACTTGGAGTTCTATGTGATTATTGTTTTTCCATTATATGTGAATACAAATGAACATTCACTCTGGATGACAAACTGATTTCTGGTGCATTGGTAGGCTATCTCCATAATCAAAAGCACATGGAATGGTCCCTTACTCAGATGATGATTTTATTCCACTAGTTGAATTCCTATTACAATCTGAATTGTCAAAAAGCAGTTACTATTGTTGGACTTGGAGTTCTATAAGATTATTTTTTTTCTATTATATGTGAATACAAATGAACATTCACTCTGGATGACAAACTGATTTCTAGTGCATTGGCCTTCTCGGGATCCTGCACTCCTCTTTTGTGATTTTCACTTTCTAAATCATTTCCTTTGGTGACAGGGGTATCTCAACTATATCGGAAGCCTAAGGCAAAACTCTAATAAGGGGCCTTGTCTTAATATATATATATATATATTCCTAGCCTTTTGAGTTGCAAAATTTATAATAATTATTTTATAGTTATTAAATTTCATTGATTGTCCACGTGGCTAGTTAGTTAATTAGTCAATATTTGAATTAGTTACAAATCCTATGACTGATTGGTAGTTAAGTAATTAGCATATAAGTTAGTGTAAATAATGTAATGGAAAATTGTATTGCCAGCTGTCATTGAGATATTTTTTCGTCTTCTTCTTCACTACAGCTCTATATATAGAGGGTTGATGTACAAGAGAGAGAAGATATTTTCTCAATGCAAATTATAGTTTTTAGTTTCTTTTTTTTCTTCTCTATTAGAGTTCATCATTGTTGCAGAGTTGAGATCTTCAAGTTCACATTTTATCATGGTATCAAAGTAGTCGATGATGGCTATTTGAGGATGACGAATGAATTTTTTCTTACGATTAATTTTTATTTTTCTTCAAATTCGAGCTTAGATCGTTAGAAAATTCATTATTTGTGACAACGAAGATTGATTATAATAATCCACTGTATATTGTCCCATCAGACACATCAGAATATGCGATAATTCCTGTCAAACTCACAAGATCTGATAATTATGGGATATGGTCCATATAGAGTAGGTTGATGAGAATTACACTACTAGGCAAGAGAAAATATGGATTTGTAATAGGTGTTTGTACGAAGGACTCATATAGGGAAGAATGGACGGAGTAACGGGAAACATGTACTCCTATTGTACTATCTTAGGTAATAAATACAATCTTTGAAGAACTTCTAGGTGGAATTATGTATGCTAGAAATGCGCACAAGGTATGAGAGGACCCTAAAGAACAAGTTGACAATGTAAATTAAATTAGGATCTGCAATTTTATAGAGAAATCACAACTCTTTCTCAAGGTATAGATTATGTTTCCTCTTATTTTAGCAAATTATAGAATTGGTAGAGTGAGTATGATGCTGTTTTGCCTTTATGTAGTCACGATTTCCCTAAATCAAAGGATTATGCAAATAATCTGTATGAGATAATGTTAACACAACTTTTAAGTGGATTGAACGATTTATATGACCAAGATTAAAGATAGATATTGTTAAAGAGCACAACTCTATCCATAAACCGAGCTTATGCAAAGATAATTGAAGATGAAATTCAACATTCTTCTCATTTGACATTAGTAGTTGAGAAATCTGATTCATGATCATGTAGTCTAGTCTACGTTAGAACTTTAACAGAGGAAACCAGAATTATAATCAAGGAAATAAGATTTTTAAAGGATAAAATCCTTTTACAAAGTATGAATATAGTCATTTACTGGTCATACTAAGGATAACTACTACAAGTTAATTGGTTATCTGAATAATTGGAAACAAAGAAAGAAAGGTAAGTATAGCGGAGGAATTGGTGGATATTACAAAAGAATAAAATCATTAGCTTCTGGTAACCATGGAGGATATGGTGCTCAAGTTGGAAGTAGTAGCCAACATTAATTCACTTCTGCAAACAATGTATCGGGGAAACATGAGGATCATGGAAAATAGCATATATTAGTCATACATATGGTAGTCGTAAAGTTAACAATGCATATATGGCAAAAGGACATGGATTCACCAATGAAGAGTACAAATAAATACTAGGAATACTAAATAACGTTCAAGATCCATAGGCTAGTTGCAGCATGACGAATATTTCTACCTGCTTTGTTAGAGAAAAGAAGTTTTGATGATTGACATATGTCTGTGAAATATGTTAGTCATATTGGTCCTCACATATGAAGCACATAAGTTGATGCAAGACTGACAATGTGTAAAAATAAGAGTGGATAAGTAAGGAAATACAAATAGGATCTCAATGCTTATCACACACAGCAAATAATTTAAGGAGAAGAAAAATGCACCACTTAGAGATTGAGTTGATCACGGAGTCTTGCCAAACGAGGAGACAAAGAAGAAAGAGTTTTATTCAGCCAAGGAGTGAAACTAATTTAGAATCCTATTGAAGAAAGAAAAGTATACCATCTAAAGGAATCTATCAGGAGTGGGCTTAAATAGAAGAAATGGCATTCAAGAGTTTCACTCAAGCACTGATAAGAAAAGCATCAATCACCAAATCAGTTCACTAACTTGAAGAAGAAGCTGGTTCTTTACTTACCAAGTCGTAGACTTTGTAGTAGGTTGGTTCTTTGAGTTGTAATGTATTTTATTTATAGTCTTAGTGAAATATAAACTGAGTTAGGAGTTGTGTCTTCAAGTTAGGGAACTCGAAGACTTCGGTACACTTATCTTGGGAAGATTTATGTTATTGTAGAAATAGGAGTTAGAAGTTTTAATTCCTACTTTACAAGAAGTCTTGTAATTTGTTGATTGTTGAGGCTCAATATTATTAGTGAAGTTGGGGTAAAATCTTGTAGAGGTACAGGACGTATTTTTTTACGCCTTTCTTGAGCCGGGTGTTTTCCAAGTAAAAATAATTTTCTTCATTTTTACTTACGTGAACCACATTAGTAGACTTGTTCCTCTGATAGGAAATTATTAGAGTAAAACACTAAAATCAGTAGGGTACGCACTCTAACAAGTGGTATTAGAGAGAGGTTATCTTAAATAAGGTTAGCACCTAAGAAAAGATCACTATGATGAATTCCGCACCTTCTACTGGTTACAATAAAGGTCAGTCAACTACTAAAACTCCACGCTTTGATGGTTCTCACTTTATCTGATGGAAAGCTAGGATGGAAATGTTCATCAAAAGTGAAGACTATGAATTATGGGATAGGATCATCGATGGTCCTACTATTCCAATGAAGTTGGTTGATGGTGAACAAGTCAAGAAAGTAAGGAATAAATTTACTGCTGATGACTTAGTCGCATTAAAGAAAAATGCTAAGGCTAAGAACATCTTAGTTTGTGGACTAGGACCTGCTGAGTACAATAGAGTGTCAACCTGCACCTCTGCTAAGCAAATTTGGGATGCACTGGTCAATGCACATGAGGGTACCTCTCAGGTAAGAAAATTAAGGATTGCTCTTCTTTTTACAGAGTTTGAAGCATTTAAGATAAAGGAGAATGAATCCTTGCATGAGATGATGAAAAGGTTTACTGCCTTAACAAATGAGCTGAATTCCTTGGGAAAAGTCATCATTGAAGAGGAACAAGTTGAAAAGGTGATGAGCGTACTACCAAAATCAAAATAGAATGTTAAAGTGACTGCAATTAGGGAGGCAAAGGATCTCACAGGTATGACACTAGATGAACTGGTAAGGAACCTGAAGACTTATTAAATGGAAATTAATAGAACTAAAGAACAAGCAGCTCCTGAGAAAATCTTGGATTTGAAAGCTTTAGATAGTGATGAAAAAATTGAACTTGACAAGGAACAAGTTGCCTTCATAACTAAGAACTTCAGTAAATTCTTTAAGAAGAAGAAGGGAACAGGTAGCAAGAAACATTCGAATGATAATCCCAATGGATGCTAAAAGTGTGGTAAGATTCATCCTCAAATTAGGGATTGTCCTATCTGGGATATAGAATGGAGAAAGGAAAGGGATGAAAGAGAACTGAAATAAAAAGCTAAAAAGAAGGTGAAGGAAGAACATGCAATGATAGCAGCATGGGGATCTGATTCAGATGATGATGAAGTTTATAAAACATCGTTCATGGTTGTTGGAGATTCATACTTAGAGGAAGAAGATGATTCTTTTGAGGTAAGTACACTTGAACTTAAAGAAAATTTGCATCTAGTTTCTAAAACAAAACTTGTTTCCTTGATGAGTGCTCTAATTGATGATTTCCAGGAATTAAATTCTGATAGGGATGAGCTGTTCAACAGTCTTGCAAGTCTAAAATTTGATCTCATTGATTTAAAATCTTGCAAGAACACTGTTGAAGAAGAAAAATGCACTCTCAAGAAACAGGTTGCACAACTTGATTCTTCAAACAATGATCTTAAGTCTGAAGTCCTGAAATTAACACTCTCTAAAAATGAAAAAAGGTCATGACTAAAGAACAAGAAAATGCTGAACTTGAATTAGTTAAGCACAAACAAGAATGTAATGATGCAACTAAAATGGTGAACAAACTGAGTCAAGAAGTATGTAAACTGAAACTTGATCTTGAAAGAGCAAACAGGTGGACAAATTCTTCAAGAATTGTTCACAAGTTGAGTGAAAGGAATGACAGTGAAAAAACAAGTTCAAGTTTTCACAAAAATCCTTATGATCCTCAAGACTTATGCTATATCTGTGGTAATCTTAGACATCCAACTAATGAATGTCCTGTGGCTGTCAAAAGCAGATCTAGTAGTCAAAACCTGGCAAATAAATTCTTTCACACCAAGAAAAAATAACTAATACTAGTCAGAGATACAGGTCACATTATATGTTGCCTGCATGGACTAGAGGAAATTTAATTCATCCATTTACTCATAAAATTGGACCCAAGCTTGTCTAGGTCCAAAAGTCTCTGCAGAGGTGGAAAAAGGTATGTTTTTGTGATTGTTGATGATTATTCTAGATTTACCTGGACATTGTTTCTTGCTTCCAAAGAAGATGCCTTTGGTGTCTTTTCCATATTTATCAAGAAAATTAAAAAGAAACTGGGCACTTCTCTAATTTTCATAAGATCTGATCATGGTATAAAATTTGGATTTGTCAAGTTTTTAGAATTCATCTCCTCAAATGGTATAGATCACAACTTCTCTTCTCCCAGAACACCTTAACAAAATGGAGTAGTAGAATGGAAAAATAGGACCTTGGAAGATATGGCTAGAACAATGATGTTTGCAGGAAATCTTGCAAAAAACCTTTGGGCTGAGGCAATTAGTACTGCAGCATATATCATAAATAGATGCACGATCAGACCTATTCTAGAGAAGACTTCCTATAAATTACTAAAAGAAAGAAAGCCAAACATTTCTCATTTTAGAACATTTGGTTGTAAATGTTTCATTCATAATATTGGAAAAGATAAATTGGGAAAATTTGATGCTAAAAGTGATGAGGAAATCTTCTTAGGTTATTTACATCATAATAAGGCTTATAGGGTGTTAAAAAATAGAACTAATTGTGTTTAAGAAAGTGTGCATGTAATACTTGATAAATCTTGTGCTAAGACTAACACGCAGGAAGGAAGTGATTTTGAGGAACAGGTTATGCAACATGGTCTATCAGCAGAAGGTGTCAAATCTGGAGGCACACTGATAGGGGGAAATAATTTTGGAGGCACACTAACAGGGGGAACTGAACCACTAGCCACCCCAAATCAAACTGATCATAGTGACCCTAGTACGTCACAAGGATTGATTCCAAAAGGATACAAGTATCAAGGATCTCATCCTATTGAAAATCTATTCACTGATCTCACTTTTGGGATCACTATAAGGATAGGGTTGAGGAGCATATATGCTTTCAAGGTATTTCTATCAGAAATTAAACCAAAGAAGGTGAATGAGGCCCTTCTTTATGCTGATTGGATCATAGCCATGCAAGAGGAATTAAATCAGTTTGAGAGAAATGGGTGTACAAAAATAAGGTTGATGAGCATGGAACAGTTACAAGAAACAAGGCAAGATTGGTGGTCGAAGGATATAACAAGAAGAAGGCATAGATTTTGATGAGACTTTTGCTCCTGTAGCCAGAATTGAAGCAATAAGGTTTCTGGTAGCCTTTGTAGCTTCTATGGAGTTCATTTTCTATCAAATGGATGTTAAGAGTGTATTTTTGAATGGAATACTGAAGGAAGAAGTGTATGTCAAACAACCTCCAGGCTTTGAAAGCAAGGAATTTCTTGATCATGTGTATAAGCTTGACAAGGCTTTGTATGGATTGAAACAAGCTCCAAGATCTTGGTTTGTAAGATTGTCAAAGTTTTTTCTAGAGCATGGTCATACTAGAGGTAAAATTGACAACACTCTTTTCTTAAAAACTAACTGGACAAATTTGTTGGTTATGTAGGTATATGTTGATGACATTATTTTTGACTCCCCAAATATGAACATGACACATGACTTTGCTAATATCATGAGTTATGAATTTGAGATGAGCATGACGGGGGAGCTGAATTACTTCCTAGGATTACAACTTAAACAAACAGCATCTGGAACCATGATCCATCAACAGAAGTATGTCAAGGAACTGCTCAAAAGATTTTCCATGGAAGAGGCAAAAGAGATCAGTACTCCAATAGCCACTGCCAAAAAACTTGATTTGGATGAAACAGGTCCTGATGTTAAGCAAAATCTATATAGAGGAATAATAGGCTCATTACTGTATCTCATAGTAAGCAGACTTGATATTTTGTTCAGTGTGGGACTTTGAGCAAGGTTTCAAGAAAATCCTAAAGAATCTCACTTAAAATCTGTCAAGAGAATCTTTAGATATCTCAAGGGAATTAGTGATCTTGGTCTATGGTATCCAAAATATAGTAATTTTAACTTGGTGGGATATTCTAATGATGACTATGCAAGATATTTTGTGGGCAGTAAAAGCTCTACAGGAATAGAATGCTTCCTTGGATCATGTTTAATTACCTGGTCCACTGAGAAACAAAACTCAGTAGCACTATCTACTGCTGAGGCTGAGTATGTTGTTGGATATTGTTGTGCTCAATTGTTGTAGATTAAACAACAACTCATGGATTTTTGTGTTGATGTTGGATGTGTTCCTATTTTTTGTGATAATACAAGTGTCATTAATATTTCTAAGAATCCTGTTCAACATAATAAAACTAAACATATTGACATTAGACATCATTTCCTCAGAGATAATGTTGAAAAAGGTCTTATTTCAATCATATTTGGTTCTACTGAAGAGAAAATTGTTGATATATTCACTAAAGCATTAAGTAGGGAACACTTTGAAAAAAATAGGGTAGCCTTGGGGATGATTAAGACTGCATAAATCTCCTCCAATGCTTGACTAGAAAAGTTGATAAATTATTGTTGATTAATCCAGTCTTGGACATTTAGTTGTGTGTCCTAATTCCAAAATGTTGAGTGATCTAACCTTTGTTTATTTAAATTTTTACAGTGTTGGTAAAATACTAAAAGGGAATTTTGTTCAAAATTTTCAGGAGTTAAGGTATGACTATCAGCTTTTCTTAAAATTTAGTAAGGTGAAATAGGTAAGCCCTTTTGGTTCTCTATATCTCTCTTAACCATCAAATCCCAAGAATCCCAAAATTTCAAAAAGCTGCCATCACAATCCCATAATCACTGAAATTCTTCATCATTATCCTACCACCTATCATATCCCTCCCTCTTTATTCTTCCACTTCGCACTTTCTAATTATATTTATTCCTTCTCTCTCTCTTCTCATTCACCATCTCACAACCAAGAATAAAATATTGTTTTCTCACTATGGAATCCTCATTATCTACTCCATCTTCAGACTCTACCACCTCTCCTGAAACAACCATTGTTCTTCATCCTACTATTACCCTACCATCTTCCATTCCTCCTACAATCCCAATTAAATTATCTGACTTCGCCACTTTTAAAATTTTCAAAAACCCTTTTGCTCAGTTTTTTTCAATCCCTCATCCTCTTCTAAACACTCACTACCACCTCTAATCCCTTTTTAAATTATAAACCCTGATGATGAACCTATTGCTAATTTGATCCCAAGAATGTCAAGATCTAAATCACAAAGAAAACCTTCTTCCCTCACCATTATTGTTGAAGACCAAGATTTGGTTGAACCCACCCCTATTGTACCCACTCCTCGAACTCCTTACACTCATAGGAAAAACAATGGGAAGAAGTTTCTTTAGATGAAGCCCTTCAAGCAAGAAAAAGGAAACGTGTTGCTCCATCTACTTCTCCTCCTCCTTGTTCATCCTCTCCTGATATCTATAACAACTTGGGACTACCCCCAAATCATCACCCGATGCTTACGTCCCCAAAGAACCATAAGCTAACCCATGAATGATATCTGTTGTAAGCACTGAATAATACTACTAAAATTAATGCAAAAAATAGGTTAATAAAACATCTGAAATACTAATAAAATACAACATATGTAAACCTGAATATTGTCTGAAAATCCAGTCAGAAAAGCCTCTAACTAAATCTGTCTGAAAGTAGAGTTGATGGGATAATCCCCCAACTAATTCCATCAACTAAACTACTACATCTACTAAAATACTGAAATAAAAGCACATCCTTGATAGATGAGGACTCACTACTGGATCTGATACTGCTGGCTAAAACTTGCTAAATGAGATTAGGAATCTAAGCGACTGAACCTATGATATAAAACATCATACCATAGGAAAGAATGCGTCAGTATGTGGGAATGTACTGGTATGCTAGATGAGGTAAGGCTGAATGCAAGGGTTCATATGCATGAACAATAACTGACTAAATGATAAACAGTAACTGATTATGAGAGTACGTGAATAATTGGTACTACTGAAATCACTGAGTACGCAACACTGTGGACATACATAGATATATACTATATCTGGACTTTTCTGAAGCTAAGTACTGAGTTTTTATAATTGAATAACTAATATATGAAGTTACTAATAACTGAATTACTGATACTGATTGATTGTGTCTGACAGTCCTGATTCTATAGAGCTGAACTGAGTTCAAAACTAAAAACTAAAACTGAAACTGTGGGAGGTAATCATCTAACCGACATCCCCAAATAAGATAAGATAACTGAGTTGGGGTCCAATCTGTAACCCCAATTGGAAGGGTATCAGTACCGTGCCACGGGTAAAGACAACTGTTGTGGAGTCAGTCCTAACTAGCGGGTGACCCCTGAGATCAGTCCTAAACTAGCAGCTGATCCCTGAGTATGTCAGTCCAATTAAGGGGTGATATCTTATAACCTACACTGGCTACGTAGTTTTGGAACTTAGGGATTTCTTCTAGGGACCCAGTGCTAACTAATAGGTGAGACCCCATCCCTAGGCTCACTCAGGGATGAATCCTACTCCCAACTAAAAGATATTGATCAGATCATACTAAACTGGCCTGGATTGATACAGAGTTTTACTGAGTTTTCCTAAGTTTGGTAACTGATCAAGTTCTACTGAGTTCTGTAACTGAATAAGGGTACGAGTGATCGTGACATGACTGATACTATTCTATCATTGACACCGGCTCTAGGTAGACAGTTTAATTATCGGGTATTAAATACCCCCAGGACTCAATAGCATGAAAAGTAAAGCAAGGCATCATCTTGAATAACATAACAATGTTCACTTGGTCATAATTCATTCATACAGACATTTCATCAAAAACTTGTAATGCATTAACTTGTACATAAATGGGATCACATAATAACATGTCATGCTTTCACTAGTCAATTAACATAAGCATTTTATCAAACACTTGTGGTGCATAAGCTTGTATTTGATTAAGATCTCATAATAATATCTCATGATTCCTCTATCTACTTCACATAGGAATTCTAGAAAATACTTAGGGAGTATGAGTATTTCACATGATAATGGTCATCACATAAACATCATGAATGCAAAACTTAATTGCAAATTCAAGGGTTTAGCATGTAATTCATATAATTCCCCCCAAATACTATTTTATTTTTCATGAATCTTATCATAGTCATGGATTGCAAAGCAAATTAACATCATAGATGTATTAATCACTTTGTACGTTCAAGGGTTTATCAAGATAATCATATATTCATCACACATGTTATTTAATTTCATGAAACTTGCATTTAAATCATGGATTGGAACCCAACTAATATCATGAACATGAATTCAATATACATCAAACATGAAAATCATAAATCTGAGATCTTGTAGGTTTAAAAAGGGATTCTTGGACTCTATGGGTGAAAGGAACCCATAGATGAACCTCTAACATACCTTAATTTGAGAGTTTCTTGGAGTTCTTGGAGAAATTCTTGATATTGACCTTGATTCTTCACAACTAGGGTTTGTTATCTTGAGAGAGAATTATCTTTTGATTTTTGAGGAAAAGTCAATAATGAAGGGTTTTAAACATTTTTAGGGATTAAATCGCATATCTGGACAAATTAAAATCATGGAGAAAGATTGTTTTAACCCTGGGCGCAACTTTAATTTTTCATGCAATTTTTTTTATCTGGACCCCTGGCGTGACGCGCCACTATCGCGCCAAGTCACTGGAAAATGAGAACTAGAAAATAATCGCATTGGAACACTGGAAAAGGACCATTGCTATTTTGAGCCGTGGCGCGACGCGTCATGATTGCGGAGTTACATTGGAAAGTGACGATTGGGAAAAAGGCTAGAGGCGCGAAATAGTGGTATCGCATTGTCTCACTTGAAAATGACAAATACCATTTGGATTGCCTCCGCGATGCGCTAAAGTACCAAGTGGTACACTGTCTTACTAAAATGGATCTAACTCATCACCCGGGTGTCAGATTTGGGTAAATTTTGTATCAATATAAAGATTATTCAATTTACCACATAATGAAAAGTCAAAATATTGAAAATTACACATATATAAAATTGTATTCATCTTTAAATAAAGTCTTTGGCATTTTTGGGATGAATTTGAGCTAGGTTAAAGTACGGGGTGTTACAATATCTCCCACTTGGGAAAATTCGTTCTCGAATAAGACTAATTAAGTTGAGGACTACTGATAGAATGATCTTATATGCTGGACATGTATATTTGATGCATGTAATACATGACTGAACTGATTAATGAATGCGTGACTGAATATGCAAAAATAACTGATACTAAGATTGTAGCTGTAACTAAACATGGAACTGAGTAGATCTAAGGAAGACCGTTACCTTAAGTTGAGAACACTGATAATCCTAAGATCATTTACTGAACAAGTATGAATAGGAACAAGAGAACATGAATGAGTCTGAAATGTGATACGCGAACTGAATATCGTAAACTGAACTGAGCCATTGAATACATATCTTACATAAAGATTGGAACTAAAAGGTCAACTATGAGGACCCATTACTCCAACTGTATTCATTACGTGAAGATATAATGGAAGGTTTAGATCATGGTAGCTTGAGGGTTATAGTGCATCTCCCCCTTGGGACACTATATCCCTCGAAGAATGTTGACTTGAATGAGATACTAAGGAAAATAATGAGACGATGCACGGGGCACCTACGAACTGAATCATGACTGAATTATAGGATCTTAAACTGGGGCATGTTACATTTACAGGGCTGAACTCTTAACTTGGCTAAAATTCCACAAGATGAGGCGAGGCCTACGAAACCTCATCTTAAAATTTAGTGACTAAGACTTATGCATTGTAACTATAAATTTTCAAGATTAAACATATTCCTTAAATACTCTCTCAACATTACACTCTTCTTAAGCACGACACTTCACTTGCGACTACTAAAATTATTCATATAGACGCTGAGCATGATTGCTTAAATATACTAACTTAGCTGATTAATTGAATGGCTAATAGTAGAATACTAGGCATGTGAGACTTAACTGTACTTAGTCCGAATAATTAGACTGAGACTATGATTAAGACTGTAACTAAGGCGATAACTGAGATTGTACTGGGACTTAATACTGAGTGATCTGGAACTCTTTATACTAGGTACTGTAATCATGCATGCTTTTTCTTTAATGTGCATGACATGATCTATGGGCATAGAGCTAACATGTAATGCATAAGTAGATATCTTGATACCTGAAGTATAAAAATTTGCACTGAGGGAAAAATGGGTTGGACATCATCCCTTCCGACTACTTTTCTTACACATGCTGACCTTACAACTAAAATGTGAAAGTCTAACTTGTTGACTCGTTCTACCATCTCCCCCTTAGCCTAAATCCACTAATCTAAAGTTGTGAACCACTTAATCAATAAATCTAAATTGAAATGTCACCATTTTACTCTAAAGTCTGGGGGAGACACCGAGGAGGGATCTTCTAATACTTTAGGTCTGACACTAAGTTGAGAGTTATATAGGGGTTAAAAATGAAGTAAAGCCTCGGTATCTAACAAGGCATAAAAATAAGGATGAAAGACTCATAACGTACCGATAACTATATCAGGAGAAATTCTTTGATCATGGTGAGACTAGAGTGCATAAAATCTATTTTGGCTTTGACCACTAGTGGTACTAGAAGTGGCGCCCTGCTGACGCAAATCTTTTCCCCTCTAAACTATTACTCTACACTCTCGTATCTTATGACCTGGCTTACCATATCTAAAACACACATCGCTTACTGCTCTACATGCACCTAGGTTATTTTACCATATTCTTTGCAAAACGGATAGGTACAACCACAGCTCACACTATCCTGGGTATTGGAGACTGGCGCACCATCATGATTATCATTCCTAAACTTTGATACTGGTGTACTAGCTGAAGAAGGAGCTGGAACTGAACACTTTAGATGAAACTGGGAACGGTTACCACTTTCTGACTTAGGCTTACTGAAATTAAAGCTACTTGTTCTAGCCCTCTTATTTTCTCTCTCCTTCTTCTTAAACTTCTGCTCCTCAATCTATTGAGCATGGACCATAATCCTAGATATGTCCATCTCTTTAATCAATATCGTTGTTCTGCACTCCTTAACCACACTATCTGATACCCCAGATATGAACTTCCTCATTCTGGACCTATTGTCTGCTACTACATGGGGAGCATACCTGGATAACTGAGTAAACTTGAGGGAATACTCTTTCGCACTCATACTACCTTGTCTGATATTGATGAACTCTAACACTTTGGCTTCTCTCAACTCTAAGGAAAAGAATCTATCTAGAAAAGCAGTAGCAAACTCTTCCCATTCTATGGGCTCTACATATGTACCCTTGTCTACCTTCTACTGCTTATACCACGTATGGGCTATATCTTGTATCTGATAGGTAGATAACTCGGCACTCTTACTAGAAGTCACTCCTATGATATTTGAGACCTTTTGAACCTGATCGAGGAAATCCTGTGGGTCTTCTTCTGACTTAGATTTCGTGAAGAAATGAGGATTCATTTGGGTGAAGTCCCAAATTTTGGTTGCAACAGTATTAGCCACTGGGTTGGCCGGAACAATAACTAGCCATTCATTCCGAGTTGTGACTGAATTGGCTACACTAGTGAATGCAGCTTTGAATACTGCATGGGAGACGTGCTCATCCAGGGGATTTTCTTAAATGGGCTGAGGTGCTAACTGATTTTTGATTCTCCTTTCGTTAGTCCCTTTGAGAGGCATATTTTGTAAATGAAAAGGAACAAGTAGATTAGACTGAGATTTGAACTGGATCTCCTGCTCACTCGCACGACAAGAACACTGAAAGAAGGGAAACTTTTACTAAAACATCTCATTGCCTCCTATCCATATGTGTGGCGCACTACACACCCATGCACAAAACTCTACTTAATGTGTCTTTCAGACTCCCTGGGACTCTATTGAACCTTAGGCTATGATACCAAGTTTGTAACGACTCGGGACTATCTCTTAGTCATCACACGGTTCTTACGACCCCAAAGGACCACAAGCTAACCCATGAATGATATCTGATGTGAGCAATGAATAATAATACTATAATTAATGAAGAAAATGGGCTAAAATGCCATAAGGTTCAAAATATCTGAAATACTGATAAAATATAACATATTTAGAACTGAATATTGTCTGAAAATCTAGTCTAAAAAGCCTCTAACTAAATCTGTCTGAAAGTGGAGTTGATGGGACAATCCCCCAAACAAACTCTATCTACTGAACTACTACATCATCAGAAATACTAAAATAAAAGCACATCCTCGACAGATGAGGACTCACTAGTGGATCTTCTACTACTGGATGAATCTAGCTAAATGCGGTCAGGAACCTTAGTGTCTGAACCTATGATATTAAATATCATAGCGCAAGAAAGTATGCATCAGTACGTGGGAATATACTGGTAAGCTAGATGAGGTAAATCTGAACACAAGGGTTAATATGCATGAACAATAATTGACTAAATGATATAGAGTAACTGAACATGAGAGTACGTGAATAACTGGTACTACTAAAATCACTCAATATGCAACACTGAGGGCATATATAGATATATAATGTATCTGGACTTTTCTAAGGCTAAGTATTAAGTACTGATAACTGAGTAACTGATATCTGAAGTTACTAATAACTGAATTACAGATACTGATTGACTATGTCTGATAGTACTAATTATGTAGAGCTGAATTAAGTTCAAAACTAAAGACTGAAACTGAAACTGTAGGAGGTAATCATCTAACCAACATGCCCCAAATAAGATAAGATAACTTAGTTGGGGTCCAATATATAACCCCAATTAGAAGGTTATCAGTACCATGCCATAGGTAAATACAACTGCTGTGGAGTCAGTCCTAACTAGAGGGTGACCCCTGAGATCAGTTCTAAACTAGCAGGTGATCCCTGAGTATGTCAGTCCTATCTAACGGGTGACATCTCATAACTTACATTGGCTACGTAATTCTGGGACTTAGGGATTGCTTCTAGGGACCCAGTCCTAACTAACGGGTGAAACCCTATCCCTAAGCTCACTCAGGGATGAATCCTACTCCCAACTGAAAGACATTGATCTGATCATACTAAACTGTCCTGGACTGATACAGAGTTTTACTAAGTTTTCCTAAGTTCTGTAACTGATTGAGTTCTACTTAGTACTGTAATTGACTGAAGGTATGACTGATCATGACATGACTGATACTATCCTATCACTGCCACTGGCTCTAGGTAAACAACTAAATTGTTGGGTATTAAATACCCCCAAGACTCGATAGCATGAAAAGTAAAGCAAGACATCATATTGAATAACATAACAATGTTCACTTGGTCATAATTAATTCATATAGATATTTCATCAAACAGTTGTTTTGCATTAACTTGTACATGAATGGGATCATATAATAACATTTCATGCCTTCACTAGTCAATTCACATAAGCATTTTATTAAACACTTGTAGGTCATAATCTTGTACTTGATTAAGATCTCATAATAACATCTCATGATTCCTCTATCTATTTCACATAGGCATTTTAGAAAATAATTGGGGAGAATGAGTATTTCACATGATAATGGTCATCACATAAAGATCATGAATACAATACTTAATTGCAAATTGAAGGGTTTATCATGTAATTCATATAATTCCCCCTAAATGCTATTTTATTTTTTATGAATCTTATCATAATCATGGATTACAAACCAAATTAACATCATAGATACATTAATCACTTTGTACATTCAAGGGTTTATCAATATAATCACATATTCATCACTCGTTATTTAATTTTATGAAACTTGACTTAAACCATGGATTGGAACCCAACTAATATCATGAACATGAATTCAATCTGCATCAAACATGGAAATCATAAATTTGAGATCTTGTAGGTTTAAAAAGGAATTCATGGACTCTATGGGTGAAAGAAACCCATAGATTAACATTTAAAATTCCTTAATTTGAGAGTTTCCTAGAGTTCTTGGAAAAATTCTAGGGATTGACCTTGATTCTTGAGAGCTAGGGTTTGTTTTCTTGAGAGAGAATTATCTTTTGATTTTTGGGGAAAAGTGAAAAATTAAGGGTTGTAAATGATTTTAGGGATTAAATCCAATATATGGACAAATTAAAATCAAGGGGAAAGACTATTTTAACCCTGGGTGCAACTTTAAGTTTTCATACAATTTTTCCAATCTGGACCCCTGGCGCGACGTGCCACTATCGCGCAAAGCCATTTGGAAATTGCATGGTGGCGCGATGTGGTAGAATCACGTTGCCACCTTGGTTGCGACCTAGAATTTCACCACGACACGGTGGGATTGCATTGGAACACTGGAAAAGAATCATTGCTGTTTTGAGCCTTGGCGCGACGTGTCATGATCGCAGAGTCACACTGGAAAGTGATAATTGGGGAAAATGCTAGTGGCGCGATACGGTGGTATCACTTTGTCTCACTAGAAAATGACAAATTCCATTTGGTCTGCCTCCGCGAAGCTCTAAAGTACTATGTGGTACCCTGTCTTTCTAAATTAGCTCTAACTCTTCACCCGGGTGTCGGATTTGGGAAATTTTTATCAATGGAAATCTTATTCAATTTCCCATACAATGGAAAGTCAAAATCTTTAAAATTACACCTTTATAAAAGTGTATTCATATTTAAATAAAGTCTTTGACATTTTTGCGATGAATTTAAACAAGGTAAAAGTATAGGGTGTTACAATATCTTTCCCTTGGGAACATTCATCCTCAAATGAGATGGATTAAGCTGAGGATTGCTGATAGACTGATCTTATATGCTGGACATGCCTATTTGATTCATGGAATACATGACTGAACTGATTAATGAATGTGTGATTGAATATGCAACGATAACTGATACTAAGATTATAGCTGTAACTGAACATGGAACTGAGTAGATCTAAGGATGACTGTTACCTAAAGATAAGAACACTGATAAGCCTAAGATCATTTACTGAACGTGTATGAACTAGAACATGAGAACATGAATGAGTCTGAAACGTGATACACGAACTAAATATCATGTACTGAACTGAGCCCTTGAGTACGTAGCTTACGGCTGAGATTGCAACTAGAGGGTCAACTATGGGGACCCATTACTCAAAATGGATTCATTACGTGTAGAGAAAATATAAGGTTTAGATCATGGTAGCTTGAGGGTTATAGTGCATCTCCCCCTCGGGACACTATGTCCCTCGAAGAATGTTAACTTGATTGAGATACTAAGGAAAAGCATGAGGCAATGCATGGGGAACGTACGAACTAAATCATGAATGAAAATCTAGGATCTTAAACTGGGGCATGTTACATTAACTGGGCTGAACTCTTAACTTGGCTAAAATTCTGCAAGATGAGGTGAGGCCTACGAAACCTCATCTTAAAATTGAGTGACTAAGCCTTATGCATTGTAACTATGAATTTTCTAGCTAAGACATATTCCTCGAATACTCTATCAACAATACACTCTACCTCAGCATGGCACTTCACTTGCGACTACTGAAATTATTCATATGGGCACTGAGCACGTTTGCTTAAACATACTAACTTATCTGATTAACTGAATGGCTAATAGCAGAATACTGGGCATGTGAGACTGAACTGTACTTAGTCTAAATAATTGGACTGAGACTATGATTAAGACTGTAACTAAGGAGATAACTGAGACTGTACTGGGACTGAATATTGAGTGATCTGGAACTCTTTATTCTAGGTATTGTAAGCATGCATGCTTTTTTGTTAATGAGTACGACTATGTGCTATGGGCATAGAGATAACATGTAACTCATAAGTAGATATCGTGATACATGAAGTATAAAACTTTGCACTGAGGGAAAAATGGGTTGGGCATCATCCCTTCCTACTACTTTTCTTACACATGCTGACCTTACTACTAAAATATGAAAGTCTAACTTGGTGACCTGTTCTACCATCTCCACCTTAGCCTAAATCCATTAATCAAAGTTGTGAACCACTTAATCAATAAATCTAAACTGAACTGTCACCATTTTACTCTATATTCTGGGGGAGACACTGAGGAGGGCTCTGATAATACTTTGGGTCTGACACTGAGTTGACTGCTATATAGGGTTTACAAAGAAAGTAAATCCTCGAGATCTAACAAGGCATAAACATAAGGATGATAGACTCATAACGTGCCTATAACAATATCAGGAGAACTTCTTTGATCATGGCGAGACTGGAGTGCATTAAATCTATTCTGGCATTGGCCATTAGTGGAACTAGAAGTGGCACCCTGTTGATGCAAATCTTTTCCTCTCTGAGCTATTACTCTACACTCCCGCATTCTATGACCTGGCTTACCACATCCAAAACATACATCGCTACCTGCTCTACATGTACCTAGGTGATTTTTACCATATTCTTTGCAAAATGGATAGGTACGACCACTGCTCACACTATCCTGGGTTTTGGAGACTGGCGCACCATCATGATTGTCATTCCTAAACTTTGATACTGGTGCACTAACTTAAGACGGAGATGGAACTAAAGACTTTAGACAAAACTGGTAGCGGTTACCACCTTCTGACTAAGGCTGACTAAAATTAAAGCTACCTAATCCAGCCCTCTTATTCTCTCTCTCTTTCTTTTTAAGCTTTTGCTCCTTAATCTATTGAGCATGGACCATAAGCCTAGATATGTACATATATTTAATCAACATCGCTATTCTTCACTCTTTAACCACACTATCTGATACCACAAAAATGAACTTCCTTATTCTGGACCTATTATCTGCTATTACATAAGGAGCATACCTGGCTAACTGAGTACACTTAAGGGAATACTCTTTCACGCACATACTACCTTGTCTGAGATTGATGAACTCTAACACTTTGGCTTCTCTCAACTCTAAGGGATAGAATCTGTCTAGAAAAGCAGTAGAAAATTTTTCCCATTCTATGGGCTCTACATCTGTACCCCTGTCTACCTTCCACTGCTTAAACCACGTATGGGATATATCTTGTAGCTAATAGGAAGCTAACTCAGCACTCTCACTAAAAGTCACTCCCATTATATTTGTGACCTTCTGAACCTGATTGAGGAACTCCTGTAAATCTTCTTCTGACTTAGATTCCGTGAAGAAAGGAGGATTTATTCGGGTGAAGTCCTGAATTCTGGTTGCAGCAGTATTGGCCACTGGGTTGGCCAGAAAAACAATTGTCCATTCATTCTGAGTTTTGACTGAATTGGCTACAGTAGTGAATACAGCTCTGAATACTGCATAGGAGACGTGCTCATCTAGGGGATTTTCCTGAACGGGCTGAGGTGTTGACTGATTTTTAATTCTCCTTTTGTTGGTCCTTTTGGGAGGCATGTTCTGTAAATTAAAAGTAAGAAGTTGATTAGACTAAGAGTTTAACTGGATCTCATGCTCACTCGCATTACATGAACACTGAAAGAAGGGAAACTTTTCTAAAAAAATCTCATTACCTCATGTGCATATGTGTGGCACGCTACACACCCATGCACAAAACTCTACTTAATGTGGCTTTCAGACTCCCTAGAACTCTATTAAACCTTAGGCTCTGATACCAAGTTTGTAATGAATCGGGACTACCCCCTAGTCGTCACACGGTGCTTACGACCCCGAAGGACCACAAGCTAACCCATGAATGATATCTGATGTGAGCAATGAATAGTAATACTATAATTAATGCGGAAAATGGGCTAAAATGCCATAAGGTTTAAAACATCTGAAATACTGATAAAATATAACATATTTAGAACTGAATATTGTCTGAAAATCTAGTTTGGAAATCCTCTAACTAAATCTGTTTGAAAGTGGAGTTGATGGGACAATCCCCAAACAAACTCCATCTACTGAACTGCTACATCTTCTGAAATACTAAAATAAAAGCACATCCTCGATATATGTGGACTTACTAGTGGATCTGCTACTACTGTCTGAATCTATCTAAATACGGTCAGGAACCTGAGCGTCTAAACATATGATATTAAATATCGTATTGCAGGAAAGTAATCGTCAGTACGTGGGAATATACTGGTAAGCTAGATGAGGTAAAGCTGAACGCAAGGGTTTATATGCATGAACAATAACTGACTAAATGATATAGGGTAACTGATCATGAGAGTACGTGAATAACTAGTACTACTAAAATCACTGAGTACGCAACACTGAGCACATACAAAGATATATAACGTATCTGGACTTTTTTTAGGCTAAGTATTGAGTACTGATATCTGAGTAACTGATATCTGAAGTTACTAATAACTGAATTACTAATACTGATTGACTTTGTCTGACAGTCTTAATTCTGTAGAGGTGAATTGAGTTCAAAACTGAGGACTGAAACTGAAAATGTGGGAGGTAAGCATCTAACCGACATGCCCCAAATAAGATAAGATAACTTAGTTGGGGTCCAATCTATAACCCCAATTAAAAGGTTGTTAGTACCATGCCACGGGTAAAGAAAACTGCTATGGAGTCAGTTCTAACTAGCAGGGTGACTCCTGAGATCAGTCCTAAATTAGCAGGTGATCCCTGAGCATGTCAGTCCTATCTAACGGGTGATATCTCATAAACTACACTGGCTTTGTAGTTCTGGAACTTAGGTATTGTTTCTAGGGACCTAGTCCTAACTAACGGGTGAGACCCGATCCCTAGGCTAACTCAGGGATGAATCCTACTCCCAACTAAAAGACATTGATCTGATCATACTGAACTGGCCTGGATTGATACAGAGTTTTACTGAGTTTTCTTATGTTCTGTAACTCACTGAGGGTACGACTGATCTTGACATGACTGATACTATCCTATCACTGACACTGGATCTAGTTAAAAGATAAATTTAGGGTATTAAATACCCCCGAGACTCGATAGCATGAAAATTAAAGCAAGATATCATCCTAAATAACATAACAATGTTCATTTGGTCATAATTCATTCATATAGATATTTCATCAAACACTTGTATTGCATTAACTTGTACATGAATGGGATCACATAATAATATGTCATGCCTTCACTAGTCAATTCACATAAGCATTTTATCAAACACTTGTAGGGCATAAGCTTGTACATGATTAAGATCTCATAATAACATCTCGTGATTCCTCTAGCTATTTTACATAGGCATTTTAGAAAATACTTGGGGAGAATAAGTGTTTCACATGATAATGGTCATCACATAAAGATCATGAATACAATACTTAATTGCAAATTGAAGGGTTTAGCATGTAATTCATATAATTCCCCCTAAATGTTATTTTATTTTTTATGAATCTTATCATAATCATGGATTACAAACCAAATTAACATCATAGATGTATTAATCACTTTGTACTTTCAAGGGTTTATCAATATAATCACATATTCATCACTCGTTATTTAATTTCATGAAACTTGACTTAAATCATGGATTGAAACCCAACTAATATCATAAACATGAATTTAATCTGCATCAAACATGGAAATCATAAATTTGAGATCTTGTAGGTTTAAAATGGAATTCATGGACTCTATGGGTGAAAGGAACCCATAGATTAACATTTAACATAACTTAATTTGAGATTTTCTTGGAGTTCTTGGAGAAATTCTAGGGATTGACCTTGATTCTTGAGAGTTAGGGTTTGTTTTCTTGAGAGAGAATTATCTTTTGATTTTTTGAAAAAGGTGAAAATTGAAGGGTTGTAAATGATTTTAGGGATTAAATCCCATATCTGGACAAATTAAAATCAAGGGGAAAGACTATTTTAACCCTGGGTACAACTTTAAGTTTTTATGCAATTTTTTCGATTTGGACCCTTGGCGCGAAGCGCCAGTATCGCGGCAAGCCACTAGAAAATTGCATGGTGGTGCGATGTGGTAGAATCACGGTGCCACCTTGGTTACGACCTAGAATTTCACCAGGATGCGTTGGGATTACATTGGAACACTGGAAAAGGACCATTGTCATTTTGAGCCTTAGCGTGATGTGTCATGATCGCAGAGTCACACTGGAAAGTGATAATTGGAAAAAAGGCTAGGGGTGCGATGCGGTGGTATCATGTTGTCACACTGGAAAATGACAAGTTCCATTTGCACTGCCTCTATGATGCTCTAAAGTACCATGTGGTATATTGTCTTTCAAAAATGGTTGTAACTCTTCGCCCGGGTGTCGAATTTGGGAAAATTTTGTATCAATGGAAAGATTATTCAATTTCTCACACAATGAAAGGTCAAAATCTTGAAAATTATACATGTATAAAAGTGTATTCATATTTAAATAAAGTCTTTGATATTTTTGGGATCAATTTGAGCTAGGTAAAAGTACAGGGTGTTATAATATCTCCCCCTTAGGAACATTCATCCTCAAATGAGACTTATTAAGCTGAGGAAAGTTGATAGATTGATCTTATACGCTGGACATGCATAATTTATGCATGGAATACATGACTGAACTGATTAATGAATGCATGACTAAATATGAAATGATAACTGATACTAAGATTATAGCTGTAACTGAGTAGATCTAAGGGAGACTGTTACTTTAAGCTAAGAACACTGATAAGCCTAAGATCATTTATTGAATGTGTATGAACTGGAACATGAGAAAGTTAATGAGTCTGAAATGTGATACACGAACTGAATATCGTGTACTGAACTGAGCCCTTGAGTACATAGCTTACGACTGATATTGGAACTACAGGGTCAACTATGGGGACCCATTACTCCAACTGGATTCATTACATGTAGAGAAAATGGAAGGTTTAGATCATGGTAGCTAGGGGGTTGTAGTGCATCTCCCCCTTGGGACACTATGTCCCTCGAAGAATGTTAACTTGATTGAGATACTAAGGAAAAGCATGAGGCGATGCATGGGGAACGTACGAACTGAATCATGACTGAAAATCTAGGATCTTAAACTGGGGCATGTTACATTAACTGGGCTGAACTCTTAACTTGGCTAAAATTTTGCAAGATGAGGTGAGGCCTACGAAACCTCATCTTAAAATTGAGTGACTAAGCCTTATGCATTGTAACTATGAATTTTCTAGCTAAGACATATTCCTCGAATACTCTATCAACAATACACTCTACCTCAACACGACACTTCACTTGCGACTACTAAAATTATTCATATGGTCACTGAGCATGAATGCTTAAATGTAATAACTTATCTGATTAACTAATTGGCTAATAACAGAATACTGGGTATGTGAGACTGAACTGTACTTAGTCTGAATAACTGGACTGAGACTATGATTGAGACTGTAACTAAGGCTATAACTGAGACTGTATAGGGACTGAATACTGAGTGATCTGGAACTCATTATACTAGGTACTATAATCATGCATGATTTTTCATTAATGTGTATGACTATGGGTTGTGGGCATAGAGCTAACATGTAAGGCATGAGTAGATATCGTGATAGCTGAAGTACTAAAATTTCCACTAAGGTAAAAATGGGTTGGGCATCATCCCTTCCTACTACTTTTTTTACACATGCTGACCTTACTACTAAAATCAAAAAGTCTAACTTGGTGACTTGTTCTACCATCTCCCCCTTAGCCTAAAGCCACTAATCTAAAGTTGTGAACCTCTTAATCAATAAATCTAAACTGAAATCTCACCACTTTACTCTAAAGTCAAGGGTAAACATTGAGGAGGGCTCTGCTAATATTTCGGGTGTGACACCGAGTTGACGGCTATATAGGGGTTATAAAGGAAATAAAGCCTCGGTATCTAACAAGGCATATACATAAGGATGAAAGATTCATAACGTACCCATAACTATATCAGGAGAACTTTTCTGATCATGGTGAGATAGGAGTGCATAAAATCTATTCTGGCATTGGACACTAGTGGTACTAGAAGTGGCGCCCTGCTGATGCAAATCTTTTCCCCTCTGAGCCATTACTCTACACTCCCACATCCTATGACCTGACTTACCACATCCAAAACGCACATCACTACCTACTCTACATACACCTAGGTGATTTTTACCATATTCTTCATAAAGCAGATAGGTACGACCACTTCTCAGACTATCCTGGGTTTTGGAGACTGGCACCCCATCATGATTGTCATTCCTGAACTTTGGTACTAGCATACTAGATAAAGATGGATCTAGAACTGAAGACTTTGGATGAAATTAGGAACGGTTACCGCCTTTTGACTTAGGCTAACTGAAATTAAACCTACCTATTCTAGCCCTCTTATTCTCTCTCTCCTTCTTCTTAAGCTTTAGATCCTCAATCTGTTCAGCATGGACCATAAGCCTAGATATTTCTATCATTTTAATAAATATCATTGTTCTGCATTTCTTAACCACACTATCTAATACCCCAAATATGAACCTGCTCAGTCTGGACTTATTGTCTACTACTACACGGGGAGCATACCAGGCTAACGGAGTAAACTTGATGGAATAGTATTCCATGGTCATACTACTTTGTCTGAGATTGATGAACTCTAACACTTTGGCTTCTCTCATCTCTAAGGGAAAGAAGCTATCTAGAAAAGAAGTAGCAAACTCTTCCTATTCTATGGGCTCTACATCTGTACCTCTGTCTACCTTTCATTGCTTAAACTACGTATTGGCTACATCTTGTAGCTGATAGGCGACTAACTCAACACTCTCACTGGAAGTCACTCCCATGATATTTATGTCCTTCAGAACCTGATTGAGGAACTCATGTGGGTCCACTTTTGACTTAGATCCCATGAAGGAATGAGGATTTATTCCAGTAAAGTCCTAAATTATGGTTGCAGCATTATTAGCCACTAGGTTAGCTGGAACAGCAGCGGACCATTCATTCTGAGATGCGACTGAATTGGCTAGAGTAGTGAATATAGCTCTAAATTCTGTATGGGAGACGTGATCGTCCAGGGGATCTGCCTGAACGGGATGAGGTGCTGACTGATTTTCGGTTCTCCTTTCATTAGTCCTTTTGGGAGGCATGTTCTTTAAATAAAAATGAAGAAGAAGATTAGAATGAGAGTTTAACTGGAGCTCATGATCACTCACACGACATGAGTACTGAAAGAAAGGAAACTTTTCCTAAAACTTCTCATAGCCTCCTGTCCATAAGTGTGCGCGTTACACTCCCATGCACAAGACTCTACACGATGCGGCTTTCAGACTCCCCAGTACTCTATTCAACCTTAGGCTCTGATCTTAAGTTTTTAATGACCTGGGACTACCCCTAGGTGTCACACGATACTTACCACCCTGAAGGATCACAAGTTAACCCATGAATGATATCTGCTGTGAACACTGAATAATATACTATAATTAATGCAGAAAATAGGTGGAAATTCCATAAGGTTCAAAACATCTAAAATACTGATAAAATTTAACATATGTAAAATTGAATACTGTCTGAAAATCTAGTCTGAAAAGCCTCTAACTAAATCTGTCTGAAAGTGGAGTTGATGGGACAATCCCCCAACTAACTCCATCTACTGAACTACTACATCTACTGAAATACTCAAATAAAAGCACATCCTTGATAGATGAGGACTCACTACTAGATCTGCTACTGCTGGCTGAATCTGGATAAATGCGGTTAGGAACCTAAGCATCCAAATCTATGATATGAAACATCATAGCATAGAAAAGTATACGTCAGTACGTGGGAATATACTGGTATGCTAGATGAGGTAAGGTTGTATGCAAGGGTTCATATGCCTGAACAATAACTGACTAAATAATATATAGTAACTAAACATGAGACTACATGAATAACTGGTACTACTGAAATCACTAAGTACACAACATTGTGGACATACATAAATATATACTGTATGTGGACTTTTCTGAAGCTAAGTACTGATTTTGCATAACTGAGTAACTGATATCTGAGTTACTAATAACTAAATTACTGATACTGATTGACCGTGTCTGACTATCCTGATTCTGTTGAGATGAACTGAGTTCTAAACTGAAGACTAAAACTGAAACTGTGAAAGATAATCATCTAACGGACATTCCCCAAATAAAATAAGATAATTAAGTTGGGGTCCAATTTGTAACCCCTATTGGAAGGGTGTTAATACCATGCCACGGGTAGAGACAACTGATGTAGAGTCATTCCTAACTATTGGGTGACCCCTAAGATTAGTCCTAAACTAGCGGGTGATCCCTGAGTATGTCAGTCCTATCTAACGGGTGATATCTCATAACCTAGCTGGCTATGTAGTTTTGGAAATTAGGGATTGCTTCAAGGGACCCAGTCCTAACTAACGGGTGAGACCCCATCCCTAGGCTCGCTCGATGATAAATCCTATTCCTAATTGAAAGACATTGATCTGATCATACTGAACTAGACTGGACTGATATAGAGTTTTACTGAGTTTTCCCAACATGGCTCTTACTCTTCACCCGGGGGTCGGATTTTGTAAAATTTGGTATCTATGGAAAGCTTATTCAATTTTACCACACAATGAAAAGTGAAAATCTTGAAAGTTCCACATGTATAAAAGTGAATTCATCTTTAAAAAAAGTATTTGATATTTTTGGGATAAATTTAAGCTAGTTAAAAGTATGGGGTGTTATAATATCTCCCCCTTGGGAACATTCGTCCTCAAATGAGACTGATTAAGCTGTGGACTACTGATAGACTGATCTTATATGCTGGACATGCATATTTGATGCATGGAATACATGACTGAACTGATTAATGAATGCATGACTGAATATAAACTGAGTTAGGAGTTGTGTCTTTAAGTTAGGGAACTCGAAGTCTTAGGTACACTTATCTTGGGAAGATTTGTGTTATTGTAGAAATAAGAGTTCGAAGTTTTAATTCCTACTTTATAAGAAGTCTTGTAATTTGTTGAATGTTGAGGCTAAAGAGTATTAGTGAAGTTGGGGTAAAATCCTATAGAGGTACAGGTCATGGTTTTTTACACATTTCTTGAGCCGGGTGTTTTCCACGTAAAAATAATTGCCTTTATTTTTACTTACGTGAACCACGTTAGATGACTTGTTCCACTGATAGGAAACTATTAGAGTAAAACACTAAAATTCATAGGGTACGCACTCTAACATGCTTAAAATGTAATTTTTTTACAGAAAAGTGTATAGTAGACTCTGGTACTTATCACCATATAGCATAAAAGGAATGTTAGTTGATTGTAACTCATAGATGTACCTCAAAGAAGGACCAGGTGAGTTTACCCACAAGAGCCAAGGCTGATGTATTATATATTGGTGATGCTCCTATGTTTGAGAAGGAGATGGTCGAAAATGTGTTATTTGTTCCAGATTTCATATTTAATCTGATATCTGTGTCAAAATTACTAGGGAATTATCTTATTTTGTCACCTTTTTTCGTGCCTTTCGGGACCTTTATAGTGGCAGGGTGAAGGGGATTGTTAAGAAAAGTGAATTTTTATACATCTTTAGGAATAAAATTACTCTATCTAAGCAATCTAATTCAAACAATGCTACTTTGGTATAGAAGACTTGGCATCCTTCTGCATAAGCCATGAAACAGCTGAAGTTGCTACACAACTACAAGGATGATGAATTGTTGAATAAGTGTTCAGTTTGCCCTCTAGCTAAGCGAACTAGACTATCTTTTTCCAACCAGTAGTTCTAGAGATAATATACCTTTTGAAATGTACATATGGATATCTGGGGACCTTACAAAACCCCACCTTTGATAAGAAACAATCCTTTCGAACTGTGGTGGATGATTGTTGTACATTCACTTGTGTTCAATTGTTGTAGTGTAAGTCTGAAACTTTTGTAGCAATCAACCATTTTCTGATAATGATAAAAGTCCAAACCCATCGGTGACCCCTAAACTTGGTACGAAATTTCACTTAGGCACCTCAAGTGGACGTTATTCACTTTTGGCACCTCAAGTATCTATAAAGTGTGTCACTTTGACACCTTGCGACATGAACACCGGTGAGTGTGTCTCACTCGCTGCCAACGTTGAAAAAATGGCCAATTAATTTATACCAAATCATTTAAATTGCCACATCACTATATACACCTATAATTATTTTTTATTATTGAAAAAAGGATTAAAACACATGAAAAGAGACCAATTATAAAAAGACATTTGTCATTTTTATAAAAATAATTTTTATATAATTAATTTAAATAAAAATATTAATAACCCCACCCCACCTTATATCATCTTCGGAACAACCCTACCCCACCCCATATCATTCTCATCAATCTACCTCACCCCTTAAATTGTTTGCCGCCACCCTACCCCCACCCATCCCTTTCATATTGTCTTCTTTAATCCAAAAATGTCCACCCCCGCCACCCCCACCCCAATGTTTTCTTTGCCCTTTTTCTATTCATACATTTTTCTTCTATTTTCTTCCATACCCACTATCAAATCTCCATTACCACCATAGCATCACAATCACTAAACTCAACCACCGAAGGAATTACCATTGGAATTGTCATCATCAATGGAGGTAGAATTTTTTAGATTCTTGAAGAGTTAATTATCATGTTAATACAATATTTTACTCTTTTTTTGAATTAGTAACTCAATTTTTTTGAACTAAGGTTAATTTGATTGAGCATAAATCTCAGAATCTGAATTTTTTTGAAACATAAATCTCAGAATCTAAAATCTCAATTTCATTGAGCTTCTTACATGTCTGGAGATGTGTTAAAATCGATGATCAAGAGAGATAGGGTGAGAAAAATAATTTTTAACACAAAACTTGTAGCTCCATAAAATAGATGCGGAGGATTATCTATACTTGGGGTGTTTTGGACATTGATTCGTAGGTTGGGTGAGGGTGGGGGAACTGGGGTATTTGGAGAAGAAGGATATTTGGTTGGGTGGGTGGGTGGGGGATGGGTATTTAGATAATATGATTTTGGTAATTGAGTGGAAGTGTTTGGAGAAGATGGGTTTTGGGGGGTAGGGGTGAATGCAGGTGTTTGATTATTTTTTATTTAAAAACTATTTGGATAAAAATAGGAGAAGATGGTAAAATTAAATAAAAAATAAGCAAAAATACAACTACCATGCGCCAAACCGCGAGTGTAATACACTCTCTTTGTTGAATCAGAGAAGAGTGTCAAAGTGACACACTTTATGGCTACTTGAGGTGCCAAAAGTAAACAACGTCCACTTGAGGTGCCTAAGTGAAAGTTCATGCCAAGTTTAGGGGGACACTGATGGGTTTGGCCATGATAAAAACTCAACTTAATTTTAAAGTGGTAAGATCTGATAATGGTACAAAAAATTTCAATTTTCAATGTATAAGTATGTTTCAAGAACTAGGCATAATACATCAAAGAAATTGTAATCATACACCATAACAGAATGGTGTAGTATAGAGGAAGCATAGACATATACTTAATATAGCATGATCTATTGGATTTGAATCTCATATGCCACTTAAATACCGGGGAAAATGTGTTATTACTGCAGTTTATTTGTTGAACAGGTTACCATTTTCAGCTTTAAATGGAAAAATACCATATGAAATATTATACTCTAAACCTCCATCCCTATCTCATTTAAGAGTGATTGTATGTTTGTGTTATTTATGCCTAAAGGTGACAAGTTTGTAGAAAGGGCTAAACTAGCAGTCTTAATGGGATACTCTGACAGTCAGAAGGGTTACTTGCTCCTGGATCTCCACAATAAATAGTTTTTCATTAGTAGAGATGTTGTATTTAAGGAACATATTTTTCCTTTTGCTCTTCAACAAGGTGTGTTTTAGTATCTAACACCATCACTCTTATCCAATCCAATAGTTCTTGATTCAAATATAGTTGAAGATAGCTTAGGAGTTTATGTTGATGAGGACATGTAGATAGATGAGTCCAAAGGTGGCACTAATGTTTTATATGAATACTGATGCAGATCCTACTGAACCAAATGAACTTTGTTTATCCTATAAGAGTATTACATTTCAAGCTGACCCTTCTTAACTCAGACATACTACAAGGCCTATTGGACAACCTATTTGAATGAATTATTATGTAGCTCCTACCAAGAAGTAATCTGGTAAGCATCCTCTACCAAGAAGCAGTCCGGTAAATATCCTCCAGCTATTGGATAATCTATACAGGAAATAAAAGATAATAACACCTGGGAAGTGGTATATTCGACTCTGGGAAAGCATGTTATTAGATCAAAATAGGTCTATAAGATCAAATACCAAGCAAATAGTGAGGTGGATAGATACAAAGCAAGATTAGTTGACAAATGCTATAGTCAACAAGAGGGGCTTGATTATTGTAAAATATTCTCACCAGTTATCAAAATGGTCACTGTGAGGTATGTTATTGTGTTAGTAGTATCTAAAGATCAGTTGTTCTACCAGATAGATATATATAATGCTTTTTTGTTAGGAGATTTATGTGAGAAGGTATATATGACAATACCATATAGTTTTAGCAAGTAGGGCAAGAAAAAAAAGGTTTGTCATCTGCTCAAGTCCTTGTATGGGCTTAAGAAAACATCTGGGCAATTGAATATTAGATTCACTACTGCATTGTTAAATCTGGATTTACCTAAAGTGTCCATTATTATTCCTTGTTTTTCTTGAGAAAAAAGAAAGGGATGATCCTCATTATGGTATATATGGATGACTTTCTCATCACAAATGACAATAAAGAATTGATAGCAAAGGTTAAGCAGGTGCTAAAAAAGAAGTTTAAGTTGAAGGACTTAGGTGAACTTAAATTTATCTTGGAAATTGAGGTTCTCAAATATAAGCTGATGTTATTTTAAATCAGAGGAAGTATTTATTGGTGATTATTTTTCATATGGGGCTCTATGGTTCTAAACATGTGACTATAGATTTATAGATCAATTGGAAGTTGACTATATTCGAATATGATCAAGCTACTAGTCTTCCTGGAGATGATCCATTTAGTATCATTGGTTCTTATCAAAGACTGATGGCAAAGCTTATGTATGTTATTAAAATATGTCATGATATCTGTTATGCAGTTCAAACTCTTAGTCTGTTTATGCAATCACCCAAATAGTCTCATTGGGAAGCTACAATTAGAGTGGTCAGATATCTTAAAGGTACTATTGGTCCAAGTGCGCGGCTCTAATCTAAGGCTATAACTGAGTTGACATGTCGGTGTGATTTTGATTGGGCAGCTTGTCCTAATGCAAAAAGGCCTGATACTGGTTATGTAGTCAACTTTGGAGAGTCTTTGATTTCCTGGAATCAAAAAAGCAACAAAGAGTATTAAGGAGTTCTGTAGAGTCTGAATACAGAAGTATGACCTTTACTGTAACTGTGGTTACTAGGTTGATTGGCTTGTTTAAAGAATTGGGTGTGTCTATCCAATTGCATATTGCAGTTTTAAGTGATAACAAGTCTTCTATGCAGCTTGCAGCTAATTCCATTTTTCATGAACGAACTAAGAATATTGAGATTGACTATCACTTCATCAGACACAAGATCAAGTCTAGCATGATTCATAACATTTATGTTCCTACTCAACATCAAGTGGTAGACTTACTGAATAAAGGTTTAGGACATTCTACATGATTAGCAAGATGGGAGTACTCAATATTTTCCACCCTCTAGGTTAAAGGGGAGTATTATATTTTACTGATTGTCCACGTGGCTAGTTTGTTAATTAGTCAGTTTTCCAATTAGTTACTAATCTTGTGACTGATTGGTAGTTAAGTATTTAGCATATACATTAGTGTAGATTATGTAATGGACAACTGTATTGCAATCTATCATTGAGATATTTTCCTTCTTCTTATTCACTACACCTCTTATATAGAGGGTTGATGTATAAGACAGAGCAGATCAGATATTTTCTCAATGCAAATTACAGTTTCTAGTGTCTTCTTTGTTCTCTTCTGTTAGAGTTCATCATTGTGCAAAGTTGAGCTCTTCAAGTTCACATTTTATTAATTGTAAATACTTTCTAATAATTCTTTTTGAATATAGCTAATCTATTCAATCTTTCTTGGGAAATTGCTAATCTAATATAACCCCCTAAAATTTGTAGTTTTCATTTTTTTTCTCAACTAGTTCTTCTATTTTCCATGCCCCAAACGGTCATTATTTAAAATGGCTATCTAAGGGTCCTAATATGGTGGCCAAGAGATATAGCACATATTTCATCAATGGATATTTATTTCATACAAAATATAAGGATGCCCCATGCAAAACTCAAAATAGTGGAGTGACTTTATCAGCAAAAACTGATAGTTTTGCTAGTACTAGGGACCAAAATCCCATTGATAGAGTGGTGGTTTATTATGGAGTCATTCGAGATATCATTGAGATTGATTACTATGGTTGTTTTAGTGTTGTTTTGTTTAGATATGATTGGCATCAGAATGAAGTAGAAGAGTATGGGTTAACTTGGGTATACTTCAACAAGTTATACAGTCAAGATGATCCTTTTGTGTTGGCATCACAAGTAATTAGTGTCATTCAGTTGGGAGTTGGATTCAACACAGAGCGAACCTAGGGATGGAGGCTCACTCACCATATAGGATTGGGTCCTTAGGAGAAGTCCTTAAGTTCCAGAACTACGTAGCCAGCGTAGGTTATGAGATGTCACCCGCCAGTTTAAGAGAGACACTCTCAGGGATCACCCACCAGTTTAGGACTGATCTTAGGAGTCACCCTCTAGATTAGGACTGACTTCACATCCATTATTGGTACCCATGGCATGGTACTAGCACCCTTCCAACTGGGGTCACAGGTTGGACCCTGATCAACTCAGACTGGGGCATGTTGGTTAGATGATACCTCCCATAGTTTCAGTTTCAATAGTCAGTTCAGAATTTAGTTCAGTCTTGCTTGACTATAACATATAGTTTTTCACTTATTCAGTTACCCGATTTTGGTACTTGATAACGCTCAATCTACAGCTCTCGTTTGAGTGTAAAGCGGTCATTAGAAAATATAGAACCCAACCTGGGTTGGGTGTCGATCCCACAGGGAATAGCTTGGCCAACAAGTAAGTAAAATTACTAAACTTTTGGTGCAAGTCTCGTAAGAAGGGGGGATTCTTGTTTTGCAAGTAATGTAAACAAAAGCTAAAAATAATAAAGTAAAAAGAGAGAGATTGTTACGTTGGTTGTAAACAATGAAAATTGAAGCGTTGGGGTTATGTCCACCTTCTGAGGTATACGTCTCTATTGGCTATGGGTGTGTAGAATTCTGACATGTAATTGCTTATAGAGGATTGTAGTCGATGGTAAATCCAAGCGTCTCTCGACCTAAACAAGGACTATTTCACTTTAACTCTCTCGAGCTTAAAGCGTGTCTAACGGTACGAATTCTCCAAGAGGTTAGTCCAGTTACGGCACTAGCTTTTTAATAGGAAAGGGTGTCCTACTACCTTGACATTATCTCTTTTCCAGACAAATAACTTTTCTCTCGAACAAGTTAAATGTTAGACTGGCGTATTCTTGCGTTTGCAACCGCAAAGAATGTAGATTAAGATGAAGAGAATAATGATATAAGCAATATACGTGCCTCGAACTCACAAACTCACAGCAATAGATAGTAACTCATTCGGCTTCCATAACCCCAACAGAGAAGTTTAGTTACCCATGAATGCGAAGGAAATCACGATTGACATTGTCATTATATCACGATATTTAGTAATGGCGTGTAGATCAAGTGATAGGCGTGAGGCGTGATTCCTTATCAAGTAACGATTCTCTTGTTGAGGAGTTTAAGAATAGAAGAGTAGATTAGAAGTGTTTGTAGTGGAAGATGAGAGGGATGGAAGAAAATTAATTGTTGAATGATGAATGTAAGATTTGTTGTTGTTAAGATGATCTTCTAAAATCTCTAGCATGATAGGGTATTTATAATACCCATATCCTAATCCTACTAAGCTAATGAAATAAATAACCAAATCCTACTAGACTAATGAAATCCTTAACCCAAATGTACTAGGTTAAGGTAACATTATCATAATCCACATAAAATAATGAAATACATAACCTAATTGTACTAGGTTAATGTATCATTGTCAAAATCCAGCTTTGTGTCTGTAAGTCCCCAAAGTCTTCAGAATTGTTGTTTTAGCCCGGGACAGATTTTCCATGCAGCAGTTTTGGTCCTTAGTCGTGTAAACTCCCTTTCCTTCCTTCGTGAGCTTTCTTTTGCATCAAGTAAGCCATAAAATGCTGAATTCTGCATCATTTATACCTGAAACTTTACTAATCATGTTCGTTAGCTCATTTACAGGAAAAAGGACTAAAAGTGCATGAAATATATAATTTGTTCTCAAAACTAGGCTAAAATATGGGCAAAATATATTGATATAGGCGCGTAAATTCGCCTATCATCAACACCCCACACTTAGAGCTTTGTTCGTCCTCGAACAAACTATCATGTCCTTCTAAACGTCAACTTAGGGTTTTACAGCAACAACATAAAATATTCGTCAAGACAAGCACAACAATTATCAGCAAAGAGTATCTTTTCGATTATAAGTAGAAACAGTTTAACCTCTAGCATAGACTCGTGATGGTGATCAACTCGCATGCAAACGTTAAGGTACAAGGAATCATATATGACTACCCAAAACTCATCAACCATATGTGTCTCACACTATAGTACCCATAATCATTCACAAGTATAGCATATTTTTCAAACATGGGTATCAAAATATCCTTGCTATCGCTCTCACAAAGAATTCATATGAAGCAACTGATGACCATAGGCTTGCCCTTAATGTAATACTCTACTAAATGTCAGAATGCTAAGCTTAGGATCAAGTAGGTCTTTTGATGGTTGTAATGTAGGCTAAGGGACGGGTAGGATCAGCTATTTCTGGCCAGAATAGTGACTATGTTCCTAAGCGCTTAATACATCACATTGAATCATTAACACTTTTTCTTTCACACAACCTTTCTTCTTTCTTTTCTTCTACCACCCTTTTTCTCCTCTTTTGTTTTTCACTTTTAAGCATGACTCACTTTTCAGCTTTCTTTACCTTTTTCTTTTCATAACATACCTCTTATGATAGCACTTTCTTTTTCATAACACATTCAAGCACCCTTACAATTTAAAGCATCATACTTACCCAATTTCCTCTTATGTTGTCACATGACTTTTTCACTTTAAAGCACTTAGGAATTTGGATCAAATTACGGTCTTGAACAAAATGGATTAGGCTTACATACAAGGTTGTCAAAGAAATAGGCTAAAGGCTCAAAAGGAGTTAACTAGGATGATGTCCATGGGTAGGTAAAACTGAAGGTAAACAAATATAGGTTGCCAAAGAAATGCCTAAATCATATCCTAAACTTACACTCCTTATTTTCGCTTTGCATACATACCAGGCAAGTTCTAGCATCAGCTACACACATAGAATATACGATTATCTCACACACACAAGGCACATGGTCGACTTGCTTGGAAGTAATATAGACTCTCGACCCAACAACTGAAGGAATTGAACCACACAATATCACATAATGAGTCACAACTAGAGCCTAAACGTCTCAATAGTCACAATTGTAGCACATACTCTTGTTATAATCTCATGCTGCCTATCAAAATAATTTCATGCGACGCTAGAAAAAATTTACTACTAAAAAAATGAAAAAAAAAACGAAACAAAAACAAAGCAAGCAAACATAGATGCGAGTAGATAAGTATAGCATGCAATACCACCACCCCACACTTAGTTGGGACACTGTCCTCAGTGGAAAATAAATACGAAGAACCTGGTCAGTCGGACTCGTCCTCAATGTCGGGGGTCATACCCTTTGCATCGGAATCATCATCAGAGTCGTCATTCTCAGAAGTTCCTCATAAGTATCCCACTTAATTCCAAGAGTGAGTCGAGGTATTTGCAGCGAGGAGGGTTCTCCTTGCTCTTTTCGGCCTCTTTTCTTGCCTTTTTGTGAAGTGGTAGCCTTATCTTTGCCTTGTCTTGCTTTGGGTGCCATTGTACCTGAGACTTAAAACAGTGTTCATGTTAGCATCATCTCGATGGATACAATCTATAAACAAGAAGTAGTGGCACCACCCCACACTTAGTTTGTTGGTACAGACTAGTGAAGTGAAAGTGGTCGATTACTCAGACTTCATCGACATACGTTTTAGGGGATATATTCCAACAAGAAATTCAGACATGTAACACTTCTTGCAATCTTTGCAATACTTTCATGTTAGGTATATCAAGACTTCTACATAGGGATTACATCATGGTATAGGTTCTATCAATAATCACAATCTCCTATGTCGGTAGGCAACTATAAGTCTTATTCCGATGAGCGAGACATCCCAACATGTAAGTATTCAAGTGACAAGAGTATGCAATGTTCATGACTATAGCAATTCCGCAAGTAGTATAACAATGCATCAAAATCAATATTCAAGTTGGAAACAAGTTAAGATCATCCTAACGTATATGTTCACTCACTTGGTTGTGTATCAACAATTCAAACACATTCACATCTCCAATACTTCTTCAAGATTTAGCAATTCATAATAGACATAGTAACGTAGTACTTACGAAAAATAGATGAAGAACACAAGAGTACTTACGTGATTGAAGCCTTTGGAGATGTTCTTGTGAAGTGGGAGAGCAAAAAGAAATATTTTGGGATGGTTTGGAGAGGGAATGCGGTGCCTTTAGGTTAATTTCTAGTGTGGTTATGTTTCAAGACTAAGTCCCCTTTATATAGGAAGAGAATGGGTCGGGTTTTGACCCATTTACAATTGGTTTTGGAGACAAAAATGCTACATATGCGGCGCATAATGCTTGGCATAGTCATGGTATATGTGGCGCATAGTCTATGGCATTTAGGGACATATGCGCCACATAGTCTATGGCATATGAGATCCTGAGACCTAATGCCATAGCATAGGCGGCGCATAGTCAAAAGCATACTTAGGACTGGGCGGCGCATAGTGTATAGCACACTAGATTCCGAGACCTTAGGCTATAGGATAGGTTGTGCATCGTTTGTGGCCTAGTTTTACCTAGGCCTAGCCTTCCTCGATGCCTAATTTGGCATGGTAAATGCTCAATCCATAGCCTTATGCATCACTATTCCTAACTTACCAACTTTTACCATACAATGCGTCTAAATCGCCAATTGAAATCAATCTCCTCGTTGAATACCTCTTGCACCTACATTTGCTCAAAAACACTAAAAATGATTAGAACGATGGGTTGCCTCCCATCAAGCGCCTTAGTTTTGGTCGTGGCACGACTCTTATTTTTGGATTTTTATTTATCAAAAGCAAAACACATAATAGAACGAAAGAAAAATGAAAAATGATAAACGATGGGTTGCCTCCCATCTAGCGCTTGATTTATTGTCGCGGCACGACATAGTTACCTCGAGTACTCAGACTTCGTCGAGATAGATGGTGGATCGTTTTCTGAATGGATTCAGACGACAATGAGGCTTACTTGTAGGAGGGATACCAATTATATCATCAATAGTCCAACCCATAGCTCTCATGTATCTCTTCAGAGTAGAGATGAGAGCCTCTACGTGTTGTTTACTTAAATCATCCGCACTCACCGGAAGTATCTTTATACTTTCCAAGAACACATACCTTAGATAATCGGGGAGCTCTTTCGATTCTAGCATTGGTGGCTCTTCAAGGGAAGTATTCGCTGGTGGTGTGGGTCGATTTTTGAGATCAAGGTACAGCTTCTTGGGATCATATCAATATGTCCCTAATCCTGATAGAGCACAAATAGCTTCTTCAGAAATTTCAGCATCCTCATTCTCTCCTTTCATGAGCAAAACCTCCAAAGGATCATCAAGAATTTGCTCTTCTTCAAGTCGTTCTTTCTCATCATCAAAGACAACATCATCCACAGAAAATACACTCAGATCTTTGGGTTGCTTCATTGATTTGCAAACATCAAATCGAACCACTTCGTCATTTATTCAGAATGAAAGTTCATTAGCTCTCAAATCAATGAGCACACTTCCTGTAGCAAGGAAAGGGCGTCCCAAGATTATGGGAACCTCTGAATCTGCTTCATAATCCAAGATAACAAAGTCTGCTGGAAAGATGAATGAAGAAACCTTTACCAAGACATCACATAGGATACCAACAGGTCATTTTACCGACCTATCCGCCATGACGAGCCTCATGTTGGTTGGAGTAGGATCACCCAACCCCAACTTTTTATAGATAGATAATGGCATCAAATTGATGCTGGCTCCTAAATCACATAATGCTTTGGCAAAATCCAAAGGTCCAACGGTGCAAGGAATAGTGAAAGCTCCGGGGTCGGCCTTCTTCTGAACTATCGATCGGGTAGCAATTGCACTACAATGATGCACATCATCCTTCAGCTCATAACTTGCTGCCCTCTTCTTAGTCAAAAGATCTTTCATAAACTTCGCATACCCAGGCATTTGTTCAAGTGCCTCTACCAATGGAACATTAATGGTCAGCTACTTCAACATAGTCATAAATTTGCTGAACTTAGTGTCATCCGCCACCTTCTTCAATCTTTGGGGAAAAGGTGGTGGTTGGTATGGAAGTGTTCTCTCCATGGCTTTCTTCTCCTCTTGCTTCCGTTTTTCCATTTTTTCAGGCTGCACGTCACTGGGCGTGACATCCTTGACGTCAGGACTGGTTGTTGCGGCATCTTCTCCTTTTACGTTATCATCCATGTCCGCAACTTCGTCAACCACTTGCTTGCCTTTTTCTGAAGGTTCCAGCACCTTACCACTTTTGGTAGTGATGGCCATGCATGACCCATCATTCCTTGGGTTTTGCACAGTATCGCTAGGTAAAGTGCCAGCCTTTCTTTGATTGAGTGCTGCTGAAAGTTGGCTCAATTGCTGCTCTATTTGCTTGATTGAAGTGGAATGAGAATCAACTAGTTGTTTCATGGAGGACAAATCATTAATTACCTCAGTAACTCCCGCGCTCGTTGCTTCCACTCCTTTCAATAATTTAGCCATCATGTCTTCCATACTTCCAGAATTAGATGTGGTGGTATCACGTCTACCAGGGGGAACGTACAAACCACTCTTTTCATTGTTTTTATTCCAACTACCTTGGTCTTTGCTTCCAGATTTATCATAATAGTTCCGACCTTGGTTTCCTTGGGTATTCCCTCGGAAACCCCCCTGATTGTTCAAGTAGTTGGCCTCTTCTTCCGAATCAGATTCCTCTCTTCCTTTTAGCGCCACAGCTTTCACTTTTTCGGTCTTCCCTGATAATAAATGCTTTGTAAGAAGATCCATCTGTGTTTTCATGTGCGCCATATCTTGATCACGTTCTTCTTGTCTTCTTCTTTGGTCTGCAGTCATGCCTATAGATAAAGTGGGGCTTGCTACCTCGGAATCCCTGGTATGCCAAGCTCTACTTTGTTTCGTCATGCGATCTAGCATATTGCTTGCTTGACCAAATGTGAGGTCCATAAATGATCCTCCAGCTGCGTTATCCACCATTGGCTTAGTTATTGAATTCAAGGCTCTATACAATATCTCCATGAGGTGAACATTAGTCATGTGATGGTTTGGGCATCTCGCTAGCTTTGTCTTGAACCTCTCCCATGTTTCATGAAGAGCTTCAGTGGGAAGCTGACGAAAGTTGCTGATTTCATCTCTCAATTGTGCCCTTTTGGAAGGCGGAAAGAATCTTTCTAGGAAAGCGTCTCTCAATTGCCTCCAGTTTGTAATTGAATCAGGAGTCAGCCCATTCAACCATAGTGTTGCCTCCCCAGACAGAGACAATGGAAATAGACGTAATCGAATTGCATTCTGACCAACACCAGGATTGTCAAAAGACTTGCATGTAGAAATAAAGTTGATGAGATGCATATTCGGATCATCGCCTACTAGTCCACCAAATAATCCCTTGAGTTGCAATAACTGCATCATGGTGCTTGTGATGTTGAACTTGGTTCCGGGCGCTAATGGTGGAAGAATAATGGCTCCTGTGGCTCCGGCTCCATCAAGATCATCATCATCATCATCGAACGGTATCTCACGTTGTGCATCCATTGATGCACTGAACAAAAACCTGCAGTAAACAAAAACAAAAACTAAAAGTAAAAGTACGAGAGTCTTCGACCAAAGGGTCTAGTAATTATTACGAACTTAATTGACACTTGTATTCCCCGGCAACGGCACCAATTTTTGATAACGCTCAATCTACAGCTCTCGTTTGAGTGTAAAGCGGTCGTTAGCAAATATAGAACCCAACCTGGGTTGGGTGTCGATCCCACAGGGAATAGCTTGGCCAACAAGTAAGTAAAATTACTAAACTTTTGGTGCAAGTCTCGTAAGAAGGGGGGATTCTTGTTTTGCAAGTAATGTAAACAAAAGCTGAAAATAATAAAGTAAAAAGAGAGAGATTGTTACGTTGGTTGTAAACAATGAAAATTGAAGCGTTGGGGTTATGTCCACCTTCTGAGGTATACGTCTCTATTGGCTATGAGTGTGTAGAATTCTGACATGCAATTGCTTATAGAGGATTGTAGTCGATGGTAAATCCAAGCGTCTCTCGACCTAAACAAGGACTATTTCACTTTAACTCTCTCGAGCTTAAAGCGTGTCTAACGGTACGAATTCTCCAAGAGGTTAGTCCAGTTACGGCACTAGCTTTTTAATAGGAAAGGGTGTCCTACTACCTTGACATTATCTCTTTTCCAGACAAATAACTTTTCTCTCGAACAAGTTAAATGTTAGACTGGCGTATTCTTGCGTTTGCAACCGCAAAGAATGTAGATTAAGATGAAGAGAATAATGATATAAGCAATATACGTGCCTCGAACTCACAAACTCACAGCAATAGATAGTAACTCATTCGGCTTCCATAACCCCAACAGAGAAGTTTAGTTACCCATGAATGCGAAGGAAATCACGATTGACATTGTTATTATATCACGATATTGAGTAATGGCGTGTAGATCAAGTGATAGGCATGAGGCGTGATTCCTTAGCAAGTAACGATTCTCTTGTTGAGGAGTTTAAGAATAGAAGAGTAGATTAGAAGTGTTTGTAGTGGAAGATGAGAGGGATGGAAGAAAATTAATTGTTGAATGATGAATGTAAGATTTGTTGTTGTTAAGATGATCTTCTAAAATCTCTAGCATGATAGGGTATTTATAATACCCATATCCTAATCCTACTAAGCTAATGAAATAAATAACCAAATCCTACTAGACTAATGAAATCCTTAACCCAAATGTACTAGGTTAAGGTAACATTATCATAATCCACATAAAATAATGAAATACATAACCTAATTGTACTAGGTTAATGTATCATTGTCAAAATCCAGCTTTGTGTCTGTAAGTCCCCAAAGTCTTCAGAATTGTTGTTTTAGCCCGGGACAGATTTTCCATGCAGCAGTTTTGGTCCTTAGTCGTGTAAACTCCCTTCCCTTCCTTCGTGAGCTTTCTTTTGCGTCAAGTAAGCCATAAAATGCTGAATTCTGCATCATTTATACCTGAAACTTTACTAATCATGTTCGTTAGCTCATTTACAGGAAAAAGGACTAAAAGTGCATGAAATATATAATTTGTTCTCAAAACTAGGCTAAAATATGGGCAAAATATATTGATATAGGCGCGTAAATTCGCCTATCATCAGTACTTCAGTTTACAGACTATTTTAGAAATTGTTTTATGCTTGGTCATGCATTCTCAGTCTTTACAGTTTACATGCATTCTTACTCAATACCTCATGCTATACATTCACTCAGTTATTACTCATGCACATAAACCCACGTATATCATCTTAACCTCATCTAGCATACCATTATATTCAAAGTACTGACCACATACTTATTTTTTGCACTATGATGTTTCATATAATAGGTTCGGATGCTCAAGTTCCCGACCATACTTAGACATTCCAGCGCATTAGCAGCAGCATCCGTGGTGAGTCCTCATATTTTGAGGACCTATTATATTTTTTTCTATGCTTTAAGTTCAGTAGTTAGTCAGATTTAGTTGGGGCTTGTCCTATCAACTCTTATTCAGTCAGTTTTAGAGGCTTTTGGACACTTCAGACAATCAGTCAGTTTGCCATTATTTTTATCAGTTTTCAGTTAGTTGTTTTTCTACAGTTTTTTTTAGATTTATGATTCAGAAATGCTTTAGTATTTAAAACCTTATGGCATATTCAGATATTCTACACATGTTATTTTGTTATTATTATTCAGTACTCACAGCAGGTACCGACTCATGGGTTAGCTTGTGGTCACTTATGCCCTTAAGTACTGTGTGGCATCCAGGGTGTACTCCTGGGGTGTTACAAACTTGGTATCAGATCCTAAGGTTTTAAAGTCTCCTAGGGAGTCTAAAAGTCAAGTTACGTAGAGTCTTGTACATGGGTGTGAAGTGCCCCACACTTATGGACAAGAGGCTACAAGATACTTTTGGAAAAGTTTCCCTTCTTTAGGTATTCATATCGTGTGAAGGAGCATGAGCTCTATTTAAACTCTCTTTCTAATTCAACCTTTCTTTGATTTACAGAATATGCCTCCTAAAAAGAATAACGGAAGGACAAATGAAAATCAGTTGTCTAACATTATTAGAACTTCTTAGAAAGAACGTTGATTGAATGCTCCTGTTGAATATAAGTTTTAGTATAAATCAGTTTGTTAATCCAGCAATGCAGCCTAACAGTCAGAAAGATAAGTTCCTATTATTTTCCATCTTTCAATCTAGCCTTACTATCTAAAGTTTCATGAATTTAGCTATTCCAAGAGGTAAAATATTTGCATCTATGTAAATTGCAAATTCAGATCAGTTTATGCATCATGCATCAGTTTTAGATTCCAAATGTTCAGTCATGATTCAGTCCATAAGTGTTCTGTACATCATTTCAGTCTTACCTTAGTATCTCAGCCAAGTCAGTATCATTCATGGGATAAACTATCCCAAGGGGGGAGATGTTTTAATATCCCCATTTTTTATTTACTAAATCTCTCATATTTTCTTTATGAAACCAAATCCAACTTGAAGAAATGGTTACTCATAAGTTAACTCTCTCATTTCTATCTCGGCCTTATAACCATTCTTACATCATTGCATGTGTTCAAGAAATCAGTTTTGTTCATGTATTATGCTCAGACTTAGTTATCCAGTCATGTTCCAAGTCACGTTCCTAGTCTTGCAAGTTTAGAATATGATCTCATTTGCCTTAGTAATCTCAGTCTAACAAGTCTCATTCGAGGATGAATTATTCTAAAAGGGAGATAATGTAACACCCCGGATTTTTGGACTAGACTTTGAAGTATTTTTCTTACGTGTATTGACTCTAATTTCATGAATTTATTTGGAATACAAGTGTCATGATATTTATCCTAGTGTGTGAAGTGATCTTGAGGTGAAAAAAATGATCATAAGAATCACTTAGAACAAAGTTGAGCTAAGATCTTATGATTAGTCCAAAGTTTGGTATTCGATTCTACAAAAGTCTACTTTGAACGTGAATAACCTTTTATAAGCACAGAATTTTGTATCTCATGAACCATAAAATCATATATAATTGAGTTAGCTTTCCAACGATTCCAATTTTGCCTTAATTCGATATCCGAGCAAAAAGTTATAGCCATTTTAGTGAGAGAGGAAGTAGCTGCGCGCGATTAGCATGCGACGCAAGCTCCATTTCACCCCTGAGGGATCATGTGATATAGCATGAGGAACACGCTCCATTCCGGTGCTCCAGATCATGAAGCGCACGCTTCATAGAATGTTCCCAAAATTTCCAACTTTCAGTCACATTTTTCGAAGGGCATTTCAGTCCTTTCCCTTCACCCGACTGATCTAAAACACGGGATTTAGGGTCCCAAAAGAATATGTTACTATTTTATTCCTAAAATTTCCACCAATTGAAATCATTCCCTTTGAATAACAAGCTCTAGATCTTTAACATTCAAGATCAATCCTCAAGAATCTCTTAAGAACTTTCTCAGATTCGCCAACTAAGGTATGTTAGATGTTCATCCATAGGCCCTTTCCACCCATGGAGTCCAAGAACCCAAATTTTAAGTTTAAAAGAACGATCATTGCATGTTATTATGAACTTTATCTATGAACTCCCAAGAATATCGATTTTACATGATATTTACAAGTAATTGTTGTTAAAATTAAACCTTATATGTTTGAATAGTGTTATTCATGTGTTAAATCCCCAAAACCAGGATTTATAGTATTTCAATTATGTTAGAATCTCATGTTTTGACTATTCTCATGATCAAGTCTATGAATTTCAAGTGTTTGATGAAATACCTAAATGATTGGGGTTTGAATAATGACTCCTTGTTATGTTTTCAAGAGTTTTTTGATAGAAAGAGTCCTTACACATTGAAAGTTTAAGTATCTTTAGCTATACTTGGTAATTCGATTTTCAAGTTATGTTTTCAATGATTTCACAAGGAATGCATCATAGTATGTTTTAAATATTGTGACTTCCATATCATGTTCATATGAATTCAAAATAAAACCCTCAGTTTATGATTTGGTCATGTGATTGTGCTATCTTTTCATGTTTAAAAAATATCCCCATGTTAAAGTCTTAGTCCCCGTGTGTTTGATGAGATGCTTAAGTGAATAATTGTGAACAATGATTTCCTTCCATGGTTTCAAAGCTTTCATGTGGTCCTATTGTTATTGCTATCGAGTCCTGGGGGTTATGAATACCCAAAATTTAGTTGTTTACTTTGTTTCAGTAGCTTCTGAATAGTTTCAGATAAATCATGAGCATTACCACTCAGTTAGCCTTCAGGATTAGTTACTTGTCCAGTTAAATCTAGTAATCAGTGTCATTCAGATGAGAGTAGGACTCAACACCGAGTGAACCTAGGTATGGGGCATGTTGGTTAGATTATACCTCCCACAAATTTAGTTTTAATACTTAATTCAACATTCAGTTCAGTCTTGCTTGACCATAGCATATAGTTTATCACTTATTCATTTACTAGATTTCAGTATTTTAGTTTACAAACTATTTTAGAACTTGTTTTATGCTTGATCATGCATTCTCAGTCTTTATAGTTTACATGCATTCTTACTCAGTACCTCATGTTATACATTTAGTTATTTATTACTCATACACATGAACCCATGCATATCAGCCTAGCCTCATCTAGCATACCAGTACATTCAAAGTACTAACCGCATACTCATTTCTTGTGCTATGGTGTCTCATACCATAGGTTCGAATGCTCTAGTTCCCGATCGTACTTAGATATTCCAGCGCATCAGCAGCAGCAGCCGTGGCGAGTCCTCATATTTCAAGCACCGATTATGTTTATTTCCATGATTTTAGTTCAGTAGTTAGTCGGAGTTAGTTGGAGCCTGTCCTATCAATTCTTATTCAGCCAGTTTTAGAGGCTTTTGGACACTTCAGATAGTCAGTTAGTTTGCCATTATTTTTATCAATTTTCAAACAGTTATTTTTCGACAGATGTTTTCAAAATTATGTTCAAAAATTCTTTAGTATTTAAAACCTTATGGTGTATTTAGCTATTCCACATATGTTATTTTTTTATTATTATTCAGTGCTCACAGCAGGTATCGGCTCATGTGTTCGGTTGTGGTCACTTGTGATCGTAAGCACCGTGTGGCGTCCAGGGTGTACTCTCGGAGTGTTACAAACTTGGTATCAAATCCTAAGGTTTTAAAGTTTCCTAGGGATTTAGAAATTTGTATTGTGTAGAGTGTTTGCATGGATGTGAAGCGCGCCACACTTATGGACAAGAGGCTACGAGACGTTTTTGGAAAAGTTTCCTTTCTTTAGGTATTCATGTCGTGGAAAGGAGCATGAGATCTATTTGAACTGTCTTTCTAATTCAACCTTTCTTCTATTTACAAAAATGTCTCCCAGAAAGAATAACGGAAGTAGAAATGAAAATCAGCTTGCGCCACTGTTGTAATACCCCACACTTTTCTTTGTCCCGTTTAGTTCCTAGTGTGTCAAGGGTCAACTTTAAAATAAAATAAATCTAGATACATGTATACTTTTCCAGCTTTAGACCCACCAATGTTTAGAAAATTGAATCATCTTTCCAACGTTACCAATTTCTCCTTAATTCGATACTCTGTTGAAAAGTTATGGCAATTTTAGTGAAATCAGTAGGGCATCGCGATAAGCACCGCGTTGCGCTGAAGGACAAATTCACAGTTGTCCGATTTCCAGTGGAGCATCATCATTGGCCCACATTGCAGAGAAATTCTAGCTCCCGTTCGTCCTTTTCTAGTAGCTCAACGCAATTTGCCGGTATCACATCAAATTTCCCCATTAGACAGACACCGCATCGTGGTGGAGTGAAAAATGGCACTCGTCCTTTTTCCAGTGATGCGATGCAATTTCACCACATCGTGCCAGTAGCCAAAATGATAGTTTTCCATTTTCTAGTAAGCCAGTGCAATAGCGGTGTGTCGCGGTGTGTCGCGGTGGTGTGCTAAATCGAGATTTTCCAGTTTCCAGTTAAATTTTACAAAGGGAAATCTAGTTATTTCCCCAACCCCAAATCATGTAATACACAGAATCTAGCCTATTCTAAGCATATTATGCATGTTTTTCATCAACTTTCTCTTAAAGAAACCCTAGAACATTAAATCTTAATCCCAAAGAAATCCAAAATTAACCATTCTTTTTCCAAGATGACTCAAAATTAAGGATTCCCAATTCAAAAACTTCAAGAATCAATCTTCAAGAGCACAACTAGATACTCAAAGCTAAAGCTTCTTCATCTAGTTATCAATTAAGGTATATAGGATTTTCAAGAAGGATAATTATTTCATCCTTGTGCCCAAAACTAGTTTTTAATTACAAAGTTACATGATTTTGTATGATTACCCACGAGTTTCAAATTAGGGTTCATACCCGATATTTTTATTTGCAAGATAACAAGATTTCAAGTAAATTAGATGTTAAATTGCATGGCTACTTTTGTATTTTCATGCGTATTGCAGAAATTTCTAGATTTAGACTTACATTATCAATATTTTCATTACTTAGCATGAGTTTTATGATTATTTAACATAAAATAGATGTATGGGTTACTATCCCTAGTTTGAATGTTGTTATTTCAATAAGATTATGCTTTTAAGCATCCCATGACTTGTTATATTCAGATTTTGAACAAAGATTTGATCTTTTGATCTCATCTTAAATAGAGAATCCAGTTTACAGATTTAGGTACAGTTTACAGTAAATAGATTTATAAGAGGTTTTCATTGTAAACTCTTATATTAGTTTTAAAAGTGAATTTCCTACAAAATGATCATACTGATTAAAGGGAGTAGTATTTAGCACCAAGCGGGAAGTGTGGGTTTAGGTTTAATAGCCCGAACTATCTTTAAGTCAAATCTAGTCTCCAGAAGAGTTAGTGATGACTTTATAAATTATTAATGTTTAAATCAGATAGAATTTCCCCAATTTTGACTTTTTATCATGTGAAAAATTGAATTATCTTTCTAACGATACCAATTTTGTCCAAATTCGGTATCGGGAGTAAAAAGTTATGGATGTTTTACAGAGAACTGTTGGAACTGCCTAGAAGCGACGGTCAGGCCGACGGACCATCGCAGAAGCCATCGAGACAAAGACAGTGAACCCGTCTTCTAGCCAAGTGTGATGGTCAGGACCGACGGACGGTCGAGCTAGCGATGGACCATCGCCCAAATCGTTGCCACTTCCGATCAGGGATTTTAAGCCTTTTTTAACAGGGTATTTGGGTCTTTTTCCACCCATTTTAACCCCTAATCATACCAGACCAAAGCTCATAACTCCATTATTCACCTACAATACCAAATTAGGGTTCTCTTAAAGATCAATCTCCAAGAACAAGATCTAAATCCTTCTTCAAGAAACTAAGAAATTCAAGTTCTTCAAGTTCAAGAACCATCAAGACAACATCAAGATCTATGTTTCCCAATCCAAGAATGTTCAAGAAATGTTAGTTATATTTTAAGATCCAAGCTTTTGAGGTATGTTTAGTATTGATTTATGGACTCGTTTCACCCATGAAGCTCAAGAATCCTATTTTAAAATCATGAATTGTGAAACCTATGTTGTGGATTGATTATAATCATGTTTATGTTGTCGTACGACTTCCAAGTTGGAAGATTTAATATGTTTTCATGAAATTAACTTCCCCAATTCAAAGACCGGCAGCTGGGGGGATTTCGAGTTGAAGCACAATATGGTGAAAATTCTTATTAGTAGTGGATAGTTTGCAGGGATTTCACATGAGGATCCACAAGTCCACTTGCAGAATTTCATTGAGCTTGCTGATACATTCATTTCGATTGGGGTAAGTACAGATTATGTAAGGCTGAAACTTTTTCCCCATTCACTGTTGGGGGAAGCAAAAATATGGTTGAATGCGGAGCCGACCAATTCAATCACATCATGGGATGGCTTAGCCAGAAAATTCCTCATTAGATTTTTCCCTTCTGGTAAGACTGTGAGGCTTCGCGGTGAGATAGTAAGCTTCAAGCAGAGGTCGGAGGAGAATTTTTATCATGCTTGGGAATGCTTCACGACTCTTCTTTAGGACTGTTCACACCACCAACAGTCCAATGAGGTACTTGCTCATACTTTTGTAGAAGATCTTGCTCACACTACAAAGATTTTGCAAGATTCAGCCGCAGGTGGTCAAGCATTGAAATTGACTTATGATGAGCTGTACACATTACTGAACTGCATAGCACAAGGAAATCCAGAGTGACATTCAGATTCTAAAAGTGCCACGAAAGGAATTGTGGGTGTATTGAAGGTGGACCAATTCACAGCCTTATCAGCACAGGTTTCTGCCTTACAAAATTAGATCAACACATTGTTTAACTTCATGAAGTTGGGAGAAGCACAACCTGCAACCACAGTCAATGTCGTTCAACAAGCTGCAGGTTGGTATAAAGTATGCGAAAATAATAGCCATTCGCGGTCATGTGTGCTTTAAATTAGAAATTTGTGATGTATGTAGGTAATGCTCAAAGGCCAAGTTATGGTAATGCCTACAACATAAAGTGGCAGACTCATCCTTAGAACACATAACAACAGCAAATTCCACAGTTGCAAACCTAATCAAATCAGTCAACGAGAAACATAGAAGAGATGTTGAAATAACTCTTAGTTGGTCAAGCATAATTATTTGCAGATATAAAAAGTCAAAAGGCAGAATTACAGAATCAACAAGTGGATCAGAGAAGCTTAGAGTTGCAGATTGGGTAGTTACAACAAGTATTGAATACTAAGACACAAGGTGGTTTGCCCGCAGATACAGAGAATCCTAAACAAGTCATGGCAATCAGCTTGAGGTTGAAAAAGAGCTTCAAGAAGAACCTTCAAAGGAAACTAAGGAGGTAGATGATGATGTGGTGACCCAACAGGTAAATAACAGAGTTGCTGAAAATTCAAGGAAGTCTGAGTACTTGAAAGAAAAAGTTGTTGAACCAGAGAAGAAGAAAATGTTGCCATTACCCTTCCCTCAGAGGCAAATAAAAGCAAAAGAGGATGCAATTTTTAAGAAGTTTTTTGACACATTTAGAGATCTTCATATTAACTTACCTTTGTTAGATATTTTACAGGGTATGTCCAAGTAAGCTAAGTACTTGAGGAAGGTGATTGCTAATAAGGTCAAATTGCAAGATATGGTATAAATAACACTCACTGAGGAGTATAGTTCAGTGGTCACTCAAAAGATACCGACAAATCTCAAAGACCTAAGGAAGTTCACTCTCCCCATTCAGACTGGCAATAGTGAAGCGGTCCATGCTCTGAGTGATTTAGGGGAAAGAATCAACTTAATGCCCCTATCTCTATTCAATACATTGGGTTTGGGGAAACCTAGACCAAGCTCCATGCTTCTACAGTTGGTAAATGAAATCATAGCTCATTTGGAAGGAAAATAGAGGACGTCCTCATAAAGGTTGTTAAATTTATTATACCTGTTGAATTTACTGTTCTTGATTTTAAGGCAGACAACAGGTTCCAATAATCTTGGGGCATTCATTCTTAGCAACTAGAGGAGCGTTGATTGATGTTAGAGAAGGCACGCTCAAAATAAAGGTAGAGGATAAAGAGGTGGTATTTGATGTTTACAAAGAACCCAATATAACGTCCCCATATAAAGATTTATGTTTGATCAATGTTATTGAAGGGGACAAGTGTGGAGTGTTTAATCCACCAAAAACCTCTACAGATTACCTGATTGAGCATCTTAAGATTCTAACGCCTAAGCCTGATTTGATGCTAATTGATGAGCCTGAAAAGGCTAAAGTTAAAAAATTTACTGCTCTTGAAAAATCACAGCCAAGAGGGGTGAAAAAAATAAGAAGATGGAGACCAAGCATGAGAAAGAGAAGGAAAGAGAATGACTAAGTCGTTAGTTGGGTCGTGTTGCGATACTAAATCAGGTGTTGCTTGCGAGACAACCTAAGTTAAGTAGGCATGTTTTCTTTTTAGTTTTTTTTAGTTTTTATTTCACGTAGTTTTTGTTTTTAATTAAGTCACAGGTTGATGGTAAAGTCTGAGTACCGAAAACTTGAGGTAAGGAGCATGGCGAAAATTGAGTGTGGGGTCCCATGGACCTTTTTAATGTGTGAAGATGCTACTACCTAGGCCTAGAGGCCTCAGGGAGTATTTTTGTCTCTTTCTTTTAAATTTACCGTGGGGACAAAGTAGATTTTTAAGTGTGGGGTGGGGAAATTCCTGAATTTTAAATTTTGGCTCAATTTAAAAAAAATTAGTGTAAGATATTCTTGTTGGTGCTATTTTTTATTACATGGTGCAAGTATTTTATTTGGTAAAAGCTTGTGGAATGAGTGAATTACTATTTTTTAGACTCCTAGGCTCATTTTTATGACTCTTGTACTTTGTGGCTTAAATTTAAATTCATGCTATTATTTGGTTGGGAGTCTATGATGATCCTAATGAGTTGAGCATGTGCCATGTGTGTGTAAGGTTTTATGTATATTCCTTATTGCATGTGATGTATAGAACTTTCCCGGTGTGTGTGTAAAGCAAAATAAAGAGTGTGGGTTTAGGAGATGATTTAAACATTTCCTTGATAACCTTATTTTTATACCTTCTATTTGTCCTACCTATTGTGTATTATCCTAGTTAACCCCATTGATCCTTTAGCCTTTTCTTTGGTAACTTCATATGTAGCCTAATCCCCTTCTTTGATAGACCATAATTTGATCCAAAAGCTCCTAAGTGCTTTAATTGAAAAAAAATAATTGAGAAAGGAGTTTGAAAAATTGAAGAAAAAAAGGTGAAATTGATGCCTCAAGGTAATAGTTATTGGTGTTTATAATTGATGTGTGATGGTTGAGAGTGATATAAATGGTATTAGAAATATTTCCATGATTGTAGAAAAAGAAAAAAGTTGAATCTTGAAGGAATAAACAATACGCCCACCATGTGTTTGTGAAAATACTTAAAAGAGGTGGGGCAAAAACAAAAGATATGGGTGGATGAAAATGTGTAATTTGGTTATTGGAGATTGATTTTTAATGTTTAATGTAGCGTATTAAATCGCTTAGAGAGGTTAGTCACTATTCCCAAATAGTTCCTACCCGACCCTTAGCCTACATTACAACCCGAAAAAGACCTAATTGATCCTAAGTTCATCATTTCAATAATAGTGGAGCACTACACTAAGGGCAAGCCTATGGTTCATTATAAGTAATTTGTGAATTCCATATGAGATTAAGTGTAAATTGATTCATATACTCATCATATTATGAATTGCTTAATGGTGAGTGATTATGGGTAACTCTCTTGTTGTGAGGGCACATGTTTGATAAATGTGGGTGATTTGTATGATGTCTTATATTGAGAAATATTCAAGAGTTTTCCACTTGTGGAGTCCATTCTTGAGGCTAGGATGTTTTGAAGTAGGATTCTTGAGCTTTCAATTGTGTATAACATGCTTAGTGCTGTAAACTTGCATTCCGTGTAGTCATTGTAGTGCTAGCTTGAATTTCTTGCTCATAGTAGAAGTGTGAATTTTTTCAATCTCATGGTGTTTATAGTTAAGAGTTGTTCGAGGACGAACAAGGCTTTAAGTGTGGGGTGGTGATGTTGGGTGTATTTATGCATTCTAGCGCTACTATTCTAGCCCTTTTAGCCTTGTTTTGAGGATGATTCTTATTCTATATTTGTTGATAATGATATAAATGAACATTTATGTGTCCAAGTATATGTTTACAATGTTTAATGGTGTTTTTACATGAGTTTTGATTCAATTTGAGCATTTAGAGTTCAACCAAAAAAACTAGTGTGACTAGCTTGAGCTAGGTGTTGTCTAGTCTCTTGTGTTGGGTTATAATGTGTTTTAATGAGTTCCTAAGGTTGTTATTATGTATTTATATATTAAAAAACTTAGTTATAATGTTCAAGGGTCAATTGGATTAAGACAAGAGTCAAAACAATAAGCTTAAGCTCAATGTGAATTTAGACTATGCTTAGCTCGTGTTTCTAGTTCACCGGTGAGGATGTTGTATTGTTTTGAACTCTAAATTATTGTGTTTAATGATTTATAATGCCTTTTAAATGGATTATGATGATATATGAAAGATATACAATCTTCAAATCAAGTGTAAACAACTCAAAAAGGCTCATAATGGCTCAACGAAAGCACAATACAAAAATTGACGCAATTTGGACCCCTGCAATGTATGTGGCGTGTGTGGGCTGTAGGAGTTACAAATGGATGCATGAAAAACACCAGTGGATTCATAAGAGGCCCAAATTTGTGACCCATCAGCGCGTGTATCTTTTTGTGGAGTTTATGGAGGAACCGCAATGCGGTAAAATCGCGGTGAGATTCTGAAAATTGACAATTGTCGATTGGATCGACACCGCGACAGTGGACATCAAAAGCGAAAAAAAAATGCCCAACTGAAAGAAAATAACATGGAAACCCAATCCAAGTCGGTTTATGACTTTTTACTATAAATATAACGTGTTAAATCACGTTTTAATAATCTTGGAACCCCTAGATCGCTTGGAACAACATTGGAGGCTACCAAAACTTCTTTTTAGGTTTTTATTTCTTTAATTTAGCTTTATTTATGATTTTAATCATTGATACAATTATTTGAATGTTGATTATGACTATGAGTGGCTAAAATCTCCCTTTCCGGGGTTGAAGCCAAGAACATGAGTATTATTATTTTGGATTAAATTTGTTTGATTTGCTTATTATTATTGGTTGTTTTATTATTCTTGTTATAACTATTTTAAGGATTCGCGACCCTTAAAATACATTTATTGTCAACCTTGTAAATTCGGAAGAGGGAATAGAGAGATAGAACATAGGAATAAACAAAGTATGGTTTGTATTTCTTTATGAAATAAGGAATTCAAATTAGTATCTAGGACAGGGATGTACTTAGATACCTTACTTGATTCACACCTAGGATGATAGCTTAAAGAACTTAAGTGGACCATTACATACCCGCTCAATGATGTAGTTGTAAGGTTCAACTTAGGTAAAGGATTAGAGGTTGGAAAACCATAATCATGTAATTAACCCTACGAATCAACAACCAAGATAAGCAAGTTAACGAATGAAGTTCAATTACATAGTATGATTGTTCAAAGTGCTTTAACCCTGGGTTTTCTCCTATTGATTGTTTTAAGACTTTTATTTACACATTGTTTACTTTTCTTTATTTTTAATATTCAAAACTCTTGTTGGTTACCTTTGCACTAAATTAATCTAAACTGTGAACTGAAATCGAATCGTTGCTGAATCAAGAATCTGTGGAATCGATACTTGGCTTCTTGAAGGCCACTTTACTACTTGATAAGACTACATACTCTTGCGTGTGTGCTTGGGCGTTGTCATTAGACTTTACCCAATAGATGACGATTATTTTCACGTTAAATGTGTTGTACATATTTTAAATTTGACAGTAAAATACGGTATTGATTTGCTTGAAAATGATTGTTTTAAAGTTCGGGTTGCTTGTAGTTTTATTTTTAAAAATAAAAAAGGTATAATGGATGATTTTAAATGTTGTTGTGGAGAATGTGACATTCCATATAGAAAAGTTTCAAGAGAAATTTCTACTAGATAGAATTCTCAATATCAAATGCTTGAAGTTGCTTATGTATATCGTGAACCTATATAATTAGATTATAATTCTCATAATTCGGATGTTGATTTAAGACTATATGATAATGATTGGAGTGAAATTCAAGAACTTTGTAATTATTTTTAAAAAATTTATCAAGCAATGAACACAGTATTTGCTCAATATACTCCAACTATTTCTTCTGCCTTAGTAAATATTAATGTTGTTTCTAAAGTACTTGCTGAATATAAAAATTACTTTGTTCAAAGAGTCAATTGAAGCTATGATTGAAAAATTTTAAAAAAAAAAATTTCTATTCCACAAATTTATTTGACATGTGCTTTATTCAATCCAATTTTCAAAAAAAAAAATGTAATGATGATTGTTCAATGAATTTATAAAATTTTTGGAAATTGAACCTCATGAAAAGCCATCAGTTGAAACTTATTGTGCTAACATATTACCTAAAGCAAAGAGTTTATGTAACTTGTATCAATTTATGGAACAAAATATTTCACCAGCCGAACCTGATATTTCTATGCCTAGATATGATGATTTAAATGAAGAGATGGGTGAAGAATTTGGTCTTCAATGTTTTAGCAGTAATGATTTTAATTTGTATCTTTCTCAAGATCGGGATAATTTTAGAGATGCAAATGAATAATTTCAACTTTTAGCATGGTGGAAGACCTGTGTCAAATAATTTTCAAAGCTTTCAAGGGTGGTTTGAGATGTGCTAGCAAGTCAAGCGTCTTCAATTTCTTCGGCGCAAGCTTTTATTTTCGAAAGACTTATAATTGGAGATCACCGAGATTCATTAGCAAAGGATAGTTTGGAGATTTTGATATTATTTAGAGATAGATCAATGTCGAACGAAGAAATTTTGAGCTTTCAAAATTACCGATCAAAATTGAAATGAAATAGATGAAGTATTTGAGAAAAACAGTGATGATGGAATGGCCGCAATAGAGGAACAAGGAAAAAGACTAATTTCAAAAGATATGTTTGTTGAAGAAATAACTAAGTTACAACTAGAATATTTTGAACAATAGATATTAACGATACTAGAGATCTAATTCAAACAAAACCCTTCCTACAAGGTGACTGTGTAAATTAGATTCTCTTTTATTATTTGTAATAGATGTACAACTTACGAAGTTTGAATAAATATATAGGCTATCCGCCTTAATTTTATTTTAATAGTTATGTTTTATTTAATGCAATTAATGTTATAAATAACTTATCTAAAATATGAAGTTTATATTTGTTACTTTAAAGTTTTGAAAAAAATAGTCTTTAATAGTTTAACTTTATAAAGTTAGAAAAAGTTTTAAATTCTTATAAGTCAATGTTATAAAATATCTTTCAATAAGGAAATTATAAATTTTATATTTGTAATTTTTTTTTACAAGTTTTTGAAAAAAAATTATAAGTCAAAAACTTATAAATTTTTATAAGGTTTGAAATAAAAAATTTGGTTTTGTATTACACAAACATTTTAAGAACATAAAATGTTTTTTCAAGTTTTAGAAAAAATCTTTTTATAATTTTAAAATTTTAAGAAGATATTAGCCAGGTAAATATAATTTTAAGCTTTAGAAACTATTTTTATAATTTATAAAAACTATTTATATAATTTATAAAAACTATTTTTTGAAGTAAATATAATAAATATAATTTTAACAACAACAAATCCAGTGTATTCCCACACAGTGGGATCTGGGGAGGGTAAAATCTGTGCAGTCTATACCACTACCTCCGGAGAAGTAGAAAGGTTGTTTCTGATAGACCCCATAATAAATATAATTTATTATAATAGCGTTAAACCAAAATTTCTGTTCGGTCCGATCAGGGTACTGACCGGTAACAAAAGACCGGGTCGAAACAAGGAAATATTTCTGTATACCCAAAAGCAATAGTACCTATTTCGTTACAATCACTGTCAAAGGGAGTTCCTTCTCGAACCCGGTTCCAATTACACCAGTATGGCAGTCTCGATATCGGTCCCCTGACAAGCCTATTCACTTACCATATTGGTGTAGAGTGGATGAAATGGAGGCTCGCATTCAAGGTCTTGTATGATAAAAAGGTATCTCCTAAACGTAAAGACAAGATCTACAGAGTGACAGTTATACTAGCTATATTGTATGAGGCAAAGTGTTAGCCAGTTAAGAACTTTCATACCCAAAAGAAGGTGGCGGAGATGAGAATAATGCAATGGATGTGTGCATTTATTAGGAGAGATAGGATAAAAAATAAGGTAATCTGAGACAAGGTGGAAGTGACTTTGATGGAAGATAAGATGTGGGAAGCAAGGTTGATATGGTTCAGACATGTGATGAGAAAGTGCGCAGATGTTCCAGTGCGGAGGTGGAAAAAGCTAGCTATGGATGGATTAAGGCGAGGTGGGGGTATAACAAAGAAGTATTGGAGGGAGGTGATTAGACATGATATAAAACAGTTACAACTTACTGGGACATGGCCTTAGATAGGAAGATGTGGAGGACGCAAATTCGGATAGAAGATTAGTAGGAAGGAGTGCATCCTTTCCATTAAGAAGGAGTACTTTGCTGAGTTATCTGTGCTAGTAGTCGATTGTAGAAGTATTGTGTGGTAGTTTTGTTTATGTTATTATCTGTCAGTTTTTACTACCTATTATTTTTTGTATTTATATTGAATCTTTTTTTAGACTGTTTTTCTTTGGTCTTTCGAAAATAACCTCTCTACCTCACCTCTGAGATAATGCTATAATTGCATAGACTCTACCCTCTTGCATCCCACTTTGTGGGATTATACTAAAGATTTTTTTGTTATTGTATAATCTTTAATTGTCATATGTGATCAACACCTTCCGAAAAATAAAAGATAAGAGAGAGAGAAATCTAGACCTTTGAGCTAGACACCAAAAATTGTTAGGTAGTTCAAATCTGAGGAGTGGGGTCATGATATAAATTATGGATAGAGCAATAATTCAGACATAAAATACTGCACATATTTTACCATGTTCTAGTTCTAGATAGAAACAAACAATTTCCAAAAATCAGTGTCGAAAAAATAAGTTAAAGTGATAGGAAATCAAAATTGGTGAAGATTTGGTGCTTCAATTTATTTTTGAATGGGATTTATAGTCGGAATTGTATAGAAATAGATTTTTCGGTTTATAAATAGCGTAGATTTTGCAGTACTATAAGTAGGAATGTTTTTTTACCTCCTCATATAGTTGAGAATAACAAGATAATAGCAGTATTGTGGGGAAGTGGAGAATTTTGGGATCGATTAATAAGTAAATATTATCTTTTCAATCAATTTTTAGTTTTTTTGAAAATACTTAGATTTACTATTACCATTAAAGGTTACAGTGACTAAATAAAATTTCTCCACTCTTAGTTAGAAATATTGAATTTATGGCTTGAATAAAAAAAAATCTTAGTAGCAAGAGATTTGTCTCTTTTTAATGAGTCTTACATGATGTGAATTTACATTAATTTGTATTTTCATATAAATGTCTGACATCATGAGAAATAATAAAATGCTACTATTTTAATGAGCTCGCAATCTGCTAAATCTTATAGTCTAGTGATGTCGCTCGATAGATATATGTTTGCTTTTATATTACCCTTCTTTTCTTCTATTGGATCCCCTACATATATAATGGAAAATTTGAAAAGAGAGATTTTTACTTTTTATTTTTTAAAGAGCGAATTTGAAATGAAAAGTTGTGCTTGTAGATTAATAATACATCTTTCTTCAAAAAAGAAACAGAAAAGAGAAAGCTTTAAGCACAAGCCTTAATATTTTCAACAGAAATATACAAACTGTTTTTCAGTCCACAACGAAATTAGAAATTACATATTCATTCCTTTTCCATTTTCCATTTTCCATTTTTTATTTTTGCTACATATAGTAGACATTTCAAAGCACACCCATTAATAAGAACACACGTTATTATAAGACTTGAGACGACAACATAATTCCAAGCAAATATTTGGTTTGCATTGTCCGGACTTTTCAAAAATACTACCGCAGTTGTGTTGAATTCTTCAAAATGCACTATTTTACAGGATTCAACACACACTCATCAACATTTTCGAAGGGTCCAAGGCACATATGTTATGTATCACTTGAGATGGTGAGTCTCAATATCTTTGGTGACATTGAGGCAGAAATCCATTAAAGTGTGTGGATCTGGCACATTTGCATGCTTTTTTTCATATTCCAAAATCCAAGTAACTAAGTTGTCTTCACCCTTTGTTTCAACATGAACAGTGAGGTAAAATGAATTGTACGCCTCCAATATATCTCCGCCAATCACCTTGAATTTAACCAGCTTCTTTTCTTCATCTATTTCTTCAATTATTTCCTTTGCAACTTTCTCTTTCCCATCTGCAAGAACAAAGAAAGTAAATGACTTAGTGCCTATGTTGCTTGAACTCTCCAAACCTGTCTTCAGATATGCGTGCGTCGGATACTTCAAAAGTATTATATTTTTAAAGTTTTCGACACGGGTAAGACAATATTTTTAAAGAGTCCAAGAAACTTAGCTTAATATTACAAGTTCCTTTTCTTAAATGGGAAGGCTGTGTTGAATTTAAATGGATTAAAACAATCTGACTTAATAACTATGGGGAAGCATAGCTCGTTGAGAAAACGATTGGTTTAATGGACGGGTCAGTTAAAGCTAAATAATGGGTCATAACCTAGGTCCTAATCTAACTAACTCAAAGCTACTTTTTTTGTTTATTGTTTATTTACCAAATCAAACTAACCAAAGTTTTATCCTTCATTTAATTGTAATGTCTATCCAACCACAAATCCAAAAGTTTGATCTAGATAAGCATCCAAATTGGCTAAGCTTTCACCAAAATTGGATTATGACACATTGTTTAATTTAGACAAAACATTTACTTCAGTTATTGGAATCATTAACATAGTCGCACAAATATTTAAAGCTTGTTGTAAATCAAAAATTTCTACAGACTTCTTTTCTTCTTAAACGTCATGTCTTAACAAATGATTCAACATAAAATTGAATTGAAAGAAGTAATAAAGAAAAAGCTTAACACTTCTCTTTTGATGGGTCATATGCATTACAAATCTAGACTAATTGAGTCAATATAAGTGTCACAATACATGATTACAATAAAAAGAAAAGTAGGATGTAGACTTACCATGGGTGAAGTTCCAAAAGATAACAGAGCCAACAGTACCCCATTCACCTTCATGAATGTCCACATTTTGTATCTTATCAGGAGACATACTTGAGATATGGTGTGGTCTGTACCTAAATAATTCATGAAACACATCCCCATCAGACTTAATATTTATCTCAGAAACTAACTTCCCAGCTAGGTGATGTTTCTCAATATCCTTTGTAACATTGAGACAGAAATCCATTAATGTGTGTGGATCTGGTACATCAGGATTCAACTTCTCATATTCCAAAATCCAAGTGACCAAATTGTCTTCACCCTTTGTTTCAACATGGACAGTAAGGTAAAATGATTTGTAAGCTTCCAATATATCTCCTCCAATCACTTTGAATTTGACTAACTTCTTTTCTTCATCTATTTCCTCAATGACCTCCTTTGCTACCTTCTCTTTCCCATCTGTTACATATAAGGGAATTAGTGACTGATAAATTGTGTTATTAAATAGCAAAATCTATTGCTAAATTAATTTTATTTAGTGATAATATTTTTTAGTGGTTAGTTTTGAAATACCAAGGAAAGTTTGCATTTTATTTTTCTTGCTTCCAATTTTCCTATTGGTTTATCATTGAAGGGCTGAGAGGTGGATGTAGGGCCGATTTTATGTGTTCAATTGAACACAGATAACAACAAAATATAGTGTATGACAACATACTCATTGTATAGCTATTGAGTAGGAATTTGTTTGAATGAACTTATTTTGAATGGCTTTTTAAGTATAAGTCATTAAGTTAGAAAATTTTAGCTTTTGATTTTTGACTTTTTTTTGTTGTTATTTTTACTTGAAATTAAGTGTTTAAAATATTTATTACGTTTCTCAAATATTACAAACTAGCTTAGAGAACATTTAAAATAAGTCAATTTAAACGGATTCTAAATCTAATTTTGAATAAGTTTCTGTATGTTATGATTAACTCAAATCTTCAACGTGTAAAAAGTACCCTGCGGTCCAAGTGAGTATCGTTTTACCCAAATCAATTTGATTCAAATTAAATAAATATCACTTTAAAATTAAGAAACCATTAATTCATTTCTTCAAGTCAATCCTTTCTCCAATAAATGATCTAAAAGTATGAGGAGAGATATAGGGTAATTTATTCAAATAATCCTTGTGATCATAGGTGGATGTAGTGTTGTGGCATCAGATTCATCTCAATTTATGATCATAAATTTGTGTATATATATTTAGTAAGTTGCAATAACCATAATACTCCCTTCATTTTATTTTATTTGATCTTCCTTCCTAAATATGTTTATTTCAAATTAGTTATTTATTTTTGTAAATCAAGAGTATCTTATTTTTTTTTTCTTATATTATCCTCAATATTAAATAATCAAAGAAAATAGTGATGATAATTAGATTTAGAATTTTAAGACATTATTAATAGGATTAAATTATAAATACATTTTTAGTTTATATTTTCTTAATGGATGCGTCAAGTCAAATAAAATAAAACGGAGAAAATAAATCTGAACACATAACTTAAAAAATATAATACGTTCATGCGTAAGAAGCTTAGTGTTTAAAACTATAAAAATTTAAATTTTGAATTCATCTCTTCTACTTATGATCACCAATAATAAATGAATTTGTTAATAAATGTGTCAAAAATTTTAAACAACATTTATTTTAGATTGTAGAGAGTATCAAAAACGGGAGACTGGCAATATAACCAAGTGCAGATCTAGCCCTTAAGGTATATGTGGGTTCATCCGAGCTCAATATGTTAGTTTATATCTTGTATTTGTTAAATGAATCTTGGACCTCACCAAACTTCAAAAATTAACTCTAATGGGTATTCTTCTTCGGTAATAAAAATTCATAAAATATTTATAAATAAATTATTATGAATCTAGTTATTATTTTACATTACCTCGAGATCATTATGAAATATCATCAACTTCAAAAAATTTAAATTATATTTATCTCCTATAAAAGTGTTACAGAAGAGCGGTGACTTACCATGGGTGAAATTCCAAAATATGACAGAGCCAACAGTACCCCATTCACCTTCATGAATGTCCACATTCTGTATTTTATCAGAACACATACTAAAAATATGGTGTGGTCTATACCTAAAAATCTCATGAAATACATCTCCATCTGACTTGATGTTTATCTCAGAAACCAACTTCCCTTCAAGGCTCATTTTTCCTCTCTCTCAAATGATATGTTACAAAGCTGTATTTTAGTAGTGTGTGTGGTTACATTACATGAGTTTCTCTGCCCTTTTATAGCTGATCAATATGTCTACACTATAAATTTAGTATTTATCTCTTTTTCTACACTATAAATTTAGTATTTATCTCTTTTTCTTCTTAGAATAAAATATATAATAATAAGGATAATTTTAATAACTCAATTAATTGATCTACTTGAACTTTTGCTATATTGATGAGGTTTTAGTTTCTGATCTTGTAATTTCTATCCATAATTTTTTAAAAAATTTAAATAAAAATAATAATAACAATAACAATGAAGAATTTTAGTAGTTAAAACTAATTTACTACTTAAATTTTTATCATGTTGATGAAGATTTGATATATTTGCCAGCTACCTTGTCATTCCCTTGTCTCTACCCCAATTTTATTTTTATTTTTTAAAAATAATAATACATTCTTGATTTAAGTAAAATATATTAATTTAATTAGAGAAAGGAAATATATTAATGACTAAACCAAACATAAAAAATTAATTAGAGAGGAAATATATTAATGAAGAAATAATATAAAAAGCATTTTATGTAGTTTTTCTGTTTTATATTAGTTGGACTTTTTTTCCACACATATTAAGAAATTATAAATAAAAATGTAATTTTATACCCTTAAAAGACTTTTTGCGAACTTTACAAATAAGTGTGAATACTTTTAAAAATAATTAATTGCAAGAATAATAGGGAAAAAAAATTAATGAATACTTTCTTGATTTAGTAAGATAATCAATTACTCTCTTCGTCCATATTTACTTGTCCATTTTTCTATTGGCACAAAAATTAAGAAACAACAAATGATAGGAATAGTTTTTTCATATTATTCTTTTAATATAATATATTTTATGCTTTGAAAAATATATTAATAATTAATCGTATTTAATGTTAAAAGTAAAATGGATAGAAACAGATAAATTATTCATTGATTTTATAAACTGAACAAATATTGTTGAACATTCCAAAAAAAAAAAAATGGAAAAAATAATATAAATATTTATTTTCAATAAAATAATTAATTATTATGAAACGGAGGAAGCATGTGTTTAGTATATTTATAATACTAGTTTAGGTGTACGCGTCTCGCACGTGTACCTCACTTTATTGAGCTCAATAACAAAGATAAATACAATAATTAAATTCAACATCTTTTGGAGAATTTATTTAACTAAACCTAACCTTTACCAAAAAAAATTGTCAAAGCCGATCGACATTCATCTACCACTTGTAAACTGCAACAAAACAATACGATGATAGAGACATCAAAATAATATAATTACACAAAATTTCTCAAAGCCGTCTGACACTCATCTACCATCTGTAAATTATAACAAAATAATATGATAATAGAGATATCAAAATAATACAACTAAACTTAACCTTTACACAAAAAATATTCTCAAAGCAGAGATATAAAAACAATACAATTAACCTTAATCTTTACGTAAAGAAAATCCTCAAAGCTGACCGACATTCATCTACCACCTGTACAATAATCTACAACCTGCAAACTACAACAAAATAATACAATAGTGATCACAAAGCTTCAATTTTTATGAAAATAATTCTTGCGTGAGCGAAAATTTTGACCCTAAAGAATGACTTGAATGAAAATAAAGAAGATATATATATACACACACGTTGAATTCTATTATGTTGACAAAAACAGTGAAAGAGTTAAGGGTTAGAAAATTAAGCATCCACCAATCTATACATGCAACCGAATTAAGTTAGATGAGAATCAATTATATTTTTCCAATAAGTAAATTGATTTCTTTGGTAGTTTAACCTGCATCTCAATATTTATAGAAGTATTTCCTTAATAGAGTCCTATTTTAGGAGTATTTTTCTAATTGATCAGTACAAGAAAAAATATTAATTGAGTATCCTTCCATATATTTTAGGAGTCCTATATATTTTAGGCGTCTATTTAATATAATAAAAATAATTAAATAATAATTCAAAAAAATAGTGAAAAGACAATTTTGTTAAAAAAAAAAAAATTTAATGAAGGATAAAAAATTTAAATCATTTTCTATAAGGTGTTCACATTTATAATTTGTTATAGATATAGATTATAGATATAAATAAAGATTGTAGGTGTTATTACATCAACGTCGTTACAGACACGGCTCTTCGTCTATATCTAGCCCAACTCCCAACTAGTACTATTATATATATTTTGAGCTTATTATTAAAATGGATCATGTATTTCAGTGTTTATTCGAATTGATCTGTATTCCTACAATAACTTAAAAGCTAAGTCATTCCACTTTTTTTTTTTTCCAATTGAGTCGTGATCGTTAGTTGACGAATTAAATTTGATGTGGTGTTGTTATTGTGTGTGAATCGCATATCGGGATTAGAATGTATATACTGATTTTGCAATATTTGAATGATGAAAATCATATTAATAATATATAACAATTCTAAAGGACAAAAATCTTTATAAGAAATTAGAGGAGTGCAAGATTTTCTTTGAGAAATTCCCAAGGTATTACAAAATGAAAAAAAAATGAATAGGTATATCAATATATGTGTGTACATTCATTAAGTTTTAATATCAATGTCCGACAATAGGCTTAGATTTATCTGAAGAGGTCTTACACCCATTGCTAACAGGAGTAATTATTTCTAACATATTAACTAATATATAAAGAATTAATTAGCATACGCATATAGATTTTTGTACAAAATAAGGATAATATTCAAAATTGCAACAATTACATAGGAAACAAGTTGCTAGCAACACTATGAAAGTTTGGAAGAAGGTGGTGGAGCTGGGGTGAGGAGGGGGTGTCATGACCGGCTATTATGTGAAGCAAATGCTTCAGGCCTCCAAGTTTTTGGGGTCTCCATTTTTTACTAATTGTATGTACATGTTATTTATTTATTTTTTAAAAAAAATATAGTGTAAAACCTATAAATAATTACTCCTTTCATTCAAAATACTTGGTATATTTCACTTTTTGAAAGTTAATTTGAATAATTTTTGAAGCTAAATTAGATTAAATTAATTTAACATATAAAAATTAAACATCAGATATTCATAAACTATACGAAAAGCTCTATAATTTGTAATTTTTCAGGTGTATATAGTTTGACAGTTTAAAACGGAGCATGACAAGTACTTTGATATGAAGTAAGTATAATAAAAAAGAAGACTTCTGAACTTGTGAATGGTAGTACCATTGCACTTTCTTTTCTTAGACAATATGAATTACTCTTTTAGATCCTTATTACGTTCTTTGAATATGACTTTTTACGGATCATTTACATTTGATAATTGAAATAAATAAAGTAAATTATGTCTTCTCATTTTTTTCTTTTATCTAAGTAAGCAACGACTTTACATATATACATAGAAGGAGGGGGGGGGGGGACGATAAATTTTATTATTTATTTATTTTTAAATTAAGTCCTCATACTAAAGTTCGACTTTAGGCCACCAAATTTATTGACCCGCCCCTGAGGGTGTTTACTTTTAAGAACCAATATAGATTCATATCTGGGCATTCAACTATTGAAGTCATTCGTTTGTGAGAAGATTGATGGTGAATATCGTTAGTAATGTTTAAATAAAATAATTAATATTTTAGTTTTAATTTTTAAATGAAAGAATACGTCTTTTTATTGAAAGAGTGTGTCTTTTATAAAAGAATGTGTTAAAATTTTTTAACTATATATATACGGTTGAAGCATTGTTTTGCAAAACAATTTTTTCTTTTTCTCAATTTTCTGCAAAAACTTTTTCTTTCCTATAAAAGATTAAATTCTACATTAGGATTTCGATACTATTTGTTTGGTGCAGAAATTTAAAGACTTGTCATATCCACTAAAACTATTTGCATTAAATACCATAGCAATCTCGTAGAGAACAGAAAACAAAGATCATTTTTAAAAAAATATTTTGTGCATTTTTTGAGCTTTCAATCCAGTGCTTTGTATTCATTTTCTCCATCAATCTAAAAACGATATTTGATTTCTGATTCGGGGGTTTGAGGGCATTCAAAATTTTGTTCCGTCAAAGTTTTGATTTTTGGTTGCTGAGTTTCTCGACAGAACACAGTTATTTTGTATCTTTTATGAAAATTGTTTAGTCTTCGAGTTGGATTGTTTTGGGGTTTGTTCAGTCGTTGGGTGTATTTGATTGGTGGATTATTTACTTTTCCTTCTCCCGCGACTAGCATAGAGTTGTATGTTTGATTGGAGTATTTCAATAGTCTGGACGGATTAAAAACGGAAATTTTTCATAAGTAGCAAACTTATAACTATAATTAGAATTTTTATAATAATTGTTTCATAATTACGAAAAATAGTAAGTTTTATTTTATATTTTATAAAGTGTTTCTACTAAAATACATAAACAACAAGATTTACTATCATTCTTTTACTCAAATCAATTGAGTTAAATAAAGAAGCACTAAATTCTTTTTTCATAAATTACTGCAGTAGATTCATTTTCTTTAAATTACTCTTATTTCAATTAGTAGATCCTTTTCCAAATCAAACTCAAATATGAAACATTATTATCTTCATGATCTTCAAAAATTCAAAATAAAGCATCATTACTGTTTTTTTCTCTTTTCACTTTCTGACATCTCTACCTGTTTTTCATCTTTTTTTTATTGTTTACTTTTTTTCTTTTTATTTTTTTTCTTTGCACTTTATTTTCTCTCTTTTATTTCTCTTGTTTTTTTTCCTTTTCGTTTTTTCTTTATTTTTTTCTTTTTCGCTTTTTTTTTCTTTTCTCATATTTTTTTTCTTTTCCAATTTTCATTTTCTTCTTCTTTTTTTATTTTTTTTGCTTTTATTTTTACACTTTTATTTCTAACTTCTATTTGTCTTTCTTTTCCCCCCTTTTTTCACTTTTTTTATTTTTTTTGTCTTTTTCTTTTTCTTTTTAATTTTTTACTCTTCTATCTCTATCTTTTATTTCTAAAAGACAAATATCTATATCACATATACATATTCAAAAAATATACAAAATAAATTGACATACAGATCTGCATATGTATCTACAGTACAAAACATACATACATATATATATATATATATATATATATCTGCATATGTATTTACAAAAATACATATCTAACTCATATGTATATATAAGCATATAGGACACAAAATCTCTATAACAAAAATGACAACTATACACATATACATATAGGTAATAAAAATAGACGATACATATTTTAAACAGTAAAAAAATAAAATATGTTACCCTCTAAAATGACATAGAACAATTCAAAGACAAATTCAGCACTATACAAAAATAAATATGAATATGCATTTGTATATACAAAAAGGACAACTAAATACGTATACATATAGGTAATCAAAAGATACATGATACATATCTTAAACAGTAAAAAATACAAATAAGTACATATGTTACCCTCTAAAATGACATAGAACAGTTCAAAGACAAACTCAACACCGTACAAAATACATATAGATTTGTCTATATATTTCAGAATACATACCTGATCCATATGTATATTCGTGTTTTATATGAGTCACCTTTGTATTTCGCAAATATATATGAAGATATATAGTATGGTTATGTTTGTACTATTTAATATGAATATGATATGTATTTCGTAAATACATATCAACGATATGTTTGTATTTTTTATATAGTAATATACATATGGATCAAGCATGTATTCTGTAAATACATATTCAGAGTTATATGTATTTGTTTATAATGTAATATATATTATGTAAAAGAAAACATATGCATACTATGTATTTTATATTATATTATATTTTTGTGAAAAGTACATGTAATATAGATCTATGTCATTATTTTGTTCTATAGGTGTTGCGTGATCATATATTCATCGCAAGAGTACTTTCAAGGCTTGCACCACATATAGAATGTCACACAGTCAATGATATTGAAGACCGTATTAAGGCGATGTTATCAAAGGAGCAGTACACGACTTTTTGTCATAAGAATATTTGTGGTGTCTACATGAACAAGAAGAAATGTGTAGTTCAAGCGCAATTAGATAGATGTATTATGTCACAAATGTATTATAAATTTTTTGGGGGCATGTACATATATTTGTATTTTGGATATATAAATGCATATCTATATGTATTTTTGTATGGTGTTGGATTTGTCTTTGAACTATTCTATGTCATTTTAGATGGTAATATATGTATTTATTTATATTTTTTACTGTTTAAGATATGTATCATGCATTTTTTGATTACCTATATGTACATGTATATAATTGTCCTTTTTGTTATAGAGATTTGTGTCATATATGTTTATATATATACATATGGGTGAGATATGCATTTCGGTAAATACATATGCATATGTTTTATACTGTAAATACATATCCAGATCTGTATGGCTATGTATTTTGTATAGTTTTTGAATTGTGTATGTGATATACATATTTGTCTTTTCAAAATAAAAGTTAGATATGGAAGAGTAAGAAAACGAAAAAAGTAAAAATAGAAAAAGAAAATAACAAAAAAAGAAGAAAGAGAAATAGAAGCTAGAAATAGAAGTGTAAAAATAAAAGAAAAAAAAGAAACAAAAAATAGAAAAAAGAAGAAGAAAACGAAAATAGAAAAAGAAAAAAAGATATGAGAAAGAAAAAAAAAGAAAAAAAAAAGAAAAAAATGAAAAAGGGAAAAAGGAGAAATAGAAGAGAGAAAATAAAGTGGAAAGAAAAAAAATTAAAATAAAAAAATAAAATAAAAAAAAAGATGAAAAAAACTAACAAGAAAAAAAGTTAGAGATATAAGAGAGTGAACGAGAGAGAAAAACAGTAATCATGTTTTATTTCAAAATTTTGAAGAACATAAAGATAATATCTTCAAATATGAGAAAAAAAGAAGAAGAAGAAAATGAAAAAGAAAAAAAAAGAGAAATATAAGAGAGAAAAGAAAGTGGAAAGAAAAAAAAAAGAAATTAAAATAAAAAAATAAAATAATAAAAAAATAAGATAAAAAAAAGGGTAGAAGATACGACTATATTAGAGGGAAGTGAAATAGTGAAGTGAAACTAGAAAAAGGTAAAATAGTGGGAGTAAAACACGTTCTTGTCTAGTTAATGAGCAAAATAATGCTACTCTTGTTATAAACTGTAATTTTACAAAAGTGTTGCTATTTATTGTAATTATAGTTTAAATATGCTACTTTCTGTAATTTTTCCTTAAAAAAGAAGAAATTATTAAACTTTTTTGTTCTTTTTTGGATTCCAACACATCAACATCTTTTGGTTTCTTTTCGATCTGACTCGCTGGAAAGAATAGAAGTTTGTTTTTGTCTTGGGTGTTAGACAGGAAGAAAGAATATGGGAGTTGTTAATTGGCTTATGCCAATTTGATTGTCATCTACTTTCTCCATTTTGTTTCACTAGTTTACTGGTTTCAAAGTATTGATTTGATAATTATATTTTTCATCATGAATCTCGACACAATCAAATTTATGAATCAAGATTTTATCCGATTTGATCGTTTTGATGGAGAAAATTTCACAAGATGAAGGAACAAATTGAAGTTTGTATTGACTGCTTTGAAGAATTTTTATGTGCTTGATTCAAATTTGACTCCGATTCCTCCACCGAAAGGCGATGATTCCTAGGAACTCAAGATAGAAAGAAAGATACAATCATGTGTAGAGGTCACATTCTCAATACACTTTCATATCTTCTTTATGATCTCTACACGGTTGAAGTTTCAACAAATAAAATTTGAAATGCATTGAAATCCAAATACAAAGTCGAGGAAGAAGGTACCAAAAAAACATTTGTTTCTAAGTATTTTGAGTTCAAGTTTAGTGATGATAAGCCTATTTTGACACAAGTACGTGAACTACAGGTTATAGTAAATCAATTGAGGATTGCTGGAATTGAATTTCCTGAAATTTTTCAAGTTGGCACAGTTATAAAAAATTGTCAATATCTTGAAAGAGTTATAAAACGAAGATTCAATCTAAGAGGAATCGAGGGAGAGAGATAAGAATGAAAATTCTTATTAATGCAATATTAAGGCCAATGCTTTGGATAAGTCCTCAAATAAATCTAGCAATGATAAATAAAGTAAAGGAGATTTTCTTGAAAGGATAAAAAAAAATTCAAGAAGTCCAAGCGAAAAGGTTGTTTTATGTTGAAAAATCTGGCCATTATGCTAGAGAATGCAGATTTAGAAAGACCCAAAAATCAAAAGTGAATTCAATAATAAAAAAAAAAAGATGAAGAGATCATTGCTATTGTGAGCGAGCTCTATGCTATAAATATAACGATTTAAAAATTTGATGAAATATGTGAAATTTGTGATTTTATGTGATTTGTCTATTATACCCCTTTTCGTAGTTGTGTTATGACATTTATGGGTGTGGGGGAGATTGATACAATTTTTTATTCATTTTGGTATCATTTATACGATATTGTGATTTTTGATGGCTTCGAGAGCCTTATTTTGGACTAATGCGGATATCCTTTAATCCGTGCAATGGATGGCTGAACGGATTGCACGAGAAGCTCCATAATATCGATTTTAGGCTAGGTAAATCTTTGGTTTGGGTCCCGATGCATCTGAGCTCATTTCGACCTATTGGTTGGAAAGTTGAAAAATTAAAAATATGGGTGTGGGACCTACATATGATCCAAACGATTTTGGATGGAAAATTCGACTTCACCGGTAGATCCAAAATGTCAATTTTAGGGTGATCATATATTTGGTGTGATTTTATGATATTTAAATCTCATTTAGATCCTTGATTTGAAAAATTGTGATTTCGGATTTTGAAGGTCAACTTTATGAAAATGACATTTTTTTTAAATGCAACTTCGCCAACTTGCCCGGAACGTCGAATTTAGTATGGTTGCATTATTCGTTTATTTATATCAGACTCCGAATGAATTTCGAGCACCCCATCGAATTCTGGGTTGGACTTTAGAAAAAACCTGCACCAGTCTTTTAAAAAAAAAGTAGTTTTTTATGGTTCAATTTGTCCATTATTTCACCTTGCCTCTTGAAAGTTAAACCCTAAAATAGTGTGGGAACTTAAAAGTGAAGCTTGTGAAGCTAGATTAACATCTATTTATTGATTCTATTGCGGATTTAAGGTAAAAATTCACCATTTTCTTAGTAATTTCTTGATTAATTTTTTTAAACTCCAAAAATCTTAGAGCTTGATTTTAAACTCTAATTTCATTCCTTTACACTTGAATAACATTTTTATATTATAATTACTAGTTTTTCATCACTTTAACCTTCAAAACAATTCTGATTCTTGATTTTAACCCGAATTTCAAAGATTTTACCCGGTAAAGCTTAAAAATGGTTTTTCTTCGATTTGAACCTTATTTTTGACTTGATTTGACTTGGGTATTCAGATGTTGGTTCCTAAAAATATGAGAAGCACAGTTTTGAAGTAAAGTTACTGTTTTCTCTTCTTTTTTGAAAACCCATTTCGGGGGTCCGTTTTGACCTCGAACCAAAGTAGTCAATATAGATGTCGTTGGTTTTATTTTGACGTGTAGATTTTATATTTGATGTTTTTAGAGAAGTTAGAGATCATTCATGAAAAGTAAGATCGTGAATTCAAAGTGTAGCGGACCGATTTTGACTTTTGAGGTAGGTTATGGCTTAACTCTTTCAGAATGGATGGGTAGTAAATGATAGTACAAAATATATGTTAAGGGTGAGAACTAATCATGAAAAATGACTATTTATGTGTTGTGCCCGTGTGAGGGCCTATATGTGATGTAATTGTCGAAATTGAGTTATTATGTGATATGTGTGATCGTGTGGGGTCCTATATGGTATTGATAGCCTTGAATACATGTGAATAATTGTATTGTGTTGTTAAGATGCTTAATACGGTACCATTGGTGTATTTTGATTATATTCATACTTTATTGGCATATGAAACATGTGAAAATTAATGAATGAAACAAAAATAATGAGTGGATATTGGCTCACGTGGTTGTGAAAATGTATCATTATGATTGATTGTGAAAATATATCATTGTGATTGGTTGTGGAAATATATCATTGTGATTAGTTATGAGCATTACATCCTCATATCATACTCATTCATGAAAAATTGGTGCCACCGTGACAACATCTGAGAATTACTGATAACACCTTTTATAAATCCCTCCCTGAAGGAATTATTGAGGAGGAGATATTGTAACACTCTATGATCTTGTATATGCATGTTCCCCCTTGTTCTACTTATATGTGATATAATGCATACTTGTGTTCTATCTTGTTGTGATATTCCAATATATGTGATATATTAGAACTGTTAGTGCAAGTGGTGTGGGATAACGTTGTGGGGCATTTTTTGATTGCAAGTGACGTACCCTTAGTGTATATTTTGTATACTTTATACTACTTTTCTTGGTTGTCCTATGATACCTACTGAGTACAAGAGGATCGTACTCCTGCCTACTTTGCCCTTTCGGTGCAGGTCCTAGCTCAAGTGCACCTTAGCTTGCTTGACTCAGGCGATTGTTGGAGCTTCCAAGGTGGTGGTTGGACATTCATGCGTCCGGAGTTCACCTCTATCTTTTTATAGTATTTATGTCATTATTAGTATTTGGAGACAAATATTATTCCTTTGTGGTTATTTTTTTGATGTATTTGACTCCTGGATTATATTAGTAGTTCTTACACTATTGATACCTGGTTTTAGGCATGATTGGTGTTTTCGATAAGTTTTTTCTGCATTTTTATGATTACTTGTATGGTTGGACTTTATTCTAGAAGTCTTACTTTAGGGTATTTGTGTTTTTTCTTCTTTTTGTATCAGTTTGGGTGATAGACTTACTTGTCAAGGCACGTTGCGATAAGTGTCATCATGACTCTTATTTTTGGGTCATGAAAAATTGGTATCAGAGCAGCCAGGTTTTATTGGTCTCTGATGAGTAGTGATTTTACCACTCATTTGCACTCGATAATTGTGCACACTACTATGATTTGAAGAGTGAGACAAAGTTGTGATTAAATGCACTAATTTCCACATTTTGCTGGCATACAATCTAGGAGGATGAAAGATGTGGAATTGAGCTGAAATGGACCAAAGAAGGGAACGAAGTGTAGCTGAAAGACCGGGAGCAATCACAAGCCTCAGTTACCGCGATCGCGATCTGTGGGCCGCAATCGTGGTCCGTCAAGCAGGTCAAAAGTCCACAAATTCAGAGTCCTCATTGTGATCGCGATAGTCACGATCGCAGATAATCTTCTGCGATTACAGCTAAGCGGGAATTTTCCCCTGGGCAGTTTTATCATTTCACCTTGCCGAATCCAAATCCCTATATAGGCTAAAACCCTTTCTTCTTTGGGCATTCTAGAGACTAGCAACACTTTGAATTTGAAATTAAAACCTAAATTGGGCAAGAAATGTAAATTTGATTTGGAGATTTGGATTTTGGTAAATGTGAAGAATGGATGCCTTGAACATTCTTTTTGGTATATGTTTCTTTCTTTTCTTCAGGAGTATCTAAATAACTTATATACTAGTTAGTTGATAATGGGTTCTACTATTGCTTGACTAAATTAGTTGGGATTTATGGGTGAAAGCCTCAAATACTCAAAATGTATTTGTGGGTGAAACCACAAACTCTTGAAAGCTCAAACCATCCTTGAAAAAGAGGTTTGGATGAACTTTTGAAACCCTTATCATCCTTGAAAGAGATATGTGGTAACTAAGGAAATAATAGATAATTAATGGATTTAGTTTACCAATTCTCACTATCTTAGACATAAGAGTGAGTATGGAGTTTACTACACCTTGGGTATCATCCTAGAAATAGGGATACCCAATTGAGGTACTAGGTGAATATAATGAACACACTTGTTAGGTATCGGAAAGGTTCAATAGTGGAATTCTTGAGGTTTTGTTGACAATCTAGCCTCAAGGACCATAGACCTAGCCTACCATATTGTTAACAACTAGAATGTACACCAAATCTACACTTACACATACCTAATTTGCCCTTAGCTAGACATAATCCCAAGATTCTCTTTATATCAAAATTAAAGTATAATTATTGTGTAGTTCATGAAATTGAGTGGCTATTGACACACATACTCCCCAAACCTAAACCCTCATTTTAGATCATGTTTTTTACTTTATTTTGTACTTCGGGTGATTTCTTAGTAAGTGTTAAGACCCATAAGACTAGAATTCTCCTTTTCACTACTTGTGGATTCGACCTCAACAAGAGTTAAGATATTGACAACAACCATCCTATACTACTTCATGTGGTACGGGTGAGCGTTATAAAAATGGCGTCATCGCCGGGGAGTGAAATTTAGTCTTCACTTATGCAGTATTGATTCTTACTTGAGAAATACCCGTAGTGGTGTATATTTATTTTGGTTTTTGTTTTTGATTCCTTATAGGTTATCTTCATAGCATAAATAGAACCATGAGTGACAATGTTAGTCAAGCCGGGTCTTTCGATGGCCTTCTTGAAGATGAGGGGCAACTCAATGACGTTAGTTGTTCAAGTGCCATTTCTATCCCTTCTATTCATGGTAACAGTGTCTTTCATGTCACAAGCGTCATGTTGCACATGTTGAAGGACTTTTGGGGGGAAAGCTTATGAGGACCCCAACCTTCATTTGAAGAATTTTGTAGAGGTGTGTGCACCCTTTGATATTGCACACATAACCCAAGAGTCCATTCGGATTCATCTCTTCCCATTTTCTCTAATGGGAGAGGCAGTATTATGGCTTCGATCTCTTTCGGCCAGGTCTATCACTTCATGGGATGAACTCACCACTTCCTTCCTTGACCAATATTTCCTACCATCCAAAATGCTCAAATTGAGGGATGAGATCATCAACTTAGGTAATTGAATAGAGAGCCTTTGTATTAGGGTTGTTTAAAACCGAACTGTATCCAATAAGCCATCCACAAAATTGACTAATTTGTATTGGCTTATCGGATAAACGGTTGGTGAACGGATTGAATTTTTAATTAACGGCTTATTGGAGTGGGGGTGAATTACACAATTTTCTTATTGGATAAACCGTTAACCCATTAATAATTACCAAATATACTTATATTTTTTTTACCTAAATATATAAAATACATATTAATTTATATTATTATAAAATATAAATTCAAACCTAAAGGATCTATATTCTAACCTAAAGGCCCATTCCTAAATCCTAATTAACCCTTATATAATATAAAAAATTAAATGTAAAGTAAAGCAAAGAAGCAGTACATACAACAGTCACCAAAACCCAAACGGTTTGCCGACTTTAAAACTCAAAAGCTCTACCGAGTGCCTAGTTTAAGCTTTAAAAATATTTTCAAAGCAATTAAGTAAAGGATTTGCCACCAAGTTTCTTTGCTTTGGTTTTTTCAATTCAACTGTAATATACTTTTGCTGAGAAGTATAATTTAAGTAAGTTTTCAATGCTTTTTTTGTAATTATTGATTCTTCATCTTCTTCTCTTTCATCGCATCTTTGTCTAATTATCTTTTTTTTTTCTGGCGAGTTGTGGATTTTTTATTTTCTTCCCCACTTTCTTTTTTGTTTTGCTTCAATTTTTTATTTTGATGTTACTGGTGATGTGCATGTACTTGAATATGTAAGTATAATTTATTGCATGTATTTTTGTTAGCCTAATTTTCCTGAATTTATTTCTTTATTTTGGTTCAATTGTACATGGTATGTGTTTTCTTAATCTTCACTCTATTTTCAATCTAAAAAGGAAATAGTAACAATAATTTATAGGGTATTTTGGTTCGATTTGTATAGAGTATGTGTTTTCTTAATCTTCATCTGTTTTCATTTCATCTTTGTTTTGCTTCAATTTTTGATTTTGATGTTAATGGTGATGTGCATGTACTTGGATATGTAAGTATAATTTACTACATGTATTCTTTTAGCCTAATTTTTCTGAATTTATTCATTCATTTAGGTTCAATTGTACAAGGTATGTATTTTCTTAATCTTTATTCTATTTTCAATATATGCGAGCAATAAATAATTGACTCAATTCTTTGTTTATATTCAAGTTTCATGTGAGAAATTGTTAGCCTAATTTTTTTATGGGTCACTAATTCTTCGGATAATTGCTCTTGCATTATGTGTTAATTTTTATGTTCTTTGTTCTGATACTGATAATCTTTTGAATTGATTTAGTTTTATCACAGTAACTCATAATCAACTCATAGCATGGTTGAAGATATACAAGCTGATAAGGTGATGGGTGAAAGTAGAGATTCAAATCAAGCAACTCAATCTGAAACAATTGAAACTCAGTCGACTATTGCTAAAAGGAGGGAAAAAATGTCTAATGCGTGGAATCATTTTACAGAAATTGTTAGTTCTGAAGGTACAAAAGCAAAATGTGTCCATTGCTCCCATGAATATTCTTTTAAGTCAAGATATAGTACGTCCACTCTTCTTGGTCATCTATTGACGCGTCCTAAGCGTCCTACTAGTGTAGATAAAAAATAATCAAATTTAGCTTTTGAAGCTATTCCCGGAGATAGTCAAGGTGATATAGCTGTTGTGCCGTGGAAATTTGACCAATAAGAGTGTAGGAAGGCTTTATGTCGTATGGTGATAATTGATGAGATTCCTTTTAACTTTGTTGAAAAAGAAGGTTTTCGGGCGTTTATGAAAGTGACACAACCTAATTTTTGGTTCCCTTCCCGTAGTACTGTTACTAGGAATTGTTTTAATCTTTATAATGAAGAAAAACAAAAGCTGAAGAGGTATTTTATGAAAACCAAACAGAGAATTTGTATAACCACCGACACTTGGACTTCCATACAAAGAATCAATTAAATGTGTACAACTGCCCATTGGATTGACAGTGAATGGAATATACGTAAGGAAATTCTTAATTTTTGTCCTATTATTAGCCATAAAGGTGAAGATATGAAAAATGGTATTGGTAGGTGCTTACGTGAGTGGGGAATAAATAAATTATTCACTATCACTGTAGATAATGTGAGCTCAAATAATGTAATGTAAAAGAGCTATCTAAGCATTTGACAAAGATAGAAACTAATTGGATGAATGGTGATCACCTCCATGTGAGGTGTATGGCACATATTATTAACCTTTTTATCTAGGATAGTTTGAAAGAAAGTTTTATGTCTATTGAATGTGTTAAACATGCAGTGAGATATGTTAGGCAATCTCCTGCAAGGTTGAAAAGGTTTCAAGAAATCTGTGATGATGAACAACCCAGTTGCAAAAAATCTTTCTTCTTAGATATTCCAACTAGATGGAACTCCACCTACCTAATGTTGAGTAAGGCTATTGAATTTGAGAATGCATTTACAAATTATGCTTCTCGTGAAATTGGCCTAAGACATTATCTTGAGAATTTTTATATTGAAGTTGGAGTAACTTCTGGTGATCTTTTGAGTAGTGATTGGGTGCAGGTGAAAAGAATTACAAAATTTCTTAAAATTTTTTATTTTGTCACTTTGAAAATATCTAGATCACTTTACGTTACATCTAATATTCATTTTCTTGAAATTTGTGTTGTTGCTGTTTATTTGAATCAATTGATTGCAAGTGAAGATACTGATTTAAGTAATATGACGAGGAAGATGAAAGAAAAATTTGACAAGTATTGGGGTGATCCAATAAAAATGAACAAGATAATTTTTATTTCATGTGTTTTAGATCCTCGTTACAAGCTTGATTCAGTTGGCTATGCACTTATAAAGATGTTTGGAGAAAATCAAGGTCTATCTTTGAAAGAAGCAGTAAAGAAATACACGATTTCATTATTTAATTAATATGTAAAATCCAGTTCAAAAGGACTAGTGGTTGTTGTTTCTTCACCTTGCTCTTTATTGGAAACTTCTACTTCGGTTCTTTCTGGCAGTCAAGTAAGTGCTAAAGGTACAGTTCCTTTAGATTCACTCATGCAAGATCTAAAGAAATATAAAGCTGTGAATGGAGGTGTAGATTCTAGAACAGAGTTAGATAAATATTTTGGAGAAGAAATTGAAGATGATACTAAAGAATTTAACATTCTGCTCTGGTGGAAAATGAATGCAATAACATTTCCTGCTCTTTCTAAGATGGCTTGTGATGTATTAGCTGTTCCTGTTTCAAGTGTTGCATTTGAATCTGCGTTTAGTACATGAGGATGTCTTCTTGATTCATTTAAGAGTTCATTGACTCCTAAATTGGTGTAAGTTTTAGTGTGTCTTCAAGATTGGCTTCGAAGTGAACAATTAAAACAACCTGTTAGTGTTGAGGAAGATCTTGATAATCTCGAACAAATTGAAAAAGGTAATAATATTATCTTTATATGTGTTGCTGTTATAAATGATTTTTATTTATTAGTTGACTTATTATACTGATCTTCTCTTCTGATTTAGTCAGTGTAGGAAAAGATCCTACTGTAATTAACATATAGTACATCTATTCAAACCTACAAGATGACTTTCACAAGGTTAGTAATAGTATAAAAAAGATAAAAGTCGTTATATTAAGTTTCTTTACGAGTTGATATTCTGTTGTGTTGTAAGATTACTGATAATGACAGCAGTTTGTATTGTACTTGATCTCTGGTTTTTTTTGGACGACTCTAGTATACTTAGTCCCTTGTAGGTTCTTTTACATAAAAAGTTATTCATATGCATCAAGTGTCACGCTACTTTTAAATCATGTATCAGCTACTTGAGTCTTGATTATTAAATAATATTTGGTTTACATTGTCAATGATAGAATCAAGGTTGCTACATCTTTCAAGTAGGATTTATGGATATGTTGGTTGCTACATCTTTCAGTGGACAGAATTATGGCTGCTACATCTTTCAGTGTGCAAAAGCAATTGTGTAACTACATGTTATATCTGTGTAAAAGTTATTCTTATGGCTGCTACATCTTTCAAAGTTGAGACTTGAGATTGTTCAATTCAAGGGAAAAGAGCATTTTGATGAGTATATCGAGCAAAAACTGTTGAAACTTAGTATTTTGTTTTGTTTTTTAGATAAATATTGAGATTCTTAATTTCTTAGTTAGATGAAATAGTTTTAATGATGTTATGGTTTTTTTCCTGAATGGAAACTTGGAAAGAGTTGGTTTTGAGACGTGAGAGACAAGCACTAGTTTTTACTAAAAACCTATAGTGTAGCCTGTATGTGTTTCTTCCCTATGGTTTAAATAACTCTTAACGTGCAAAGATTCTATCCATCTGTAAATATCAACATCTTTCTCTGTTTATTTGATGCAACACAGTTAATTCCCTTCGTTCATCCAATTGTGTATATCCCTATAGTAGAAAAAAGAAAATTCATACCTTTAATTTAATGATAGAGAGCACTATTTCTCAGATAATCGATAGTGCATGTAGCAGGATTGTCCGTTGTTTTCATAGTTAATGTTATTGGTCTCATTTGGAGTTCTGAATCTATTTAGGCATTTGTAATGCTCCGAATCTGGTACCCGGAATGCTACACTGTACGCATGACCCCAAAGGACCACAAGCTAACCCATGACTGATATCTGTATCTGTATACTGTATAATGCGGAAACATGACCTGAAAGGACATAAGGTTCAAAACTGTAACATAGGATCTAATAAATCATAACATATGGATGAGGTATGAAATACCCAAAACAACTGAAATAACTAACTGAACATGATAGTCTGAAAAGCCTCTAACTGACTGAACAGTCTGAATAAGGAGTTGATGGGACATGTCCCCAACTAACTCCAACTAATAAATAAATTAATGAGATAATAAAGTAATGATCATGTCCTTGAAAGATGAGGACTCACTTCTAGCCCTAACTGTTGAGACTGGAATCTACTAATACTCTGGAGCTCGTGTCTCTGAACTTATGGTATAAGACACCATAGCGCAAATGCATCAGTACTTTGAATGTACTGGTATGGATGTGAGGTAGGCTGAATGAATGGGGTTCATATGCATGAACAATACTGGCTAACTGGCTAATATGAACGTGAGACTACATGCATGCATATATAGTAACTATATCTGAAATCATGATAACATGAGTTTACTGATAACTAACATGACTAATGACTGAGTTCTGATAACTAATAAAATGTGTGACTATATCTGACAGTCCTGAATCTGATGAAACTAGCTGAGTTCCATACTATATCTAAGTTGACTGTATCTGACAGTCCTGAATTCTGTAACATAAAACTGTGGGAAGTAGCGACATGTCCTAAATGACGCATTATAGCTGAATTAGGGTCCAATCTGTACCCTGATTGGAAGGGTGTTAATACCGTGCCACTGGTAAGGACAATATGTGAGTGACCCTCGAATAGCATGTTACTTTAATGAGAATGGTGGGAACCCTCAACTAGCAGGTTAAGCCACCTCATCTTACCCTCAACTAGCAGGTATGATGTCTCAACCTACGCTGGCTACGTAGTTCTGGAACGTAAAGATTGCTTCTAAGAATCACACCCTCTACTGGCAGGTGAGTTCCCATCCTTGAGTTCACTCAGTACTAATTTCTACTCCCATCTGAATAGACACTGAACATGATTAACTGATCTGAACATGGAATGAGTTTACTGAATTCTGTTATCTGACAGAATACTACTGATATCTGACAACTGACTGAGTTCGTGAGATTACTGAGGTTACTAAATTACTGAGCTTTCCTGAGTCACATGACTCACTGAGTTCTGTAGATCATGGCTTGACTGAGGATATCGTGAAAACATGACACTGGCTTTAGGTATACAGCTGAATTTTTGGGTACAAGTACCCCCAGGACTTGATGGAAAGAAACTGACAAAGCATGACTTTCTTGAATACATGACCAACATCGCGATCCATAATTTATTTATTGAGGCAATTCATCAAACATGTGATATGCATAAGCTTGTACATAAATGGGAATTTCATAAGATCATACTAATTGGGCATTTTTTCCTTCACATAGGCATTTAATCAAACATATGGTAGGCATAGTATATGTAGACAACATTATATAACAAATAAACATCATGATTCAACTCTAATTTCATTATCCAAGGGTTTAATCATAGGTCCACATGAATCTACCTTTATACTAATCAATTCCACATGAAATTGATCACCCAACATGGATTAGAATTCAATTGGTAATTATCAACATGAACAAAAGCAACCCAACATGAAATTCATAAATAAATCCATACAATTGAACTTTGAAAAGAGATTCTTGGGCTTTATGGACGAAAGGAGTCCATGAATGAACACTATGCATACCTAGGTTGAGTTTCTTGAAGTTCTTGAACTTGAAGAATTTGAATCTCTTAGTTCTTGAAAAAGATTTGGATTTTGTTCTTTGGGATTAATCTTAGAGAGAAAACCTTAATTTTGTTGTAGTAGATGGATAATAAATTTCTGAGCTTTGATCGGATATAACTAGGTATATAAACGGGTGGTAAAAGACCAAAAATCCCCTTCAAAAATGGCTTTAAAATAACTGAACGGAATATGCGACAGTGGGTGCGATGGTCCATCGCTGGGTCGATGGTCCGTCGAACTGACCGTTGCACTGAGACCAGAATTGAAACTTACTGCCTTGGTGCGACGGTGGGGTGCGATGGTCCGTCGCTGGGTCAACGGTCCATCGGTATTGACCTTCGCTTCTAGGCATAATAAGGCCTCATTGTTTCCTTTGCAACGGTCCGCCGCTAGTCCGATGGTCCGTCGGCCTCACCGTCGCACCTGGGCAATTTTACTACTTTCTATATTTTGGTCATAACTTTCTCTTCTAATGTCGGATTTTGATGAAATTGGTATCGATTGAAATCTTATTCAATTTCTCACGTGAAAAAAATTCAAAATCTTAAAAATACCATATGTACAAAAGTGGATTCATCTTTCAAAAAAAGTTTCTAACATTCTTGGGACAATTTCAAGCTAGGAAAAAGTACAGGGTATTACAACATTTGTCTTGTAGTATACATACAATTTGTAAGAAAAGGTGATGCTTTAAAAGGAATGAAATTGACAAAGTATATTTGGTGTGGTCATGATCCTACAGCTATAGTTGTCATGACTGAGGTAATAGACATGGTCTTTTTATTGGCCTTCTAAGCTACTTGTACGTGGTGTTATTAGTGATGCATAATTTGGATTTCAATCTGTAGGATAGCTGGTTATCGTGGGTGCATCATTGGTCGCAGTGAATGTCACAACAGGAAATCCAATTTATAATCTCATTGGTTCTATTGTTGTGGGCAACCTTCTCGGAATGGTATAAGCCTATACACTTGTTGACATTTATTATTTGTGATTTCTTTATTTTAATGTATAGTTAAAACTCTGGCACATCAAATGGAGTATGAATTGCAGGTTGCTGTATTTTTAATTCAGAGGAACCAACATGCTTTAACTAGAAGAGCAATTAACGACAGAATTGAAAAAAATTGTGAAGTTCTTGAAAAATGATCCAGTATGTTCTTTCTGGACCACCTTTTTTTGTAATCTGGTTGATTAATTAACTATACTATCAGAAATATTCTTTCCACTATAGGTTGTTGATTTTGTTTATGATTGAAAAAGTGAGGTGATTGGACTTGGCTTCTTTAGATTTAAGGATGAGATAGGTGATTGGATCTGTTGCTACCTTTTTTAGTTAAAATTTATTGGTATTTCGTGAAGTATTCCTATTAGAAATTTAGTGATGGTGTTGTTTATTGGAATTTATCCTCTTTTAATAATGGTCGTGTTTGGGCGAACTTGCACACACTTCGACTATTCCACGGATATCTGCTACTAACCCACCAATATAGGTACTGGGTAACTTTGCCCAGGAGTAGGCTGATGGAAAGAGATCACCTAGCATTTTTTCTTTGTCAGGATTTGACCTTTGGTCTCCAAGGTTTTTCCGCTACTGAGCCATATCCTTTGGTGCTCCTATTGAAAATTTTCTTAAGGGCAAGTCATCCATAAGATAGAGAATATAAAATTGCATTAAAGCTTTGAGAGTTTGGTTTATTATTTCCGGAAGGGTCTACTGCGTGAGCAGTTAAAAACCATTTTAATTCTGTTCAACCTTCTCTTAAACAGAGGAATGAACGTCAAGCCTTAACTAATATATATGAATCGGTTGCATTGTTGTAGATTTTGTTGGTATACTAAGAGCCTCATGATGTACCCTTACAAATATCCATTAATCCGTTTTGTTTAAAACTCCAAGTTTGTTATCTCAAAATGTGTGGGTGGATTCCTATATCCTGATTTTAACTTGCTTTCTATAGTCATCCTCAAATGGTGAATTGAGATATGTGTCTGGTGTTGGCATCACATTATGGATATGGCTGAGAAGGAGAATACACAAGGGAGGTGTCCAGCATGTCGCACTCCTTATAACAAGGAAAAGATTGTTGGCATGGCAGCAAATTGTGATAAGGTAGTGGCTGAGATGAACACTGAGAAAAGGTTGTCTTCGCAAGGGAAAAAGTAAAGCAGCACATTCTAGGAAGTAATTTAGCACTGAGATGAGCACTGAGGAAAGGTTATCTTCTCTACTTCACCTGAGGTGAGGTAGTGGTATGGACTGCTTACACTCTACCCTCCACAGACCCCACTAGGTGGGAATACACTGGGTATGTTGTTGTTGTTGTTTACTCTTTCTAGTGCTAGGATTTGATTTGTATTTTTTGAAGCTCACTGTTGGATTTGAGTTCTATAGAGATGACCACTGAAATTGCTTGATTGCTATCCTGTTGGTAGAAGTAATTTTTAGTACAACATTTATTTATAATGATCGAGGATCAAGGCTGCAGTGGATAATGTGGTTAAGAAAGCATTGGGTGAAACTTTATTTATGAAAGTTTTTGCTAGAACCGTTGTGCAATTCATGAAAAAATAGTTCAAATTCCAATCCTATATAGGGTGCCACAGACTCTTAATTTGCTGTAATGTATGTCACTTTTGTTTCAAGAATGTCATAATGTGAAGAGAAATTGATGTACTACAATTTTGACAGTTCTCTTTGAAACATATACTACATAAATTGAAAATTTTGTTATGATTTAGATTGCCAACTATTCTGTTTTGTTTAGTATTTTTTGTAAGGTTTTTTCATTCGAGTAGAAATTACGGATGTCCGATAAACCACCTGATAACTGGCCGATAATTATTTATCCATTACCTAACCAACCGATATCTTATCAGTTGGCTAGTGGATTTGTATATTTTAAAATCGATAACCATTAAGCCAAACTGTTAAGTGTAATGGTCCATCCGATCCGTCCTATAAGCAGATCTACTTTGTATGAAGTGTGGAAAAGATTCAACAGAAAACTAACGCAATGTCCAAACCATGATTTCCCGGAGAAGATGCTTCTCCAAGCCTTCTACTGTGCTCTTGATCCACTCAACAAAACCGTGGTGGACAATGCTGCGGGGGCTCTCTTGTGAAGTTGCATTATCATATGACAATGAATTTTCTTAAGGATGTTACCAAGAAAAATTGGGGATTGCATACCCGAGATGCCAAAGTTCCTAAGAGTTATCCCACTACATCTTTGGTTGACAAGGAACAAAGAAAATGAGATGAATAAAGAGAAGAGAATATGGCTAAGATGATGACGCAACTAGAGATTTTGACAAAACATGTGATGGGTGCACCCATAAAAGTGGTGAATGTTGTGGCATCAAAAGCCTATGAAGATGATAAGGAGGCTAAAATCTAGATGAGGAAATTCGGTACTTAAAAAATCACTTGGGGGGTTACCGCCCCACCTATCAAAGGCATGGTGGGAATCAAGGTTGGACGGACCGTGAACGTGACCGTTATTGAAGGAATAGAGATCATAATTATGACCGATATGTTCCCCCTCATGAACGGGAAAAGAACAAAGATGGTAACACCGTTGACCCCGACAAATACAAAGCCAAAGATGTTTTGGAAAAGGTTTTGATTAGAGTGGAAGGAACGGAAAAAATAGTCCTTGAAATAAAAAGTGTTGTTTTGCAACTTAATCAAACCGTGGTGTCCCACTCTGGATCTATTAAGCAATTGGAGACTCAAATCGGGCAAATTTCCACCCAATTTAATGTTAGGGCAAATGGTGGTCTTCCTAGTGGCACTATTATGAACCCGAAGAATAAAGCTCAAGTTTTAGGAATATTCACTAGGAGTGGGAAGACCCTTGGTGATCACTTGAAAGAAGATTTGGGTGGCAAGATGCCTAAAGTTGAGTTCAAAGAAGCACCACCAAAATCTCAAGAAGAAGATGATGAAAAGGAACCGGTGGAAGTTGATGAAGAGGCATGGAAAATGAGGAAACACAAAGTGATGTGATGCCTACAATACAAGTCCCTCCCTCATTTACTCAAAGTCTTCAAAGAAAAGAGGAGGGTGATAAATTCAAGAAATTTATGGCCAAGCTTAGCAACCTCTCTATCAATATCCCACTGGTTGAAGTTATTCAAGAGATCCCAAAATATGCTAAGTTCATGAAAAAGTTAATGTTAAAGAAGAAGCTCATCAAAGGTGAAATAATTGAAGTCACCCATGGTTGTAGTGCTGTCATGAGTAGCAAATTGCAGAAAAGTGGACAAGTTCATACTTCCGATGGACTTTATGGTTCTATATTATGAAATGGACCAATAGGTACCAATTATTCTTGGTTGACCTTTCTTAGCTACAGAAGAGCCATGGTTAACTTAGAGTTGGGTGAGATGAGGTTTAGATTGCATGAAGATGAGGTGTTCTTTTGGGTATGCAAAATAAAGAAACAACCCATGTAACTTCAAGTGATATCAGTGATTGATGTTGAATTCGAGGAGGTGAATGAGGGGGGCTCTTGAGGATCCTAAATGATAACAAAGAAAGATGTCATACCACAATGTAAACTAAGGTTCTATGTGGGGGGCAACCTACAAATGCCATGAAAGTAGCTCGTATCCTTTATTTCTATTTTTGTAGTATAGATTTTATCTTTGGAAATTAAATAACCCATGCATTTGTGGCACTATAGAGTGCATTGGAAGAGCTTAAAATGGGGAAAGTGTGGAATTTTTGCACTGTGAACTGAATAGGAGAAATATGTCCAAATGTGAAATGAGATGAATAAGGGAAAATAGGGGTGCAGAAATACCTTCAGTTACTGTGATTACGCACCCCTGACCGCGATCACGACTGCCTTAACTATATAACCATATAACTCCCCATTTACCTCACTCCCTTTTCAACTTGTCTCTCTAGTTAGACCCATTTCTGGCCAAGTTTGTGAGGACTCCAATAACATCCTTTTATCTCTCTTGCATCACTTATCCAGTAGGTGTCTTAAATCTGTGCTTTGATTATGAAAAAAGGCCATAAGATGCATGTTATAGAGAAAGCCCAAAATTATGATTTTCATGCTTAAATGATCGTCAATTATGCTTGTGTGGTATTTCGCTGCTAGAACATTGTGTGCACATAAGTGGGGAAGTCTTGAATACCTAAGAATGTGTGTAAAATTTAGATAGATGAATAGTGCATACCAAGTGCTCGAGATATTACCTGACTAAGTGTTCGCTAATGGGTCTTACATTTTAAGGGCATAATCGAGTACCTAGTAGTCTTGTTCAGCGGTCTTAATGTGAATTCCTATTGTGGAACGTTCTTGGGGCTTAGAATTTGAAATTTTTGATAATGGTAAATGGATTTGAAACGAGTCTCAAATACCGTGATCGCGGCTCCATGGCCCTCGATTGCAGTAACTAAGTGTGATTTTCTACCCTGCACAAAAATCCTACACTTCAAATTTTTGTCCAAACACCACCAAGAAACTATCCAATGAGCTTAAGTGAAAACTATAGCATAGTTTGTGCATGAAAATGTCAATGATTGATGTGTTGTGTTATCTGTTGTTTTTTAAGATAATCTCATGGACAAATACAACCACATCCGATTCATGGAATTCGAGTGCCACACTTACTACTATGGTGATCTTCCCAGGACAAAAATGCTCCCAAAGACAGGAATTTGTTTGGATAATATGCCGAAAAATCTTCCGATATTTCATGACAGGCTTGAGGCTATAGGGTGATGATGCTTTGTCCCGGATCCATGCAAGGCAAATGAGAAATGGGTCCGTGAATTCAACGCCAACCTTAACATAGTGACTTTCTCGGATCCATCCAACATCACTATCAAGATCCGGGGAAAATGGTGAACTTTGGGGAGGAGCATATTAATGATATCTACGGGCTCCTAAATGCAAACATGGGCGAGTTTGAAGAAAAAGGATGTGAGCTGGGAAGCTGGTTAGTGAAAGATTGTGTCCTATAAAGGAAGTCTCATAGGCAGAAACCAAGAGTAATATCCACATGAATGAATTTACTTTCGAGGCTCAAATTTGGTTGAACATAATATGTAGCTGAGTCTCCCCCTATACCCACATGACATCAGTCCCAGATTTGAGGGCTCGGATGGTCGCGTGCATTCTAGATGGCATTTCTTTGGATATTGGCAGCTCGTGGTTTCTAATATGAAATTCTTCAATAACCAGGGTGGTATACATATTTTCTTTCCCTCTTTGATTACTGAGTTTAGTAGGAGAGCTGGGGTTGAAGAATACTCTAGAGACATTTGGGTGTGCCTGGGTACCCCATCTTTTTTTAAGAATTCGAGGAGAAGGCACACCAGGCAAAAGTAAAAAGAGAAAGATCGACTTGGGGAAGTCGACATATGAGGATCCTGAGTCTTATAGGCTATCCACCACTAGGGTTCTTGAGGATATTAGCATTGATATAGCAGTCGTCAGGCCGCTCGTGTCAAGTTTACTCTAGGGACTAGGAGAGCCCTCCACTACTCGACATTCATATATATCATAGGCTGATTATGGAAAGTATCGGGAGGACCAGGATAAATAGGGAGATGCCATTACTAGGCTTGATAAAGACGACTCATCTTTAGCGGCATCACATTTTGATCTCTGGGTTACACATAAAAAGATGATCATAAGGTAGAAGAAGAGAGATAGTTACTTTGACAAGATGTGGAAAGGGGCGAAAGGCCTTTGGAAGGTCCTAAAAACCCATGATAGACTTCTTTCATCCCGAGTGGTCCATCCTGAGAAGGCTGATGATGATGTAGAATCTGAGAGTGACAACAACTCTTGATGCAGTTTCAAGAAACACCCTTATCTTTTTTTATGCTTGATTATTTATGAAGAGAGGACACTACTACCTTTTTATTTGGGGGTGACTCCGTCCGTATTTATTAATTTGGGCCTGTATTATTGATATTTTTGGATACTTTTCTATTTCTTTTTATTTTTATTTAGGTTGTAATATTTGGGCACTCTCATGGTGTCCACATTTGCATGGATTAGTTATTGTGTCCTTATATTTATAATTTATCTTTATTTTACTTATGGAAATATCGGACAAACTTTTTCCTATGATAGATGGAGTGACGACATTCCTAAGGGGAAGGCGTCGTGATTGAGTTTTGAGCCAAGGATGCAGGGAAAGTCTGAGTACCTGTAGCATTTTGGATTTTAGGATCACATTTATACTTATGGCAAACATCAAATAGCCATATGGTTGGTCGGCCCGTACGAAAACCACAATGTGAGATCAAGGCTTGGGTTGTTTCCATAATTAGCAAATTGTGCGTGGTGCAAATACAATTTTTTTCTGTTTTTATGACTCTAAAATTTTGACTCATGAAAATTGGGAGATACTCTATTTTTTTTCTTTAGTGGAAGGGGCAATTAAGCATCCTAGGTGAATTTTCCATGTCGCGTGTGATGAGCTTATTTGTCCAAATCTCATGTGTAATTGTACCATCTAGGCTAATTTTGATTGTACTTGGCCGGGGAGATGATCTTAGGCCATCTTTGTGACATTGAAAGTCCACTTTAGCCTAAAAAACCTACCCTTGCATAGATGTTATCCCTAGTCACCCACTTTGAGACTTAATACCTTTTTTTGTCAAACACATTGCAAGCTGTGAGCCTTTCAATCTTTATCATTCTTTTAAACTCTACCCTCCTTGAACATAAATTGCAACTTGAAGTTAAAATTCTAAGTTGGGGGTGTTGATGATTGAAAGAGGTAACTTTGGGCCACAAAGTTGTAAGTAAGTGCCTATGAGCTTAAGCATTGAGAACAAATGAATAGAAAAGGAAAGGATCCAACAAAGGAAAGAGAAGCACAAAGGGAGCAAGAAAAATAAATGAAAAGAAAATGGGTGAACTAATGAAATAAAAAGTAGGCACATGGGTAAAGAGTGAAAACAAAAGAAGTAGCCCATAATCAAAAGTTGGATGGAATAGTGTGAATGTAGATGTTCAAGAAGGGTTTATCCATGTTTTTCCTTAAAGATATCCTACCCTACCTCAAACTTACGTTACAAGCTCAATAAGCCCTTCATGATTTCCAACCAAGTATTTTCATCATAGTGGAGACTAAAAATAGGGTCAATGGTACTTGTTAGCATCGATAATTCTTGAGAGAGAGAGTATTTTACACTTAAATTCCTATTTGCATAATTGATGACTTGGTGTGTGAAATTTTCTTTCTTGTGTGGAGGCATAAAAATAAGTCGAGGTGGGTGATTTTTTCATCTCCCGAAAAATAAGGAAAAAAGAGTATAGTGTATTTTAGGTCAAAGGTGAGTCATTTTTAGAGTATTAATGATTGCTGCATGGTTTCTCTTTAAAGTCTTTTTCATCCTTCAATAGTGCATTTTATGTCGAGGGGTGTCGTTAAAATAGTTTTGCCCATGTTTGAAGAGCTTTTTTTGGTAGTAATCAAGTTGAATTCATTGTGATCATTGGGTAGTAGAATTTTAGAATATATATGCAGTTGTTTTATGGTGAGAAGTAGTGTTGCTTGAAGACAAGCAAAGTTTTAAGTTGTGGATGTTGATGAGTGGTGATTTTTCCACTCATTTTAACTCGATAATTGTGCAAACTACTATGATTTGAAGATATAATTGAGACAAAGTGGTGATTAAATGTACTAATTTCTATATTTTGCAGGCATACAAGCTAGGAGGATAAAAAATGTGGACTTGAGCTGAAATGGACCAAAGAAGGGAAAGAAGTGTAGCTGAAAGACCTGGAGCAGTCACAAGCCTCAGTTACCATGATCATGGTATATGGGTCGTGATCATGGTTAGTTAAGAAGTTCAAAAGGCAGTGAACGCAGAGTCCTCATTGCGATCGTGGACAATCTTCTGTGATCGCGGCTTAGCGGGAATTTTGCCCTGGGCAGTTTTATCATTTCACCTAGCCGAATCCAAATCCTTATATTTGCTTAAATCTTTTCTTATTTGGGCATTCTATAAACTAGAAACACTTTGAATTTTAAATTGAAATCCTAAATTGGGAAAGAATTGTAAACTTGATTTAGAGATTTGGATTTTGGTATTTTTGAAGAATGGATACCTTGAACAATTCTTTTGGTATATGTTTCTTTCTTTTCTTCATGAGCATGCAATTTTTTGTGGGTTGTTATGTATTTGTGTATATGATAGTTAGTTTATAATGGGTTCTACTATTGCTTGAATAAATTTATTGGTATTTGTAGGTGAAAGCCCTAAATTCTCAAAATGGGTTTGTGGGTGAAATCCACAAACTCTTGAAAGCTCAAACCATCCTTGAAAGAGGGATTTGGGTGAACTTTTGGAACCCACATCATCCTTGAAAGAAGGATGTGGGAACTAAGGCAATAGTAGACAATTAATGGATTTAGTTTACTAATTCTCACTATATTAGACATAATACATCTTGGGTATCATCCTAGAAATAGGGATACCCAATTGAGGTACAAGGTAAATATAATGAACACGCTTGTTAGGTATCCGAAAGATTTAATAGGTGAAATTCTTGAGATTTTGTTGACAAGCTAGCCTCAAGGACCCTTGACCTAGCCTACCATATTGTGAACAACTAGCATGTGCACCAAATCTACTCTTACCCATACCTAATTTTCCCTTAGATAGACATAATCCCAAGATTTTTTTATATAGAAATTAAAGTACAATTATTGTGTAGTTCACGAAATTGAGTTTCTTTTAACACGCACACTTCCAAAACCAAACCCTTTATTTTAAATCATGTTTTTTACTTTATTTTGCACATCGGGTGATTTGTTAGTAAGTGTTAAGACCCATAAGACTAGAATTCTGCTTTTCACTCCTTGTGGATTTGACCTCAACAAGAGTTGAGATATTGACAACGACCATCCTATACTACTTCATGTGGTATGGGTGAGTGTTATAATAGTTTATGAATGGGATGTCTAATAGAGTCTCACGGATCAGTACGTAGATGTCGATATCTATCTTTCAGAGGCTATAGGACGTCCTTAGGAAACTTTCTTTATTTTATTCTATATCGTGCAAAGTTCTTTTATACCTTGTGTTTTGAGTTGTGTTTCACTCTTTCTGTGTGGATGGTGCAGCTTATACTACTTCTTATCGTTTGAGAGATGCAACGATAGATTAGTGGAGGTCGTTTGCCAGTTGTAGACCCCCTAGTTCTCGTGAGATTACTTGGGATTAATTTGTCGAGGTTTCTCTAGAGAGATTTATTCCTTTCAGTTTGAGAGACAGTATGCAGAATGAGTTTGATCATTCGGAGCAGGGCTCCATGACAGTTGCTGAGTATGAGGCATGCTTTCATATCCTATCCAGATATTCCTATGATAGAATTTCCATCGAGACTGAGAAGATTTGGAAGTTTGTGAAGGGTTTGGATGTCTCCCTTCAGTTGGCTACATCTTAGATGGTTATGTTTGGGGCTTCTTTTTAGATTATTGTGGATCAGGATAAGATGACAAAGGGTATTCTTAGTTAATATTAGGGAGGTACCAAGAAGGCGCGGTGTTTTGGTGAGTTCAGGAGTCAGACTTTTCGAGGAATAAATTTTAGAGGTTCTCATGGATACCATGGTAGGCCTGTACGAGAGGCTTTACATAATTCAAGTGGTGGACCTTCTAGGTCAGTAGTTTAGGGTGGTATTTCGAGCCCAGTCGTACTTTAATACCCCATATTTGTCTTAGCTCAGTTCAGCCTATTGATCATGTACAAGAGTTTTAGAACTTGAAAATTTAGCTAACTTTTAGGGACTTAGCTTTATTTTCCCCCTCTTAACTTCAATGGTTTTTAAAGTGACCTTCCCGACCCCGAGACATAAGTTTTTGAGTTGATTCATATTCAGGGGTGTAAGTAGCATGTCTCGGGTGAGTTTTGGATTTTTCAGACGAAGTTTGAGGCTTGTTTAGATGATCAAAATAGCAAGTCAGCAGGATAAGGTCGCGAAGTGTCGCCCATCCCGTTGTAGGGTCAATGCGACGCGTTGCCTATCACGCCACTGGGAAAATTTCAGCATAGTTAATACAAGGTCTAGGAGGGTATTTTAGTATTTTACCCTCACCTTATCCCAACCATAACATGAGATTAAGGCCCCAAAAGGGCAAAATCATTCATCTTTTCACAAACTCTCTTAAGAACAAAACCCTAGCTCCTCTAACATTCAAGATCAATCTTCAAGTAATTCACCAAGAACTTCTAAGAATTCTTCAATTGAGGTATGTTAAATATTCATCCATGGGCCCTTTCCACCCATGGATTTCAAGAACCCTTTTTCTTCAAGATTAAACGCATGATCTTTATTTGTTTTTATGAATTATGTCCATGAACTCTCATGAATTTTAATTTATACCATGTTTAAACGTAATTATTTATATTAGTAAATCCTACATGTTTTGAATGGTGCTTGTTCAATGATTTAAGCCTTAGTTGGTGATTTTGATATTGAATTTGTGTTACTACTACATGTTTATACTATTTCCATGCTTAAGCCATGCATTGCGAATTTTGATGAAATGTAAAAAGAAATGAGTTTTGAATAAATGCTTACATATCTTGTCCTCAAAGTTTTGTAATCTTGTGTTATTATTACAATTGAGTCCTAGGGGTTTGAATACCCGAAATTTAGCTGATCACCTAGTTTTTCATTATCTATAGAATGGTTACAGAATATTTACGAGACCTATCATCTCAGTCAGTTACTATAAATAGTTAAGCATAGTCATTCCAAAATTGAGTGTCTTTCAGTTAGGAGTAGGATTCAGCACCCAACGAGTGCAGGGATTGCGGCTCCCCATCAGTTATGTAGAGTCATTAGTAACAGTCCATGTATTCCATAAATACGTAGCCAGTGTAGGGTACGAGGAGTCACCCGTTAGTTTAGGCTTGACTACCTCTCAAGGGTTACCCGTCAGTGTAGGCTTGACATGCTTAGTCCTTCGGGGCAATACTTTCGTGGATCCACATAGCCAGTGTTAGTACCCATGGCACGGTATTGACACCCTTCCAACTGGGTTCAAATATTTTACCCTAATTAGCTCATTGGGGCATGTCGGTTAGATGATAGCTCCCACAGTCTTAGTCCAATATTCAGTTCAGAGTTCATCTTTTAGGTTTGCTTGATCATAGCATACATATCAGTTATCCAGTTATCGGTATTTAGTATTTTCAAATTACAGACTATGTTCAGAATATGTTTTATGATTGGTCATGCATTCTCATTCTTTACAGATTTTATGCATTTTACTCAGTACTTCATACTATTCATTCAGTTAGTTATTACTCATGCATATGAACCAATGCATATTAGTCTAACCTCATCTAGCATACCAGCACATTCAAAGTATTGACCGCATACTTGTTTCTTGGGCTATGATGTTTAATATCATAGGTTCAAACACTTAGTTAGTAGAGGGATTGTCCCATCAGCTCCATAGTCAGTCAGTAATGGCATTTTAGACTAGTACAAATAGTTGGTCAATTTTTCAGTTGTTATTATCAGCTATTTTATCAGTATTGTTTGAATTATCTTATAGACAATATCAGAACTATGATTTAAAAAACTCATGGCATTTTTTCTTTCAGTTAAATTCCGCTTTTGATCTTTGGTTTTTGATGAGTGGTGATTTTACCACTCATTTACATCCAACGTTCATACACTTTGCCTTGACTTAAATAATTAGTGAGACCTATGTGTGAGTAAGTGCACTAATATCCACTCCTTCCAGGTATAGAGTTAAGAAGATAGAAAGAAGTGGATTAAAGCTTGAAATGATCAAAAGGAAGCAGAAGAAGTGTAGCTAAATACTCAAAGCCGAAAGAACCTCGAGTATCGCAATTCCGGGTGGAGCACCGCGATCGCTATCAGCTAAGTAGAGAACCTATTTAGCCTTGGATAACGCAATTGCAGTCTGAGGGACGCGATTGAAATCAAGCAAGCTGGCCAGTATCACGTGATCTCTTGGTCATAATCGCAACCGCGGTTATGCGATCGCAGTTAAGCCCTGCGACCGTGGCATAACGGGCAAAATAAAGGAAGGGCAGTTTGGTAAATTGTGCAGCAAAGTCAAGATTTATATGGAGATTTCAGAACACTCTAGGGACATGAGGGAGAAACCCTAGAATTTGGGGAAGAGAAAAATAGATCTTTATATAGTTTTATTTATTTATTATGATCTTTGTTTTAAGAGGAGAAAATTAGCGAAATTGGATTGTGGAATTGAAGATCATTTTATCCTCTCTTAGTATGAATTCTATGGATGCATTACTTGGTAACTTTCTTTTCCCTTATCTAATGAGTAGCTAATTTATTTAGTCTTGGATTATGCATTATTTAGTCTTATCAACCTTTATCTCTTTTTACTTTTTATAATATTATTATGATACTTTTTTCACATTTTAATCAATACTTTGGAATTATCTAATAGAAAAAATAAATGTTGTAGTAAAAAGTAAAAAATATTTTTATAAATAGATGATATTGGATTGGTAAAAAATATTGAGCACAAAACAATTAATTAGAATATTTTATTTGTATGACTAATTTTTATAATAGCAACCAAAAAAAAAAAATGTTTATGGAATTGACAATGAAAGAGAATAAGTTTTTAAATTATTTATTCAATACACGTAATACAAAAATAATTATTAAAAGTAGAAGAATATTTTGTAATAAATTTTTTAATACTAAAGGAAAATTACCTGTGTTAGCACGAACTCAATATCGTAAAAATAGAAATTGTTAATATATTTTTTTTCGAAATAATAATTAGAATAAATTATTATTATTGTTTTATTTTTTTTAATATTATATTATTATATAAAAAGATTAGTAGGAGGACGACCAATGGCATATTTGTAATTTAGAAGCAAATAAACGATAAATTTCAATATTCTTTATATTAAGTAGCAAGTTTATTGTTGAAGACATAAAAAGCCATGTTTCTTGCATCATCAACGAACCATTACTCGGTTTCGTTTACTATTCAAGTTTTCTTTAAAATTGATTATTTATGTTATGTTATAGTATTATATATTTTTATATTTTTGTAATCATGAAAAATAATTAGGATAAACAATACTCTCACTATTATTATTTATTTATTATTATATAGAAGAGTGAGTAACTGGGGCGATCAAGGACATTCCTGTTATTTTGAAAAAGAAAAATGTATTGTTTGTTTATTTTGTAAGCGTAAAGTTTGTACATTAACTTTTAATGAAAAAAAAAATAACTTCTTTTTGTAAATGTCAATCCTATCCAAAGTTGTATAATATCTCATGTAGACCTCATAGTTTTCTTCACAACTTTTTATAAATGTTTTTGTGTTTTTGTCGGTGCTAATACACAATACTCATTTTTATTCCCTATTATAAGTGGTGAAATTTTAATTTAATTTTATTTAAATGAAATATCCACATGCAAGTAGAATTAACTTTTTTCTTTGCATATATGATTATCGTAAATTATTTAGTAGAATAATAAATAAATAAATAAATAAAAAATGTATTACTCCATTCGTTTAAAAAAATGACTTATTTAACTTGACAATGAATATAATAAAATAAACAAAACTTTTGTATCTTGTGATCATAAATTAAAGTTATGTCAAATGATCCAAAATATTCTTTATCTTGTGGTGCTAAACATGATACGTGAAAAGTTGAAATTGAATTATTTTTTTAAAAAGGAAAAGTTTTTTATTTTTAAACAAATTAAAATGAAAAATAGGTGTAACGACCTATAAAGTTGATGAAAATATGTGAAATTTATGATTTTATATTATTTGACTATTCTACCCCTCTCTGTAGTTGCATTATGGTATTTCTGGGGTGTGGGAGTGATTGACATGATTTTTGATGCATTTTGGTATCATTTATGCAATATTGTGATTTTTTATGGCTTTAAGAGTCTTATTTTGGACTTATGTGGATATCTTTTGATCGGTGCGACGGATGGCCGAACGAAATGCACCAGCAGCTCTGGAATATCGATTTTAGGCTAGGTAGATCTTTGATTCGAGTCTTGGTGCACCCGAGCTCATTTCGACCTATAGGTCGGAAAGTTAAAAAATTGGAAAGTTGGGTGTGGGACCCACTTTTGGTCAAAACAATCTCATATGGAAAATCTGACTTTGCCAGCAGATCCGAAATGTTAATTTTAGTGTGTTAGCATATTTGGTATGATTTTACGATTTTTAAATCTCATTTCGACCCTCGGTTTGGAAAATTGTGATTTCGAATTTCGGAGGTCAATTTTGTGAAAATGAATTTTTCTGGAAAATCTGGTAGCGCCATCGCGTCCGTAACGTTGAATTTAGTGTGGTTGCATAGTTTGTTTGCATAAATCGGACTCCGAACGAATCCCGGGCACCCCATCAAAGTCCATTTCGACTTAGAAAAAAAGACAACCAGTTATTGCAGAAAAATCTACAATATATAGCAGATTTTTCACCCTTTTTGTCTCATTTTGCTCATTTTACATCTTGCCTCTTGAGAGTTAAACCCTAAATATTTTAGGAGCTTAAAAGTGAAGTTTGTGGAAACTTGGGAAGCTAGATTAACACCTATTTTTTGATTATATTATGAATTTAAGGTAAGAATTCACCCTTTTCTTAGTAATTTCTTCATTAATTTCTCAAAATCCCAAAAATCTTAGGGCATGATTTTAAATCCAAATTTCACTCATTTTCACTTGAATAATACTTTTATCTTATAATTACTAATTTTTCATCAATTTAACCTTCAAAACAACTCTGATTCTGAATTTTAACCCGAATTTTAAATATTTTACCCGGTAAAACTCAAAAATAGTTTTTCTTTGATTTGAACCTCGTTTTTACTCGATTTAACTTGGGTTTTCGGGTGTAGGTTCTAAAAATATGGGAAACATATTTTTGAAGTAAAGTTCCGATTTTGTCCTTCTTTTTTGGAAACCCATTTTGGGGGTCCGTTTTGATCCCGAACCAAAAATAGTCAATATGGGTGTCATTGGTTCCCTTTTGATGCGTAGATTTTCATATTTGATGTTTCTAGTGAAGTTTGGGATTGTTCGTAAATGGTAGGGTTGCGGGTTCAGTGTAGCAGACCAGTTTCGGCTTTCGAGGTAGGTTATGGCTTAACTCTTCAGACTGGGATGGGTAGTAAATAATGATACAAAATGCATGTTAAGGGTGGGAACTAATCATGAAAAATGTGTATCTACGTGTTGTGCCTGTGTGGGGGCCTATATGTGATGTAATTGTCGAAATTGAAATATTATGTGATATGTTTGATCGTGTGGGGTCCTATGTGACATTGATAGCCTTGAATAAATGTGAGTAATTGTATTGTATTGTTTAATGTGGCACCATTGGTGTATTGTGATTATATTCATACTTTATTGGCATATGAGACATGGAAATTCATGGATGAAATGAAAATAACGAGTGAATATTAGCTCATGTGGTTGTGGAAATGTATCATTATGGTTGGTTTTGGAAATATATCATGTGGTTGGTTGCGAAAATACTTATTGTGATTGCTTGTGAGCATTACATCTTCATATCATACTCATTCATGAAACATTGGTACCACCGTGGCAACATCTGAGAAACACTGGCAACACCTTTTTAAAAATATTATAACACCTTATGAAACCCTTTTCGAGGGATATGCCAGAAAAGAGATATGAGATATGTGGATTGTATATGGGTTGATGAACCCCCCATGGGTTCTACATTGGGAAGCTTTAGCTCCGTAGGTGTATACGGGGATTGTGCGATGATCCCTCGTGCATCATCATCATTATCATCATCATCATTATCATCATATACATTGCACTTACTTTGTTGTGTTTATGTTGTTTTGTATTTCCTTATTGACTTGTCATCTATGTGTTTGTCTTACTTTTATTTACTTGTATTTGATGATCTTTTATCTACATGTTCTCTCTTGTTCTATTATATATGACACAATGTATACTTGTGTTTCGTATCTTGGTGTTTTTTTGGTAATATATGTGAGATATATTAGAACTGTTAGTGAGAGCGATGTGGGCTACCGTTGTGGGATATTTTCTGATTGCAGGTGATGTGCCCTTAGTGTATATTTTGTATGCTTTATTTACCACTTTGCTTGGTCAGCCTATGATACCTACTGAGTACAAGTGGACCGTACTCATGCCTACTGCGCTCTTTCGGTGCAGGTCCTAGCTCGAGTGCGCCTCAACTTACTTGATTCGGGCGATTGTTGGAGATTCCAAGGTAACGGTTGGACATTTATGCATTCGAAGTTCACCTCTATCTTTCTATACTAGTTATTTCTTTATTAGTATTCGAAGATAATTATTATTCCTTTGTGGTTATTTTTTTTATGTATTTGACTTTTGGATTGTATTAGTAGTTCTTACACTATTGACACCTGATTTTGGGCATGATTGGTATTTTGGATATATTCTTTCCGCATTGTTATGATTATTTATATGGTTCAGCTTTATTCTATAAGCCTTACCTTGGGGTATTTCTGTCTTTTTCTCCATTCGTATCAGTTTGGGTGATAAGCTTACTTGTCAAGGTACGCCGCGACAAGTGCCATCATGAACCTCATTTTTGGGTCGTGACAAATTGGTATCAGAGCAGCCAGGTTTCATTGGTCTCAACAGTGTAAGAACGAGATGTCTAATAGAGTCTCACAGATCGGTACGTAGACGTCCGTATCTATCTTCGAGGGGCTATATGTAACACCCCATATTCAAGTACGTGTATTGGCGTATTCAAGTACATGTATTGGTCTTATTTATATGGAATTAATTTTTTTTATTTTATTTATACCAAAATTTGCCCGTCGATGATTTCATGCGAAGGTTATTGAATAAGATTTCCAACGATATAAATATTTCCAAAAACGGATAGGTTTCGGATATAATCGAGCACGTTCAAAACTATAAAACGGTGGCCGGGATATTTGGGAATAGTAAATGTGCAGGAAAATTTCTTGCACACAAACTACTGAGGCCAGCCAAATTTTTGGGTCAACTTCGAACGATCATAATTCCCTTAATATAATGAATTGGGAGAGCTGTGACCTATGAAAAGAAAGATCTTTGAGTCTTCTTTCTAATGCAATTGGTTACATCCAAATCAAACGTCTGAGTAAGGAGTTATACTCGTTTTACTTAAGCCTATCAAAATAGATTTTTAGGGTCAACTTCAAACGACCATAACTCCTTGTACAGGACAATCTGGGTGGACCACTTTATATGAAATGAAAGCCCTTTGAATTATCCTTCCAACGATACCAATTTCACCCGAATGCGATATCGGAGCAAAGATTTATGGTCGATCTACTTTATCTTATCAAAACAGTCCACCAAAGGACAGATTTGACATTATTTAAATTTTAAAGGCATTTTGGTCATTTCCTATTATATTATGGACGGGAATATGTGTATATATACATGTATATTAGTTCAAAAACTCATTTTCATCATCAATCATTGAGAAAGAACAAACCCTAGCCAAATTTGACTTTTAAATTACTTTTGATTAAACCGTAGAAATTCCAAAGTAATCCGATAACTGCGTTTGTCATCTCGAGAGCTTCGAACAACACCTATTATTTGTGCAAACAGGATTGCATAATCAAGAGGTGAATTCTAAGGTATGAATAATGTTTGCCTTTGTTCTTTTCCATATGTATATGTGTGATAGAGGATTATATGTATTGGTTGTTATTGAAAGGTGATGGAAATAGGGTTATGGACTATTTTGCATGGTTTGGTTGTATTGAATTATTGAAGGTGGATATGGTAATTGAGTTATGGAAGGTGGATATGGTGATATACTATTGAATTGATGATTATTGTTGTCTATGGCTCAATTTGGTTTAATGGATTGGTTGGAAGGATAAATGAATCCAAACTTGATATTGGAGGATGTTGTATGAATGTGCATGGCATGTGAATGTAATTGGAGTATAAGAGGGTTAAAGTGACACCCTTTATGGTGTAATTAAGGCTTACTACTTAACCACTAGTTTGGTGAATTCAAATAATTGAATTGTGACGTTTGGTTGCTAATACTAGATTGCTATATATGTTCATTGTAGATAAGTAATCCGAAAAGACGGAAAGTCCATTTGGGACTAGTATTAAAGGTTGACAGTCAGGTATGTAAAGCATACTATATACCATAACTTTGGCATGAAAGTGAACAATTGTTCTATTAAGAAAGTTTCCAAAGTTATTCAATAACATGTGATCCATAATGGTTTTGTATGATGTCCTACGTTACCAATGAATTTGTTTCCACCCTACAAGATGTCAAGACATTCCAATACTTACTTGTTTTCCAAATCTTACATGTTTATTGCACTAATGAATGTCAGAAGGTATCCGGTTACTCAAACAAGATCCATGTGCTATTAATGACTCCAAAACGTTTCATTGATATACCAATAAGTTCCTACTTCATTGTTATGGCATTGATGACTCCAAAAACACTTCATTAATGTGCCAATGAGTTCTTACTTTATTGTTATTACATTGATGGTCTATTTATATGTCTCTTATTGATGTATCATTGTTTCAAAGTATCAAAAATGCGGTGGCGACCGAAATAACAATCTCAAAGATTAATTGAACTAAGTGATGAAAGTTCTCTCTTATCGGGTGGTATCCCACGGGCATAAGCCTATCATGGGTCGATCCCTATTTATGTGTTTATGGGTGGTATCCCAGGGGCATAATCCTATCATGGGTCGATCCCAATTGATATGTACTGGAGGCAACCTAATGGTTACATTACAGTACAGTAATGATTACAAAGATGATAACCACGAAGGTAAAGTGATTGAATAAATACAATGTATAAGTTTTCACAAGTTCTAGTAAGTGTGGTCCACTCTTATTACGATTCATTCACTTGTTTCTGTTTTCTATTGAGCTCCTATATCATATGTGATTATCTACAGCTTTACATACTCAGTACATATTTCGTACTGACGTCCCCTATGGGGGACCTGCATTTCATTCTGCAGGCATAGGTACCTCAGCTCATACACCACACAAATAGGATCCAGCATATCCAGCTGCTTTTGGTGAGATCCAGTTTGCTTCGGGGCTTTCCGTGTCATATCCAGTCACTTTTGGTATTGTATAGAAGTTAGTTATATGGTGGGGTGTGTCCCGACCTTAGTTAAACTCTGTGTATTGTCTAAAGGCTTTTTAGACCTAATGTACAGTCAAGGTGATGTTTTGTTAATAGACGTGATGGCTCCAACGGCCAAGTATTGCATATACATATATATATATGTGCTCGATCTTATATAGGTGATTATTTTCTTTTATATGCGACATGATGTTGTCTGAATTTTGAGTTGTCATAGAGGTATGCATGGGAAGTATAAGGTTATGAGTTGGTTCTCCCGGGCCTCCTCGATTACGGGTGCCAGTCCGCCCCAATAGGATTTGAGGCGTGACAAAAGTGGTATCAGAGAAGTTCGTCCTAGTGAGTCTACAAAGTCGGGACTACGTAGAGTCTTGTTTATCGGTGTGTTGTGCACCGCATCTATAAACAGGAGGCTATGGACATTTAGGAATTGTCTCTTTTCTTCAAATCTTAGATCGTGCGATAGAGCCTATATTGTATATGAAGTCATAGTTGACCACTGAATCCGTTTGTTACTCTTATTATAGTAATGATGTCGGTTACCAGAAGCAAGAATATCGTTAAGCAAGTAGATGTGGCTGCCGGAGAGGGGACTAGTAAGTCACCTACTATACCAGCTAATCAAAGTGAGGCTCCAGCAGAGCATGCATCAGAAACTTTTTCCACTCCGAAAGAAATTAGGGGGAGGAGAACTATATCCCCAGAGCCACCTATTAATGCTGCTGATCAAGATTTTAGAAATGCAGTGCAACTTTTGACTCGTATAGTTGCTGGGCAAGCTCAAGGGCAAGCCATTCCTACCACGGGTCCTAGTGGTACAGATAGGGCGGCTAGCCTTTGAACATAGGATTTTCTTAAGATGGATCCTCCCACTTTTATTGGATCAGATCTTAATGAGGACCCACAGGACTTTATTGATCAAATTCAAAGGGCCTTAGATGTTATGCATGTAACGAGTAGAGAGACAGTGGAGTTAGCGGTGTATAGATTCAAAGGGGAGGCTATATATTGGTACGAGGACTGGAAATGATCTAGGAGTATTGATGCACCCTCAGCTACAAGGAAAAAGTTCAAAGAGGCATTTCTTGATCATTATCTTCCATTCAAGATTCGTCAGGCCCGTGCAGATCAGTTTTTAAATCTTCGTCAGGGGAATATGAGCGTGAGGGAGTATAGTCTCCGATTTAATTCCTTGTCGAGATATGCTCCTAATGTTGTAGCTACTATGGATGACAGAGTTCATCAATATGTGGATAAGCTGGATCCATATCTGGTTAGAGATTGTACTATTGCCGCTTTGAATAAAGATATGGAATAGCGAGGATCCAAGCTTTTGCACAGAAAATGGACGATCAGAGGCAGAGGAGAAGAACACAGGAATTAGAAAGAGGATATTCCAAGAGGGCCAGATCTACGGGGTAGTCATGGCATCCCAAGGAGGGTTCAGACCACAGTTTTCTGCTAGACCACCTAGGCCATTATCTTCTTATTCTGCAACTAGTGCCCTACCATAATTCCAAGGGTCCAGAGGAAATCAATTTGGGCACAGAAGTGTGAGTCAGAGTTCGCGGATAGTGGGGTACCAAGGGCAAGGGAATATGAACCAATCGAGACCTCCTCGAGAGCCATGCAATAAATGTGAAAGGTATCATTTGGGCGCATGTCGGCTGGGGACCAATGTTTGCTTTTGGTGCGATATGTTGGGGTATATAATAAGAGAATGCCCACAAAGGGGCATAGGGGGTATGACACAACCTACGGGGTCATTTGTTGCATCATCATCATCGATTCCTTATTCAGGAAGGGGTGCACAACCAATGGGTCATGTTAGAGGTGATAGAGGAGCCACGAGTTCTAGCGGGCCTCAAAATCGTACGTATGCTCTAGCGGATCGATAGAATTTAGAGGCTTCCCCAGATGTGGTTACGGGTACGTTGCCTATCTTTTCATTCGATGTTTATACCTTAATTGATCCCGGTTCTACATTATCTTATGTTACTTCATTGGTTGCTGGAAAGTTCAAAAGAATACCCGAATTGTTAGTTAAGCCATTTGAAGTGTCCACACCGGTTGGGGAATCTATTATAGCTAGAAGGGTTTACCGAAACTGTATAGTAACTGTTTGTGGTCGTGATACAATGGCTGATCTTGTGGAGTTAGAAATGGTAGAATTTGATGTTATAATGGGTATGGACTGGTTGGCGTCTTGTTATGCCACAATTGATTGCTGCACGAAAAAGGTATATTTCCATTTTCCAAATGAATCAGTCCTTGAATGGAAAGGTGAAATTGGCGCGCCAAGAGGTAGATTTATTTCTTATTTTAAGGCAAGAAGAATGATTTTCAAGGGATACATATATCATTTAGTTAGAGTAAGGGATACAGAAGCGGAGCCACCAACTCTTCACGCGGTTCCGGTGATAAATAAATTTTCTGATGTATTTCCTGAAGATCTTCCAGGTTTGCCTCCTGAACGAGAAGTAGAGTTTGGTATTGATGCAATACCAGGCACCCAATCAATCTCCATTCCTCCGTATAGAATGGCCCCAGAAGAATTACGAGAATTGAAAGAGCAATTGAAAGATTTGCTAGAAAAGGGATTCATAAGGCCTAGTATGTCCCCCTGGGGAGCACCAGTGTTATTAGTGTGCAAAAAGGATGGCTCGCTGAGGATGTGTATTGATTATCAGCAATTGAATAAGGTGACTATTAAGAATAAATATCCTCTCCCAAGAATTGATGATTCATTTGATCAGTTACCGGGCACCAAGTGCTTTTCTAAGATTGATTTGAGGTCAGGTTACCACCAAGTGAGGGTCAAAGAGAAGGATATACCCAAGAAATCTTTCCGAACATGGTATGGTCATTATGAGTTTCTAGTTATGTCATTTGGGCTAACAAATGCACCCGCAGCTTTTATGGATTTGATGAATAGGGTGTTTAAGCCATTCCTGGATGTATTTATGATAGTTTTTATAGATGATATTCTAGTTTATTCTAGATCAGAAGAGGACAATGCCAATCACTTACGACAGGCATTGCAGACTTTTCGTGATTGTAAGCTTTATGCAAAGTTCTCTAAATGTGAGTTTTGGTTGAAGTCGGTGGCATTTTTGGGTCATATTGTATCTAGTGAAGGGATAAAGGTTGATGCTCAAAAGATAAAAGCTGTGAAGAAATGGCCAAGGCCATCAACGCCTACGGAGATTCATAGTTTTCTCGGGTTGGCCGGTTATTATAGAAGGTTTGTTGAAGTCTTTTCTTCCATTTCATCACCCTTAACCAAGCTAACCCATAAAGTATCCAAATTCCAATGGAATGATGCCTGTGAGAAGAGTTTTCAAGATTTAAAGAACAAGTTGATTTCTACACCCGTGTTGGTACTTCCAGAAGGCACCGAAAGGTATACAGTGTATTGTGATGCTTCCAGAATTGGTTTAGGATGTGTATTGATGCAGCATAGTAAGGTAATAGCATATGCTTCTAGACAATTGCGGCCACATGAGAAAAATTATCCTACACACGATCTTGAGCTGGCAGCAGTTATTTTTGGTTTAAAGATATGGCGCCACTACTTATATGGGGTTCATGTCGATATATATACTGACCATAAGAGCTTGCAATATATTTTTAATTAGAAGGATCTAAATTTAAGGCAGCGGAGATGGCTTGAACTATTAAAGGACTACGATGTTGATATCTTGTACCATCCAGGGAAAGCAAATGTGGTAGTTGATGTGTTAAGTCGTAAGTCTATGATGTTGCCTATAGAAAGGCAAGGGATGATTAAAGATCTTCACCAGTTAGATAGTTTGGGAGTTCGCCTTCTTGAAACTCCGGATAAAGATCTTATTGTACATAATGCTGCGGAATCTTCATTAGTAGCTGAAGTGAAAGAGAAGCAATATGCATATCCTATTTTATTACAGATTAAGAAGAACGTTCAGAGTGGTGCGACCAAGGCATTTGAGATTACGCGAGAAGGAGTACTTCAGTGCCAAAACTGATTGTGTGTGCCGGATGTAAAAGGGCTAAGAAAGAAGATTATGACAGAGGCACATTGTTCAAGGTATTCCATTCATCCAGGATCAACCAAAATGTATCAAGATTTGAAAGATATGTATTGGTGGAATGACATTAAGAAGAGCATTGCAGAATTTGTAGCTGAATGTCCAAATTGTCAAAGAGTTAAAGTTGAGCACCAAAAACCCAGAGGTTATATGCAATGCATTGATCTTCCAAGATGGAAGTGGGACATGATCAACATGGATTTCATTATTGGTTTGCCTCGTACATCCCGAAAGTTTGATTCTATATGGGTGATTGTTGATAGGCTTACCAAATCTGCACATTTCCTACCAGTTAGGACCACTTACACAGTTGAAGAGTATGCGAAGCTGTACATTAAAGAGATAGTCCAATTACATGGAGTGCCAATCTCTATTATATCAGATCGGGGAACCCAATTTACCGCAAACTTTTGGAAGTCTTTTCAGAGGTGTTTGGGAACACAAGTGAAGTTGAGTACAACTTTTCACCCTCAAACAGATGGACAAGCAGAACGTACCATCCAAACACTTGAAGATATGCTACGATCTTGTGTAATAGATTTTAAAGGCAATTGGGATGATCATTTACCTCTTATTGAGTTTGCCTACAATAATAGCTATCATTCAAGTATCAAAATGGCACCATATGAAGCTTTATATGGAAGGAAGTGTAGATCACCAATAGCATGGTTCGAAGTGGGTGAAACTCTTTTGTTCGGACCGGATCTTGTTTATCAAGCCATAGAGAAGGTTAAAGTAATTCAGCAACGACTGAAAATAACCCAAAGTCGACACAAGTCATATATGGATAGTAGAATGAGAGGTCTAGAGTTTTCTATAGGTGATTGGGTATTTTTGAAGGTATCACCAATGAAAGGGGTAATGAGATTTTGAAAGAAAGGGAAGTTGAGTCCACGTTATATAGGCCCATATAAGATCACTCGAAGGTTTGGACAAGTTGCATATGAATTAGAGCTACCCCAAGAGCTCTCATCAGTACATCCGGTATTTCATGTGTCAATGCTTTGAAAGTGCATCGAAGATCCATCACATATCACTTATACTGAGGATGTGCAAGTTGCGGAAGATCTTACCTATGAGGAAGTTCCTATTGCTATTCTAGATCGCCAAGTTAAGAAGATGAGAAATAAAGAGATAGCATCTGTGAAAGTACGTTGGAGATATCGTCAAAGGGAAGAGATTACATTGGAAGCTGAGGAAGCAATGAAATCTAAGTACCCTCATTTGTTCAAAGATGAAGAGGAAGTTCAAGAAACGAAGTTAGAACATTAACCAGTAAGTTTTTTTTATATATGCATAGTATTTATGTGATGATGTGAATATTAATGATGAACTTGAACTTGTTTCGGTTGAATAACTACGCTAACATTCGAGGAAGAATGTCCTAAAGGGGGGAAGGATGTAACACCCTGTATTCAAGTACGTGTATTGGCGTATTCAAGTACATGTATTGGTCTTATTGATATGGAATTAATTATTTTATTTTATTAATACCAGAATTTGCCCGTCGATGGTTCCATGCAAAGGTTATTGAATAAGCTTTCCAACGATATAAAGATTTCCAAAAATGGATTGGTTTTGGATATAATCGAGCACGTTCGAAACTATAAAACGGTGGCCGGGATATTTGGGAACAGTAAATGTGCAGGAAAATTTCCTGCACACAAACTACTGAGGCCAGCCGAATTTTTGGGTCAACTTCGAACGATCATAACTCCCTTAATATAATGAACTGGGAGAGCTGCGACCTATGAAAATAAATATCATTGAGTCTTATTTCCAATGCAATTGGTTACATCCAAATCAAACATCTGAGTAAGGAGTTATACTCGTTTTACTTCAGCCTATCAAAATAGATTTTTAGGGTCAACTTCAAATGACCATAACTCCTTGTACAAGAAGAACTAGGTGGCCTACTTTATATGAAATGAAATACCTTTGAATTATCCTTCCAACGATACCAATTTCACCCAAATACGATATCGGAGAAAAGAGTTATGGTCGATCTACTTTAGCTTAACAAAATAGTCCACCAAAGGACAGATTTGACATTATTTAAATTTTAAAGGTATTTTGTTCATTTTCTATTATATTATGGACGGGAATATGTGTATATATACATGTATATGAGTTCAAAAACTCATTTTCAACATCAATCATTGAGAAAGAACAAACCCTAGCCAAATTTGACCTTTAAATTACTTTTGATTAAATCGTAGAAATTCCAAAGTAATTCGATAACTGCGTTTGTCATCTCGAGAGCTTCGAACGACACCTATTATTTGTGCAAACAGGATTGCATAATTAAGAGGTGAATTCTAAGGTATGAATATTGTTTGCCTTTGTTCTTTTCCATATGTATATGTGTGATAGAGGATTATATGTATTGGTTGTTATTGAAAGGTGATGGAAATAGGGTTATGGACTATTTTGCATGGTTTGGTTGTATTGAATTATGGAAGGTGGATATGGTAATTGAGTTATGGAAGGTGTATATGGTGATATACTATTGAATTGATGATTATTATTGTCTATGGCTCAATTTGGTTTAATGGATTGGTTGGAAGGATAAATGAATCCAAACTTGATATTGGAGGATGTTGTATGAATGTGCATGGCATGTGAATGTAATTGGAGTATAAGAGGGTTAAAGTGACACCCTTTATGGTGTAATTAAGGCTTACTACTTAACCACTAGTGGTGAATTTAAATAATTGAATTGTGGCGTTTGGTTGCTAATACTAGATTGCTATATATGTTCATTGTAGATAAGTAATCCGAAAAGACGGGAAGTCCATTTGGGACTAGTACTGAAGGTTGACATTCAGGTATATAAAGCATACTCTATACCATATCTTTGGCATGAAAGTGAACAATTGTTCTATTAAGAAAGTTTCCAAAGTTATTCAATAACATGTGATTCATAATGGTTTTGTATGATGTCCTACGTTACCAATGAATTTGTTTTCACCCTACAAGATGTCAAGACATTCCAATACTTACTTGTTTTCCAAATCTTACATGTTTATTGTACTAATGAATGTCAGAAGGTATCCGGTTACTCAAACAAGATCCATGTGCTATTAATGATTCCAAAACGTTTCATTGATATACCAATAAGTTCCTACATCATTGTTATGGCATTGATGACTCCAAAAACACTTGATTGATGTGCCAATGAGTTATTACTTCATTGTTATTGCATTGATGGTCTATTTATATGTCTTTTATTGATGTATCATTGTTTCAAAGTATCAAAAATGCGGTGGCGACCGAAATAACAATCTCAAAGATTAATTGAACTAAGTGATGGAAGTTCTCTCTTATCGGGTGGTATCCCAGGGGCATAATCCTATCATGGGTCGATCCCTATTTATGTGTTTATAGGTGGTATCCCAGGGGCATAAGCCTATCATGGGTCGATCCCAGTTGATATGTACTGGAGGCAACCTAATGGTCACAGTACAGTACAATAATGATTACAAAGATGATAAGAACGAAGGTAAATTGATTGAATAAATACAATGTACAGGTTGTCACAAGTTCTAGTAAGTGTGGTCCACTCCTATTACGATTCATTCAGTTGTTTCTGATTTCTATTGAGCTCCTATATCATATGTGATTATCTACAGCTTTACATACTCAGTACATATTTTGTACTGGCGTTCCCCACGGGGGACCTGCATTTCATGCTGCAGGCACAGGTACCTCAACTCATACACTGCACAAGTAGGAGCCTGGATATCCAGCTACTTTTAGTGAGCTCCAGTTTTCTTCGGGGCTTTTCGTGTCATATCCAGTCACTTTTGGTATTGTATAGAAGTTAGTTATATGGTGGGGTGTGTCCCGACCTTAGTTAAACTCTGTGTATTGTCTAGAGGCTTTTTAGACCTAATGTACAATCAAGGTGGTGTTTTGTTAATAGACGTGATGGCTCCAACGACCAAGTATTGCATATACATATATATGTGTGCTCGAGCTTATACAGGTGACTATTTCCTTTTATATGCGACATGATGTTGTCCGAATTTTGGGTTGTCATAGAGGTATGCATGGGAAGTATAAGGTTATGAGTTGTTTCTCCCGGGCCTCCTCGGTTATGGGTGTCAGTCCGCCCCAATAGGATTTGAGGCGTGACACTATAGGATGTCTTTAGGAAATTTTTCTTATTTTTATTCCTTGCCGTGTGAAGTTCTTCCACATCTTGTGTTCTGAGTTATGTTTCACTCTTTCTGCGCAGATTATGTTTACTAGGTCCCACGAGAGTAGTGATGCAGAGCCTTCACCCCGAGGGATAGCCTCGAGTCGTTGACGGGCTCGTGGGAGGGGACGGCCTCATGGTGCAGCCCCATCTAGGAGAAGTTCTAAGGGACTCTCTCTTGAGCCTCGTGTTGAGCAGGTTGGAGGGGCGGGCCCTACTCCAATTCTTCAGAGTTTATCTGCCCCAGTGTTGGAGGGATTGTTGGTACGACTGCTGACCCGTCTAGATGGTTCTCCTTTGGTTATACCGGGTGTTCCTCTAGTTCAGAGTGCGGATCCTTCTGTCGCACGTGCTTCTAGTTTGGGTACTCCTCAGACCTCGAGTCCTATTCCTCCTTCAGTGCCGACATCTGACTATGGGGTTTAGAGATTAGGAGCCCAGCCGTCATCCAAGTTACCTCCCCAGATGGGATCACAGTCTGCCAGATTTACTATACCCCCTCTCATGGCTAGTGTAGTGAGGTCTTCTGAGGATCAGAAGAGGTTCGAGAGGTTTACTCGGTTGGGTTCTCCCAGATTTGGTGTCACAGTGGGCGAGGATGCCTATGACTTTTTGATCGATTGCCGAGAGAATTTGCACAATTTGGGTTTACTTGAGTCTCATGGAGTTGCTTATACCTCTTATCAGTTGAGAGATGCAGCGAGAGATTGGTGGAGGTCTCTTGTCAGTTGTAGACCCTGTGAATCTCCCGAGATGACTTGGGATCAGTTCACTGAGGTTTTCCTTGAGAGATTTGTGCCTTTCAGTTTGAGAGACCGTATGCGGGACGACTTTGATCATTTGGAGAAAGGCTCCATGACAGTTCTGAGTATGAGGCACACTTCCATGCCCTATCTAGATATTCCTATGATAGCATTTCTACTGAGTCAGAGAAGATTCGGAAGTTTGTGAAGGGTTTGGATGTCTCCCTTCAGTTAGCTACATCTCAGATGGTTGTGTTTGGGGATTCTTTTCAGAGTATTGTGGATCATGCTAAGATGACAGAGGGTATTTTTAGTGCATCTCATGGAGGCGCCAAGAAGGTGCGACATTTTGGTGAATTCAGGAGTCAGACTTCTCGAGGCAGAAATTTTGGAGGTTCTCATGGATACTTTGGTAGGCCAGTTCATACAGCATTACAGAGTTCAGGGGGTGGACCTTCTAGTCCAGTAGTTTAGGGTGGACGTTCGGGCCCAGTTGTACTTTCTTCTATTGAGACTAGTCACAGAGGTTGTTACGTGTGTGATGAGATTGGCCATGTGGCCAGAGACTGTCCCCGTCAAGTGATTTGAGATACTCTTATTTCATATGCGAGGGGTAGGGGTACTACCAGAGGTGCAAGGTGTAGAGGTAGTGGAGCTCGTGGGGGTGGCCGTGGGTCCACTCAAGCATTTGGTGGTCGTGAGGCTATCCAGGTAGCTGGTGGTCTTGGTCAGTGTTATGCTATACCAGCCAGACCAGAGGCAGAGGATTCTGATGTTGCTATTACAGGTATTGTTCCTATTTATTTTAGGCCTGCATTTGTATTATTTGATCTTAGATCGACTTTCTCCTATTTGTCTGTATATTTTGCTTCGGGTTTTTATTCTGTTAGTGAGACTCTTGCCATGCCTATTCTTGTATCCATCCTGGTAGGTGATTCTTTAGTGGTGGATAAGGCTCATCGATCTTTTGTTGTGACTTTTGCCGGGCGCGAGACTTTGATAGACTTGCTTATGTTAGATATAATCGATTTTGATGTTATTTTAGGTATGGATTGGTTGTCTCCTTATCATCCTGTCTTAGATTATTTTGCCAAGACCATTACTTTAGCTTTGCCGGGGGTACTAAGGATAGCTTAGAAGGGTGCACTTTATTTGGGTCCTAAGAGGATTATATCTTATGTTCAGGCTCGTAAATTGGTTGAAAATGGATGTTTATCTTAGTTGGCTTATATTCGTGACACAAGTGTTGTGTCGTCTCCTTCCTTGGATTCTGTCCGTGAGTTTATGGAGGTGTTCCCTACGAACTTGCCTAGTATGCCTTCGGATTGAGATATTGATTTCAGTATTGATGTTGAGCCGGGCACCGAGCCCATTTCTATTTCTCCTTATAGGATGGCCCCAGCAGAGTTGAAGAAACTAAAGGATCAGTTGCAGGAGTTATTAGATAAGGGATTTATTCGACCTAGTGTTTCACCTTGGGGTGCGCTTGTCTTGTTTGTGAAGAAAAAGGATGGGTCTATGCGGATGTGTATTGATTATCGGCAGTTGAACAAGGTGACGGATAAAAATAAGTATATCTTTCTCTCATTGATGATTTATTTGATCAGCTCCAGGGTGCTGTGGTGTTTTCAAAGATTGATTTGAGGTCTGGTTATCACCAGTTAAGGATTAGAGCTTCGGATATTCCGAAAACTACTTTTCGGACTCGATATGGTCATTATGAGCTCTTGGTCATGTCCTTCGAGTTGACCAATGCCCCTTCCGCGTTCATAGAGTTGATGAACCGAGTGTTTCGACCGTATCTTGACTCTTTTATTATTGTATTTATAGATGATATCTTGGTTTATTCCAAGAGTGAGGTTGAGCATGAGGAGCATTTGCAAATTGTTCTTCAGAGATTGAGGGATGAGAAGTTTTATGCTAAGTTCTCTACGTGCGAGTTTTGGTTGGAGTCTATTTCTTTCTTGGGTCAAGTGGTGACTAAGGAAGGTATTATGGTTGATCCAGCCAAGGTTACAGCGGTTCATGACTAGGCTAGACCTACTTGGCCCACTGAGATTCTTAGTTTTATTGGCTTGGCCGGGTGTTATTAGTGTTTTGTTGAGGGTTTCTCTTCCATTGTAGCTCTATCGATCAAGTTGACTCAGAAGAAGATTTCTTTTCAGTGGTCCGATGCTTGTGAGGTGAGCTTTTAAAAGCTCAAAGACTTGTTGACTTCATCTCCTATATTGGCTTTGCCCAAGGAGAGGTTGGCTTTATTGTATTTTGTGATGATTTAGGTGTTGGGTTAAGTGTTGTGTTGATGCAGGAGGTCAAGGTAATTGCGTATGCATCTCATCAGTTGAAGCCTCATGAGAGGAATTATCCTATCAATAATTTGGAGTTGTGCACAGTTGTGTTTACTTGAAGTTGTAGAGGCACTACTTGTATGGAGTCAGTTGTGAGATCTTCTCAGATCATCGTAGCCTTCAGTACTTTTTTATTAGCGAGATCTTCTTATGAGGCAGCGTCGTTGGCTTGAGTTGTTTAAGGATTATGACTTAACTATTCTCTTCCATCAGGGCAAGGCTAATGTGGTGGCGGATGACTTGAGTCGAAAGTCGACTCGCATGGGTAGCTTGGTGTATCTTTTGATTCAGGAGAGGCCGTTGGCCTTAGAGGTTCAGTCTTTGGCTGACCCGATGGTTAGGCTTGATATTTCGACACCTGGGTGTATTTTGGCATTTATGGAGGTTAGATCATCTTTGATAGAGTAGATTCAAGCTTATCAGTTTGACGATATTGGATTGAGGTTGATTCGAGATAAGGTGTTAAGTGGGGAGGCTAAGGAAGCCTCACTTAATTCGGATGGAGTTTTGAGGATTCGGGGATGAGTTTGTGTGTCGAGAGTGGTGATCGAATTAGGTTGATCTTGGGGAAGGCCCATTGTTTCAGATATTCTATCTATCCAGGTGTAACTAAGATGTATCATGATTTGAGGCAGCACTACTGGTAGAGTGGTATGAGGCGAGCTATAGCAGATTTTGTGGCTCATTGCCTATGTTGTCAGCAGGTGAAGGCCGAGTATATGAGACCTGGTGGTTTTGCTTCAGAGGTTACCCGTTCTTGAGTGGAAGTGGGAACGCATCACTATGGACTTTGTGACTGGTTTGCCTCGTACATTTCATAGTTCTGACAGTGTTTAGGTCATCATGGATTGATTGACCAAGTCAGCTTATTTTATTCTGGTTCAAGTCTCATTCAGTGTTGAGAGGTTAGCCCCTATCGTCATTCGTGAGATTGTGCGTCTTCATGGTGTGTCGGTGTCCATTATTTTGGATCAAGGTTTTGTGTTCACATCTAACATTTGGAAGACTTTTCAGGATGAGTTGGGTACTTGGGTTGATTTTAGCACAGCTTTTCACACCTTGACTGATGGCCAGTTAGAGGAGACTACTCAGGTTTTAAAGAATATGCTCCGCGCGTGCGTAAAGGATTTTGGTGGTCAGTGGGAGCAACATTTGGCGTTAGCATAGTTTGCATATATTAATAGTTACCATTCCAGTATTGATATGGCTCCTTTTGAGGCGTTGTATGATGGGCATTGTCGCTCTCCATTAGGTTGGTTCGATGTTTCATAGGTGATACCTCGAGGTACGAACTTTCTTCGTGAGTAATTGGTAGAGTTCGAGTCATTCAGGATAGACTTAGAGCGACTTAGAGTAGGCAGAAGTGTTATGTTGATCGTAGACTTCGTGCCTTGAGATTTTGTGTTAATGATCGTGTTTTTCTTCGAGTTCCACCCATGAAGGGTGTGATAAGGTTTGGGAAGAGGGGCAAGCTTAGCCCTAGGTATATTGGTCCATTTGAGATTCTTCGAACTGTTGGTGATGTGGCGTATGAGTTGGCTTTACCCCCTGATCTATTAACTGTTCATCCAGTTTTTCATGTCTCTATGCTTCGTCGCTATATTCCTGATGAGTCGCATGTCATTCATTAGGATTCGATTCGGTTAGATGAGCGGTTGTCCTTTGTTGAGGAACCGGTTTCCATTTTGGCTAGGGATGTTAGGCGATTGTACTCTAGAGTGATCCTTGTGGTTCAGGTCTAGTGGCAACTTTGACCTGTAGATATGGCTACTTGAGAGATTGAGTCTGATATGCATAGTTCTTATCCCCAGCTTTTCATTGATTCGGGTATTTCCTTGCCTTAGTTCGAGGAAGAACTAGATTTTTAGTGGTGGTTGATGTAACGACCTAAAAATTTGATGAAAATATGTAAAATTTATGATTTTGTGTTATTTGACTATTCCAATCCTCCCCGTAGTTGCATTATAGTATTTCTGAGGTATGGGAGTGATTGACATGATTTTTGATGCATTTTAGTATCATTTATACAATATTGTGGTTTTTATGGCTTTAAGAGTCTTATTTTGGACTTATGTGGATATCCTTAGATCCCTGCGACGGATGGCCAAACGGACTGCGTCAGCAGTTCCGAAATATCAATTTTAGGTTAGGTAGACCTTGGGTTCGGGCCTTGGTGCACCCGAGCTCATTTCGACCTATTGGTCGGAAAGTTGAAAAATTAGAAAATTGGGTGTGGGACCCACTTTTGATCGAAACGACCTCTTATGGAAAATCCAACTTCGCCAACAGATCTGGAATGTCGATTTTAGTGTGTTAGCATGTTTGGTATGATTTTATGTTTTTTAAATCTCATTTCGACCCTAGGTTTGGAAAATTGTGATTTCGAGTTTTGTGGGTCAATTTTGTGAAAACGAATATTTCTGAAAAATATGGTAGCGTCATCGCGTCCGGAACGTCGAATTTAGTGTGGTTGCACAATTCGTTTGCATAAATTGGACTCCGAACGAATCCCGGGCACCCCATCAAAGTCCATTTCGACTTAGAAAAAAAGTCAACACCAGTTATTGCAGAAAAATCTGCAATAAATAGCAGATTTTTACCCCTTTTGGCCCATTTTACTCATTTTACATCTTGGCTCGTGAGAGTTAAACCCTAAATATTTTGGAAGCTTAAAAGTGAAGTTTGTGGGAGCTTGGAAAGCTAGATTAACACCTATTTCTTGATTATATTACGGATTTAAGGTAAGAATTCACCCTTTTCTTAGTAATTTATTTATTAATTTCTCAAAATCCAAAAATCGTAGGACATGATTTTAAACTCAAATTTCACTCGTTTTCACTTGAATAATACTTTTATCTTATAATTACTAGTTTTTCATCAATTTAACCTTCAAAACAACTCTGATTCTAGATTTTAACTCGGATTTCAAATATTTTACCCGGTAAAGCTCAAAATTGGTTTTTCTTCGATTTGAACCTCGTTTTTTACTCGATTTAACTTGATTTTTCAGTTGTAGGTTCCTAAAAATATGGGGAACATGTTTTTGAAGTAAAGTTCCGATTTTGCCCTTCTTTTTTGAAAACCCATTTTGGGGATTCGTTTTGACCCCGAACTAAAAGTAGTCAATATAGGTGTCGTTGGTTCCGTTTTGACGTGTAGATTTCATATTTGATGTTTCTAGTGAAGGTCGGTATTGTTCGTAAAATGTAGGGTTCCGAGTTCAAGTATAGCGGACCAGTTTCGGCTTTTAAGGTAGGTTATGGCTTAACTCTTCAGACTGGGATAGGTAGTAAATAATGGTACAAAATGCATGTTAAGGGTGGGAACTAATAATGAAAAATGGCTATCTACGTGTTGTGCCCGTGTGGGGGCCTATATGTGATGTAATTGTCGAAATTAAAATATTATGTGATATGTTTGACCGTGTGGGATCCTATGTGACATTGATAGCCTTGAATACATGTGAGTAATTGTATTGTATTGTTTGATGTGGCACCATTAGTATATTGTGATTATATTCATACTCTATTGGCATATGAGACATGTGGAAATTTATGGATGAAATGAAAATAACAAGTGAATATTGGTTCATGTAGTTGTGGAAATATATCATTATGGTTGATTGTGGAAATATATCATGTGGTTGGTTATGGAAATAATTATTGTGATTGGTTGTGAGCATTACATCTTCATATGATACTCATTCATGAAACATTGGTACCACCGTGGCAACATCTGAGAAACACTGGCAACACTTTTTTAAAAATATTGTAACACCTTATGAAACCCTTCCCGAGGGATATGCCGGAAAAGAGATATGAGATATGTGGATTGTATATGGGTTGACGAACCCCCCATGGGTCCTACGTCGGGAAGCTTTAGCTCCGTAGGTGTATACGGGGATTGTGCGACGATCCCGGAGGTTGTGCGACAACCTCATGCATCATCATCATATCATCATTATCATCATATACATTGCACTTACTTTATTGTGTTTATGTTGTGTTATATTGCCTTATTGACTTGTCATCTATGTGTTTGTCTTACTTTTCTTTACTTATATTTGATGATCTTGTAGCTACATGTTCTCTCTTGTTTATTATATATGACATAATGTATACTTGTGTTCCATATATTGGTGTGTTTTTGATAATATATGTGAGATATATTAGAACTGTTAGTGCAAGCGGTGTGGGCTACCATTGTGGGACATTTTCTGATTGCAGGTGACGTGCCCTTAGTGTATATTTTATTTGCTTTATTTATAACATTTTTTGGTCAGCCTATGATACCTACTGAGTACAAGCGGACCTTACTCATGCCTACTGCGCCCTTTCGGTGCAGGTCCTAGCTCGAGTGCGCCTCAGCTTACTTGATTCAGGCGATTGTTGGAGCTTCCAAGGTAGCAGTTGGACATTCTTGCGTCCGAAGTTCACCTTTATCTTTCTATACTAGTTATGTCTTTATTAGTATTCGAAGACAGTTATTATTCATTTGTGGTTATTTTTTTTTGATGTATTTGACTCTTAGATTGTATTAGTAGTTCTTACACTATTGACACCTGGTTTTGGGCATGATTGGTATTTTGGATAAGTTCTTTTCGCATTATTATGATTATTTATACGGTTCGGCTTCATTCTAGACGCCTTACCTTGGGATATTTCTGTCTTTTTCTCCATTCATATCAGTTTGGGTGATAGGCTTACTTGTCAAGGTACGCCGCGACAAGTGCCATCATGACCCTTGTTTTTGAGTCGTGACAATAGATCTTTATTTTTTAAATGGAGAGAGTAACAAACATCTACGAGGCACTCATCTATCCACAATTCACATCATTCAAAAATTATTTGATTGAATTTTTCACGATATCTAAAACTATTTTAAAATATTATAATTTGTTAAACCTTAAAAGTAATTTAAGCAGTGAGTTTTGTTCATACGTTAATATGATACGAGAATTTACTTTAAAAAAAAATATTAAATGTAAATTAAATTAATATATTTGAATTAAATGGAAACAATAATTTTATATTTAAAGATAAATTGTATTTGAAGTTTATCCTATTTAAATATTTTTTTCAATCATGATATCCAGACGAGTTTTCTCTCCTCTTCTCTAAATCCACATAATAAGCAACTTACTTTTGTATGTAACATTCATCATTGTTTTTTTGTTATTTATGCCTAAAATTATTGAGTTTAAGGTAATAATTACAAATATAACCAAGGGTATTACATTTGTTTTCATAATTTTCTTAATATTTTCATATAATCTTTTATGTGGATCCCACTACAACTCATTTTAAATGAAAAATTATATATAATAGTCATTTCATTAGAATTTTTTCAATGTCATTGATGATTTAATTTTTCATGTGGATCCCACATGTCTCAACTATAAGTCTATTTTAATGTGTAGTGAAAAAAATTAAATGCACTATATCAAAATGACTATTTTAATACATCCAATATCTCAAATTAAATGATATATTTTTCTTTATTTATCAATCTTAAAATAAAATAGACATTTTATTTGATTAGTATTTTATAACATACGAGAATTTATGTGATAATTTTTTTATTAAATGCAAATTAAAATAATATACTTGTATCAAATGAAAACAATAATTTTATATGTATAGAGAAATTATATTTGAAGTTTATCCTATTTAAATATTTTTTTCAATCGTGATATCCAGACGAGTTTTCTCTCCTCTTCACTAAATCCACATAATAAGCAACTTACTTTTACATGTAACATTTATTATTATTTTTTATTATTTTTGCGTAAAATTATTGGGTTTAAGGTAATACTTACAAATATAACCAAGGGTGTGATATTTTTCATAATTTTCTCAATATTTTCATATAATCTTTTATGTGGATCCCACTACAACTCTATTTTAAATGATAAAAAATAGATATAATGGTCATTTCATTAGAATCTTTTCAATGTCATTGATGATTTAATCTTTCATATGGATCTCACATATATCAACTATAAGTCTATTTTAATGTGTGGTGAAAAAATTAAATGCACTATATCAAAATGACTATTTTAATACATCCAATATTTCAAATTAAATAATATATTTTTCTTTATTAATCAATTCTTAAAAAAAATTGAAATTTTGTTTGATTAGTATTTTATAACATTATCAATGTAGTTATGTTGAATTTCATTTATTTGTCAAAAAATCAACAAATATATACTCTTCTATTTAAAGTTTATTTATTTTAAAAATAATTTAAAACATTGCAAAGTTTTTTTATATATCTTAAATTTTATTTCTAATCAAAATAATATAAATCAAAATAAAGGGAGACGTAATTTATAGAAGGATGTGCAAATACTAACATATATTCCATAAAAGATGAAAAAAGGTAAAATTGATTTTGACCATACATTTAATTGCATAAAGTAACTATTATTATATTATAGCAAAATAGTAAAAAAAAATACTCATAAATTTGAATAGGTGTTCATCTATCAAACATAATAAGTGATTCCTCCATAATTTCAAAACTTCACATGATACATATTATTACAAAGATTTACAATACATATAATTTATGGAAACATAATTATTTTAAACAACTTAATTAAAATATAATATTAATTACCTCATGTTAAATTACTACAATACATATCATGTTAAGTTTTATTAATTATTTTGATTCTCTTTATTTGAGGTAGTAAATTTCTTCATCGCGTAGACAAATCACTTTAAAAGAAACTTCTTGAACTTGATCTTCTATTTTTGACGTATATAAGACAAGACATAGAGACAATCCTTTAATGTTATGATTCATAAAAACGTTCATCTAGTAGATCTTTTTTTTCATTTGTTAAACACCCATAAAACGAATTTAAATGTATTTAAAATCAATTTATGTATGAATTAGTATAATTCTATGAAAAAAGTTAATTAAAACTTTAATCTATTCTCTTGTATAATTTTTCAATAAAGTAGAAAAAGAAAAATATTAAAAATAGTTATTTAATATAAGAGAATGTGTTTGACCTGATGTTAAAATAAGCATTAGAGTATATGATATTTTAATGTTAATTATGAAAACTTAAATAAGTTGTAAGCTATTATTTGATTTTATAAAAATAACAAGTTGTATTTTATTATATAGTGTGATTTCTACCTACATTTCCTATTGTATTTATTCAAAAATGTTATTAATTATTTTAAAAAAATTATTAATAGCTATAAATATATTTAAAATTATAATATTGGGCCCGTAACAGTAATTATGCACAAGGGCAAGGGCAAAGCATAAATAGTAATTATGTTTGGCTGATATTTACCCATCCTCACCACAACCAAATCATCTCCAGATCTACTCTTTGTCTCTTCATATAATTAGCATACAATCAAACTGGCCCGTACTAAGCAAGCTGCCCCAAATCCACTGGTGAAAAGGCTCCAAGGAAGCAACTAGCTATCAAGGCTGCAAGAAAGTCCGCCACATCGACGGGAGGAATGAAGAAGACTCACCGTTTCAGGCCAGGAACAGTGGCTCTTAGAGAAATCAGGAAGTACCAGAAGTCTACTGAGTTGTTGATTAGGAAGCTTCCATTTCAGAGGCTTGTGAGGGAAATTGCAAAGGATTTCAAGATAGATTTGAGCCATTTTTTTTTCTAGCTTGTGTGTATATTTTCTCAGTGGAGCCATTATGTGGCTAACAATACTTTTACTTTCAAGTCCCAACTTCTTCAACCACATTATTTACGAAGTAGTATTTTAAATAAATTTAAATTTATAATATGAATCTCCTCTCATGAATTATTAAATTATTTATATAGAACTAAAACTATTATTTGGTTTTATGTGGTAAATGTTGAATTTTTTTTATTCATATATTTTTTTCTTATATTTTAAACTTTTTAAGTGAAAATTCTTACTACGCCGAAATTTTTAACACTCCAAACTTCTAATATGTTAGTTTTTTATCCAAAAAATACTATCAACACATAAACTTGATGGGTTAAAATTTAAGTTGTTAACCTATTTATATATATATATTTATGATAAATATCTCATTATCAAATAATTTTTAAAAAAATCATCCAGTCTATAAACATTTTACTAGAAATGAAAAAGAATTACATATGTGATATTTATATAAGGCTTCGGACACACAATTTTGGTATTCACTTATGAATTGTAGGTGTAATCACAAGTGACGTGCTTGTCAACTTGTAAAAAAGATATTTAAAAACTAAATTTTTGAAAAGAGATTGAAGTACATTAAATAGTTAGTGTAAAGAACTTTTGCTATATTATATAAATATATTTATATGTAAGCTTTCATAAAAATTGAGATTTGTAATCCTAAATACAATATATAATACTCCATTCATTTCTTTTTATTTACTCCATCTGGTTGTGCTTATATTTTAAAATATTTGCTCCTTTAATCTTTCAAAAATAATTTGAACAAAATCTTTCTATTATGCCCTTGTTCAATAAATGTAATCATTATTGATTTGGAAAGATGTACAAAATTTAATTAGGGGTATATTAGTGAAATTATTTTTAATTTTATAGGCCTAAAAGATTTATTAAGGTGTGTGTCTAATTCAAATAGAGCAAATAAAAAGAAATGAATAGAAAACAATATAATAGATAAATTAACCTGCATGAAAAAATATTTTAAACTAACATTAAAAAACATACATTTTTTTAATCCCTTTCATAAAATTTTAACTCGACCAGTATTATCTGATTTGTGCTATATGTTTTTGTAGATACTTTTCAACTATCAATAAGGTATCTTTAATATTTTTATATTATTTTATTACGAAAATGAATATATATGATATATTATATGAATAAAAACAATCACTTATCTCCCTAATATAAATACACTATTTTCTTTATTTATATAGTATATTAGGTAAAAAGATTATATTTTAAGAAAATATTGTTCGTAAGATTTTATAAAAAAAAATGTTAACGTACTGATACTTATAATTTTAATTTATCCTCTTGTATAATTATTAAATAATATTAAAAAATAAAAACATTAAAATTAATTATTTAATTCAAAAAAATGTGTTTTATCTGATGTTAAAATAAGCATTGAAGCATAATATATTTTAATTTTAGTCAGAGAAATTTAAATATAATATATTTAATTTTAATTATAGCAATTTAAATAAGTTGTAAGCTATTATCTGATTTTATAAAAATAAAAAATATAGTTTTTTGAAAGTGTGATCTTTATTATCATTTTCTATCGTATTTAATTAAAAATATTAATTTAATTTTTTTTTGATAAACCAATAAATACATTTAAAATTATAATATTGAGCTCGTAAGCATGCCCTTCATAATCTAGTTTAATAAAATAGGCACTTTTGTATAAATATATACATAGTCTATTGATGTTCTACATAAATTCTAATTATCGATTATCTGAGGATATAGTAAGCATGAGAAAAGTTTGTTTTCAATATTATATTTGATTATCGGAATCTTAGAGAATTTTTAGAAGTTTGAGTAACAGACCAAATTAACTGCACTGGATAGTTATTAGTTTTTTTTAATTAAAATTCAGGTTCGATAGAGTTTTAGTTTTAGAAAAATAAATTTAAAAAATATTAAATTAGTTGAATAAATCAATATGAGTGCAATGTGTTTTATATAGTAAGTTTAACGTAATGAAACATTAATTTTTTGTTTTGAATTTGAGGTAGTGAAA